>OX104130.1:49459237-50659237 GCA_944470555.2 Heterobilharzia americana | reverse complement strand
AGCAGCGAAATTGAACTGGTGGTTCAAGTTTCGATGTTTTTAGCACAAGGAGTTAAGTGGTCACAATTTCTACGTGTTTGTGAACATGTAATACAGGTTCGGTCGACCGTTTTGTTAAAAGCGGTTTTCATACTTTACCACTAACCGTTGCCGCCAACTCATTCCTTGTCCCCGTGACAGATGGTCTATAGCTGGCAGAAGGTTGGAATTCAGTGAAAATGAGTGTCTTAAGGAAATTCATTATCGTTTATTTGCAGACTACATGTTGGGCAGTAGGTGGAGCACAGATAAGGTTTATAGCCATTGAAATTCATCGTCCACCGACTACCACCCTTCACCACCATGTCGGCTCCACAGCTCGATATGGTAACGAACAACACCACGCCATCCCTTTCCCCATGACTACATAAAGCATGCCTGCACTATGTTTATTAGCGGACGCCTAGTTCCGTATACTCCCCTCCCACTATTCCACTGCGATGTCTTCGTTTTCATTACTTTTGTACGTTAACTCATCTTATTCTCCATAAGCTGATATCTAGGCAGTTGGGTTACGATATAGCATCAAGGAATTTTTGCCGCCACTGGACATGACCCACCCGTATATATCATGCTTGATGCACTTCCACATGGCATTTCTGTGCTTCCATTTTGAGTTCGGACTGCTGCCCACTTTTGTTGTCCATTTTTTCAGGTCTGACCGACTGGTTCCCCGTTCGTATTAGAAGTCAGATAGCTTCGAACCGCCTATTTCTGTCAGTATCACCGCAACTAGAACGCAGAGGACCGATGGAAAGCGTATTTCTAGACAAACAGTTAAAGTGCTAGCTAAATTACCTGAAAGGTCTGATGTCAGAGAGGGAGATAAGGTGAAACAGCCCCTTTTTGTTGAACATTTTCATCTTGAAGGGAGGTAACTGAAATGAAATAACAAACCTTTCCGGGGCAAAAACGTACAAGTTTTCGACAAAATCACTCAGACTAGTGTAACAGAGGCTAGTGAGGGTACCTGTTGGATTTTTTATTGTACCGTAGGGTGCTATGGAGACAACATGTCCATCCACCAAGATTACTATAGGGCTAGGCATTAGTGCGTAACAGTTCGAGTTGCCATAGCTCATATCAGTACATCAAGTAAAAAGGCGGTGAAGCGGAGGATGAAGAAAAGGAAATTCAGTCAGAAGAAGTATAAAGTACGAAAAAAGGGAAAGGAAAAACGAGAAAATGGTGAGACTCGGTATAGAGTTAAGACGAGGATAATGTGTGTGTATACATCTGAGCCACTGACATCGGTTCTGAGCCGTATCGCCCAGAGCCTTCAAAAGCTGGTTTCTGTTATCCCGCGAACCCCTCTCGTCTAGTCTGCATTGCCTCACATGGCTCAAACCAACAGCTAAAGACTTCACACACTGATGCCACATTTTAGTTTGGCCACCCCAAGCCTTTTTTTACCTTGAACCGACTTCGGCCAACATTGTGTGATGAGTCAGACGGCGACTAGGCATACGCAACACACGTCCAAACCATATCTGTAGATGAAGGTTCACGACCGTGTCAACCGACTTACCTCCTCCCCCTAAAACTCTACTCCTGACTTCTACGTTACTCACGCGGTGACACCACGGAATACAGCCCATACTACGAAGGCAACTGTGGTCAACCACCTGAAGACGGCCTTCCTATGTCTTTCACCTTCAATGGCCGCCTTTCACAATCATACAGTAGAACGGGGCGGACTGTTATGTGGTACACGCGGCCCTTGGTAGGCAACCGGATATCACGGTGGTGTAGGTCGGCAAAAGCTAGCCAAGCCTTTTGTACCCGTGCAGAGATTTCACCGTCCACTGAGCCGTAAGGGCTGATCCTGCTTCCCAGGTGAGTGAAGTGGTCTACACACCCAACCACTTCACTCCGTTGAAGACCAATCCTAGAGCAGCAATTTGCATTCGGGTGGTGAGAAACGCATCCTAAACAGTCTCAAATTCCCACTCAAAGTGTCCTGAAGACTCTACATTTTGTCGGCGTCCTCAACTAACAGAACTATGTCACCCGAGTATTCTAGGTCCAACGAAAATTCTCCCGTGAATTAGGTCAACATCTTTGCAGTCAGGTAAAGAAAGGGAGACCTCCATAAGAATATCTATGATAAAACTGAGTAAGAATGGAAATGGTGGGCACCCTTGACGGACATCACTCGACGACCACACTTACCCAGATATCTCACCGTAGGCTCTAACACGCCCGCAAGTGTTCCAGTGGGGAGCCTTCGGTAAGGTGATGTACTCACTCGGCACGCCTTTCACTGAGAGACATTGCCATAAGACTTCTCGATCAACGGGGTTAAACGCCGTCTTCTGGCGGGGAAATAAAACTATTATTGGGCGTTGGTAAGCGTATCTGAGTTCCAGAACCTGGCGCAGTGTGAATATTTGGTCGATACATCCACGACCAAGTCTAAAGCCTGCTTGGTTTCCTCGGGCTTGCTGTTCCCGAGCTCCACTGAGGCGTCGAAGAATCGTATAACCTAGAATTTTAGGCACTATGTTCGTCAGGTTGATTCCTCTGTGGTTATCGCAAAAGGGCTTCTCGTCTTTCTTGAACACTGGAATAATCAGTGATGTAGAACAGTCAGAGGGGAATGTATTCCATTTCCACATACCAGCTAAAACTTCCGTTAACCTGATTAAGACCACCTTACCACCGCCCGTGTATACCTTGGGAGTTAATCTATCCGGTCCTACCGCCCACCCTCGTTCCGAATCACCAACCTCTTTTTCGACTTCTGCAGGTGTTGGGGGCCCGTTTCAACGTTCCAGGCAGGATTCGACAGGATGGCAGGCAAGGCAGTGGTGGCTACAGGCCGGTTTAACCGTTCCTCGAAGTGTTCTGCCCATCGTTCCTGCCGTCTCGCCTGAGAGTAAATTAGAGATCCGTCCCTCTCCGCCACAGTCTCACTAACCGTTGCTGACCTTTTCCCCCCAGTTTCCTTAATAGGTCTAGGTAATCGTCTACTGTTACCAATCGCCGCTGCCTTTTTCATCCCCTTGGCCCTCTCTGAGCACCACTGTTTGAGGCTGTTGACTAGACCCTGTCTCAGTCCACTTTTAAGTTGCGCCCACCCTCCATTGCACTCAGAGCCTACCGGGATGCGTTCACGTGCGTCCATTAGTTCGAAAAAAGCTGCTGTTATCCACTGGCTCTTTTTGGCCATTATTTCGAAGTCGTCTACGATCTTCAACGCTGTTTTTACAGCAGACTGGCGGTGGCGCCAGGCTTCTGTGCGGTGGGTGATAGTGTTCTGTTCTAACAACTGCCTAGCCGATATTCTACTGAAGGCGGCTTTGGTGTTCTCGCTGTCGAGATGCACTCGTAATGCTTTTGTTGCCAAGTTTTTCTTACGTCCGTTGAAATGCAGGCACACACGCGCTCGGACCAGCACGTCGTCGCTACCCAAACACGTACTCCAGAAGGAGGGACAGTCTTCCACCGATCTTCCCCAGCGATAACGGACAGCAATGTGGTCCGTCTGTGTCCGTCGTTTAGTTCAGTTTGTAAGGACAGGTCGTCAGATAGTGTCCTTGTGTTTGAAACTTGTGCTGGCTAACATAAGCGGTTATCTGGCCACAGTTGCGGTAGGCGACCACCGTTATCTGTTCTTCCGGCCGGGATTCCAAACACCACCTAAGTGCATTCCTACCTCACTCAGTCTACCTGCCTGTACACTGAAATCACCTGCTATAACCACCACATCTGAGCATTCGGCCTTCGAAAAGAGACTAGTCAGTTTTCGATAGAACTCATCCTTCACTCCATCCGAACTGCAGTCAGTGGGTGCGTAAGCAGAGAATACAAGGGGATAATGGCGAGTTACACTACCGTGGAAGTAAACTCCGTGCAGTCTGAACCTAGATATATAACTAGCGGAGTTATACAGGGTAGTCCCCGGGCCTTTGTTGTTCATAATCTATATCAGCAGTGTGTGTAACTGCTCCGGTGAAGGCGAAACATTCCTAGACGCCGATGACTTGAAGGTTGTGTACCCTTGTCACTCCCATGAACTACGTAGTACTCTGGATACTGCCCGACAGGAGCTAAGTAAACTTGCATCATGGTGTGCTGAGTCGCACCTTGAATTCAATAATGACAGATGCGGTTGGCTTACTATTGGCAAAAACAACCATGACCTGACCCTTGAGGTGTGCGGAAAACAGCTACCTAGACTAGCTTTTGTGCTAGATCTTGGCACTAGGTATTCCAGAGACTTGACATTCTCGGAACAAACAGTATATATCAGATCCAAGTCGCGCAAACTCTTGGGATATATCATTCGTAGCTTCTATAGCACTGAATCACGGGTTCTACTCTATAAAATGTGCATTCGCCCACCTTTAGAATATTGTCCGTTTACTGTCAGTGGCCTTCGTAGAAGCGATAAACTGAAAGTCGAAGGGGTACAACGTTACTTCACCTTCAGAACATTAGGAAATGACTACACATCCAGATGTAACATGCTGGGGTTAGAACCACTCTGGAAGAGGAGACTTGAATTGAACCTCATATTTTATTATAAGTTACTTCATCAGCACTTGCACTATACTGGTCCGGAAATCAAGCTGATTATAACGTCTGCGTACGACCTGCGCAACCATAAAGTATTGGTTGAAACCGAGTGTTGTACGACGAGCCTGCGAGGCAATTTCTTCCTCAATAAATTCTCACACATTTGAAATTGGCTTTCAGAAGAAACTTCTACAACAATCTCGTTGAAACTTTTCCGCTCTTCAATTAATAGGATACTGACAAACGACAAGTCCATTGCTCAATTAGCCACCACTTATGCATCCTGGGCTAGTGAGGATTTACTTGGACCTCCAAATGTATGAAATAGCCCTCGAGTTCCTCTTACACCGATGGGTTGACGATTGCCTACAATGGTGTGAGCACTGGTTCCCTCTCAAAGCCACTACGATACACTCGCGTAGAAAAGTTTTAAGAATCATATAGTGGAAAAACTATGTAGTTAATCACACACATACATGAAAATGTACATAAGGTTTGGATAAGTCTAAAAGGATAGGAACTTCTGTCGTTTCCACGCTGGTCTGCGTGGTAATTCCGTTTCCCACATTTACTCGTGCTTCTTTGTTTTTTACTTTACAGCAACAGCTGGATGACGACATTCAATACTGAACTTCAATCTGGACATATCTATTAAGTGGAAGTAATACCTACTGTTTAACTCCATGAATTATTGGACTGCTCCCAATCTTTCGCGGTTTCTGGAACATCTTCACAATCAACTAATCAGCTGGTCAGGATTCTTTTTGCGACGAACCGTCCCAAGTTTCTCAACAGCCATAGTGGCACAAATATTCCGAACAAATGATCAAACGAAAGACCAATATATCTGTTGGCTCAGAATATGACTTACCTGCAGTAATTCCACACTATATGTTCTATGGTTCTCTGTATCAAGTGATCTTCTTGACTAAAAGTTATCGTGCATCAAATACATATCCCGAAAGAGGCTGCTTATGCCAATATGAAGGATGCCTGGAGTCCATGTGTAACTCCTGCCGTTTCGATTATTAACCGTCTCAACATCTACCTTCAACTACTACTAGAAGTACTCTCAGTGGAATTGGGGTATGCCAGACTTGAACCACAAGGTGTACTGGAAATGCATGGATTTAGACACTCACTGACTTATATCCAATATTCATAGTGCCAGCGCAGGAAACTGGCAGTGTTTTTTCTCTAGCGTCTAGTTCTTAGGGCTTGGTTCGAGTTGTTCGGTTCACTCCTGCAGTGGACGAGGAAATCCCCTCTGCTTTCTTGCTTTTAGCTTCGGTGAGGTGGATGTTTTGTGGGTTAGTAAGTTGTAATTTGTAGAGTGATTGGGGAGCTACGGGTTGCTGGAAGTTTAGGGAACTGCCGTGACTCCTGTCTGTGTAGGTACCTGAAAGAGAATAGTAAGGTAGCGGTAAAGAATGAGGAGAGAGTAAAAAAAGAGAAGAAAGAAGAAAAAATAATAATATAGGGAAGAGAAGCGGAAAGGAGAAGAAAAGGAGGGATAAAAAGAGAGATGAGAACGAAAGAAAAGTATTTGGGAATTGCGCGAATGGTCGCGTGGGTTTGGTTCCTACAGAAGAATTAGTAGGTAATGTGGGTGTATTAAGGAGAGAGATAGTGAGTGGTAGTTAGGAGGGAGTTGGGGGCACTGAGGTTGGTGACTACCTGAGTACGTCCGTGGTAGTCCATGCGAGGTGACATAACTGTCTAATCGCCTCTTGAAAGAGTCGACTGAAGGAGCTATAACGATGTGTCGCGGTAAGGCATTCCATAAAGCACATACTCTTAGGGAGAAAAATTTGGACCTGAGTGTGGTGTTGGCTCTCTGGTGTGCTATCTTAATGGGGTTTCCTCGTGAAGATCGTTGAGTTGCAGGCAAAATTGATTTGTTTGCATGGTCTGCCTGATGGGCGATCTTGTATGCCATAATGAGGTCACCCCTTTTCCTGCGATAACCCAAGGTAAATAGGTTGAGGTGTTTAAGTCTTTCAGGATACGTCTTTCCCCTTAGCCCCACAACTGATTTTGTTGCAGTTCTTTGTATTCTTTCAAGGAGATTAGAGTCTCTCTTGAGTGTTGGAGGAGCCACCGTATTGAAGACCTCTAGGTGCGGCCGCACGTAGGATTTGAAAATGGTGAGGAAGAGTTCGGGAGTGAGGGCGCCAAGCTGTCTACGCAGAAAGTGTAGAATGGCGTTCGCTCTGGTTGTCATACCTTTGTAGTTGGAGCTGGTGTCCAAGGTGTCGGAGAAGTTGAGCCCCAAATCTTTCTCCATGGACACTCTGGTGATAGCACGGTTGCTCAACATGTACTGGAAGTCGGTCGTACTTGCCTCATTTTTACTGATGTGCATTACTTTGCACTTTTCCAGGTTGAAGCTCAGGCCATTTTCCGACGACCAGAGCTCGAGTTGCTGCAAGTCCTTTTGTAGTGCTGTACAATCAGCTTCTTCGTTTACCACCCTCCAAATTTTTATGTCGTCAGCGAAGAGGAGGATGGGTGAGGATATTTTGTCTGGCAGATCGTTGACAAACAGGAGGAACAGAAGCGGTCCTAGGATTGCTCCTTGGGATACTCCTGACGTCGAGGGCCTCCACTCCGACCTTATTCTGTTCACTTTAGTGCAGAACTGCCTCCCTTCCAGGTACTCCTTGAACCAAGAGAGTAGGGGTCCACTTATACCAGCTGACATGATCTTGTGAAGCAGTACTGTGGGTGGGACACTGTCAAATGCTTTGGCTAGGTCGAGAAATACAACATGTACAGGTTTTCTATTATCCCAGCTTTGTGTCCAGTCGTCCCAGGCGGTTAGTAAGTTGGTGGCACATGAGCGACCACTACGAAAGCCGTGCTGAGCAGTATGGACAGTGTTTTCCTATTGAGGAATTCCCAGATGGTGTCAGCTACCAGGCTTTCCAACACTTTCGACACAATAGGGAGTAGGGCAATTGGCCTGTAGCTGCCAGGGCTTTTTCTGTCTCCTCCCTTGAAGATGGGTGACAAGATGGCGCTCTTCCATTCTTTAGGGAGTTTGCACGAGTCTATTGAGTGCTCAAAGAGGTTGCGAAGTGGTTTAGTAAGCACCTCGGCGCAGTTTTTCAGAACCACTGGTTTCAGGTTATCGCAGCCAGGGGACTTGCCCGGACGTAGCCTAGATAGCTTCTCGAACACCTTTTTCTCTGTAATAGAGACGTGACAGAGGTATTCGTTATTTGCGACCTGGTCGGTGTGGATCTTGTGTCAGTGCTGAGTTGGGCTTGGAAGTGTGAGCTCAAAAGCTCGGCAATCTCTAGACTGCTGTACACTCCCGTCATGGCCTGTGACAAGATTCACTCCCTTACTGGTCGACTTTCTTCTTGACATGAAGCGGTACAGTTTTTGGGGTTGCTTTGTAACCTCGCCGCCAAGTTTGTTTGGTAGGAAAATCTGTCGTTACGCACTCTAATGTTACAGAGATTGCGAATCCTTTTGTAGTTCAAGAAGTCAGACTCCCTGCGTGATGTACGCCACTTGAACCAAGCCTGCTTCTTGCTCCGGATAAGCCTCTCTGTCCCACGCTTTAACCATGAGGTTCTCATTGATTGTCTGTGTGTTACTTCTGGTACACTGTGACTGATGGCCCCAGTGATTATTTTCTTCACCTTCATCTATTGTGAGATGAGTCCAGTCCACTGGCCATGATGCATTCATGAGGTAGTCCCTCATGGTCTCATAGTTGGCCTTGCTGTAGCAAGGGAAGGTGTTGGGCGTCTCCAGTTGCAGAGCCTCCCTAGTTATCATGGAGAAGGTGATTACAGCGTGGTCACTGAGGCCAAGGGGAGGTTGGATGCAAACATCCTCAATGAGAAGTTCATCGTTCGTCAGAACGTAGTCAAGGCGCGATGCGTTTCCGTTAGGTCCCCAGCGTGTAGCATCACCCACTTTCTCTGAGAGGCCAGCAGTCTTAATTGCATCCTTCAGCTTCTGATTGAAGGATCTGATGCGTCTCCCTTCCGTCTCGAAGAGGATGGACGGGGTGTTGAAGTCGCCGGCAATGACTACGGAATCGTAATTTGCAGAGGAAGTCGTTAAGATAGCCTTGATGATCATTTCCTTATGTGTAGGGGAGCTGGTGGGGGACCGATATATGACTCCGAGCAGGTATTTGGTACTGTGGAGAGTGAAGTAGCACCATAGGACTCTGGGAGCTGGGTTAAGGCCGTATCGCTAACCATCCTTGCCTTTAAACGGAGTTTACGTAGATAGCCACTCCCCTCCTGCTCTATGTTCCCTGTCCCTGCGGAAGAGTTCCATGCCAGTAACATGCATCTCTTCGTCGGAGATGTCCGACGAGAGCCAGGATTCGGTGATGAATATGATGTCGGAGTGCTGATGTGCACGCAGCGTCCTCATTTCTGCTACCTTCCCTCTTAGCCCCCTAACGTTGCTGTACATATTAGAGTGTGCCTGGTGAGAGGGGAGGTCTGGTTGTATATTTTCGCGGGATGAGTCCTCACAGGACTGGCATTGTTCCGTTTTTTGTGTTTTGTTTTTAACCTGGTTGGGGGCTGTGGCGGTGGCGGCTTCTTTACTTGATGTATCTAACTCACTGGTCAGCACCTGTGTGACGACCACTGACTCCAGAGGTCTTGGTGGTTGCCGTCTCTCTTCTTGACTTGCGGGTCTAGGCTTGCTTTCACATATACGTATTGGGCCACCCATGCGATCTTTCGCATTATACCATGCGTGTGGAACATCTGTGAGGGAGGCATATGAGTCGGACTGGACGGCGAATGGTCTGGGATTGGGTATGGATTTCAGATGCGCTGGACTTGGCAGACTACTGACGCTGTTGGCGGTATTCTGTCGAGACCAACTCTGGTTGACAGCCATTGCCATTGTTGGAGGTCGTGAAAGTACCGATCTTTAAACGAGCGGTCACTTGGCGATTCTGGAGTCCCACGTAAAACTATAGTGTTGTTTATGTTGGGATTTCCAAACAATGCTGAACATAGCGTGGACCTGTCACATTGTTTAGCAACTTCACCTAATTATTTTTGAGCAGTAGATATCGCATCGCTTGGTTCACAGGTGTGACAGTATACAACCTTGAGGTCATCAGCATACGGGAATGCTTCCCCGCAGTGAAGCGCTCTCACGCACTATTAATATGTGTTATGAACAACGAAGGCGCAGGGATACTACCCCGTATTACTCCACCAGTTATGAGCCTAGGTTAAGACTGCACAGAATTTACTTTGACGATTTGACTACGATCATTGAGAAATGATTTTAGACTATGAAGTAAAGGGTCATGAATGCCAATCGATTGCAGCTTACCGTAGAGTATGCTGTGTAGCACCTTGTCAAATGCCTTTGATATATCGAAGTATAGAACAATGACGATTTTACGTGCCTCGCGGCTACTAGTGGTAAAGTTGAAGAAATCGAGGTGGCAAGTAACACAAGACCTGTTTTTAATGAAACTGTGCTGAGACTCTGTGATGAGGTTTTCTCTAAGTAGGTAGTCAGGCATGCTGCTCTTAATCACGTTTTCCACAATTCGAGGGACGACTGGCATTATGCCGATAGATCTGTAGTTACTGGGATTCCTATTGTCACTGGACTTGTAGCGAGGAATTATAAAGCTGGTTTTCCACTCGCTGGGATACTCCCCACTTTCCATCGATAGTGTGAATGTCTTAAGCAAGAACAGAGGCATGTCATCACTATTTCTGCCGGCTAATGAGTTTAGTCCATCTATCCCCGTACCTGTTGGTGGCCTCAGGCTTTTGACAGCCTCTGTGATACTTTTGACGGCGAACTCCGCTCCAGTACATGAACTACTAGCAACTGGGGTAAAACTAGTGAGGTTGAAAACATTATGCTTGAAATTTGCGAATGATTCGCTAAACAGTTCACTAGCCTTGAGGGGGTCGTTGTGCATCATTCTATCATGTAGTTGACAGGCTGTATCTCTTGATGGCTCTAGACGTTTACTCAAAAGAGACGTCAGCTTGTGTGTTCTAGAACCGCTTTTGAGAGCGACGACCTCTTCGTTCACTGAGTGTTTCGCACGTAGTGTCTTAGTAGGTTCGTAAGTCTCATAAATTGAGTACAAAGACATGAAGTCTTTCGACGAGTGACATTGTGATGGTAATTTCCTGAGTTTATTGCGGAATATTTTGGGGGTATATGGGTCTGGCTCCTTGTAAACTCTGGCTGTATTCACAGGAGCAACAGCATCTAGACGTAGCCCTATATTTCTGTAGAAAAGTGAGAGCATGTCTGCTAGTGAGGCTGTGGTAAAGTAGTCATCCCACAAATAGCACCTGATGAGCTACATGAGTACTTCCCATTCTGTATTCTTGTAGCTTCGATGCCGAGTACAATTTGAAGTTTTTTGTTTTTCTCATTGGGAGGGAGGACTGGTAAGCGACAGGACACCATCCAATGGTCACTGTTAGAGAATTTGCTGCTGACGTAGGTGGTGACAGGGATAATGTCACAGCAAGAGACTAGGTCCAGTGTACTATACCCGCGCGTGGGTCGCTAAAAGTATTGCTTCCAGCCATAGATGACTATGACAGCAAGTATCTCATCGACTCGTTGTGGGCCGCGACTAGCTTCCCAGTTAACCTCAGGGAAGTCAGAGTCACCTGCAATCAGTTTGTGGGACCCGCGCATATGTCCCAGTCTACTCTAGGGAGGTCGAGATCACCACAGGTTATCTTAGAATGGAAGTCTAGAGCGGCAGCGTGCCCGAGTATTTCTCAGATGATCTCATCAACTGCTGTGGAAGTGCTTGGTGCCCTATATAAACATCCAATGAGGACCTTGTGTTTACTGACGATGATAATAATAATATTTATCCCTGAACATACAGGCACACCATCTTGCAGGTATGAATGGTTTTTATATAAATTAAATATGCCTCCACCGAAGGTAGTCTCAATCCCCACCCACCGTTACTGGAAGATGCAACCACTGTATGTTCATATGATGGAACATTCCAGAAGAACAGGTATGCAAAAATTTACAAGTTAGACGGGTGGAAATCTTGTCTTCACATTAACAAAAACCAGGTTTGCATCTCGACACTACATGTAATAACTGGAGGAAAATAAAGCCTGAAGATAATGCTGTCATTGTAGTAGTTCGTACTTTTTGCTTGAGATGACGGTTGCGCCTATCCATGCAAATTCAGGAGTTTTATCTAGTTCAGAATTTGAGGTGTCGGTAATAACAATGCTTGATGCGCAGAGGAGACATCCAACCCCCTTTTTATAGGCTCTATCCTGTCCATACGCGCCGCATCCATCGGTTGTAGCATGTGCGTCTGATATGTCCGGAGTTAGCTAGGTCTCTGTGACCAGAACCATTGTCGGTTACTTTAGGAGTATTAGGATTTGAAGGGCTGAGATTTTACTGACTGCGGATCGCGCGTTAGCCGCTAGTATTGCTAGATAAAAGGGGTATTGGGAGAGTGAAAGGACAGAAGTGAGGTTGTTGCTCGATACTACTCCACTAGCGTACCGATAAATATCTCCGTTTTCCCAGCCCCGTTTCAAGCTATGCTGAGCATGAGCGGTAGGTGCTCTGCTTATAGTTGTCACTGGTAAGTATGATAAGGGAAGGTGGTACCGTCCGGGATATACCTTATTCCAGTCATTGTTACCGGCTGTGGTGTCATTAGGGAAGAAGCAAATAAGTTCGGCGATAGGAGGGGTGGATAGTGGAAAAAACTAGGCTGCATACTTGCGCCGTCAAAGATATGGTAAGTTTGGGACCAAGAATGGCTAATCTGCGAGCTGTACGCAGGGTACAGTCCATTATTAGTATTTTTGTTACTTCCTGGGTCCAGCGTTACAGACTAGTATCGACGCGTTGTGTTACTATCCCTACTGTCCTCAGAATTCCGATTCTGGGTCGTGTTTGTGAAGGGAAGTTTCATCCTATCATTCCCTGGATACGTATTTCTGCTACCCGGCCTGTATCGAATGCGGTTGGTACAGCCAACCCGCTTCGGGATCGCACTAGCTTTATTCGCAGTACTATTTTTAGTTAGGACAGCAGATGGGCTCATTCTGCCGGTCTTTGGCCCGTCACAGCTGCTACTTCCAGGGGGAGCAGTCCGTTTTGGCACTGGTTCTGGTTACAGAGACCTGGCTAACTGCAGATATACCGGATGCACATGTTACGATCGATTTATGCGGCGTTCTCTAATTACCCGCGACTTACGAACCTGACGTAACCTCTCATTTTCCTCGTGTTCAAGGGAATTCTGGTCTTTTCTGTTGCTTCTGGTTGCTATCTGCCCCCTGAGAAATGCTGATTCTCTTGGGGGTTTACATATCTCTCTCCAAGTTCTGCAAACCTCAGCCCGCAGGCAGCATAAAGGAGCAGTGGACCTATCTTCCAAACGTTGAAGTTACCTAGATCCATCTTGACTTATAGGTAGCAGATAGTTGGACAATGCCACCCACTTATCGAAAAATATTTATAAGCTAGCTAGGAAAGTTACTGTTATCGCCTAACTCACGACTTTGTTGAAGTTAACTGATATCTAATGTCCGCTACTATTCAACTCTTTAATTATTTGTCTAACATCATAGCTTCTTGCTTGCCTTTTTGAGAATGAAAACAAGCGACAGTAGCCTCCATAGAAATAAGAGTATTAGCGCGGAAAGGCTAAAATTTTTTGATCTATCGCCTAAGGTTAAAAGTTCCACCAACGATTGCGGTCTGTCACTTAAATTACCCGATCTTGTGATTGACGTCTACAGCGATGCTAACAAAGTTAAGTTCGATATTCTGGAATGCTAGGGATTGGTTGACTTCGCACCCAGTGAGGCAAGCAACCGAACGCGATCCTCCTACAATCACTAGTCTTCAACATCCCCGACTACTCATCACTAGGGAGAGTTAAGACTGATTGTTTACTGGCATGCAGCTTGGCTAGCTCTACTTGCAATGCTCGTCGCCTGGGGAAAAGAACGATCAGGTTCCCGTGTCCTGTTCAATTTCAGTTTACCTCGCCGTGCAATGCGGAACACTTCTCTGAGAGTCAAAGAATTACGGCATCCACAACAACGCGTAGAAAGGTTAAGATAAGTAAATAAATTTTTATTCTCACACTAGTAATTAACATGAGGGAAGCTAGTTTACAGACATCATCGCGTTGATGTACGCCGAAAAATCTGCAAGATCTTACGGGTCCTGAATAGTACAGAGGGGGGTCTTTCAACTCCATCAAAAACATCAGATCACGGTTACAGGGCAAAGAAAATACCACTTTCAGCATATGCAGTGTGTCAAAGTGAAGGTAATAAAAATTCCCATTCCCATATAATGGATTTAACATGACAGATACCAGTTCACAAGCACCGTCAAAACGATGATTTTGAAAGCTTGTAGAATAATGCCGGGAATTACGTAACTCACATAGCAAGTTATTGATATGCATAAACTTGCTGCAAATCAAGAGACGGGTATGGATTTCCATCTGTCATTACACAGATAGGTTCTCCTATCAACGACAAAGGCGCTCAATGCTCGAAGTTTGCGTCATAACTAGACGAGGTTGTTAGCCCATTTTCATACTTTCTTATTTGGTAATATAAACATCCATTCACTAGAAAGTTCCTCAGTGTTAGCTCTGCTAACCACAAAGGGCCTATTTATAGGATCTGGAGTATCAGTAAGTGCCCATACCTCCTACCCGGCCCCAGGGAACGTCAAGCTCGTGGCCAAAGACATCGACCGCTGAAGCCTCTACGAGACCCACTCCAAACACCCCATACACCGTGACTGAGAAACAACCAGTGGAATTACTCAAACCCATTGGGAAGTCTAGCGTGCCACACATAACGAACCCAGGTCACAGGAGGACCAACTCGATCACTTTGCTCAACTTCGATGCATCGACAGAATCATTGTTGGTCGAGAGAAAACGGTTTGACAGCCGAATGTGGACCGGCAACCCTCAGATGCTGGGACTACCTCCCCTCCCTGCAACCTTGTGTCACATTTCTCGAGGAGGCTGTGCACCCCGAGATAAGCCACCCGTCTGACTTGGTTATAACGCAAACTTCGAGCATTGAGCGCCTTTGTCGTTGATAGGAGAACCTATCTGTGTAATGACAGATGGAAATCCATACCCGTCTCTTGATTTGCAGCAAGTTTATGCATATCAATAACTTGCTATGTGAGTTACGTAATTCCCGGCATTATTCTACAAGCTTTCAAAATCATCGTTTTGACGGTGCTTGTGAACTGGTATCTGTCATGTTAAATCCATTATATGGGAATGGGAATTTTTATTACCTTCACTTTGACACACTGCATATGCTGAAAGTGGTATTTTCTTTGCCCTGTAACCGTGATCTGATGTTTTTGATGGAGTTGAAAGACCCCCCCTCTGTACTATTCAGGACCCGTAAGATCTTGCAGATTTTTCGGCGTACATCAACGCGATGATGTCTGTAAACTAGCTTCCCTCATGTTAATTACTAGTGTGAGAATAAAAATTTATTTACTTATCTTAACCTTTCTACGCGTTGTTGTGGATGCCGTAATTCTTTGACTCTCAGAGAAGTGTTCCGCATTGCACGGCGAGGTAAACTGAAATTGAACAGGACACGGGAACCTGATCGTTCTTTTCCCCAGGCGACGAGCATTGCAAGTAGAGCTAGCCAAGCTGCATGCCAGTAAACAATCAGTCTTAACTCTCCCTAGTGATGAGTAGTCGGGGATGTTGAAGACTAGTGATTGTAGGAGGATCGCGTTCGGTTGCTTGCCTCACTGGGTGCGAAGTCAACCAATCCCTAGCATTCCAGAATATCGAACTTAACTTTGTTAGCATCGCTGTAGACGTCAATCACAAGATCGGGTAATTTAAGTGACAGACCGCAATCGTTGGTGGAACTTTTAACCTTAGGCGATAGATCAAAAAATTTTAGCCTTTCCGCGCTAATACTCTTATTTCTATGGAGGCTACTGTCGCTTGTTTTCATTCTCAAAAAGGCAAGCAAGAAGCTATGATGTTAGACAAATAATTAAAGAGTTGAATAGTAGCGGACATTAGATATCAGTTAACTTCAACAAAGTCGTGAGTTAGGCGATAACAGTAACTTTCCTAGCTAGCTTATAAATATTTTTCGATAAGTGGGTGGCATTGTCCAACTATCTGCTACCTATAAGTCAAGATGGATCTAGGTAACTTCAACGTTTGGAAGATAGGTCCACTGCTCCTTTATGCTGCCTGCGGGCTGAGGTTTGCAGAACTTGGAGAGAGATATGTAAACCCCCAAGAGAATCAGCATTTCTCAGGGGGCAGATAGCAACCAGAAGCAACAGAAAAGACCAGAATTCCCTTGAACACGAGGAAAATGAGAGGTTACGTCAGGTTCGTAAGTCGCGGGTAATTAGAGAACGCCGCATAAATCGATCGTAACATGTGCATCCGGTATATCTGCAGTTAGCCAGGTCTCTGTAACCAGAACCAGTGCCAAAACGGACTGCTCCCCCTGGAAGTAGCAGCTGTGACGGGCCAAAGACCGGCAGAATGAGCCCATCTGCTGTCCTAACTAAAAATAGTACTGCGAATAAAGCTAGTGCGATCCCGAAGCGGGTTGGCTGTACCAACCGCATTCGATACAGGCCGGGTAGCAGAAATACGTATCCAGGGAATGATAGGATGAAACTTCCCTTCACAAACACGACCCAGAATCGGAATTCTGAGGACAGTAGGGATAGTAACACAACGCGTCGATACTAGTCTGTAACGCTGGACCCAGGAAGTAACAAAAATACTAATAATGGACTGTACCCTGCGTACAGCTCGCAGATTAGCCATTCTTGGTCCCAAACTTACCATATCTTTGACGGCGCAAGTATGCAGCCTAGTTTTTTCCACTATCCACCCCTCCTATCGCCGAACTTATTTGCTTCTTCCCTAATGACACCACAGCCGGTAACAATGACTGGAATAAGGTATATCCCGGACGGTACCACCTTCCCTTATCATACTTACCAGTGACAACTATAAGCAGAGCACCTACCGCTCATGCTCAGCATAGCTTGAAACGGGGCTGGGAAAACGGAGATATTTATCGGTACGCTAGTGGAGTAGTATCGAGCAACAACCTCACTTCTGTCCTTTCACTCTCCCAATACCCCTTTTATCTAGCAATACTAGCGGCTAACGCGCGATCCGCAGTCAGTAAAATCTCAGCCCTTCAAATCCTAATACTCCTAAAGTAACCGACAATGGTTCTGGTCACAGAGACCTAGCTAACTCCGGACATATCAGACGCACATGCTACAACCGATGGATGCGGCGCGTATGGACAGGATAGAGCCTATAAAAAGGGGGTTGGATGTCTCCTCTGCGCATCAAGCATTGTTATTACCGACACCTCAAATTCTGAACTAGATAAAACTCCTGAATTTGCATGGATAGGCGCAACCGTCATCTCAAGCAAAAAGTACGAACTACTACAATGACAGCATTATCTTCAGGCTTTATTTTCCTCCAGTTATTACATGTAGTGTCGAGATGCAAACCTGGTTTTTGTTAATGTGAAGACAAGATTTCCACCCGTCTAACTTGTAAATTTTTGCATACCTGTTCTTCTGGAATGTTCCATCATATGAACATACAGTGGTTGCATCTTCCAGTAACGGTGGGTGGGGATTGAGACTACCTTCGGTGGAGGCATATTTAATTTATATAAAAACCATTCATACCTGCAAGATGGTGTGCCTGTATGTTCAGGGATAAATATTATTATTATCATCGTCAGTAAACACAAGGTCCTCATTGGATGTTTATATAGGGCACCAAGCACTTCCACAGCAGTTGATGAGATCATCTGAGAAATACTCGGGCACGCTGCCGCTCTAGACTTCCATTCTAAGATAACCTGTGGTGATCTCGACCTCCCTAGAGTAGACTGGGACATATGCGCGGGTCCCACAAACTGATTGCAGGTGACTCTGACTTCCCTGAGGTTAACTGGGAAGCTAGTCGCGGCCCACAACGAGTCGATGAGATACTTGCTGTCATAGTCATCTATGGCTGGAAGCAATACTTTTAGCGACCCACGCGCGGGTATAGTACACTGGACCTAGTCTCTTGCTGTGACATTATCCCTGTCACCACCTACGTCAGCAGCAAATTCTCTAACAGTGACCATTGGATGGTGTCCTGTCGCTTACCAGTCCTCCCTCCCAATGAGAAAAACAAAAAACTTCAAATTGTACTCGGCATCGAAGCTACAAGAATACAGAATGGGAAGTACTCATGTAGCTCATCAGGTGCTATTTGTGGGATGACTACTTTACCACAGCCTCACTAGCAGACATGCTCTCACTTTTCTACAGAAATATAGGGCTACGTCTAGATGCTGTTGCTCCTGTGAATACAGCCAGAGTTTACAAGGAGCCAGACCCATATACCCCCAAAATATTCCGCAATAAACTCAGGAAATTACCATCACAATGTCACTCGTCGAAAGACTTCATGTCTTTGTACTCAATTTATGAGACTTACGAACCTACTAAGACACTACGTGCGAAACACTCAGTGAACGAAGAGGTCGTCGCTCTCAAAAGCGGTTCTAGAACACACAAGCTGACGTCTCTTTTGAGTAAACGTCTAGAGCCATCAAGAGATACAGCCTGTCAACTACATGATAGAATGATGCACAACGACCCCCTCAAGGCTAGTGAACTGTTTAGCGAATCATTCGCAAATTTCAAGCATAATGTTTTCAACCTCACTAGTTTTACCCCAGTTGCTAGTAGTTCATGTACTGGAGCGGAGTTCGCCGTCAAAAGTATCACAGAGGCTGTCAAAAGCCTGAGGCCACCAACAGGTACGGGGATAGATGGACTAAACTCATTAGCCGGCAGAAATAGTGATGACATGCCTCTGTTCTTGCTTAAGACATTCACACTATCGATGGAAAGTGGGGAGTATCCCAGCGAGTGGAAAACCAGCTTTATAATTCCTCGCTACAAGTCCAGTGACAATAGGAATCCCAGTAACTACAGATCTATCGGCATAATGCCAGTCGTCCCTCGAATTGTGGAAAACGTGATTAAGAGCAGCATGCCTGACTACCTACTTAGAGAAAACCTCATCACAGAGTCTCAGCACAGTTTCATTAAAAACAGGTCTTGTGTTACTTGCCACCTCGATTTCTTCAACTTTACCACTAGTAGCCGCGAGGCACGTAAAATCGTCATTGTTCTATACTTCGATATATCAAAGGCATTTGACAAGGTGCTACACAGCATACTCTACGGTAAGCTGCAATCGATTGGCATTCATGACCCTTTACTTCATAGTCTAAAATCATTTCTCAATGATCGTAGTCAAATCGTCAAAGTAAATTCTGTGCAGTCTTAACCTAGGCTCATAACTGGTGGAGTAATACGGGGTAGTATCCCTGCGCCTTCGTTGTTCATAACTCATATTAATAGTGCGTGAGAGCGCTTCACTGCGGGGAAGCATTCCCGTATGCTGATGACCTCAAGGTTGTATACTGTCACACCTGTGAACCAAGCGATGCGATATCTACTGCTCAACAATAATTAGGTGAAGTTGCTAAACAATGTGACAGGTCCACCCCATGTTCAGCATTGGTAAATGTGGTTGGTTTATCATAGGCAGCGATAACCCAGGCATGTCTCTCGAAGTGTGTAAACAAAAGCAACCAGGACGTTTTTCAGTGCTAGATCTTGGTCTTAAATTTTCCAGTGACCTAACATTCTCCGAGCAGACGGCTTGTATCACATCTAAGTCACGTAGACTCTTGGGTGCATCATCCGTAACTTTTATAGCACTGAATCAAGGGTCCTACTCTACAGAGTGAGCACCCATCCGTTTTTAGAATACTGCCCTTTTATCTTAGGTGGCCTTCGTACAAGCGACAAAAGAATAAGTGAAGGAGTACAACGCCACTTTGCATCAATAACACTAAGAGCTGACTGAAGCCTAGACTATATCCCCACATGCGATATGCTAGGACTGGAACCTTTCTGGAAGAGACGACTTAGAATGAATCTTACATTTTGCTATGAGTCACTTCGTAAGCGCATGTACTCATGCTGCCCGGAATTTGAAACGGTTGTAACATCTACCCACTATTTACGTAGTCACAATCTATTAGCTGAAAATGAGTGTTGTGTGACCAAATTGCCAGGAAATTTCTTCCTCAATAAGCTCTCTCGCATCTGGAACAGAATTCCTTAGGAAATACGTACTGCAGGTTTAATATCTGCCTTTTGTTCTACACTTAACAAGCTCCTAACAGATGATGAGTCTATCACTCGCCTGGGCACTATATATAAGTTCTGGGCTAATGAAAACATACTAGGCCCTCTAAACGTATACAGTAAGGCTATTATAAATCTTAAATACCTTTTACCCCAGTGGACTTACGAAGGGTGTTTGATTACTGGTTCACCTGGTTGGATTGTGAGGGTTGAAAAGTACGAATATATGGCCAGTGTTCCCTTCGAGTCTACTTACAACAATCGCCTATCTAATAACTTATTCTTGTATGCACACACTGAAGTTTACATATAGTCCGGGTGACTCTAAAAAGACAAAAACTCTTCTCCTCCTAGTTGGTCTTGCATGGCATTCCACTGTCCAGTTCCTCTTCGCGCAGTCTTTTCTCTCTTTTTTTCAGTATCAACCTGACGAGAAAATCCTAAGCATTAATTTGATCAAAAAGTATCAACTTACTTAAAGTCCCACTTCGCACGTAATACTAGAAACTGATGTTAGAAGCATTCAGCTGGCTTGCCCTCGATTGCCTTTTTCTTCAGCAGCTTCACAACCAACTCACCCCTTACCAGTACCCTAAATAAAACCTCGTACTAAACCTCAAGCACAATAACTGGTCTCCGGTTTCTGGTCCCTGACAAATGCAGCGGAAATTTGGATAAGCGATCAAACCCGAGAGATCACTTTACCTAATGGCAGCACATCCATAATAATGCTATGCAACAGACTTCTCTAGTACTTTGTCTTGTATCAGTCCATCTGATAGAAGTAAATTAACAGCCAATGTGTCCCCTTGACAATGCTGCATACTTTAATGTGAAGTGTATGGCTTCCGGCATTTTCTGGCCTCGTCCCCATAGGTACTGTGAAACCAGCACCATTTAGGGCTTTCCACCCTAGTGATTCTGTGGAAGCATTTGACGCTACAGATATAAATGCGACTTTATGTTTCCCTTTTCACTTCATGCTGAATTTCGCTCTCTCATCATTTACAGGCGTTAAACTAAAAATATGTAGGCGAATACTTCAAATAACGCATTTCACGTGATGAAATTCCGAGTGCACAGACAAAAACTATGCAAACAAACAGGTGTAAACTTTTAATTCAATGCCCTGAGAAGAAATTTGCTTAAATCACATTGACGAAATGGTCTACTTTTCATTGGTTTCCACAAAGTTCTTGCTAAGGCCTAGAGAAGTAGGAAATCTGTCGATCAGCAGCATAGTTTTGCACCATGTTGAAACTGTTTTTTGGGATGGGAGGTAGACACCAACGGTAGAGAAGGTTTTGGCCCTTCGGAAGCCGGTAGATGGTGGAGTACATCAAATCCCACTGTCCATCCTGACCAGCGTGAATGAGCTGTCTAGGAACATTATTTCTCCAGTCGTGATGCTTGTTGACGGTGATAGTTTCCGGGGTTTTATTAACAGGACCTGATAAAGGCTGCCCCTACAGGAC
The DNA here is from genome assembly GCA_944470555.2 of Heterobilharzia americana. Taxonomy (NCBI): domain Eukaryota; kingdom Metazoa; phylum Platyhelminthes; class Trematoda; order Strigeidida; family Schistosomatidae; genus Heterobilharzia; species Heterobilharzia americana. The sequence goes on along the minus strand of OX104130.1, from coordinate 50,637,926 downwards.
GATCTAAGTGCCAGGTAGATAGGTACGCGTGAAGGTGCCTGGAACTAACCACCACAAAGAACGCAGTCTTAAAGAATGCGGCGGCCCACATGGATACTTGGTTATTGACATGCTATCCGCACTAACTGAATACAAGTTTCATATTTACCCATAATTTCAAGCATTGTTTGGCCGAAGAATGGCAGCTGAAAGGGCTTTTGAAACTTTTGGAAGGGTCTTTCAGAACTTTAGTGAGAACATGTTCCGGATCTTGTATACTATATATGTAAAGCCTCATTAAGAGTGCAGAATTGAAGCAAGGAGCCTACCCTTTAAATATGGGGCTGACAAGCCGACGTGAATCCAGAGAGCAGGCAGCAAGGGGAGTGAGGGACTCTTCGACCCATCCTGCTAAGAAAGACTGGACAGATTAGGTCGTTTCCCACTGTCTTGTCGTGGAATGACGAGTGATAACGTTTTAGCATGTCATATCTTGAATGGTGAATTTTAACGACATATTCATCCCTCTCTTTTGGTACTGTTCGCCTGGTAAGGTGTCATCAAAAGAGTTCACTAATCATATTCAGACCATCTGTAAATACTTTCCTCTCACAGAGTTGTGAACCATTCGAACTCTGTTAGACTGTACATTGTCTGCACCTTTTGTTCACACTTTCAGAACGTGATTGAATTCCCTCATTAGTTCTACCAGTAAGGATCAATATATCTCCTTAGTATCCTTTCGTTATTGCCGAAGTGCGATAACTTAGGACCAAAAGGCATTTAACCTCGACAGGGTTGTCGTCAAGGTCAATCGTCCAAAGCGGCGTTATTGTAGACTTACTGAGTTCTCACCTCTTATTATTTATATTATTGAATGTGGATCTCTATATGCGTTATCAACTATTTCGATTCCCAACCAGGACTTATTGACATGCTTATGGGATACATTTAGACGTACACAAGTGTCATTAATCTGTTTCTGTAACAATGTCAAGTGTTGCAACCTCTGGTTTGCTTGGTCCAACTTCTGGTCTCATTCCTCAAGTGGTAGGGAATAACATTGAAGGTGAAAACGAAATTTCCACCCACAAACTTCAAAAGAAACCTCAGGATTTTGATTCGGAGACTGAGTCAGATTCTTCTACGGATGATGAAGATGACACAAGCGATGATGATAAGCGACTCGCTGACAATCCGATATTGAAAGAGCGCTTAAAACAACTCGATCGATATGCTACTCCGATAAAGCATCATACACTCTCACCAGTCCAGATTATTGATCCCCACATACTTCCAGGAGTGTATGTTACAAATTTACCATCTGACCATACACCCAATAACGGTTCCCTCTCTATCCATGGAAAATCGAGTGGACCTTCTGAGCTGATGGACAGTAGTTTGACGCCCCCAGAATATCGCTCTCGTCAACTTTCTCTTGTTGAATCTCCTACCCCCTGTAGTGGTCCTGCTTCTCTCAATACATCCGTCACTCCTAAACGTAATCTTTCTCCACCATATGCCATTTTGTGTGCAAGCACGAATGTCTCTGGACCGACTTCCCAACATGAGGTTTCAGATATTTCTGGTGCGTACCCTCATTTATCAAGTTCATTACCATGTAAGTCTAATGAGATTCCATCCTCATACGCTTATGGTCCATCTCTTAACTCATCTGATATAATGCGTTCAAATGACATGTGTTTTGATGAAGTTGAAGACGGTCAAGCCTGCATATGCGAAATATGTCATGTTGTCTTTGCTAATCAATCTTCCCTGCAAAGTCACATGAAAAAGCACATAAAGCATGATACTAAACGACACCAGTGTGATCAGTGTCCGTACTCTACACAGTATAGCAAGAACTTATTCAAACACATAGAATCAACGCATACTGCCGATAATACCCAGGAGTTTCGCTGTGAAGGTTGCAGTCGGTGCTTTACGAATGAAAATCTCCTCCGTGACCATGATTGCATTTTGGCTCAATACAATACCTATCGGTGCAACGAATGTGGCAGGGTATTCAAGACAAAACTGCGCCTAAAGTACCATGCAGATGTGCACAACCCTCGGAAACCCTATGTATGTGATATAGAAGGTTGTGATCGAGCATTTCGCACACCAAAATATCTCAAAAACCATCGCGACGAGTTTCACAGAATGCATCCCAAAAACTATGCTTGTCCAGTAGGACAGTGTGATCTAGTTTTCCATCGAAAAACCCATCTAAAGCGCCATATCGCTGCACATGATGGTAAGAATTTTTGCGGAAACGAGTCATTAACTCCTGTTTGATCGTTGCTTTTCCTTTGGGGTATTCATAAGATGTAGCAGTACTATCCAGAAAGAATATGAGGTACCCAGTCAACATTTTTGCGGAGAAAAGCGGGGCCATTTTTTAAACACGGGTCATTTCGCGGAGGTTGAAAACTCAGCGAAATGTCGCACGGTCATGCGTTTGTCCCGAGTTCTACCCCTTGTTTTCATGGCAATCTGAAACATGACTCCGAGTTTTGCCCTACGAAAACGTTGACTGTGTACTGTTGAAACTAGACAACGGTTCTGTATTTCTTTCACAACATGGACATTACCAAACCTAATGGAGCTTTCCTGTGTCACCTCATTGCCCAGTCACCGTCAAACCTCTGGATTTGTGAATCATTTGCCTATGCGGCTTGTTATCAGCCACATCACAGACTGTAACACTGTGTAGTGCACAGTATTCTTGTCACTCACTTTATATGTATGGTCTGCTTTCTAGCATATAAACTTACGCATTGTGTTTCAGTTGCATATAAGTTAGCTTTATCTGACTGCTTTGAACTTCAGCATGCCGAATTATTATAATTATGCAATCGGGACAGGATATTGTCTCTCATTCGGAAGAGGCCTGATGTCGTTCCCAGTCTGCTAGCAAGGCGGCGTTGAAGACTGCAACTGACTCTAAAAAGGAGCTTAGAAGGAGTCGGTGAATCCCAAGAGCTTCAGAATTACCTGATAGACATAAATTCATTCATGCACGCTCCGAGCACAATGAGAAGCGGAAGCAATTCTAATGTATGCTGAAAAGAAGTCTAATCAATAACCATGCGCAGTGGTGGGTAGAAAGATCTAAAAAGACGTAGAATGTCACTGTGATAGATAATGGTGGGCAATTATTTAGACTGGTCTAAGAAATTGACGTAGAAAAGATAACGGTTCACGAGACTGTAGTGGAGAGGGATGCCTGCGATTTGCTTGCGGGCTAAACGACTAGAATAATGTTTGGAATATTTCAAAGATCACTTTAAATGGCCTCCAGCTACTACTCCATCGGCAGCTCTCTATAGTCGAATCCCAACTGGAACATCTAGACATGGTTTTCAAGGCTTGCGGAACTTGAAAAAGGTTGTAAGTAAGGCGAAACGAAAAAGGATGGGCAAGCTAGTACAGGATGAATTTAAGGACTGTGGTCGATGATTATTGGTTAGGTTAACTCAAGTACTAGCTGGTATGTGGGATTCATATGATACCCTCAGACTGGTCCCAACCACTGATCTTCTCAGTTGTTAATAAAGTATGCCAATATCCTTGTGATCTTAATAGAATCAGTTTAGTGGTCCTAGGTCCTAGTCTTATTAAATGCTTGGGGATAGAATGCCCGAGAAAACTGGGCAGATTTCATACCTGGTCTTTATTATGTCTACCGCATATTCACTTTACAGTTTCTGAAACACATGCACACTTACCGACGTCGGATAATAGCTATATTTCTTGACCTGAAGCTGTCATTCATTGCCATCGATCGAAAGATCTTATGGTAGTGTCTCTAACTGAAATAGGTGCCGAGTACATCACTCTGTTAAAGGTTTTGTACTGGAACCCCCGCGGGCGTGTTGGAACGTATAGTAAGGTAACAGGTGAGTTGTTCGTCAAGGATGCCTGCTCTCTCTAATCTTATTGGGTTTTGTCATCAAGGTACTGGTGGAGGTCTCTCCTAGTCGGATTACAGAATTGATCTTGTTGCGGGAGACTCCTTAGTAAACAGAGTACACAAATGACATAGTGCTGTTAGTTGAACTCCCTGACAAGATCCAGTCCTCTGGAGATCTTCAGTGATGATTTAAGAATACTTGGGATGAGTTTACTACCACTCAGATGCGAATTGTCGCTCCACGATTTGTTTTCATTTATGCTTTATCTAACAATAAGGAGAGAAAAACTGTTGAGCACGTTAATTACTTCACTTACTTCGGAGGTCGGTTCAACCCCGGTGACCGACGGAATCTCTGCACAGATACAAAAGGGCTGTTTAGTTTTCACCTTGGGCCATTTAAGGTGCCATTGTGACAACAAATTAGCTATTAAACGTAGATGGTACTGTACTGCAGTTCACTCTGTCGTACTACATGATTGTGAGAAATAGCCATTAGAAATAGAGAACGTGGAAATGCGTCAGGTGTTCGACCACCGTTGCTTTTGTAGCATAAGTCGTGTATCTTGGTGTCACTAGGCAGTAACTTTAAAGTCAGACATAGTTTTGGGCAGATGAAGAAAGTCAGTTGATGAGGTTGTAAACCTTCGTTGGCTCAGGTGACTAAACATGTGTTGCATATGCCTAGTCACCATCTGCCCAGTCGCAAAATGTTAGCTAAAGTAGGTCCAAGCTGGAAGGGGGTTAGAAATAGTCAGATTAAAACATGGCATCAGTGCATGAAGTCTTTGACTGTTGGTCTGAGCTGTGCAGCGAAGTGTGAACTTCCCGATTGGGTCCTGGTGGTTGGAGACTCTAAGCGACATGGCTTAGAATTGATCTCAGTAGCGCATATGTATCCCTGTATTAATCATCGTACGGAACTTCATTACTTTCTGATTCCTTCTTATCCTTACTTCATGACTTCGAACCCCTGACTAACTTTCTTCGTGTTTCTTCATATTTCATCTTGACCCATGCTCTCTTGGTTTGATATGTGGTGACTCCGACTGTTACGCACTAATGCCAGATCGCATGTCAGTATTGACTTCAGTCAGTATCAGGACTTGGCATTATCGTATAACAGTATAATGTGTCACACCTTATATCATCACAATCGAAAAACATGGAAACACGTTGAAAGACTGAAATATCGAAATCATAATATCGGTGGAGGTCAAAGAATGCCATAAAAATGAAGTGAAAGCAAACAAATGACGGGATGCAATATGCTGGTTAGAATAAACGTAAGGTTCATGGTTCAAGCTTTGACTGGGCACTAATGTAGACTGCCACTTCAAGCGGTTGTCTAATTTCATATTCTAAACCCACTGACTATTCCAAGTAGTCATTTTTTCTGCGGTTTTTCAAAAGCAGGCTACTAGGATGAAATAAAGCTTACTGGAGTAGTTGTATCCACTTTGTGATTGTGTTCCACTTTTTATCTTGCGTAGAATATCATTCACCATGTGAACGACTTTATTTTCATATTTTACTTGTATCAAATAATGTAGATTGCTTACAGACGCCTACATATTTACTAAATACGTATTGTTAACGACGTGTGTCAAAGCGATTTTGGTTAAATGTTCAGGGTTGACGTACAGTATCCCATCTGTCGCATTTGAATCACATTCTCTGTTTGCTGAAATGCCCAGTTGGAAAGGCTAAATACCTATTCGTATACTAGTTATACATAGCCTAGCTAGCACTATTCATCCACAAAGTGTTGAATGCCAATATTTCATTTCTGGTGAATGAATTGTCAAGTTCAGTAACTACAGAAGTTACATCTGGAAGCTAAGACTTTCTCTTCATCCTCTGTTAGTTTGGGTAATAAACTGACAGTATAGGGTCGGGTCTTATTCGCTTCGAAATAAGTTTTTACTGTAATCACCGTTGGCTTATGCTTTCATTCGTTGTTTTGATCGGAAGTTTACCGTAAACTTTTCTTCGGATTACAGTACCAATTGATAAGGTTTCTAATGTTTGAAGTGTGTTGTATGGGGAACCGAAGGCTTGCATGTAAAATTTCATGACAGGTGGAATCGATGGTTCAAAGCTAGATGATATATTTCAAGATTAGTTTCAGTACCGTAGTTTCTTCCATTTGTTATCTCCCTCTAAATTTTAAGCCCAAACTAACCTTTAGTACCACCATGTAATGCTATACTAGATGATGTGCTTACTGAATCATAAAAGAACAGAAACAGTAAAATAAAGCACTATAAAAGGTAGTACATTTGAAGAAATAATAGAAATGTGGAATTAGAGATGAAGAAATATTATACGTGATAACAATAAAGATAGTAAAGGGAAAAAGCAAATGAAAATAAAAGTGAAATTCAATCCCTTTTACATTTCTTAGAACTCACCTAACTATGTATGTAGAAAACGACCCACAGCGGGATTCTAACTGACCTCAATTTTCGGTTATAAATGATAAGATCATAAATCAGTTGGGCATTGGGATTTTATCCACAGACCTACTATGCACTCTTAACTCCCAACCGAGCGTAACTTTTCTTCAGTGTACTTTGTCAGAAACCTCGAAAATCCTGCTTTTCCTGACCAGTCCTGGCATCAACAAATAGTATTGAACTCGGAAAGTATTAAAATGGCACACATAAAAACTGCTAAAGTTGCCACATCTAAGTTTTTGAAATAACTCCATGAATTAAATGATAAACGAATATAAGTTAACAGATCTCAGAATTATACGTCAATATATAAGCTGTCATTATAATGTTCAAGTAACCAAAATTGTTATAAATCATGAAGTTAAACTGAAACATGATAGCAGTTGCTTAATGATTATTAGGTTTTGATAATAAGCTGCCTAAAATGACAAAGATTTCGAAACTTAAATCTAGTCAGAAAGAGCATGGATACGAGAATGGATAGTAAATAATGTAGGAAGTGGACGGAAGACAAAGAAAGAAGTGATTTCAAAGAATATAAATTGACCATGTAACAGGAAGGCATTCAACAATTTTTATGTGTACAAAGCGCATGATTCTCCATATGGATGGCAAGGGTTTTGGAAATACGAAAAGTTAGAAGACACACAAGATAGTATTCCTAGACCGTTTTGGATAACTCGCATCAAACGACCTATATACATGGCTCTACAAGAGCAAGTCCATCGTTATACACACAAGTGGTCAGGTGCAGAAGTTTTCCTTCAAGCTGTTATAAAAAACGGATTGGCTTTAGGATACTCATTTTAGAGTTGATGGATAGAATGTCCTCTTAAAGGAGTGTGGTGTCTTCCTCTTTCAAGTTTCAACGACGGAATCACCTTTGATATTTAGATTCATATAGAACATTTTTGGCACGAAGACAGGGTTTGTGAGACTTTGGTTTTATATTCCTCCATACGAACTGTGACAGAAACTCGTTATCAGCAAGGATCTTTCCTAGAAGAAAAACTTCTCTGAATATATTGGAGCTGCGGATTCGTCAAAAATGCAAGTAGTAAGAGATGTTTAGATTGCTTTTGCGACCCAGACATACACCTTCAGCAGTTGACCATTCACCTAAGCTTTCTTTAAATCGGTTTCCTTAGCGTTCCATCAGCTTTTCCTACCAATCCTACACCGAAAAAGAGTCCTTGTTCCATTACCCACCTTGAAAGTGAATCTAGTTGCTGAATGGTAACTGCTCAATACCTGTTAAATATGATTCTGGTACTATTCGCATACCCTTTGTGCAGTTAAAAAGTAATCAAGAATTTCAAGGATTTGTTTGCCAAATTGATCACCAAACACAATTCTAGTTATAGTTATCTTGAAGATCTCACAGAGATTTTATCTTACTGTTTATATGTCACGTCGTTGAATGCAAATTGAACGTTAAACGCACATCTAAGCAACAGTTTCTTACGACCAGAGGTCAGCATTCCTGTGGGTAAAATTTTGTGATAGGTCTCATGTGGATGTCCCGTGAGATCTATGGCTAAACAAATATATTTCTCTTCCAGTTAGCTTCCACTATGTGGGCAGTCGGAAAGTATCAACCGCCCACACGATACCATTAGCACACAAGACACAATCAAACATAACCTATCCTCCTCAACGCTGCCTTCCCCTTTGCCTTCACCTCCTGATACTAATATTGGGCCTCCTACGCCCTACTCAACTTCTCACTCTGAAACTCATGCCAGCAATCAAGGTCATCGAAACCTCATCCCTAGTCTCCTAAGATACCGCCCCCATCGATGTCATGTTGGAGCCTTCAACATCTGAACTCTAAGCCAAATCAGATAGCCAGCATCGCTCACCAGAACTCTACAATCTCTGACCATGGATGTATGTTGTATATCTGAGATACATATGAAGGACCCGAGTATGGTCATTGAATTAACCTCATCCGGTTATAATAGTGAATCTTCGAAATTCACCTTATGAGTATCTGGAGTCCTAATGGCTGACTCTCTTGGACTCCTTGGTGTAGGCACAGCATTGGGCTGTAGGACACAAAATGTGCTTCTTGACTGGATGCCAGTTAACAGCCATCCATGTGCTGTTCGACTGAATAGATCTATGAAGACTGGGAACGACCGTGCGACCAACGGATGCCTATTCATAATCTGGGCCTACGCACCCACCAGTTGTAGTTCGGATGACGCAAAAAATGAACTCTATGAAAAGCTGTCAATTTTGCTACAGAAAGCAAAATGTTCAGATAAAGTCATAGTGCCAGGTGACTTTAACGCTCAAATGGGGAAGCTGAGTCAGTTGGAGAGGTATCTATGGAATCCCATGCGAACGAACCGACAACGGTGATCGTCTATTGCGATTTCGCTCCGACAACCACTTGTTTCTGGTCAGCACTAACTTTAAGCATAAAGACAGACACTGCCTCGCATGATGTCCGCCGACTTCAAATCAACAACGGATAGGGGTAAGTCATATTGCTATAAACCGTTGTTGGAGAGAATCGGTGGGGGATTTCTACTCGTTCTAGAGTACCTGTTTGAACTCTAATCACGTGCTAGTATGGGCTCGTGGTTGTCTTTGCCTTACTGACCGCAGGGAACAGACGGAGGTGAAGCCTGTTCATAGTCGATCGAAAGGACAGAACTTCAAGCCTAAATTTTAGGAGGAGTTAGCTAAGCGTTTATCAGAATATGACAGCAATGCTCATCCTGATGAAACTCGGTGCGATATTAGGTCAGCGGTAGAGACAGTTGGTAACCTTCAAGTGAAGGTTGGCACCTGTCAAATCTAAGATAATGCTCCAGGAATGATTTGCAACCACTTCCATTTTAACGATGGAGAGTTAATCAATTGCTGGAATGTGTCAACCACTTCACTTACTTGCGGAGTTGCACCAGCCCAAACTGGCTGGTTGCTGACGAAATTTCAGCTCGGATACAGAAGGCGCGTTTGGTAATGGACAACTTTCTTCGTCTCTTGTGGCAGCTGGCGAGGTATCTGACTATCCATCAAGAGATAAATATGCGGTAATGCATTCTGTTCTATTATACGGCTGCGAGACATGGCCGCTAAAAGTAGAAGACATAAAGCGGTCATACGGTTTCGATCACAAAAGGGGTCAGGCGAACGGCACTAGGCAAGACAGGCAAGTCAGTCGATGAGGTTGTGAACCTTAGTCAACTGAGATGGCCGCGACATGTGTTGTGCATGCTGATCCACCGCCTACCTCGACATGCCACGCTGAAGGAGGTTGGATTTGGTCGGGAAAGGGTCCAGAATGACCAGAAGAAGACGTGGCACCAATCGATGAAGTCTCTGACTGTTGGTCTGAGTCGTGTGGAGAGATGTTGACTATCTAGTTGGGGTCCTCGAGACAAAAGGAATCAGTGGTTGAAGACTCTAGATGACATGGCTGATACTCTTTCGCAATAGTACAGATGTATTCACTCATTGAAGCTTTCTAAAGCTTAAACATCCACACTAACTATTACCTTCAGATTGTTTATTCTCTCACACAACTTTGTTTACTTTGATGGCATTCCTTTTCTATCCACCTGTTCTTTGTATACTACTGTACAGTAGGGTAACTTGAACTGATACACTTTTGTGCGACATTCTATGTTGATTTTGTCAATCAATCATGCAACGGCACTAAGGTAGTTACCTGGTTCTACAGCCGTAGGATATTTTTTCCTGTTATGGTACGTTAACATGTAGTATTTTAGTGTTCCACAAGAAGTGGCTATCGTGACTCATTCGTCTAGTGGATAGCGCTTTGGTGTTTAATGAGATTGGTCCTGAGTTCAAGTTCTATTGGAAGCAACTTCGCTCACTGCGTGGCAGCTGGATCTAGCTGACGAGTCCCAAATGGGACGAAACTCTTGTCCTGGATTCTACTGCTAGCCACTGTCTATCATTAATAATGTAGTACTTTATTTCTGACTAATTAAAGTTTTGTCTTTGGACTCTTTTTCTACATTTCAGATTCGGAGAAGAAATACCACTGTCAGTGGCCTAATTGCCAGCGTCGTTTTTGCAGTGAAGAAACGTTGAACCTTCATCATCGTAAACACACGGGTGAAAAGCCTTTTAATTGTGCTCTTTGTTTATATAATTGTTACGATAAACCAAGTTTAAATGAACATTATCAACTACATCATACGAAGGATACAAATATTGTTTATAATTCTGAAGATCTTGATCACCAAATGGCTTCATCCAACCCATCACAACATACTTCAGAAAAACTTGCTTACAGAAGACCTTTTGATACTAGGACTTTAGTAACAAGAACATCTACCCCTGTTCCAACTCTGCGCCATAGAATGGCTGACATTCTAGATTCATGTACTTCTCAGGTTCCTGGACCTCTTGATGCAGAAATTAATGGTATTTTGGATAGCTTTGACAAAGAACCAGACCTACCAGACTTATTTAGTAGTGGACCACTTGAAGTGGATCGTCCAGCTACAGAACTCAAGTTTACAAATAATTTGAACCAGAACTTCAGTGGTCGAATTTCTCCACTTCGTCAAAACAGCCAATCATCTTGCGTGGCTGCATTGCCGCCATCCTCCTCAGTTAATTCCACAAATGCGGACTCTGGGACATCTGAATCAAGTTTCACATCAGTTTTGCCTAATATTCTCTCCGAGCTTCAGCGTGCAGAACTATCGGGTTCCACTGAAGAATTCGAAAAAGTCAAATCGCATGTTTTATCTGTACTTCCGACATTTGTGATTGGAGACGAACTAACTACACAGATTAACGAGATTGTGGACGAAGTTAATGATGCATTGGCAGGTCAACCATTTCATGTTATACGGGCAGCTTTCCTTACAACTCGGCCTTTTACTCATGAAGAATCGTATATGGTTGATCTACTAGAACAGCAAATGTTATCTGAGTCTTCTTTAATAGCCCCAAATCCTCCCAGAAGACGTGGTAGGCGTCCTAAACTTCAACAACAACTACAACCTTACCTTCAGCGTATATTTTGTTTAGAATCTGGCGCAGCAGAATCGATGGCATCACATTTAGTTGATGTTTCGCAAAAAGATAAGTCCACAAATCATTACGCATACTACAGAAGTGTTGGGTTTGGAAGAAGTAGAGGTCATCGTGGTCGTGGTAGGTCTGGTAAACATCTTTCTCTGACTACGAAACTTCTTTCTGATGAATCAGTTTCCAGAACTAACCATTTTAATCGGTCTCTGTATCATCCATCAGAAATAAACATGTGCACCGATGGATTTACAAGTAAAAGTCGGTGCGGTGACATACAAGGTGGATACCTCACTGAACAAATATCCAGTGATATGCATCCTAATTTTTCTAGTGACATCAATTCACAAAGAAATCTAACGGAGCAATATCACACTAATACGGAATTAACCAATAATTTAAATCATCCAAATCATCTACCCACAATCCATTCACATCTGCATTCAGATAACTATAATTACTCCAATAGGAGATTTCATTGTCCATCAGAAATAAGTCCCTTAGAAATGGGTAGGAAATTCCGAAATTCCGACGATGAATTAGATGAGACGCAAAACAATGATACTGTAACACACACGTATATGCATAGTCGACGTAGATCTTTAACTGTTCACGAAAATGATAGGATGAATGATTATGCTATAAAAGAATCCCATTTTGAACATTCGAAAAATACAAGACTAGATAGTTCATACAAGGAAAGGGAATTTTTAAGTCAAGATACGCTTGGTGAGATGTTGGAAGACTTGGGGGTTATAGTACAACAAATTGGAGAGCGAGCTGTGGTAAGAAAACAACAGAATTACGCAGATGGCCAACCACTCAATCTATCCGACTTTGGAAATAGTAAGCAAGGTTCTGGTTCTACTAATAATCAGCCTCTTCATACCAAAACTGAAGTAGGTGTGCCACCCATTCAACTACCATCAATGGCAACATTGGCTTCAAGTAGTGTGAGCACACCTAGCATTGAGGGGAGTACTTCAGGTTGCATTTCAAATGCTGGACTTCAGATTATGTCTCCTCATTTGTCTGCAGCGTCTTTACACGGTGTATTATCTTTGAAATCCCATGCCTACAATCAGTCTGGTACATTAGTGTCAAACGCTGAGACTTTAATTACAGGAAATCCACCTGCCATTATCTCAAATGCTTCTCGGACAACTGAGCAGTCAGTATACAATTCAGCTACTAATAACTACCGTCGAACTGCACCTGTATGGTCTTGTGAGTCGATGTGTTGCTCATTTACTCAAGAGAATGAACTTGGTAAAGCCGATCGATCTTGTTCGAGTAACAATTTTTCTCCTCAAGTTAGTCAAACAAGAATTTCTCAGGCTACAGGAAACTACGGAAACGAAACAAATGGTGACATCAATCAGTGTTTTTATCCAAAAGATTTGAGCACTAGAGTGTTATCTTTTAGTACTCGTCCAGACTCTGTCTGTCAGTCACCGATTTCACCAAAATCTTTCGCACACGCTGAACCCCGCGATCGTAACTTCACATACATGGTACCTGAATCACTAACGAACCATCCAGTTCATTTGTCTTCCAAAACCTCATCACTGGGTTCTTTGATATCGGCAACAGAGGCAGTTGATCATCTGCGTTCTTTGTCTGCTTTAGGAGCAAAGTATACGGCAAGTCTTGAGCCACCAGATGAGAAAAAATATCAATCCTACCAACGTTTGGGTCCTAGTAACTTTAGTTTTAGTCACTCCCAAATTCATTCAAACAGTTCGCCGCTACATAATTCCTCAGAACATAATGAATCAGTAGCTTCACAAATATCGCGCAAGTCGGCACTGATTCCAGCTACAAGTGCACTTGGCCCCAATATTCCATCAGCACTGAACAATCTCCTCTATCGTGAGTGAATAAATTTTTATTTATTTAATCTATTAAACCCTGGTTACTTACTGATATAATGATATGCGTTGACACTCATTAGAGCTCAAAAAATGTTGATTTTATCAAGTAGTACTTCTTAATCGGTGTTCAGTAACTGAATAACTGATAACTCTGGGTGTTTAACTGTTAGTGAACAAGTTCGACGCCGAGAAATTCGATCTAACCTTGAGTCAGTTAGATCTACGGAATGGTAAAAATAACAATCCTTTCCAATCATTTCATCATCTCTTTTTTTAGCAACACGCTAAGCAATGATGTCTTTGAGGAGAATTCCATCTTCGCTCGAAAATTCATGGAGAAACGACATTCATTGAAAAAACCAGTATTTCTTCTAAGCTGAGGTTTTTATTAGAAATGATGGATTTATCACCAACATATTCTCGGTGGTGTTTAAAACTTTTGACTTGTGTTTGTTTTTTATGAGCTTAAACATAAAGACATTTACCTGAAGGGAGTCAGTGGAGACTCTGTATTGACTTCATGTTTCTGGTGGCAGGTGTTTTTTACGATGAACTGCATAACAAAGGTGGACATTTAGAATATTTCTCAATGATACTATTCACAGATATAGGCTAGTATGACTAGTCCTGACTTTACGTTAATCTTGTCGAAAATCTTATTTCTTGCCATCTTCTCAGAAGGGCTTTCTTATATAAGGCATTGGTTTTCGATTCTTCATTTTCCTATTACTCTACCTGTTCATATACGCGGTCTAAAATCGACTAGACAACGCCTGCTGTGTACCTCTAATCATGTATATTACTACCTTTGGTCATGGCGATAATTTTGTGCAATGTGATTTTCTTGTACGTACCTTCAGAATGTTACCGTTGTTTGGCAAGTCGGAGTATCCGATTTTACAGTTGATATGATCGTCAACCAAAAAGGTTGTTTATAGGAATGGAGCTGTAGCTGACGTTCACTATTGTTGTGATGACTGTCTGCATATTATTTGTTTGGTTAGGAATAACATTTTTCATCAAAAATTGATCCTTCAAGCTATACATGTCACCTATGTGTGCGTCAACTTTGTGTCACTTCTCTGTACCAATGTTATATTATTTTTTTTTCTGAATCAATTAACTGACCATAACATTGTCTTTTACTGACGGGAAGTGTTGATCACAGTGTCCAAAGACGATATTTGGTCAAATAATTTATAGTTAATTGTCTATAACAACTGTATAAAAAGCCTCATTTTTCCACCTGAATATTAGTAGCGATCAACCAGAGAACCTGTTGATACTCACCAGAAAATGCAATTTAAAAAGACATATTCTTATTGAAAGGAAACATGAATGAATAGCTACACGTGCGTTCCGATAACAGCATTCAGACGCCTTAACAAAGATTATATTTAAGATAAGGTTAAAATTGATCAGTATTTTGAAAACTTACAGAATTATCAGATTTACCCATTCATTTATGGATTGTGAGAGACTTAGCGAAATGTATTATCCAAGATTGAACATGATTAAGAAGAATACCATCCATATTAGATCGTGCTATATCAAATTATACTCTGCCACAGTGCCCGGGTTTTACTCTTGCATTAAGGAAGAGTATGTTTTTGTAAACCAAAGGATGCTACTCTGCTTTCTGTAACAAAGCATCAAAAAGAATGTTTTCGTTTTGGCTTAGTTATAACTGATACCTTATCTCTGGATGTATTTTCCAAGTTTTATTTGTTTGGTGGTAGCTAGCAGTTGACTCTAGGGCGCTCGTTTTCTTATTTGGGCCTGTCAGCTAAGTGTACTTGTATCCTACCGAGTTATAATGATGCCATTGAGATTCGAGCTCAGCACCCATTGCTTCAAACGCCGCTGTATCCACTAGGTTACTGAGTCACGAGAGCGGCCTCTTGTGGAAGTGTGACATCATCTGATACTTATTGATATTTACCGTTTCCGAATGATAATTTCAAATGATTCATCAAAAATCATCTGTTATTAACTGTTACTCGTTTGTTTAATCCATTTCGTTGAAAAACATTATTTCCTGTATAGTTGATTATTTTTGACTTCCTAACTATAATCTCTAATTTCTTTTACCCAAGTTTAAGTTTCTTTTGGCAGTATTTGTATATCTTAGGTACGTCGCCAATCATTTCTCATTTGAATGTGTAGTATTTACATTTGGTGAATATATCTAATACTTAACAATAATAACAATAACAGTAATGATAATAATGGCTATATCTGACCATTAATATATCACCTTACCACCTTCAATTGATATTATTCATTCTAGTCTATCTTCATAGGTTGCAGACATTATTATGAGTGAAGTTTCAAGTCTATGATAGAGTATAACCCCATATTAAATGTTTGTTTAATATAATACATAGTGGTAAAGTACTGTCTGTTTGTGCCCGAAACGTCATCTAGTAAATAATACTTTGTCACCAAATACTAAATCAAATAAACGTATTTAATGTGTAGACATTTTTCTTCACCTTTTTATTCTGCTGTATATGTCGAAGTTCAGTCTGCTTATGTGTCACTTTGTCGTGTCAATTGTGTACTAAATTCATTAAACCTAAGCGCACGCGAAATGGTAACTGCTTCAAAAGCGCATTCTTAAGCCATACTCTACTCTCTTATTTGTAAAACATTGTCCATACTAAAAAAATTTGTATTTCGTTCATCATTTCATCTCAGCTCCAGAACTCTAGAGCACACTAACTTTGCTAACTGATTCTTCTGTATGGCAGATTGTACCTCTTTTTCTAGACCACCTAAACCGTCTAAAATCTAGATTTTCGATATCTTTATCACGAGGAGAGAATATGTGTAGTATAAGTAAATTACTAATTATTAATGAAAAGCTTGCACATGGTTTATTTCGTCTATATACCTCATTATCAACACTAATTTCTGTATGTCAACTTTTTTCTACTCCTTTTATCGAATTAAGTTTAGTTCCATTTTGGATTCGTCCGTATTAACGCTACGTAAGACAAATATGCCCTCCTATTTTTTTTAAGTCTTCTGTATGTAAACTTTTTAACCCTTTTCTCAAACTGACAACACACCCAAATGAAATGGAAGGAAAACTCATCATATATGTACATAAATACCTTTAATCATACCATGTCTGGATTTAAATCATGTGCCGTCATCAACAGCCAAATCTGAAAAGTTCTTAAAACGACCGGATACTGAAAAAGTATAACTGGTTATGTGATGAGTAGAAGCAACTCTTGCGTTGATTCCTACCATCGAGATAATCGTTCAGCTCTATAACCACAAACAGATTAAGCGCCATAGATAGATGGACAGAAACTTTAATGAAGTTTTGCACGTGTTTGAATCAGTCCGACTTGCCACACTTCACAACAACAAAGCGAAAGTGAGTAATGTATTAAAATATACAAAAACTAGATGTGTATATGTGAGCGAGATAGGGAATAAATAAATAAAAGTTGGTGAGATGTACAAAGTTATAAAGATGATGAATAGTGAACGCATTTGGGCTACTGTGGTCAGTCTTGAACCAATCCATCAGGAATCTGTAACTATTGATTCCTAACATTCTGAGGACCGTTTCCAGATAGCACGCTCTTCTTTACATGACTCAGACTGAGAGGCACCGACTTCATGTGTTGGTTCTCTGTCGTAGTTTGGCCACTCGTTGCCTTCTTTCAATGTACTCGTAGCTCATCTACCGTCGGTCATCAAAAAAGTGGTAGATTGGTATGCGTGACATGTGTGCTAGCCAATCCAGTCAACACCGTTCCATTTCGTGAACTAGCTGTCATTTGTCACGTGGAAATCCAAAAATAACTTCCATGGTCGAACGCCTACTTTCAGAATGTCTGTTCCCGATGACCGTCCCAACTGTAAAGTGTGGTAGAGTTTATCATTGTGCAATGTGCTCAACCTCCACAGGGGTCTTTGTAGCATTGCTCACGTTTGGTGGAATAACCGTGTGAGCAGTCTTGAGGTCAGGCGAACGGCACTAGGCAAGACAGGCAAGTCAGTCGATGAGGTTGTGAACCTTAGTCAACTGAGATGGCCGCGACATGTGTTGTGCATGCTGATCCACCGCCTACCTCGACATGCCACGCTGAAGGAGGTTGGATTTGGTCGGGAAAGGGTCCAGAATGACCAGAAGAAGACGTGGCACCAATCGATGAAGTCTCTGACTGTTGGTCTGAGTCGTGTGGAGAGATGTTGACTATCTAGTTGGGGTCCTCGAGACAAAAGGAATCAGTGGTTGAAGACTCTAGATGACATGGCTGATACTCTTTCGCAATAGTACAGATGTATTCACTCATTGAAGCTTTCTAAAGCTTAAACATCCACACTAACTATTACCTTCAGATTGTTTATTCTCTCACACAACTTTGTTTACTTTGATGGCATTCCTTTTCTATCCACCTGTTCTTTGTATACTACTGTACAGTAGGGTAACTTGAACTGATACACTTTTGTGCGACATTCTACTTTGATTTTTCCTGTTTGTCTGTACTCAACCTTCAACAGACCGTGTACGTTAATCACTGTGAGATAATTGTCTGATTTCCGGGAGACGATGGAACTCTCCAAACCAATGAACTGAGTTCAGTCGATCATTTGGACTTGCTCATGACATGAGATCAGTCTCTGAAGAATTGGGCGTAAGCGGGTATTCCCTCATTATGTCTTTAACAAATATGAAAACGCAGTATTTGTAGAGGAAACCACGGCTTGTCATCACCTGGGACGGCAAATTTCCACATGCTTTTACACAACATAGCTTCTAGAAGACAGCTGTTGTTAACTTTGCAGCATCTGCCCTGAACGAAGTTGGAAAGTCTTGTCTTGATTTTCTAGATACGCTAGGATTATATTAAAACTTACTTATGCAATGATATTTTTCTCTGTTCAAAAATAATCCATAACCTCAATAAACTGAGTTAAATCTCAAAACGTAAAGAATTCGATAATTCACACAACCAAAAGCCTGACGCATATGTGCTATAGCTCAGTTTAAGTCTCATTAAGCAATGCAAAAGACATATGGGATATGATGAAACAAATGAAATACTGCAAATCATATAAGGTAGAAGTCCTTAAACTACTTGACAACCTTTTGATGCGGTTATGTCACTAAAAAATGTTCTGCTCTGTATTACTGGCAGTTTTATGACATCATGAACAACTTTTTGATAGTAACTTTTTTATTCGGACGTCAGTAGCAGATAGTCACGTCGTAAAAAGGACTCAAATCAACTTATAGCTGATGATCGCTTTTTCATTGGTCTACTTCTCTTAATCATAGCTCTATGCGTAACGTCAAGATTGTTTCCTGGATATTCTCACTGAGTTCAATATTTTTTTAAGAACAGGTCTAATCAAATACCTAGAAATGTTCTAATATGCTCTATATCAGTTTTATTTTAATTGATGAAGTATAACGTAAAACAGAATTGTTTTGTATACAAAAAATGTTTTCTCTTAATAAACACATAAGTGTTAATTGAATTTATTATCAGGCATCTAGAAATAAATACTTCTGTATTGTTTAAGTTTGAATAGGTAGAGTGGGACTTTTACAGTGTAATAAGTAGAGTCGGTCTTCTATCTGTTTTACATATTATCAACATAAAATCTTTTCTGCATCTCTTATTTCACCAACTTTGATTATTCTTTTCCCCTATGTTCATAATTCCTTGTCTGATTGCCTTTTTACGAGAACTACGAAAAAAAAATTGTTTTCCTACATAGCTATTATTACGTTGTATTCATCTTGTTGACTAGCAGGGGAATCCAGAAAGCATACTTCGTCCTGTCTGGGGCTCATCAGCTGGATACACCTGTACCCCAGTGAGTGATTTCGTCCCTACTATGACTCGAACCCAGTACCCATCGCTTCAAACTCCAAAGCATTATCCACTGGGGCACTATAGCCACCTCTTCTGCAACGGGTATCAGCTGTTGTAATGATACTAGTAATTTTATTATGGAGATTAATAAACATTAAGTCAATGTCTATTTGAATGGTTAACATGTAATTGTGAATAAATATTAACCGTAACTGCTGATAGCAATTTTACTCCATCTTGACAACTACGAATAAGAATTAGCTTGTTTTACATTTTTCTAATTTGTTCTATACCACTCGATCTGTGTTTCGATATTAAAAAATTACTGATATTAATTCGGTGGCACAACCGCTTTTACATACTATTTAACCTAAATATTTTACGTAATGTCTGAGTCTGGTGGTTAGATTAAAAACAAGTAAGTCATCTGATAATTTTGTGAATTTGTGGCAATTGTGCTCCAGACAGTAACCTATTACGTATCTTGAGCGAATATCTGCGTTGACATGTGATTTCGGCTTGAATAAATAAAGATCGGAGCGAGTTTGAGGGTCACCAGACGAAATACTACGCTAGTCCGTGAAGTTGTTAGGTTGAGCCATGTAATTGACTGTTAACCTTTGGTTTATGGTTCCTGAAATTTTAATAAATCTTCGTTGGATATTTTAAGTTTCTGCCTTAAAATCGAACACACCGTTATGATGCATTCACTATTAACAGTATTCTGAATCTTGAACAATTTACCCTGTATCTAAATGTTTCTCTCTGTTGAATTTTTATGATACCCTTATTTCGACTTTTTTCATGTTCCGTTGAGCAATGTGCTTATCTAAGCTAATACATTGTTGTGTTAGTCTTACCTTTTTTCCTTCACTGCCAATACCGAAACAATTATGCAGACCAGATTTACAATTCCTTATTTTGTCTCTTGTTGAAATCACATCTAGCTAACGATACCTCAGGATGTTAGTAATTGATAACCATGTTATATTTTTTAATTAGAACAGAATACATTCTGATATGCCAACTGAATCCCAACATCTGACACACTTATTAGTCTCAGACAGATAGACAGAATAAACGTAGAACCTCGCTCGAGTTGCGACACTGCACAGTAGTATACAAAGAACAAGAGGATGGAAACAGATTAATATCAAAGCAGAGAAACCTGTATGAGACAACAAACAATTTGAAGATAAAGATTAGTGTAAATATTGAAGTTTTAGAAGATATCAAAGAGCAAATACATCTACGCCGTTGTGACCGATTTTCAGTCATGTCACCAAGACTCCTCAACCACTGATTCCTTTCATATCGAGGACCCCAAACAGGTAGTCAACATCTCCCCACACGAGATCAATTTAACGACCACACTCTGATCCTGTGTACGTGCTTCAGAGACACCATACATCCATGGTCAGAGATTGTAGAGTTCTGGTGAGCGATGCTGGCTATCCGATTTGGCTTAGAGTTCAGATGTTGAAAGCTTCAACATGACATCGATGGGGACGGTATGTTAGGAGACTAGGGATGAGGTTTCGATGACCTTGATTGCTGGCATGAGTTTCAGAGTGAGAAGTTGAGTAGGGCGTAGGAGGCCCAATATTAGTATCAGGAGGTGAAGGCAAAGGGGAAGGCAGCGTTGAGGAGGATAGGTTATGTTTGATTGTGTCTTGTGTGCTAATGGTATCGTGTGGGCGGTTGATACTTTCCGACTGCCCACATAGTGGAAGGCCATTTCTTCCTAAGGTACTTAAAAGAGAAAAAGATTTCTGTAACCGTAGAGTCGATGGAATATCTGTTTTAGGTCTGTCACACACAGCCTTTTTGGGTTGTTGTTTTGAGGTTTGGTTATTTTAACGTAGGATGGAGAGAACCCATACCACCGGCACCGGAAGACCGTAGGTCATGGTGGGGACCAATCTTTTCTAACCCTCATTCCTGTAGGGAAAGTAACATCATCGTGGCATTGTCTGTCATCCAAGGGAAACATATCCTATCCTTCCAGCAGTACGAATTCGCTCTCGGACCTGCATCGTAGTGTAGCAATTTACACTACAACGGTAACTGCTTTTCGTCTTACCACCATCCAACAGACTTTATGGTAGAATTTCGAAGGACTAAGCGTTCCAGCTAGTGTAGTTTATTGGGTCACTGTGATATGAAGGCCCGACCAGCACGCCAAGGTGGCATCTGTCGGCCGGGTTATTTGTCGTAAGAATTATGAAATCTTAGTCGCTGAATTTAGTAGTTAGTGAACACAGTATTTATTTCATTCTTGAGTAAATGTAGGGAGTTGTTTTTGTAAGACAACCTGTTGTTTTACCTTTTCTCATCGAAATTACTACTTTAAGACTAGTGAGATGTTTTGTAGTTACTTTAAAAAGTAGTGATATGGGATAGCTAGCAGCCATAGTGCATATATAGAAGAAATTACTAGATGGTGACTAAATATGATTGTGGTTACGAAAAAAAATGACCACCCTAGTTGGATGTTCTTTTAATTGCTTATTTCTTCATACATTTACGATTGTATGCTATTCGGTACCGTATAAGAGAAAACCAAAATAATCTGTATCATCGTGACAAATCAGTTTGAACACTGCATGGTGCTATTTGTACATGGCGCAGTGTGTAAGCTTCTACTTTTTTAGATACTAATCAGATTTTGGCACCTGCTTCTATATCTTTCATGCAGTTTCCTTGTGCATACTACATGCGTATATGCGTATGGATATACATGTTCAATATGCACACTTTATTATATATGATGTCCATCACTTCTGTTTACACACACATTTGTGCATTTCTGTCGAATACAAGTGAACGTGAGCCAACAACAAATGCAGCGAATAATCTAAATACAGGCCATATTGAAGAATTGTAATATTATGGTTTTCTTATTGCAAATCTATCTAAGGTTAAAATGTAAAGAAGCGATGAAGAAGGAGAGAGTGGAAGTGTTTAAGGTAGTACAAATAATTATATTGAGACTAATAATATTGTCAAAATCTAGTGTCATGAACATGCATCAAAAACAGTTGCAGTAGTAATGGTTTTTTCTTGCCACATTTAAATGTAAGCTACTAAGATGTCATTCAGTCAAATTAGTAAAACATTTGATTTTGTCAAAAAAAGCATTCATAAATCCGTGATCATAGTTACGACTTGATGATTTATTTCCTGAGAAGCTTAGTTTCAACGTCTTGAGGCATCAGTGGATTACCATACCATGAACCTAATTTTTGTGCTGGTTATTACTTATCGTCAACTGGAATTAAGTCATGTACATCCTATTTTAACCATTCTCCCTGTCGGTTATCTGTGTGTACAGATAAGTCTATATTTATTTCCCCTTATAGCAAGCAACAAAGATAATTTGACGCCCTATACAAAGTTCGTGGGAAACTCACTGTCATGAAAGTAAGCTTCAGGGTTGAGCAATTTGGCGCTGTATGGCAACGGCGAATTACAAGTATCATTACAACAACTGATGCCCGTTTCACAAGAGATGTCTATCGTGCCCAAGTGGCTTAGTGGATAACGCTCTGGCGTTTGAAGCGATGGGTGTTGGGTTGGAGTCATAGTGGGAACAACATCACTCACTGGGGAGCAAGTACATCCAGCTGAAGAGTCCCAAGCAGGACGAAATGCGCGTCCCGGATTCCTTTGCTAGTCACCAAGATCAACATAAGCTTCAAATAGTTTATCTATAATTAGTCTTCGAAACAATACTTCTTCAGAAATTAGTCTTCAGTTGTAAAGGTATTCTTGTGTAATACTTATGTTTATACCAACTTGCCAACGTATGATCAGATACAATGGCATATCGACTCAAGTAAGAAACTACTGTCGAACCAACTCAGGAATACAAGTCAAGTAAATAATTCCAAGGTGAATAAGATGGGAAAAGATTGCCTGGTTTGTTGTACACTAGATATTAAATTTCACTGACACTTTTTGGCCTTCGTATGTTAGTCCAGCTCGTTTATGACAATGGTCTGGCAAGTTATACTATTCATCTACGTTACACTATGCTAGAAAGTTTTGTTGGATATTTGCAGGTTCAAAAGCAACTGCCGTCTTAGTAAAAATAATTTACCCTGTAGCGAGAGTATTGGGTTCGAACTCGTCCTAACGCTAGATCATGAGTAGTGAGGTGTTTTCGTCAGATGACCAGCATTCCAACTATACCGTCTACTCATTTTGTGAAGGAAGGGATAGGAATGAGTGGCCATATATATACTCATTAGTGATGTCTATAGTAAGAAGTGTGCCAAGTACGTGGAAAAGTCTGAATTAGCAGACGCGACAAACTTTATTGCCTGTAATGCGAGATCCTATTGCTGATTTGATATCGATGCCATTTCAGTGCTTCAATAATTTATCTAGTTTTCGTGTGATACAACCTATCAAACCGTATTTGTTTACGCCCACCCTAACCAATTAGAAGCAGATAGGAAGTAACCAAGTGAGAATTTAATAAACCAGTTAAGATAAGCGGTATGATGGGAAGCAAATATTTTTCCTCTTCAACACTACAGAATGTTCATAAGACGTTTGATGACCGAAGCGTAGTTTAAACAGCTTTAGGAATGAGATCTCTTTTTTGTTTGGTAGAATCCAGTCCTTATTTCGATTTACTGTCAAACATTGTCAATATAGATATATGTGCTCGTTTACAAGAATCATCAGATAGTTCAATTAAAATGCATTTTCACTAAGTGTCACATTATTGTATATTCGTACACCCATATGTAAGCCTGAAACAACAGCTTTCATCCTTATTTTGTTCTATTATTTGGATAATCACCTTATTTTGTTTTCATTTTTCTTCGCCGCACTTTGTAGGTGGTCAAAAATCAAGTGAATATCTCAGTTCCGTATCTGGAATAACCAGTAGTGGATCAAATCACGATAACTCTATTAGTACTCCGACATCTGCGACCCCCACTAAAAATAGGAGTAACGCTCATAATGATGATGAATTTTCATCAGTCGTCAAATCATTTGACATCGAAAATCATGTCGTAAGCGTTTATTTTGCCGTTGTTATTATCTGTTGTTTGTTTCAGTAATCACGGTATGCACCACATAGCTCAGTTCAGATCCAATTCAATAATCTCTAGCGGTTTTGAGTACGTTGGCCTACTTAGCATATGTTAGGGACTGACCAAATTAGCCGCTGACCACTCATATTGTTGGTCAATAATATCTATTGCACTAGAGTACGGTTCCATAATTTTTTTAGTTGTATCAAACGGACCAAAATTAAGCTACTTAAGAAAGCGACTATGAATCTTCGTCACTAAATGTCTCTCACATCTATTATTCTGATTTAGGGATGGGAAATTCGTAGGCAGTGTAGATGCAGCTCATTAGCTTAGGCACTTGAGATTCAAGCAGTGGGAAATAAGCTGCACATCTCTAGAACTGCGTTACTACTTGCTTCGTGATAAAAAACCTTAACTCTTAATCAAGAAGTTGCAAATGGAAGGAATATTGTGTCGAGTTTTAACTCAATGGTTAAGACACCCAGTAACAGATTAAACTTTTTGTAGATCACTACTGGTCTCATATATTTAAAACAAAAAAATCTTTCTCGTAAGTGGTAACAATGAACCTTAACGATGTCAGTTATGTATTATTTATTCTCTAGTAATTTTTGTTAGCATTTTTAAGGGCTTTTGTTTTAAGCAACTGTATTATAAAGCGTAGATAATATACCTTTATTGGTTAACAGTTTTGAAATGTCCTAACTTGTTACAGACTGTCAAACACTAATAATTCTGCTGAGATCTATTTGCTCAAATTTCTTGGTCAGTATATGAATGTCTTAATTTACTCGCTTGTATGCATTATAATCAGAGATGTGAAGAAACGTTTCGTTGAAAGCTTATAAAATTTCAAATTGAAGTATATAAGTTGGTAAATTTCTTTCCTGTTCAAGGAATTTTATAATAACCAAGAATCTGTAAATCTTACGTCGACATTCATAAAGCTTTAAAATCTACAAATATGATCTTAATTTATAGCGAAAGTTATAAATTGATAGTTTAAACAGCTGGTTCTCAATAACTAAATAGTAAGACTAAACTGTTTTTCATCGAATCTGGATTCAACAAATGAATGGTGTTCATTTGCTTTCATACAACAGATGTAATTAAAAGCCTATTACAAGGTCTACCTTCTAGTTACTAAGTTGTATTACTAGCTATACAGGTTTAATTTGATAACCAAAGTCTGCATTATGCACTGCTTTTTAAAACCTTTTTAAAAAGCTTTACCACTACTAGACCGTTTGTTACTGTAAGAATTTTCCTTCTCAGTGAATGATTGCTTATTTTTGATGTCAAGGTCCAATCAATTTGTTATAGATGACCATTAATATTATCTTCAATTCTCCGTTCCATGGAAGTGTTATATAAAGAATATACTGTATTGTGTGTACGTTAATTATTTTTCAGGTAATAAAAACACACTTTTATCCCAGGGTAAAGAGGATAACTGTTTAGTCCTTCTTTAAGCTGTGATGCTTAATCGTGGACTTTTTCCACCAGATTTGTGAAATGCGTCTTTTCAAAAATTATCTTCTCTTATTCCCTTGTTTAACTAATTTTCCCCCTTTGAAGTTCAAAAGAAATAGTTGGAAATAAATTGTTTTCTATTTTATGGAATTTGTTTAGATCATAACTTCCTGAATTTTCGCCTAGTAATTGGACACTTATTATCGTATCTACTGTCTCTTAGATAATTAATAGAAGATGAGCTTATAATTACTTCTAGTCTTTATCCATATTGTAAAAAATGTCTTTAGTATAGTACAGGTAATAACTTGACCATATAGTGAGTGAAGACTACTATATCTTAACAGTTCTCATAGGTTGACAATATTATCAAAACGCATTTTGTTTCAGTTATTCTCAAGTGAGATCAAAAATTACTTAAGTGATTAACTATAACCATTGCTTAATTATAAATAGATCTCACCTATATCGATAGTCGGATGTTGGATAGTGTAATTTTGAAGAATGTTTATCCCTAGTGTTATCACAAAAACATTAAAAAAGTGTAAGGTCGTACATGACTCAGTTAAATTCTCCTTCTGATGAATCCTAACTTGTTAATAAGATCCAATTATATTTTATTGCATAAGAATACAGAGTTTATTCATACCAAAAAGAAGGCATCGAGTATCAAGAACGTTTTGACTTCTGGCACTAACAAATCATTTTACACAAAGTATATTAAATATAGTTGTGTTTCCATCAAAAAAGTAGACTGTTTGGCTGATATTAAGCTAAAATCAGGATATTTTTCAGCATTCGAAAGGGAAATAATTGATAAAAATCAGGACCAAATTTATTTTTACATTCATAGTTTGTTATATATTCTGATATTTCTCAAAATATTACCAGTTTTAATAACTTATCATTGTATATAATAGATTTTTGAATCCGTTTTTATGTACTAAGCAGAGTAAATTGAGATAAACTACTCACTTTTTCATTATCAGTCAGTAGAAAAAGCTAGTGCTAACTCCTTACTGTGTATCTTGAATACTGCATTAAGAAGGCAGTTGAAGTCCAAATGTTTTTCTCCCTATCGTATTCATACTGCTTGAGTAGACCATAACTTGAGGCTATCACCCTGTGAACTTTGAATTCTGTATCACATATAATCTAACCTTATAACTATTTACCTTGGACGAATTATCCGATAGATACAGTGTATTAGGTGTTGGTAGCTATACAGTAAAAACAATTTGTTGATTGATTAGCGATGTTGTTGTTTACACTAGACTATTGTTGCGGCCACATTTGTTATGACTAAGGCTATAGATAGACAATGTTCTCTACTGTATTCATAAACAGGAAGTAAGCTTTTTTCGTAAAATATTATAAAAAGCGTATGTTTGTGCGCTTGTGTTCATCTTGGCAGAGAGTCTTTGATGTCATTTCATTTGCATCTGTCTCTATCATGTGTACAGAACCGTTTTCAGTACTAGAAAAAACACCACTGTATCCTGTATTTATGTGTAAGTGTGTGTGGGAAATGGTGCTCCGTATTCAAATTCACCATAGGTTAGACATTTACGGACATCATTTCAGTTGCATAAAGTTGGCAGGTACATAAGTATTGATCGAATTGATGCATTTCTAGTGTTACGTCTATTGTTCAAGTAAGATGGATGACATATTGAATAGCATATGATAAATATTCTTTCTTTTTTTGCTTTAAACCGGATTTTCACCACTTATGAAGTGGCCGATGAATGGTAGGAAGTTTAGCATTCTGATGTAATATACTTTAGCGCTAAATAGCCAACACCAAACTCACAGGAGGCTCGTATGGCTTTATTCGACATCATACATGTATCCTTCAGATGAATAATGGTATGAAAGAGACTCACTTACCAAGCTTATCAGTCGCCCCTAAACCTTGATTGTGGTTCATTGGTCTAGGCTTTTGATTTCCGGCCAGTGCGTCACAGGTTCGAAACCCACTCCGCCTATCAAAGTTTAGGCAGTCTCAAGTAGTACTACTAACCCTCACAAAATGTGTTTGTCTGGTCGCCTAGTGCCAGCACGTACACATGGTTACTGAATTGCAGACACTGAACAGATATCCTTTTATCAAACCTTTATTGAAGGAGAAAGCTTTCCACGTTTAGATTCTTAATCTTTGTGTATCAACTTGCAAAACTGAGAATTATTTTGTTTGGCAAATGTTATAAGTTAGTGATCTAGTGCTACAACATTCTATTCTCTTTGTCAGATTCAACTCATGCTTTCGTATATTAACACTATTTTAACTTCCATAGTTTCTTTACGTATCTCATTTTAGAAATTCACTTATCTCTTACAAAACCTATGAACTTCATTGTTTAGAAGTGAAAGTTTCCTCACCTGCAGATATTTAGCGTATTGGATAGAACCCTGCACTCGTATTTTCCTGGATATTCAAGTGATAGTATATTGATGCTGGGCGATGATTGGAGGTGAAATTAAAATTTGGACCGCAGTGAAATTCAAACCAGCGACCACCGGGTTTCCGGCCCTGTGCTCTACCAGCTGAGCTACAAGACCCATATTTCTCTCATCTCTTTCTTGCCATAATTTGGAGTTAATCTCGTTACATGAAATCATCTCAACGAAACCATTGACAACTATTAGATTCCCTAGTATCAATAATATAAATCTGCCGTGGTTTGATAATGAAAAACTGCTTAAAACACAAAAGTAACTTATAGCAGTAATAACAATCTAACAAATACGATCAGTTGCAAGACAAGGATTCTAGGCAGATGAGTCTGCGAGACTGGTTGGAACTTAAGATTTTACTCATTCGTCGTGTTAAATCACATGAATTAGCTTTAAAAGTATTCATATATCCCAACAGTTGTGTGAGTCCTACTTCAGTAGCTTGGGTCTACTGTAAATCATAGGATATGTACAAAGATTCAGCGCATGAAGTTCAGAGCTTTGCTTATGCCACCTAGTTGCATTTCTTACACTTTTTCTTGTTAACATCTATTTAGTAACTGAGTGGTATTGACATCTCAATGGAGTGGAACCTAATGACAAATGACATTCAAAGAGTATCAATAAAAACACAAACAAAGCGCATACTTTTTTGGTTACATACATGAATAAGTATGAAGAAGTAGTGCACAGGTAGTAGAAAAAGATTCATAACAATAATAAATCTTTCTGTGCGCGGTATTCCGTGTTGTGTAAGCAACTTGTTAATATCTTGTCCATCGCAAACAATGTACAAAATACTTTAAACTACAATTTGATTGCTCACAATTAACTTCGTGAAATAAGGTGTATAAACAACTATCGATACTATGCAACGTATTAGCACCTAACAAAATAAATAGAACGTAAGGTAAACGCGAATGTATGGCATTTTATAAAAACATTGTGTTCATGTTTATTATTCTTGATAAATGTGTATATGTATGAACTACTAAATCCTGTTGTTGTGGCTATCACTGAAACATCAAATGTGAGGAATTGTTGCTAAGATATACTTCATCCAGATGTTTTTCTTTTACCGATTAACAATTCATATGTGCGCAATAATGGACAGTGGTTCGCGACATTCGAAAGCCTGTCAATCAATGTACTCAACACAGACTGAACCAAGAGATTATGTTCTATAATTCACTCTAGAAAACGGGAACTGTCTTTTTCTAACCTATCTAACAATAGTGTTGAAATCACTCACGAAACTGCTAGTATTCTTGAATTTTGAAGATGTTGTTCATTGACCTAAATTTTGATAACTTTACCAAGTAAGCTGCTGTTGTAAGCTAATCCAATGATCGCCACTTCTCCGCTTTGCTACTACTTGGCATGTTCATACGTTGCTTAAAATATTTGAAACAGACTCAGTTTGACATGCAGGTCGTAACGCAACAGTGTAATAATGGGATTTAGATGGAAATCTAGGTCACAGGAGGATTTGAACCTACAGTTTTGCTGTCAAAGCCACTCATAGCCTAGTTTATATATATATATATATATATATATATATATATATATATATATAAGCTACTAAAAAAAGGCTGTATAACACAAAGAGGAACGGCGGGTTACCCGAGTTCCACACAATAATGATAGCTCATCAAAAGACCTGTGTATATTTACCAAGTGTAATCTCCATGAATTAGCGTGTCTTTTGTTGTTTCTTTAGTTAAAATTCGAGTCCCTGTTTTCCACCTTTTATGCACTGCTGATATTCTTACTGTTCTAAATGATGCCATTTGATGTATATATCTCTGGAACAATTTCATTGTGGATAAATAACCGGACAATATACGTATTCCATACTCTTTGGTTAAGGTAAATCCCTCTATCTGTAAACTAAAGATTGCTCTCTTGGATTCGGCGTTTTGTTTTTCTGTGGCTCTACCTTACAAGAGCAATGCTACGAAAACAATCATGTTCTGCAACCTGTAATCTCTTCATTTATTCTATTTCCGATCGCTGTGTATCTTAGCTGTACAATAGACAGTGCAGACTACTTCATAGTATACTTGTTTTCTGATAAGTAGTCAATTATCCTACTGGCTCTAGAAATAGCGTAGTGCTGCAAAAACCAAACGGGTTTTTTAATCAGAAAGATTTCATCAGTAACTAATTCACTAAAGTGGGTGCAGCTTCCCAGGAATATGTTTTGTGAATGTGATTTTTCAATATATGTTTGTAAAAGGTCGTCTTTAAAAGCAGGAGTTATAAAGGTTTCGATACTGCTTGAGATACTTTTCAAATTACATCAAGTTACTCAAAGAGTGTTGATAATACTTTATTTAGGTGCAAAATGTCATTTATTCCTTCAACTGAAATGATTGCAGCGTGCTGTATACAATCGGCAGTTCTTTAACCGTATAATTAGTAATTGGATGTAAAAATACTGAAATGTGCCGTACTAATTTATGGTATCCTATGAACTAATTGATTTCTCTTCTGCATTGTGAGGTTAAGAAGGCTGGTATTTCGAACTCTCAGAGAAGCATACTTTTTTAATTGAGTATTTCTAATCACATTGCTTGAGATTGTGATAAACGGTTCAGAAATACTGTATATCTGACCTATTCTCCGTATTTATCTCATTTGTAATTGGTTAATTAGTATGATGTAATCAGTGATAGGGATTTTGATAATAGTTGTAGGAATTCATAAACAATAATCTTCCGGAATTAATATCTCATATTAACTACTGACTATGTTGAAAAACTGCATGAGTAGATACGGTACATATTTTAAATAACTACTACAATCTACTTTCTATGTGTTTTGTTCTTAATACTTGTTTTTAGCTGGAGCATAAAGTTATCACTCTATTGTACTAACCTTTTCTAAGCTAAACTTCTTTTGCAGGAGATATTATCATCAATCTTTCTTTTACTACGAACCATCATATTTTATAGTCGATTAGATAAGGAATTCAGATTTTAAAGACTTTAAAATAGGCTTAAAAAGTAGGATCCACAATGGCTAACAATCAAAACATGTCTTCTGTAAACGTACTTCCAAATAAACACTTCTCATTTACTCATAACTTATAAAATGATCTCAAACGTAGGTGATAATTTCAATAAATTGTAGGTTTTTTTTCGCTCTTACAGTACACGCGTGTTCGTTTATCTGTGCTATCACATTTGTCTACGTAATAGTTCATATGGTAAATACTTCTGTGCATTTATATTCTACTCCATTTTTGCTAAATTCTCACTGTTGTGTCCTATAAATTTAAGATAAGTGTTATTTCATGTTCACCATTGTGTACCAAGCTGTGAGCAGCACTAATTATGTGAGGTCTTATGAAACTGTCTGATTTTCCAGGCCAATGTTGGTGAAGGGGGATTTAGACTCAGGACGTGCCAGTTGTATTTCAAATGTACAACCTAATGAAATTCATAAGTATCAATATCATCTTAAACCTATGTTAGATATTAAAAACTCAGGGATGTTGGACGGTTACTTGCATCTACTTTTAAACCAGTTATCAATAATACCTCGAATTTCGAAACTAATTTGTAATCAACTGTGGTTGTTCTTGAAAACATACCTCAAACCTAGATTCTTAGAAAAAGCTACCCGCAAAGCACTGAGAAATCAGTCCAATGGATTTGTTAATGTGGATAAGACCAGGTGCTTCTCTAGTCTGACTGTCAAGAAGTTCATATGAATTTGTAACTAGGATAAGTGTGCAGAATAGGTATACCATGTTATTAAGCGCTCTCCACTAAATCTTGTAAAATGATAGCAACTACGGATCTTTACTAAAGATGCCTGCTTTTAACTATCTTTTTCAATCCTTTTATGAGCTTGAAGGAAGTTACTGTTTGCATGCGGTATCTCAGGAACCAATCTCCAACTCGGAGATTCTATAAATAACTTGGATTACTCGGATAACTGGTTCGTGCAGATTCCTTCCATCCAACTCACATCTATCAAAGTGAACTGTGGTAATGATTCTCCTGGCCCACATTGCAAAGTGATCGATGGAATTCGGCCAGCATTTAGGACTAGACACAATGAAATTAGTTATTCTGGCAGTATTTTCCACTTAGGTAAGAAGATTCAAAGAAGGAAAATCTTTTAAACGCACTAACTAACCATCTTAAGATATGTATCGAATCTTTCTCATATATAAACTCTAAAATGATTTTTTAAGATCGACTCATACCGACACCTAGCTTAACAATAAAATAAATTGTTGAGGGCCCCATCTAACCGTTGTAGGCTGTTTACTGAAACAGTATGGGTTTATATTCAGAGTTCGCTTACTATAAGGGCTCACTCAACATTTACCAGTATATGTTATTATCGCCCTTTTCAATATCAAATCGAATTATCGTAAAATACTGAGGATACCAATGCATAGCCTTGTAGTTAGGACCAGTCATCTTTTGTGGTGAGTTTTCCGTTATGTTTGCTTATCTGTATGTGATTTAAGACGGCTAGTTTTAATCTTTTGTGAAAATAATTCTACTTCCAAGATATGTTTCTTGATGACTACTTCCATTCTCTCAACGATAGACTTTGTTAACTCTGGCATTGGTGAACAACTGACCCTTGAATTTTCATAAGGTTAGCTTATACATTATAGGTGAATCACTGAGAATTTGTTTCGATTTCTATCTTAATGCTTCGTCCAGAACTGTCTATTATTAAATTACTCAGTTCACACTAAATTGCTCACCTTGAAAAAAATGGCACCATGTTCCTGTTAGTTGCTGCAATTTACAGTTACTTGTTTGGTGTTTATGCTAGTTCATAATAATGAGGCCTATAAATACCCATAATAATTTTCACCGTTTGCCAAAAGTATTTTCTCATGCATATACGCTTAAGCATATTCAGTCCGTATTGATCTTTTTTCTGTAAATAAGCTGGAATTTGATTATCTGTATATTTTCCACATCTACTTGTACCTATATGTTTATTGTTTATTCATATATGTTTGCACCGGTCTTTGTATATTTTTATACAACGCTATGCAGGAGTGTGTGTTTGACATTCTTTCGTTCATCCGTTAGCATGACCTATCAGAAATTGACTGACCTGTTTTGTGGTATTTATGTCGCTTTCTTGCACCCAAACACAAAGGCGTACTGTGAATAGACTCTTAAATATTTCATTCTATTCTAATTTCCATTCATCATACTACAGTCTCAAATGTCAATAGTAATTTGTAAATTTACTGCTCTTTGTGCTAGATGTTCACTGCCTTACTCACTTTAAAATAACGGTTTATTGTTGCACTTGTAATCTAGGTGATAAAATAGTGTGGATTTGTATCTCAGTATGATTTTTACACTGCTGAGTTTGTTTTGATGTTATCTAATTTGATAGTGAATGTCACGTTCTAAAACCAGCCCTCGCAACAAGCACAATACTGCCAAAATTCTGTTTTTAACCGCAAGAAAATGACCTGCTTTTTATCATGAAAAAATAAGTAGTACTGAGTTTTAAAAGTTTCTGAGCCGTTTACAGTTAAAAGTAATGTGTTCTGTCACGCTTCTATTACATAAATATGTGTACTCAATTGAACACTTTGTAAGGAACTAATTTCAAAGTATTCATGGCACGTTGACATCAGCTCTAAAATCAACCAAATACTTACAGACTTCCTATTTAAAAAACCATCTAGTATTTGTCAGTAATTTGTTTCAAGATGAATTTTCAAAAGCTCTAACGAAAAGTTGACACATGGGTGAACCAAGACTGGTTTAAAGAAGGCAACTTACCGATAGCACTAGATAATGGTGTTAAATTACTGACTGATAGAAGTAGGAAAGTACTCACGATAGGGTCCACACTCAGCAACTGAATGGTAGTGTGCTCACCGTGAAACCTTCCTGCTCTGAATTTGATCCTGAACGCGATCGTGGGTGTGCACTGCTGAAGAGTGCCGGACTAAAGTGAAACAGCTGTTAGTTGCTTGGTTGTTTTGAATGATTCTATGGCAAATGTTGATGCATGATGAATGCTTTGAAGTATGTGTATATTTATTCTCCTCTTAGTTAACCAGTCGGTGCTTACTTCCGGAAGATATGACACCCAGGAGTAGTATGCTGGATTTGAAATCAGTGCTTTGACCGAAACTGTCCATATTTCTGTAGTTCAGAACACTCTTCCTTCATAAGCATGATAGGAGGATTTGGGACTGCGCCGAATGAAACTTAACTACCAAACCAAGTAAAACAATTCGATCCATGGGGAAATAGGATAGTTACATGGTGTTGGCAAACCCATTAACATGATAGAGCTCAAATATACATTAACCTTGATTAAGATCGTTATTTTTTACTAAACGTTCGTTTTTCTTTTTTCTATTAGCATCAACTGATTTCAATTATTTCGTGTCTAGTTGTTCGCTGGAGGTTCTAATCGTCTTGATTCCTCTTGTTTTTATCTTTAAGGACTGAAATGCTTCTTAACGACTTCCTGCTATTTATAACACGTGTGGTTCTGTAGCGGAGGAACTCGTTTATTTTTTGTTGATCGAAATGTCGACCTCCAAAAATACTAGTATTATTTCATGGTCTGTATACAATTAAGGCTGTCCAACAACGGATTCCAGTTAGCACGTGTATTTAGAGATTTCTTACTTGTATCCTCTTTCAAATCATGCATTTGATATTTGTTCTGTTGGTAAAGGGAATTTCATCCATCATATATTATAAAATTTGTCCACATGCATATTTGATGTAAACACTTTAAAAATGCGAAACCGTGCTGTCTCACATGTTGTAGACGCTATGAGTCGAAATGAAGTTAATGATAAGTGCAATTTATTTAAATACTAGTTTCTCGTTCAGACTAACAGCTTTAAGAATATCTTAGTAATCTTTTTACGGCTTTCATGTATTGTGATAATGCAAAATCTGAAATACGTAAGACTGAACATACACCATGACCCTCTATTATCCCAAACGTCTACACTGTTCCGGCCTCGACACACCCTTCATTCCGTAGCCACTCGAGTCAGTTGTTCATCTTTACCCTTCCCCCATGTAGATAGACATGCCTTAGATATCTTTCACTGAAGTCTCAACAACCTTACAGGTGGCAAGCAAACCACACTTTCCTCCCTTATCTCGCATTCCTGAAATAAGTCTGATTCAAGACCCTCCAATGATCACGGTAGTGGCTCCCCTGAGGTGACTGGTTATGCAACCAAAGTCGTAGGGGCTAAGAAAAAAGCCTCTGGACCAATGATGCTTCACTTATAGTCTGGTAGATTCACATATATACATACATGCCACTCGTAAGGTTGTTTCTAGTCGAATCGAAATGCACTCAGCAACCAATTTCATCTTCATGCAGTAAGCAATGAACCTCACCTATTGTGTGAGAGCTAATAATACCACTTGTTTATCCAAACCTTGGTAGGTGGTATGGGTTCGAACCCATGACCCTTGGTCGAAAGTCAGCTGTCCGAACCAATAAGCCACAACTAAAACGACTCACCTCAGCTGAGAGTAGGGTTCATCGAACCAGCGTTCTGAAATGTCTACTTCATCTAAATACGAAGGTTCCTGACACCTGAATTAAACCAGCGTTCACATAACTAGAAACCCACACTGTCGACCTTGTTTACTACAAAGTCAGTGGTGTGTTAGTTGACCGTTCATAAGAAATATTATGCAGCAGAAACCGCGTAAAAGTTTTACTATTTTTCACAATAAGGTGTGATAAGCGTTCCTCTTGGAGGCCTGCGCAATGTGGCAGTGAATACAATTCAAACACAAAGCGATACTGAGTTTTCAGTTGTTAGGAAAAGCTTTTAACGTTTCTTAACCAGCTATCGATCGAAGGGAAGATTGCATTAATAGGTCTTTAATAAGGTCACTTTCAACTTTGCTCCTTTGACTGGTAATCAACCTCCTCACAATCAGGTTGTAGTTAGAGTTTATCAAGGTATCAAATGTCCATCCTCATCGTATTTCCCTACTAACTATTACTTTACTTTACGTATTATTCTGTCTCTTTATCTGTTTATTTATTTTGTGAACATTTTAACTTGCCGTTTAGGTTTCCTTACAACTATGGATATCACTACGTTAACCTTTTTCTCACTCCTCTTATTTCTATTCGCTGCACTAGCGTAAATTTTAGTTGCTTGAACCAATATACAACTATGTAAGACTTCTCTGGGAAACTAGTAGTATCATGAAATCCAAATAGTCACTGGCTGAACCAAAACCGAAATCCCACCATTAATTATATTTTCTAAGATATTAGTTAAACATGGAATAGGTAATATAAAGACTGCTGCTTAATTCTAATTGTGATCCAAGCTGCTTCTTAATTTCAATTATAATTTCTATACCATACATAAAGTACGCCAATCAAAGTTTGACATTTGTTTAAACTCATAAGCAAATGAGATGAAATCTGTCACTGTTCTATATTTGTATGTATGGGAAAATAGTGAACTTTTCATCTTCAGCAGACGAATTGTCTGAAGAAGTGTACAAACTAGCTAACGACAAAAGTAACTTTTCTACAGCTGTTTCAGTCTATGTCATCTTTGATTTACTTACTTTTGTGATTGCTTTTTGTGCACATTTATTTGAAGGCCACAGTTATACTCCATTTAATTCTGTATAAAAATGAACAATTTATCTTGTTTTTGTTCATCTGTGTCTACATGATATATAAGAGAATCAACATATTTTCAGTGAACTGAATTGATAACATGGATTATAATTAAAGTCCAACCGACTCGTCGTTAATCCATCTATCTCCAATGATTAACTTATCTGTTATTGATTACTGTTGCTCGAGAAAATAAAATAGAAATAAAATATTTATCTTCTGGATTGCATGTGTTAGACGCCAAATCAGAGGTTATTGACTTACCGGGGTACACAATTTTATAATAGTCAACTTTGCATTTCTCATAGTGATTAATTACTGGAGAGTAACCAATTATATTTCGTCTAGTCCTGGGTGTTGACCGAATTATGTTGATCACTTTGTAATGTGGTCAGCGGGCTAGGAAAATTGCCATCACGGTGCACTCTGCTTGCCGTTACGTGTTTTGAGGCAATCGGTACAAAATCAGACAGATAAAATCAACGTAGAACCTCTCACATAGGTGTATCACCTCAAGTTGCCACACTTCAAAGTAGTATACAAAAAACAAGCAGATGGAAACAGAGTATTATCAAAGTAGAGAAACGTGTATGACATAATAAACAATCTGAAGATAAAGGTTACTGCAAATATTCAAGCTTTGGAAGACGTCAAGGAGTGAATACACCTGCACCACTGTAACCGCTTGTTTCCAGTCATGTCACCAAGAGTCCTCAACCACAGATTCCTATTATCTCGGGGAGCTCAGCCACGTAGTCTACACCTCGCCACATAGGTGAGATCAACAGTCAGAGACTTCATCGATTAGTGCCACGTTTTCTTCTGGCCATTCGGAACCCTCTTCTAACTTAACTCGACTTAATATACGTGTAAAACTTGGGCAGTGTGGTAGAATTTAATTCCATATTGGATTTGTTTATTTGATTTATAACATATAGTGATCTAATATTATTTACTTGATGACGTTTCGAGCATAAATTATTGCTCATAATCATATCACCTTACCTCAACATTCTTCACACAGTGATTCCACCACACGCCAGCAATGCTACGAAGACATCTGTGATCAAAACCCTGTAATCGCTTCACGTCTTCTACTCTTAACGACCATATCTCACAGCCGTGCAACAGGACACAGAGGACTGTAGCGCATTACACTCGTCCGTTAATAGATAGTTAGATATCTCGCCAGTTGGAGCCAGAGGTGACGAAAGTTGGCAAATATCAAACGGGCCTTATGCCATAGAGCTGAAATTTCACCAGACCAGTCCTGGAGCATCGTCTTACTTCTGGGAGGTACGAAACGCATGCCAAACAGATACAGGTTTCTGCTTAACGCTTCCAGAAGACTTTGCACTCTGTCAGCATTTTCACCTAGCAGAACAGTATCGTCTGCATACTCTAAGTCAACCAGATGAACTCCAGGGAGTAGGTCAAACTCTGTGAAGTTAGATGTGCCTAGGGTTATGTCCATTAG
Organism: Heterobilharzia americana; assembly: GCA_944470555.2. Lineage (NCBI taxonomy): Eukaryota > Metazoa > Platyhelminthes > Trematoda > Strigeidida > Schistosomatidae > Heterobilharzia > Heterobilharzia americana. The sequence goes on along the minus strand of OX104130.1, from coordinate 50,599,723 downwards.
TACGTCTATGACGAAGATAAACAGAAACGGTAACAGTGAGCAACCCTGATGGACACCACTAGGTATCGTTAATACTGATGACAACTCCCCACATGCTCATACAAGGCTGCGTGAATTTGAGTAGAGACCTTTGATAAGTATTATACACTTGTTTTGTACTCGCTTGGTAGTCAGACAATGTTTTATTACCTCTCGTATTGCAGAGGTAAATTCTATCTTCTGATCAATAGGTAAAGCAAATATTGGCCACCGGTAAGTAAGCATGACTGTGTTCCAGGACCTGAAGAAGAGGAAAAATGTGATCGTTGCATCCTCTTCCAGGTATGAAGCGCGACTGGTTTTCTCGACTTTGTTGTTGTCGAGCTCCAGTTAGGCACCGGATAACTATGAATCCTAGGAACTTGGACACAATGCTAGTCAAACTGATTCCCCTATGGTTGTCACAGGAAGGCTCTCCTCCCTTCCTTTATACTGGAAAGACCAGTGAAGTAAGCCAGTCTGACAAGACCATTTCTGATTGCTGTATACTACCCTCCGTCACTTTGGGAAGCAATTTCCTACGTCCATCCTTGAAAATTTCGAGAGACAACTTGTCAGGGTCTGCTTCTTTCCATCGTTTTAGGTTGGAAATAGCCTTCTCAATTTCAAGGAGAGTTAGAGGACCGACATCTACGTCCCATTCAGGTTCAGGCTAGATGTTGAACAACTGAAGCTTTGCGGAGGGTCAACTGAACTGTCCTTCGAGGTGTTCAACCCAACGTTTCAAACACCTGTCCTGAGGTGTTATCAGCGTTCCTTCCTTTTTGGTGATGGTTTCGCTAACCATCGTTTTCTTCTTGCCGATATCGTTAATAAGCCATACGAATTGTATGATTTTGTGGAAATCCAATGAGGTTTGATAACCGTCGGGTGTATGTTACCAACTGTCTTAACCGCTGTTTCTACCGCAAGCTTTACTATTACCTGTTTCCGGAGGCCAGTAAAGCGCAGACATACAAGTGCGTGATCGAAGTTTGAACGGGTACTCGAGAAAGAGCGACAATCATCCACAAATCCTGACATGAATATATTTGATCGCTTTGCTTTCCTTAGCAAAATGGACAGCTTCTCAAAGAATACATCCTCTACATTATCCAAACTGCGGTCGGTAGGTGCAAGTAGGTGTCACCTAGCCTCAGGATGCTTCCTAGTTCTTACAGACCCATTCAGTCAGACAGCATATAGACTACAACTCAATGGTATCCCCAAACCAGCGAGTTCACCGGGTCTTCGGATACTCGTAAGGTGAATTTTGAAGATTCACTAATTTGGCTAGGTGAGGTCAGTTCAATTACCACACTCGGGTCCTGTATACGTGTCTCAGATACACAGCATACATCCATGGCTCGGGATTCCGGAGTTCTGGTGAACGTTGCTTGCCGTCCGATTTGGCATGAAGTTTAGAAGTTGAAAGCCGCTACATGAAATCGATAGCAGGGTCTTAAGAGACTAACAATGAAGTTTCGATGGCTTTGATCATTGGCAATGGTTGCAGAGTGAGAACTTGGATAAGGCGTAAGAGGCCTAATATCCGTATTAAGAGGTGAGAGCAAACGAAGAGAAAGAGATGAGGAAGACAGGTTATCTTTGGTTAGGTCTTATGTACTGCTGGAATCTTGCGGGTGGTTGACACATCCCGGCTCCCTACACCGTGGGGGCTAATTTTTTCTTGGGTTATTATTATTATTATTTGTCCCTTGGGTTCCTAGTGGAACATAGGCCTTCAGTAGCACGTCTCCATTCCACTCTCTTCTCTGAAATCTTTTGAACCTGGCTCCACTACAGCCCAGAAGCTCTCACTTCTTCCTCACATGATCTCCTCCATATCACCATCACCTCGGACGCCCAACTCTTTGCTTCCCATCGGGGTTCCACTCGAGCAACTGGCCTGACGCGTGATGCCCCAGTCGGCCTTCTCAGTGTATGTCCAGTCCATCTCCACTTCCTTCTACTGCATATTTGTTGAGCAATAGCTTCTTGGTTGGTTCGTTACCAGCCAGAGTGCCTTGTTGCTTATTCTTATTATTCTGACCATCTGAGCTTCAGTAATGAGCCAGCGTAGGCAGTTGTTGATGAATGTGTGTAGTTTGTTGGGAGGGCTTTTCGTAACGCGCCAAATCTCTCAACCATCACATAGAAGCACTGACTTGACGTTGGTGTTGAAAATCCGGATGTTGTTCCACATGCTGAGTGCAGAAGATCTCCACACTGATTTCAGGCTGATGAACGCCTGTCTTGCTTTTCCGATTTTGACTTTGACATCCTCGTCTGTGCCTGTGCCGCGTGTAGTTGAGACTGTGCTGCCTAGATAGATGAAGGAGGCTACTACCTTTAAGTTTCTCCCGTTGATGGTGATTGGAGTTTGATGGTGGTGGTGGTGGTGGTGTTGGTTGGGCATATTCATCACCCCGTCTTCTCTACGTTCACTTGAAGTCCCGTCTTCGCTGCCCCGCCTCTTCTGCCAACTTGTTAGTTTTCTCCCGTAGATCTTCGAGTTTGTGTGACATCAGACACAAGTTATCGGTGAAATGCAAATCTTCTAGGTTCTTTTCTACGGTCCAGCGTATCCCCCTCTTCTCGCTCCTCACAGTTGTCTGTTGCATGATCCAGTCGACCACAACACAATCAGGAGTATCATGGGTGATAGTAGGCAGTCTTGTTTCACTCCTGTCCTCACTTGAAAGGCATCACTGAGCTTGCCATTGTGAATTACTTGGCATGTGGCGTCTTCATATAATTGTTGAATGAGGTTGATAAAGGTTTGTGGTATTCCGTAGTGTTGAAGCAGCTGCCTGTCAAATTGCTTCTCGTTCGACGCTGTTAAAGGCCTTTTCAAAATCGATGAAGTTGAGGTGAGGTGTGGAGTTGACTGCCATTCTATACTCTGCTCTATGATGATATGTAGTGTCGCAATATGGTCCTCACATGATTTGTTCTTGCTGAATCCAGCCAGCCTGTTTAGGTCGTAGTTTTGAATCTAGTGCATCGTTTGGTCTCTCCAGGATGATGCGGCATAATATTTTGCTTGCTTTGGGTGGACAGAGATGAAACTTGATTCCTCGCCAGTTCTTACAAAGACTTAGGTCTCGCTTGTTTGGGAGTTTGACAAGTTAGCCCTTCTTTCAATCAATGGGTAGGCACCTTTTCTTCCTTCCAGACCTTCTGCAATAGTGGTGTGGTGCGAGTATGTCCTCTGTTGTCTCTGCGTCTGTTCTCAGTGCTTGTGGCGGGATTTCATGTGGTCGTGCTACTTTCCCGCATTCCAGTAGCCATATGGCGTTCAGGACTTTGACTTTTGTCGATGGTTTTGTGTTCACTGGTAATTCTGCGGTTGCTGGTGGTATATCTGGATGAGTTGCAGATGATGGTGGTGGTCATTTCAAAAGTTTTTTGAAGTGGTCAGCTCATTGTTTTCTTCCTTTCTCATCTTCAGTAGTGACTAAGTTCCCTTCACTGTTTCTCATTGGTTTCATCTGCGTTGATCTCTTCTCAGATAGTAAGGTGGTTATTTGATACAATGTTGTCAGGTCTCTTCTACCAGTCTGCAGTCTGTTTTTCTTCACTTGCCAGTGTGTCGTAGAAGTGTGTTTTGTCTTTCCACACACTCTTCTTCACTTCTTTGTCCAGTGTAGTGTTTTATACATTGTACTTAGTTCCTCTTCTTGTTGTGCATCCTTGTACAGGTTTGTCTTCTGCTTCACCATCCTTCTCTCCTCTATCAGCTTCCATGTGCCCATCGAGATCCGCTCCTAGTCTTGCTCCTTCTTCTTCCTTCCTAATACGGTTCCCAAGGTTTCTTTCCACATCTCTTTTAACGACTTTCAGTGTTCATCCACAAAGGTTTCTTCAGGGATGTTGCTCGATATCTACCATTTTGTCTTGATGGCTGCCATGTAGTTTCGTCCTTCAGTTTCTGTTCTGGGTGTTGAACTGTGGTCTATCATCAACTTCCTTGAAGGCTTTCAACTTGATTTGGCAGGTTCCTTGCACTAGATAGTGAGCGGTCTGAACCTACATCTGCTCGCCTTCTTGACCTTGTGTCAAGTAGGCTGCGTCTCCACTTTCTTGAGATTGAGATAAAGTCGATCTGATTTTTAGTGTGTCCTGGTGTCTGGTGAAATCCATGTCGCTTTGTGGATATCCTCGTGCTTGAACAAGGTGTCTCCAATCACCAAATCGTTGAATGCTCAGAAGTCTGCAAGCAGTTCTCCATTCTCATTCATTTCACCGACTGCTTCTCGACCCATGATGGATGAGTTCTCTTCCTGTTTTGTCCGCCCCCAGTTTGGCATTCGTGTCATCCCACCCATTAGAATTTTGATGTCGCCAACTGGGGTGCGGTCTTGTCCAGTGTTGATTGCAGTTGTCTGTAAAATTCCTCGTTCTTCTCTTGATCTGCATTATTTGTAGGTGCATAGCGTAGCATTGAATGATTGTGACTTTCCTTCCTTCCGAGTTGAACCTTGCTGTCATGATCCTGGAGGAGATTGGTTCTCATTGCTTGAGAGAGAGTCTTCGATGCTCTAGGGAGGGGACATCATGAAAGCCACTCCCTCCGTGTGTTGGTGGTTGTCGTCTGGGAAACCGGAGTAGATTATTGACATTGCAGTTGACAGTTTAGAGAGCCCACTTCCATTCCACCTGCTTTCGCAAATTCCAAGCACTTCTATGCTATACCTTTTGGTCTTTTTTGCAATCTGGGCTGCCTTGCTGGGTTCAAACATGGTGCGGACATTCCATGTCCCCATGTTTACTTTCACTTTCATCGAAAGAGAGGAAACACATCTGCCAACCTTCCCGCTTTATCCGGGCTTAGGACCGGCTAGTAACTAGTGAACTAGTTAACCAGGCGAGGTTCTTCTTAGGGCACGTGAGGTAGAAAATGACTTGTGTGACCCCAGAGCCCGTGGGATACCTGCTTGAGGTCTGTTACACACAGTCTTTTGTGGATTATTGTATTCAGATTTGGTTGGTCTAATGCCGATGAGAGAAAACCTATACCGCTGGTATGGGAAAAGGGTGAGACAGGAAGGAATGTGCAATCATTGTAGTCGACCTTTTCTAACTCCCACTTCCAATATGGAAAGCAGCATCAGCGTGGCACTGTTGGTCATTCAAAGGAAATCGTATGGAGGCCCTGGGCCTAGTTTTCGTGCTTTTTGGCACTTGTCAACAAAGCGTGTCTGTAACTTGGAGGAGATTGATGTCCTTTGTAATATTCGAACACGTGTCACCCAGTGTTTCAGTCATACACTACCACTATGTTTTTGTCGTAATTTCATTGTCACATTATCGAAGGTAAGAAATGATTGTCATGCTTCATTAAGATGTACTCACTTCTCTAATGTTCATTTAGCTGGTGGCCCATTTATTACGAATTTATCAGGAAATTAGAAAAAGAGCATGTAAATTATCACCTGACTTATCTTTAAGATAGTTTGAAGGCCGACGATTCAATGCAGTCAGTAAGTGCAATGAAATATTTCCACTTTTACATGTTTTACACTGTATCGTTCAAAAAATCAACTTAAGAATTTCAAAAAATTCAGTGTGGTCGAAAAATTTATATATCCAAAACAACGTTAACCGTGAAAAGTGACCTATACATGCACATGCATAAACTAGGACAAAGAACAAATGACAAAATCCCAGTGAGAGCACAGAATCATTTTCAGTATATTTGGGTTTCAAATTACTAAACCTTCAAGAAAAAAGGTGTCTACGTTGATGATGAAATAATCCTCATTGGAAAATGATGTCCAAGGAGCATGTGTGCTAAAATATTCCCAATTCAAATTTTATATGCCTATTCTTTTATCGAAGGCTAGAATCCAAGGCCACCAATTTTGTGGTGGAACTGTTTCTGTTCATAGCTGCTTAAAGTGTACAAACTTTAACCCATATGCGTAAACTGGGAAATAATTTGTGACTCACTTATGTGTTTTGATGTAAAAAAGGGTAAACTTCTTCACAACCAAGCAATTTTTTCCCATGCTACACATTTCAATTGGCATTTGAGAAACAGTCGTTGCAATGCATTTTGTACATGTTCTTTGCGTGCGTGTGTAAATCCCTATTTCTGGTAAGTGTATATGAGTGATGGTTTGTTCTAGGTTCGTGATAGTGTACGGCAGATGCAAAATTAACGTATAGTGTCATCACTGGTAGTAGGTTTCTTCTTCCGCTTGTCCGTGGTGGTTCATCGTAAAATTAAATGCAGTATGATATGGAATCATGTATATTCATTGATCCCATTCCAAAAACTAATTCACAGAAGTTGTCTTCATAACCCTATTTACAAATAACTGAGATTACGATTTTTGGCAGTTATATCATTGTATTTTTAAAAATTAAGCATAGCTCCTCCCTTTTCGACTTTTTCCGGGTAGGAACTGATATTACATCTCTAATCAGACCGAAAGGAATGCTAGATTTTAAAAAGTATATAGTAACAGACAGTAAGGCAAACCAAAATATAACCTGTCACAGTAGTGGATCATATCAAGATACCACATTTCATAGTAGTCTGCATGAAAGGAAATAGAAAAAGAATAACATTCAGACAGACAGTGGAAGAGCACAAAAAGATAAAGGTTGCTGGAAATCTTCCAGACTTCGAAAGTGATAAACAGTGCTTACATCTACATCATTATTACCGATTTTTAGCCGTATCACCAATAAACTGCAATCGTTGATTCTTACCACCTTGATGACTAGTCAACGAGCTCATAGACTAGTGACATGTCTTAGTCTTGTCGCCCTTAACCTTCTTTCAACCCAATCCTACTTTTCTTAACATCGTAATTTGAGGTAGGTGCTGGTGGTGACCGGGCATGCGCAAAACTAGTGTATGCTACTTTAGTCAGTGAATGTTGGCAACCTGACAAATTGACTTGCTATCCTTGCCTAGTACTCTGCACCGAACCATATGTGGTGTCTTTATACTTTCTAGTTTTGACATTTAAATCTCATAGGCGTGTTATTGTACAGAGCGAACGGAAGTGTGGCATATTCTTTCCTTGATAAGTAGTCAGCTATCTCGTCGGTACCAGAGATGACATGAGTTGGCAAATGCCAAATGGGTCTTGTTTATCCGAGATGAGATTCGTCAGCAACCAGTACTTTTGATCTGATGAAATTGTTGTAGTAAGTGAAATGATCAGCACATTCCATCCTTTCACTTCCATATCCGTAATCTACGGGTTGGTTGAGACCAGTCTTGTAGCATCATTTTATATTTGACTGATGAAAAACGCATGACAACTATTCTCAGGTTTCTGTTGAAGGCCTAGGTTGTCTTCATTATCCCAAGTCAACCTTTGTGTTTTCCTGGGAGTAAGTCAACCTCTCAAAGGTTGGGCTACTTAAAGTTATATCCACCAACATGTTTATCACAGAGTCTAACAGGCATGGTGACAGTTAGGATTCCCGGCGAACACTGCTAGTTTTCGTTACTTCAGACAATAACTCTCCATATTCGAATTCGACTGAAAAGCTCTGATTAGCACTACTCACTTGCTCAGTACTACCTTCACAGTTAAATACTGCTGCAACACCTCTTGGTCAGAAGGGTCGAATGTTACCTTCATGTCTAGAAATATAGCAGTTGTCGAGCACCGATGGTGTGCTCGTGTTCTGAAACCTGTAGAAGGTTGAAGATATGGTCGACGCAGGACAAATAAGGTGTACCTGTTCATCAGTCAAAGTATCCTTCAAGATGTTAAGTTCAACGTCCCAACAACCCGTGTTCAGAGGTTATCGGGTCCTTCATTTTCGGTGACGGTTTCAATCACCACTGTCTGTTCTTGTTGGTCCCTTAATAATTCCAAATAATAGGTGAGTATCACCTGATTCTAATGACTCCTCCATCTCCCTCGCTTTTGTCAGCAACTGCTAATCAACGTCATTGCAAAGACTATTAGTCGGTTTACACTTAACCTGTCTTTGGTCCTCGCTGTGGTTAGAGCCAGTTGGATTATGTCATTTAGTACCGGTCAGTTCGGATGAAGTGGGACAAAAGATGTTTGTGTTGGATGGGTATCCAAGAGACCGTGCAGTTCAGTGGCTTGAGACAATAGCAGAAGTGACTCAGGATTTGAACCAGTGGCGACCATTATGTGGTTTTCTTGTTTCCTTTATTACTGGAAAGTAAGGGGAAAGTTGTGTATGCTTCTTTGAACGTGTCTTTGAGACCGCTTCCGGTTTTGTCTACAGTCTCCCTCCTATTTTATTTGTTTTCATAGTGCTGCTTTGTTATTTTTTATGGTGCATCTCTTGGTGATCATATTGTACCACGTTTGTGTTCTTATAATAATTCCGGATCTAAAACTTGACCTGAGCGGTTTCTGAATGCTCATACTGTTAATTCGTATATTGCTTTATTCATCCTACCTTATGATCGTAGCTGTATGGTTTCCTATGGAGACCTTGTTAAAACCATATTTTGGCAGTTGAAAAATGTCTTAGTTGTGAGAAATGTCAGCTTTGCCATGCAGTTTGAAAATAATCTGCAAATTTATTATGAAGTTTACAGTACGATTCTTATTCATCGTATTCTTCATCTGGATCCCAGCTACTTGAGTTTCCGTGTATTAGTTGGTTTGGTGCAGTATAATCCAAGGATTCGATTAACTCCCTACCATTCTGTTCCACTTGCGTACATCCTTAGGTGTGTGTAAAATGATGTAATGCTTATATGCACATCAATAGATAACAATCATGGGCATGTTATATGTAGGTGATCACAATGTCTGGTAGTGTTTTACTCGAGTAATCTGTCTACCTAATTTCATTGAGAAATAAATTACAATTAAGTGTATGATTAAAATGAATGAAATCTCTGTAATATCGAACTGTGTAAACCACGTAAAAGCCAATACTTATATAAGCAACCTCCTGGTCTCCTACTTTTTTCTGTGGTTAACTGCTATCACAAATTTATGTATTTGGTTGAAGATGCAACTTTTTTATATTCCAGCTAATGGGTAGACCATATTTGTTATATATGCCCACCCAAAGCGAACCACATCGATTTAGAGAATTAAGTGTCGCTATGTCACTTTTACAAACTGAACCTACTCACAGAATATATGAGCATCTGTTATGCAAGTGGAAAATATTGTGCGACGTTTAGCATTTTTGTAACTGAGCTGAACTTTTAAATTCATGGTAGGTGCAAGAATGTCTTCAAAATAAGGTTCAAGCACTGTTGGTGGGTATCAACACAGACCGATTTCAATTCATTTGTACTGTGAAGTCATCAGTTTCTTCAATTGCATACAACAAAGATTGATTGGCATTCTGCATCCAAACAGCGTGCAACTCTTCAATTTTTCAAACATTATATATATATATATATATATATATATATATATATATATATATATATATATATATATATATATATATATATATATATACTTGTAGCTTGTGTGAAATACATGTTCACAAGTTCATGTGACCTTAGTTTTGCTCATACAATAGGACAAACGTTTTTTTTCGATCAAACGACTCCGTGCCTTTTTATTGGTTAATGTTCAGGCATCTCAAGGCCATTGTTATGGTATCTCTGGTCAGATGTCTGAGACCAGTGGTTTGTTCATTGACCTCGTTGTGTTTATGCTTGGTTTTATCAATTTAGCATCATTAAGGAATATCACTGACAAAAAGAAAAAAATTCTGGTAATTTTTGGCTGCAATGACCAACCATCATGTTACAAAAAAATGATTTGTATGTTTATCAAATGATAACGCTTATTAGGGTCGTCATCGGACGACAGTTCACGAAACCCACTTTATTTGCCCTGAATCCCTAGCTAGACTAATATAAAGTGAAACTCACGTGACTGCAACTCAACAACATACCGTGATAGGGTTTTATACTATATGACTGCTTTGTTCGAAGTGACAGGAGTGATTTTTTTGCAGTCTGTTAATTAAAAGTTTAGATTATAAGTCCACTGGTTGATTCCTTTGTAAATAATCAGTAGTGGGATAAAAGCAAGCGAATGTCTCTGATACTTAGTCTAGATCCTGGATATAAGATTAAAATTTTTCCACCGTTTATTGGCATCTTATTCTTATAGGTTCACATGTCGAAATGCTACATTTTTAAAATTATAAGTTATTTTGTTAGTGAAAGAGTTTATCTTACAAAGTGAACTTGAGAAATTAACCCTCGGAATATCTGGGGTTTCCTTGATTGGTTCTCGTAGGCTTTCAGATTGTGCTTATTTCCAGATCAAGAAGTGGACATTTCAATCCTAGTTTACAATTGCTAGTGCTGTGTGTGACAGAATGGTGCAATTATAATTAAGAAGCATATTCACATGCATCGATGTAATTTTATTATGTCTGCTATATCTGCTACTGAAAGCCGATTCTTTGCAACAGGTGACTTCAGTACACATTGAGTAAGTTAAGACAGACACAGATACTTCAATAGTATTTTTGGAAGCCCAGTTGAGCGAACGGATAATGGCCATCGCCTGCTAAAGCTGCTTTCAGACAACCACTTATTGTTACCCAGCACAAACTTCAGACATTCAGACGTGATATCCACCGATCTCAACTAAATGATCGACCGAGATAGACCTTTTCACCAGCATTTACCTCTGTAGAGGGTCTCTGGAGCATTATCACTTCTTTTGAGCATCTACTTGAATAGTGACCACGTGATGGTTTAAACATGCTTATGTCTGTCCCTAAGGGGATATGGCAGGAATACAACTCGAAGTTTAGGATATTAAGGCTACTCTTAGAGAAAAACTGGCTAAAAAGTTATCACAATATGACGGTGCTACTCCACTCTTAATAAACTTGGGGCTAAATGCCACAGGTTTTGAAAACGGTGGTACTAACTGTGAATGCGATTGGTGAAACTGTGGCGATCCGCGCTCAGTGGCGACAACGCGAGCGATATACAGAGCACTTTGAGGAACACTTCAAATGTCCTGCAAATACTCTTTGGTTGCTCGATGTCCAGTCGACGGTTAAATCGAGCACTAAAGCAAGGGCTCCGACTCACACAAGAGTTCAGAAGGCTGTAAGCAACCTGAAACGAGGAAGGGTAAGAGACCCCGATGGGCACGCACCAGCTACACTTGAGGAGAATAGTCCAAGTTTGTTTTCCAGACGAATTAAAGTGTTAATTAGCTAACTGATACCAAATTTGATCCTCTCTGGCTGGTCACAATCTCTGATTGTCCCAGTTTTCGAGAAGGGAGAGAAACCCTTTTAGAATAAGATAACCAAAGACGAGTCAACCTGACAGACAGCATCTGAGATTCTGGGTCTTATAATCGTCAAATGCCTAGGCTAAGTTTGGGATCAGAGAAGGTTTCAGACCTAATCCAGGGTGCATCGACCAGTACTTAGAACACAGACAAACCTACTGGTACCTGAAAATAACTGTATTTTATACTTGAATACCTGTGATCATGTTGTAGGCTATGGTGAGTCCTCTACGTCAAGTGGTATCCGTCATGAATATCCGCTCTATTCACTCTCACTTAAATTTCTCATGGGCATGCTTATCTAGGTCTCTCCCTCTTTGTCTGACTTCAAGAGGATTGATCTCGTTACAGTAAACTTCTTAGTCGATTTAGGGTAGGCGGTTGGCATTTATCCGTTTAAATGAAGACTTCAACAAAATCTAGTCTTTTGTACGTCTTGAGTGGCAATGTGAGAATATTTAGGATACGTTTCTCATAGCTTGAGCGCAAATAGTTGCTTCACCATCTGCCTGGATCAATCTGCTGTTTAGCAATAGGGAATGTTGTTTTCGAGCGCATTGACCACTTCATTTGCTTGGAAAGTCGGGTCGGCCTATATGAGTCAGTGACTAACAAAATCTAGATACAAATGCAAAATTTCATTCAGCTTTTGATAACCTACACTATCTGTGGTGCAGACAAGATATGTAGTTGCCTACTTAGTTTTTAGTATACTGCAATGCAGTTCGCTCTATCCTGCTTTATGGCCGTAAAACATTACCATTTAAGTTAGGGGAAATTAGAGTTGTTTAGGTATTCAACTGCCTTTGTTTTCTCAGTATCGACTGCGTATCGCACAACCACCACACAAGTAATGCTAAAGAAGGAAGGCAAGTCAGCCTGTCAGATTGTAAACTGAGGTAGTTTAAACATGGTATACCTGCGTAGTCGCTGTCTACCTAAACACGGTAGAGGCTAAAATATGGTCAGGTCGGAAAGTGGTTTAAAAGTGGCCAGACTCAAACTTGGCATCAGTTTACAAAATCTCTGACTATTGGTCTGAGCTGCATAGAGGGATGTAGATTTCCATGTTCATGTCTCAGTGGCAACCGAAGTTAATGTTTCAAGAACTCATTCGGTATGGCGTATAAGATGGACCTCCTTGATGCAGTTACATTCACATTTTATCTTCATCGTAACAGTTCTGACCCCTTTTGTTATTCACTTTACGCTCCCTTCTACTCTTCTCACTGCCTTCTACGACCTTTATAGCATTATCTTACTTTCGTCCTTTCTCTTGCTGCCTTGTATCTTGGTATGGTGATGTGATATATGGTAACTTAGACTGTTACTGAGTAATGCCAGGTCACATATTATTATCGACTCCATGGGTTCATTTTTTTATATGACTTAAACAGTATACAGGTTACACACAAACTACTCAATCTACTGCAACATTTATCGGAATTGAATAGTTGTTTTTACGAATCCGGTTATACTTTGACTAGTCAAATCCTGTAGATATTATTCTGCAGGATATTTCGTTGTGATCTATTAGCCACGTGCATTTCCATCATCATAAGATTTAAACTAAGTTTAATCTAAATCTATTTTAGTAAAATCACTGATGCTTTCTAATACTACAACAAGTATTGTTTTAAGAGAACTGGTGCTAATGTAATTCGCATCCAGAAATAGCACATATTCTGCAATGATATCAAGTATATCTTTTCTTCCCTGTAATATTTGAAAGTAAAGTTCATTTGCATATCTGAATTTCAGTTATTCAAATTCATTTCCTGTAACTTTTTTCCACCACTAAAGATTTTACAGAATGTAGCATATATTTTCTACTTTGTAAGAATACTCTACCTTAGTGAGCATACCAGTATTTGTATGACTAACGTTCTTACTTCAAACTACATATAACTGTTTTGATTCAAGTTTTGTTTAGACAACGATCGCGTTTTGGAGAAAAACTGAAGTAATGAGTCATTTCTGTACTGTTCACTTTAAAGCCTCCAATAGTTGATTCCTGGTGTCCCAAGAACCTCGGTTATCCCTCGTACAGAACTTATAAAGGACATGAATGGATTGGTTGGTTGCTATCATCTTGTTATGCGCGTCATAAGACTTCTAGCCTAAGTTACTTCAGCAACCCTCAGATACTAAAATGTTCAGCGGCTAGTCACACTAAAAATACTTATCAATCAGTTCATTGATTTCAAGCTAACACCCTTGTTAGTGCACCGACTCAACGTGCATAGTTTCCTACGACTAATAAGATTACTCAGTGGTTTTGTTACACTAGAGAGAGAGAGAGAGATATGGATAACCGTGATGATGACCTTAAAAACTCATGTCGTATACTTTCAATGGTAGTACGTCATACAACCTCCTAACTTATGAATTTCTATATCATAAGATGGTACAATACAATACTGTCACTTACTGATTGTTTAGTAGACCAGTTTCATTTCCCTAACGTTCAAATAATAAATTGTTGTCTTCATTACTTATTATGTTGTATATTTTACTTCTCTATGCTTTCTCACTCGAGATGATTTGTTAGGAATGACCTCTATGCTTAAATTATGCATGTGGAGCACAATTCAACAGAACATATGATTCAAGTGTACTTTTATTTTGTTCGTTATTGATTTTGAAGTTCACTTATAATCAATATTTTTTCATCTATCAGTCCTGTAGCCCCAGGTTCTTGTTGTTAAGTAAATTCGTGTGCATTCACGTAGCTATTGTTCACATACGTGAATAGAACTGAAGTTAAAACCATATTTGTCCGTGTCTAATATACTGTAAGTGACTAGGCTACAAAATAATAGTGATAAACGGTGGTAAGTCTTTCTTCAGTGTAACTGATATCAATCCGTGATTAATACAACCTTGAAAATAAGTGACATTTTATCACAACGCCTAGCTACAGGAATCAATAGGACGTTTTATGTAGGTTGGTTTTGTACATCATTCAGTGGTCGGCCAATACTCAGCCCGAGACTAAAGGATAGTCTACCTAATACTAGCTCTTCATCTTGTATATGCCAGTTTAACTGTTCCTGTGGAACTAGTTGCATAGGGCGTATGGTTAGGCAGGTGCATCTCCGGATACGAGAGCATTTAATAGCCTGGTTCGGAAAGGGTGAAGTGAAAGTGGTGAAAAGTTCTGTCCTGGCGTGTCTAGTTGATACAGGGCATCACATAGACGCTAATAAAGCTTTCAGTGTCATTGATCGTGTTCCAAAAACGACACTACATGTAGCTCGCCAGCGTCTGCCCAACTTAGCGGAGGCTGTCGCAATAAGGTTGATCAAGTCTGAACTCTGCATTCAGAAAGAACATGTCCAAGCGTTACTTCTCTCTTGGCCTTCAGCTAACTAATGGTCACTCCTGTCATCTTATTCGTTATCTTTTTGTTCACCATCCTATTATTCTGTATACCTACCATTCCAATATTGACTAATTTAAAAAGATAAATCGATTTCCTTACAATTCCTAGATCTCACTCTATTTGAAAATGTATCTCCCCATAACATGGCTTGTTTTCACGCTGTAAAAATGCATTTTATAGTTATAGAACCCGAAGAGAATTTATTGAAAAGAATATTCTTTGTTCAGATTGTTGTTTTTAAAAAATAAATCCCTACAAACTTTGTACTACATTACTGTATAATCCCTACTAGTAACATGCTTCGAGATGCATATCACGAAGTTCTAATGCGAAACTGACCATTGGGGTTAGCTAGTTGAAAGTGAAGCGAGTGCCGACTGAAGACTGGTGGATAGTCGTGCTATATCGTGACATGACTGCGGACCACCGAACTCGAACCCAATGGTTGAATGGTTAATGCGTTCACCGCGAGACCTGAAGGTCCTGAATTCGACTCATGGTGAGGTGTTGGATGCGTACTTCTGAAGAGTCAAATACTAGGATGAAGGAGCTGTTCAGTACTCCCAGGTTTTCAAAGGTTCTCCAGCTGATATCACTCCATGATGAATGCAATCTCATAAATCTAATAATCAACCATAGATAAGACTGACCATTCACATTCTTCAATCTTGTTCTAGTCTTTTCAGATGCTGAATTCCTCTCCGCTCCATTCACGCTTATTCATAAAGATAATTTTGTTAGACACTAATATAAGAGTAGAACTAGGACACTGGGATGGATCTACTTCCATTGTAGTTCTTTTTTATAGTGTTTATTTCATAGTGAAACAGCATTATCCAGTGATGACGTTCCGAGCAGAATTTATTCCTCATAAACATATCTGTCATCGAAAATCAAAAATAATTGGCAGGTGGTTTGGGCACTAAGCAGAGTTTGGTTGCCAACATTTTTGGAATATAAATTATGATAGAAAAATCAGAATTGTCTAATAGGAGCGCAATTGTTCTTTTTTGAAAGTGTGCATGATTTATGTCGAGAACATTTTTGTTCGAAAACATATATTTATTGGAGTGACTCTGAAGGCTAACCAAGCAACTCCTGAAGTAGCCAATCAGATTTCAGTATTTTACCTGGGAATAACGGAGCGTAATTGGTTGTTTTGGCAGTTGCTAGAGTGGCCTTTAAAGTCACTCATTTATTTATTTCGGCTAAGTTATGTCTAACACTTTATAACACAGGAAACTGAGATATTTTGTTTGAAAGGTATTTTAACCACGTAACTGAGACTCGTAAATACCTCTGTCACCTGATTTTCTTATCTTTTATTGTGTGCCGTGGGTGGGAGCAATTCTACACCTGTAACTAAATGTATATGATGTTTCACTTATAGTATACATGAAAATTCGTTTAACATTTTGTCCAAATTGCTAATTTTTCATCAAGTATAGTTTGGAATGCTCTCAAAAACTACTTTTATGTCATATGACCTATTGTTGAAGTAGAGTTCACTTCCAGTTGTTTCATAATTCTACTCTTGAATTTTTATTGGTTTCCACACTTAAATCTTATGGTATTATTTTTATGTTTTTAAAACACTGTAAATGACTCCTGTCAGTCTGTATCTGTATTTACGTCAGATAATCTTGTAGTCGTAACACCAAAGTTAACGTTTTAATAATACCTTTCTTTCTTACTTTATCGACATTCTTAAAAGAAGAAATTTCTTTTCGTTGATAAACTCAAATGTTTCATCCAAGAAGTGTGAAAATATCGAAAGGGAAAATTAATACCATCTCAGTGATTAATAAAATGACTTAAAATACATTCTCATCCTTTTTCGTATCAAAATAATATTTGTAAATCTTTAGCAAAGTGATCATCCTATTTTAGGTGTACCGGTCCATGCAAGTCAGTTAGCCAGATTCAGATGATCTGAACTAATTCGACTCTGTGAACTGAATTTGTCCGGATAAACTGCTGATGAGCTGGATGCCAAACGAGCGAAACGGTCATCTGATGTTTAGATCACTCTGATCTGACTGGAATAATCCTGCGTATCAGCCTGAGTAGTCCAGTATCTTTCTTCTACCCTCTCTCTTTCTCTCATTCACTCTTCCTCTTTATCATAAACCTGATGACTACCATCATCGTTCTCGCCGTACGTTGAAACAGATCTTTGTTTGCAGACGGCTAAATGTCTACTTTGTATATGGTTGTGTGGTGTACTATTGATTCACGTGAATACTTTTACTTTACTTTACTTGTACATTTTAATGCTTATACGAAAGTATTCACCTATGCTTTGTGTGCAGCTTTGTGTATAAAATCTTTTTGGCAAGTGAACGCAGGTGTGCATAAACTAGCGATTTCGTTGTTAAAATTCTTTGGACTCAATGTCTCATTAGTAAGCGTGAACTGGATATATCAGGCATTTTTGACCATGGTATGTAATAGATCAACTATTTATCTATCATATATATTCACACAAATCGAATACACCTTGAAAACCAATGTGTTATGTCTACAGTCTACAGTGTTTATCGAGCAGAGTAGACTATATTGCTTCAAACTAAGTTACTCACCATTATGGTGCATAGTATATGTGATATTAGAAGATTAAAAGTGATCTAACGGAAACCTTGATTATAATTTTTATATGCACCGGTAATTGCTGTCAGACTTAAGGTTTGAAATTCCTTTATTCATGCTGTTTTGTCCCTTTGATTAATATGTGAAGCAGATAAAATGCCAATCTGTTGACAGGAATTTATCGGTCAACTTCTATAATATTATTAGTTGACTAGTTTTTCTGAAGGTTGGATAATTATCGTCTCACTTTAGTCACATGCTTTCTATTCAAGCAAATATTTATCGCATTGACGTTGTGACATATTTCTGAAATGTATCCACGTATCATTTAATCAGAGGTTTGACTTTTTGATATTCATTCAGTTAGGCTTTGGAAATAGTTATCGTATAGTGATACCAAGTAATCTATGTGAGATCATGAGCTTTTGTATCCAATTCCACAGCCTAGTTTAGTTTACAGTTGCACAGACATAATCATTACAACAATTTCCACCGTCACACAATTCCGTTACAATAGAATGACCTAGGTATAGAGTTGTTATTTTCATGACAGAAAGTCAATGCAGGAAATTCATAAACAAAAGAAATATTCAGTGAACATAATTGTTGCTGGTCTAAGTGTACTGATTTTAAAGCATATCACAATACTGGTAATATCAGGCAACTGAACTTTTTTGTACTGTACAGATTATGAACTGAATGGGATGAATGCTTCATCATTATGCTTGCGCAGTCATAACTTTCTGTAGCTGTTTCTCTTCATAGATTTGTGTGCATTCTTTTTATATCAATTTGTTCATAATTCTTAGGGATTTTTTATTTACTGGTGCGAGTATAGCTAAGTAGGATTTTAGATCTCTTGTTTGTAGGTCACGACCTTAATTGACTGAAATTATTTAAGAATTATTGCCGTTTTCTTCTTTGTCTGCACAGCCTTGTTTTCCATTGGTAATGCTGTTTTATTTTACTTCATTTCAAATACGTTGCGACTTACACAAATATAAACTATGTCTAATGTCAACCTTTTATTCAGCGCCCAATATTTGCGATACTATCCAGTCAAATCTTGACCATAGTTCTTATAAAATGTTGTCTAGTTAGTTTTTTTTCTACTTCACTTATTTGTATTGAATCATACTCCACTACAACTGTTTCGTTCTTATGTGTACAGCGTAATGATGAGATGAAGATAATCTGAAACATGTGGTGCCTTAGCGCTATACGTTTCTAACACTCTGGTCATACATGTACTTGCCGAATAATTTACATGAAAACTGAGAAAGGTTAATGAAGTCAATGAAATTATAATTAAGAAAGATAATAAGGGAAGATATATGCCAAGTTGTTATTCATCGAAGACTGACATCAGTTGGAGGAACAAAGGAAACCTGGGAGCACTGGACAGCTGTTTCGTCCTAGTATGGGACTCCTCAGCAGTGCGCACCCACGACCCCACCAGCAGGGATCGAACCCGCGACCTTCAGGTCCCGCGACCAGCGCGTTACCATTGAGCCACTTGGTCAGAATCCAATGCTCCATATTTCCAACTTCTGTTAGCTCACGATATAGCGCAAACCGCCACCCAATGTCATCGTTGAGTATTTGTCCTCACGGCCATCAGGCTTGACTCCACCGGTCACGACTTGTCATTGGAACTTCGGGAATACTTCTCGAAGTTAGTCACCAACGAGCACTAGTTCAATTAAATTTGAGGGGTTGTGGAGATTTGGAAATATTTCAAGTTGTTATTCATCGAAGACTGACATCAGTTGGAGGAACAAAGGAAACCTGGGAGCACTGGACAGCTGTTTCGTCCTAGTATGGGACTCCTCAGCAGTGCGCACCCACGACCCCACCACCCACCCCATCTCCTCCATGTCACCCTCGGACGCCCAACTCGTCGTTTCCCATTTGCGTTCCACCCGAGGGTTTGGCGTGTGATGTCCCCGAATAGTTTCCTCAGTATGTGCTCAGTTCATCTCCATTTTCTTCTGCATATTTGTTGGGCGATGGGTTCTTGGTTGGTTCGTTGCTAGATTTCCTTGTTGCTTATTCTTGTTATTCTGGCCATCTGATCTTCAGTATCAAGCGAGTAGAGGCGGCGGCTGTTGATGAGTGTCTGTAGTTTGTTGGAAATGCTTTTCGTGATACGCCAGCATATTTAATTCATTTAACTCAATGTGAATACTAGTTTAAGTTATAGAAATGTTAGAATATTCAGTCACAATGGATCATAAAGGAAATTGTCCAACGGCGGAACACCATTAAAAATAGAATTATTATTTTATTTGTAGAGTTTTTAAACCTGTAGCATGTTTTTTTGTATTTTAGCAGTAGTCTGTTTGTTAATTCTCTCTATAAGTATAATTCTTATGCACACTGTATTTCATTGTTTTTATTCGTAACTACGCTTTCATCATATTACACTATTATACATCACTTAGTGATTTACTATGTAGGCATTCACTTCTTTAAAGCGATTTAATTTAAGGACAATTCTCATTGCTGTTCAATATCACTTAACAAAATGCTGGGTCTGCTCAAAGCGTTTAGCAGAAATCTGAGTATTTTTTAAATGGTACGCGTTTTGCCGGCACCTATCAAATGTAAGATCCTGCTCCAGGTCTGATTTGCAACCACTTCCAGTTTAACAACAAGAGGAGTCAGTGAATTGGTGTAATGTGTCAACCACTTCACTCACTCTCGGAGTTGTATCAGCCCAAACTGGCTGGTTGCTGACGAAATCTCAGCTCGAATGCAGAAGACGCGTTTGGTATTGGCCATCTTGCGTAGCCCGTGGCTCCGGCTGGCAAGATATCTGACTATCTATTAAAGGATGAGTGTACTGCGCTGCAGTTCGTTCTGTCCTGTTGTACGGCTGCGAGATACGACCGTTAAAAGTAGAAGACACGAAGCGATTACAGGGTTTTGATCACAGATATTTTCGTAACATTGCTAGCGTGTGGTGGAATTACTGTGTGTACAATGTTGAGGTTAGGCGAAGGATTCTAGGCGAGAGAGGCAAGTCAATCGATTTGCTTGTGAACCTTAGTCAACTGAGATGGCTTGGGCATGTACTGCTCATGCGCTGAGCCACCTCATACCTTGACGTACCATCCTAGGGGAAATTGGATTGGGTTGGGGGGGATTTCAAGGAGGCCAGACCAGTACGTGGCACCAATCGATGAAGTCTCTGACTGTTGATCTCACCTATGTGGCGAGGTGTAGACTACGTGGCTGAGCTCCCCGAGATAATAGGAATCTGTGGTTGAGGACTCTTGGTGACATGACTGGAAACAAGCGGTTACAGTGGTGCAGGTGTATTCACTCCTTGATGTCTTCCAAAGCTTGAATATTTGCAGTAACCTTTATCTTCAGATTGTTTATTATGTCATACACGTTTCTCTACTTTGATAATACTCTGTTTCCATCTGCTTGTTTTTTGTATACTACTTTGAAGTGTGGCAACTTGAGGTGATACACCAAATGTTTAAGCTAATGATTCTGAACCAATACTTGATATGTATAACCTGTATTGCTATCCACTATCACTAGTTCACCATTCCACTTTCATTGAGTTCGAGTTACTTTGCTTAGCAAAAGTGCATGGAAATTTCGTGTAAAAAATCACTGTTACTTCAAGAATAATCTTGTTATTCTCAATTTTACTATAACGTTTACCACTTATAATGTGTTAACAGCACAATGACATATTGTAGATGAATAGTGATTGATATCCATTTACCTTCTAATCTAAACTGGTTTTTCACATACTACAGAGTTCTTGTTACGATATTGGCGAATCTTATCGATTTGTTTTACTGACCTTAAGAAAAACCTATAGTATCCAATCCACTTACTGTTAACATCTCATTCCCTTCACTTCTCTTCTCATTCACCTTGTCTCACGTTTTTATTGTTAACATGCATGCAATATGGAAACGTCTCACTTCGCAGATAACATACATACACGCATACAGTAGACACTTTAGAGATTTACGTTTTCCTCTAGAAAGACGTATACACTTATCTTAACTATCTAAAATACATTGTCTATTCTGTAAGATACAAAATATGTGTTATGATATGTGATTGGCATATTTCTCGGCGTTGATTTAGGACAAAAAATCAACTTGCAACAGTTGTTCAGTGAAGGTAATATAAATACAAAGTCGTATTATGTAGAATGCATATGAGAGTCTTGACTCTAATAATATGCTTCCTCATGAGATGCTGGAAATCATCAATAGGTTCGTCTGCCAGTGTTTCCAACAAGACAAACTATTTGGACACCATGGATATCGACTTGATTTACACAGAGAATAGGACTTCGTATAGTTCAGATACCAGTCATTATATGGACAACAGACAATCCAAAGAATGGTGATTGTCGGCTCTATAACAAA
The DNA here is from genome assembly GCA_944470555.2 of Heterobilharzia americana. Taxonomy (NCBI): domain Eukaryota; kingdom Metazoa; phylum Platyhelminthes; class Trematoda; order Strigeidida; family Schistosomatidae; genus Heterobilharzia; species Heterobilharzia americana. The sequence continues at coordinate 50,578,070 of OX104130.1, read as the reverse complement.
TGCAATAGACAGTAGAAAAACACTGAATGCCTCAGTTAATCTACGATTTTTTGGAGAAGCGATAGTACTGTTTGTTCGCTGTTTTTTTTCGTATCAGTTGTATTAGAAATTACCCTCAGTTAAACACTGATTTTGTATGTTTTATCTAGGATCATCCTCGGTTTCTTTGTCCAACTATGAAATCAAAATTAATATACATGCTCACAGCTCTTGTTATTCTATTTGATTTACTGAAAAATAAAGTCCCATAAGTGATATTCAGATTTCCTTAACTCATCATTGCCTAGGTAACCAGTTGCTTTTATGCATTCGAAATTAAAATATCAAAATCCTATGGGTAACTCTGGTTCTTTTACAAAAGTATTATGTTTATTAACAGAATTAACACGAACAAGTATTTTTTGGCATCAAGCCAATTGTCGCAGTGGATATAATAGCAGGCTTACATGTGTTGGTAAGAACTAAACCCCTGCTTTGCGACTTTTGTCTTACCCTTGGTTGACTGTTTTTATTTTTTTTATTTTGACAGATACAGTGGTAATTAGGTTAACGCATTGGTTCAACTTACTATAAGTTACATCTCATAAAGAGCAAGTGGACAGAAGCAGAATGACACCTAACTGAAGAGAAAGGTTACAGGAGAAATAAAGAACGCATGAATATAAAAATGTTCATTATTTCGGTGATAAATAATGATTGCAAATCCGCCACTGTTATCGATTTTGAACTAATTCACTAGCAGTTTCCAACTATTGATTCCTAATATCTCTAGAACTATATCGTTCCCTTACATAGCTTAAACAAACAGTTTAAAACTTCATGGATTGGTGGCATATATTGGTTGTAATAGCCTGATCACATATTTTGTAGATAACCGAAAAGCTTGTTCTATTATTATAAGGCATTACAGATGTACTCAGTCAGTTGACCAGCCTTTTTGGTGTTCTGTTATTCAGGAATAGTCACCAATAGAGCCTAGTGAATTAATAAGTTCAAAGTTGCAGACAAATATTTTTTGAGCACCTTAGTTTAGTGCTCATCTACTTGTGTTAACACATCATCGTCATACAACTGCGCATAGAATATTAGCTGGAATATTAGTGGGATAAATGAATTATTCGAAATAAGCTGTATGGAGAGCTCTGATAGATAGTAAATAAACTGGATAGTGACAGACTTCTGTGTTCAAAAGTTTTTTGCATACATCTTGTTGCTTTGTTTTTCTTCGTTGCTTATGTGTGTACTTGTTCGTTTATCCCTTCTATTCGGTTGTGACCGAGGTTTCATTTCAGCTTTTCATATCATCGTATTATTATTTAAGTCATTCAATCTGTTATTTCATATTTTAGTTACTCCCGTAACTCGTCTCTATAACAATTCTGTGTCCCATTCATTCTACCCTCTCAACTGAGACATTTGGTCGCCGGTTAAAATTCCACTGCGTATACTTTTATCATATCAAAACAACAGTATTTTCTTACTTTCATGCAATATGTATCACAAAGTAGTACCGACATCGGTGTGTTCATAAAATCGCTACTCATTATTATAAAAAGTTTAATTATTCCCTTTTAATGAATGAAAATTTAAATGGTTTGAAGTACCTGAGATTATTTAGTCATTTTGTATCCAAAGGTATATTTCTTTGTTCGAACTGAAGTCAAATAAATAATCAATCGACAGACAAGAGGTAGGACTGTTTTGTCATAATTTAGAAATTTTCCTATCCTACTTAATCCAAGCTTCCAATCACATCAACATTGCTCAAATATGGTGGAGTAATTATGTCATCATTGTCATGGTTAAGCGAAGGATACTAGGCGAAAGCGAATCAGTCAATGAGTTTCCAAACCTTCGACGACTGAACTAACTTGGACATCGGTTGCTCATACCGAGCCGCTGCCTATCTTGGTGTGCAATGTCAGTCGAATTAGGATTAAGTTGGAAGAGGATTGATGATAGTCAGCCCAAGACGTGGCACCGGTTAGTGAAGTCTCTGACTGTTTATCTAAGCCATATAGGCAGGTGTGATACAGACTATCAGACTGGAGTCCTCGCGATAACGGATTTCAAGGGTTGGAGATGTTTCTTGACATGGCTGGGAGTTAGTTACAATGCTGCCAATGTATTCAGTCCACTCTTTGATGTCTCTTCTGAAGTTTGAACATTTCCACTTGTCTGTTTTGATATCATTCTTTCTCGATTCATTTTTTCTGTCCATGCTTCTATGAATTGTGGTGAGTTGGGCGGATGCACTTCTGTGTGACATTCTTATTTGATTTTGTCTGTCATTCTGATTACATTAAATTCAAGAGTCCCTGCTATTATAGCGAAAACCTCATTGTCGAGCTAGTGTAACTAGTGTTAACTAGTTCTGCTTATTTGATTTATAACCCACGGTTATATAGTATTATTTATTTGATGACGTATAGGAATGACGCAACACCTACACCAGAGATATGGAAAATTTTACTACCAATAAAAACAAAGAATATGAGGTGACAGGACTATAAAAACCAAATGTCGAAAGTTGTGTGATTACATTGATATGATTATGAGCAATAATTTAATTTGTGCTGGAAACGTCATCAAATAAATAATACTATATTACTGTATGTTATAAATCAAATAAACAAATTTAATATGGAATCAAATTCTGTCACAGTGCCCAATAATTGCACCTATACTAACGAAGTTACCCAGCTCAGATTTTTAACTTTTGGTATTTGCTTCTTTGAGTCCCAAGCTAGGACTAAGCAATTGTTTAGTTGTATGTGTATGTATCAGTTCCATTAATATAGGTGTAAAACTTGGGCAGTGTAGTAGAATTTAATTCCATATCAGATTTGTTTATTTGATTTATAACATACAGTAATCTAGTATTATTTACTTGATGACGTTTCGAGCATAAATTATCACTGCTCATAATTATATCAATGTAATCACACTACTTTCGACATCATCAAACATCGATAGAACAAAGTGGGTAGTCAATCTCTCCTCGAGAAGCCTAAGCTTAGCTGAGACGAAAGTACTCGAAAAAGGACTAAACTTCAACGTGACAATAGGTCATCTAAACCCAGAAGATGTCATACCCAGCATAGAAGTAGCGTTAAGCTCGGTGGATGCAGCAACAGCTGAATAGGTTAGGGCACAGTGTGCGTTAACAATGAAAAGACAAAAGAAAAGATAGCGGAACTTAACAAAACTTGAAAATTCAGCTCTGAATAGTCTACGGAATGACAATAATATAGTAATTGTTAAGTCTGATAAAGGCAATTCAACAGTAGTTATGGCCAAATTGGATTACTTCGACAAAACTGATTGATAACTATAAGAATCCAATGTCGGAAGTAGTGTGATTATGAGCAATAATTTATACTCGGAACGTCATCAAGTAAATAAGTACTAGATCACCGTGTGTTTTAAATCAAATAAACAAGTCTAGTATGGAATTAGTTCATCATGTTAACTATCTTTTCTGAGTTGTTCATAGGTATCATGGTACGTAGGTTTCAATGTTTTGCGGTAATTTTTTTATACTGAAAACGACCGAGTTAATTACTACCCACCAACCTTCTAATTAATATCCGACAACATTGTATTCATGCTCCTTTGTGTTGGTTGCAATAATCAGTTTCTAAAACTAGATGAATAACATATGATCAAAACACATCAAATGATTAGTAAACATCCTAGGAATGCCGATGACCAAAAACCATGCACCATTTCTGTCCTATTTGAGTCAGTCATTTGATCACTTTATTTGTTTCCAGGTGGTTACGACATAAGAAGTAAACATTTTCAAGCTTCTAACATTTGTGTTTTAGAATACTCAGTACGCATTCTTCTCTTTCATCTTACTTTACTAAGGATCCCTACATATCTTTGGTGTGTAGGTAATCCTTCTTGTCTGATGTATTGAAGTTCTTTAACGTGACTGACTTTTTTCTTTTAAGAGCTTTATTGAAAAGATAAGGTTAAACTTCACAGAATTGTTCTGTCTTATCGCCCTAATCTTGGTGATTATTTCAAAGCCATTTTTCCAGTAATTTTCTTCAACTTGACAAAACTTCTTTTGTAACTAATAAAGTTATGACCTAGTGGTTTGAGCTTTGAACCGTTACAGGTGCCTCCAATTTACTTCATACCGGTCTTTCCTTACAGTACATACAGTACATGTTAACCATTCTTGAAAAGGTAACTACAATTTCATATGAATTCTGTTTCCCACTTCTCTATGCCTAATTATTTCAGACTGTATGTTGACTATACTGTCTGAAATTATCACCTTTTGTTGAAAAAACATATCCACATACTTTCCATATTCTAGATTACATGGGAAGATTTGCCTGTTCCAAGCTGTTTCTGTAAGGTGTTTCAGTTATTTCCTCAGGAAAATAGGCAGAAATTTCTTTTCTTAACAGATCGATCAGCTGCTAATAATTATCACTTGTACATGTTTTAGCACATTGCTATTCCATCCGCTTAAGTGTAGACTTCATCTTCGACAACTAATTTCAACTCTGCAGCAGTAGTATACAACTATACAACTATTCTCTAACTAAGCTATTTGGTATAATAATAGTGACAAAGTTATCTAACACTCATTGGATTTCATAAACAAAACTGAAAGAGAACTCTCTCTAGGTGGATGTTTGCATTTGTGTACCTTGACATCAACTACTCAGCATAGATGAGCAAATAAGTGCACCGTGATTAAAGTTTCCTTTGTTTTGTACACATTTAAACTTGGAGAACGTTAGTGAATTCTCATACTGGCCTGTCTGATTATACTATAATAATTGGAGCTCTAGGTTTCTTGTAAAACCACTTTGCTTTGTCATAACGGATTCTATTCTAAACATAGTATTCTGCACATGTGGTTCTCTCTCTCTCTCTCTCACCCTCACTACCTCTCTGTATGTGATTATATTAACCCTTGTACTTTGCTTTGTGATGCGATGCCTACAGCTGTGTATAAGTAAGTGCGTAGATATATTCTAAAGAATGCATTGGTGTTGTACATACAAAAGGGTATTGATGTGTTCTTGTACATCATTCGACAGATAATACGACGCCTATATATAGCATCACATACAAATACGCATACAAACACACACGCACCTGTCCTACATGATTGACCTGGTTTTTGATGGTTCAATACTAAAAATATGGATTCTTTCAATCAATGAAGTTATTGATCTCCTTTCGAAATAACGTTAGATGACCATGTTATAAATTGAATCGCTTGTTTCTCCTGTTTTCATGTGATGCTTAGGGGAGCAGCGGACCTCTGTTGATTTTAACAGACAGATGATTTGAAATGACGAATGAACATAGATGTTCCAGCTTTACAATATTCAAAGTGAAGATAGAACACATTTTTAAGTGTCGACTACATGGGTACTGAAATCATGGAACTCAGAAATTTTAAAAAGATTTTTGTCTTTTTAAATCTAAAAGATGTGTAGTAGTAAATACAGTAAGCTGGAATATCATATTCTTCTGGATTAAACTCTGAGCTGAATGACAAGGCGAAGTTACTGAAATGAGTAAGCTTCTATTGCACTCAAAGTTAGACTGGTAGCCGCCTGCTTAGATCATAAATCAACTACTGTACGGTTAAATTTAAAATTTTGATTTTCTCACCAGACTAGTTCCATCGATTAATCAACTGATTACTGAGCAGAGGATTGTTGCCGAAGGACAGGACATACTATGCTAGCTAAAGGATCCACTACCAGAAGAATATAATATACCAAATTAACTAATTTTGCCTGTCAACAACAGTGTATTGGTCAATCCAATCGTAGAATTTATGAGCATCAACTTGTAGTCAAACTGTATGATATATCCTCATTGATATCCATACATGTAGATGAACACAACAACAACTTCACTTAGGACAACGCAAAAATACTACGACAAGCAAGATCAAAAACTGCAAGAGAGTTCCTGGAAGCATGATGCTCCAATTAAATGTCAATCAAGAGACACATGGATATTGTCCCCGACATGTTGGCTAGTAAGAAGGGATCAACCAACTGGAAATCGATCAAGCGAATCAATAAGTCAGTGTTGAACTATATCAAAATAACAGCGGAATATATATTTCAAAGTCATCAACTAGTATTCAGAGCTTCTCATGAGTTTTCTTACAGAGTACGCAACACAGTCTTGCATCATGTATCTTTCTATCGTAAAATGTATATTGACTATGTTTCTGCACGAAGATTTCAGTAAGAATGAACTTGTCTTTATCCAGGATACCGTAACCAAGTTCACATTTTGTGAGGCGAAGAGAAAAATTTGTAAACCTAATTTCATACCTCAGGTTTTCGGAGAAATACATTATTGCCTGGGTACCAATGTACACTGTTTAGTCGAGAACTTCTTTTAACTGTCGATTTGATTGCTTTGCAGTGGATGTTTTGGTGCCACCTTGGGCCGTATAGTTTTGAATCTCAGGTAGTCATTTTCGAGACTACAAAGAAATACGTAAGACTGGATCACTAGGCGACATCTAAGTGGAGCATGTTAATTTGAAACTGGTTCATGTACTTCATCTCAACTTTACTATTTACTACAGATTTTGTGATGCCTCATTTGCCATAAAACGAATTTAAGCATGAGTTGGTAATTACACACTAATCTGCTTTGTATAACAATGCTGGGATAAGATAGACGAAGGACAAGACTGCATTTTATCGCTTCTGAAAAGTTGTCTCATAAGCAAATCATTCATATCAATCTTCCTCATTTCCTTTTCCAGAAAATACCTTTTAACGGGAACAGATGCACTAAAAGATCACTCAGCTGTTCGCCTTGTTACTATCGCCTCATAGCTGTTTCAGCCACCTGAAATAATATCTCACTTTCAGATAAAAGTAACGGAGTGTTCTGTTACAATTTGGATGTTCGCAATAAGATGACTATTGGTATGTGTAAAACGTATTTGCTGATTTGCCGTTAATTTACCGCTTGTCATCCAGTGCAGTGACTACTGTTCTCGACTAATCTGTTTGTAAGCCTGAGATAGATCACACTGCTTGGCCGCTACGCCAATAGTTTCTAAAATGAACAGCCCAAACAAGACAAACACCTGATGACCAGGCTCATCTCACTTATAAGCTTCCTTCATGATCCCAGATTGTTTCCTAGACTAGAGAATAATTGGACAGACACGGCGAGATTCTCAACAAATGATTCAGACCAACGGTGTTAGTAGGCTACTTTAGGTCAGTCATCTTTAATGTTTCAATGCGGTAACTAACCTGACCGGTAACCAACATTTCATCCACATAGAATCGATGCAATCAGTCTGTCTGCCCCGACCAGTCTAAATGCTAAAACAAGAGTAATAGAACTGATTTAAATTATTAGTGAGCAAAAAATCTGTGTGGACTTGATTTCGATTATCAAAAAAATGCGTGGGCGGACAGAATGAGAGGGGAGATTTTCCATCCATGCGAGTTCAAACAAGGATCAGATAGGAATTCATTTAGACTGAAGGGTTGTTTGTTTTGTTTGTTATTTGATTTGTTCAGCAGATTAGTGTTAGAAAAAAGTTGATCCCAGATGTGTTTGTTGTCTCATCCCTACTTCTTGATGAGAAAAATTAAGGACAACAGTCCCTCCAGCCTAATTAGATTTCAGGAGCTTTGTCTGCTACGTAGTCATTTCACTGATAGTTTCTCCGATAATGTACTTTGAGGTCAATAGGGATTGCATTTATTTCTATTCATTACGGACTGATATCGCTTAGAAAATTAACAAAAATTTGTGAGGACTGGACAGCTGTTCCATGCTAGTGTGGGACTCCTCAGCAATACTCACAGACGAAATTCTAATGAAAATCCATGAACAGTGGGGTTAATCAGTTGAACGTGAGGCAAATAGTGACTGAAGACCTTGGTTGATAGTCGCACTATATCGCAAATCGACAGAAGTAAAAAAGTGTGGACAGTTGAACTGCGACCCAATGGCTGAGTGGTTAACGCGTTCACTGCGAGACCTGAAGGTCCTGAATTCGACTCTTGATGAGGTGTTGGATGCGTAGTGTTGAGGAGTCCCATACTAGAATGAAGGAGCTGTTCAGTACTCCCAGGTTTTCAATAGTTCTCCAGCTGATGTCGGTTCGTGATGAATACTGCCTTGGAATTTCTTCGGTGTTTCAGCTCAGACATAATCTATATCTGTTGCGGGTTAGAAAGCGGTGACATTTCAGTCATACGTTTCATTTTTATCTCGTAAGAAACATACCAGCCGATTCTTCGTATAACATCGCAACAAGCACTACATGAGTGCACTTTTTAAGGAGTACGCATAACATGAGATAGTAGTCAGTTAACTACCATCACTACACTTCCTACATTGATATGTAGAATCTGAGCATTGTTTGTTTCACCTCTACTCTTTTATCCACACATTCACTTATCTGTCCCCTGTAGAATGATGAGTTGAAACTCACTTCATCTATTTCCGTTGGGTTGTAACATAGTATTGCTGGCTGTCATGTACACATTGTGTGTGATCCATATCTTAAATCACGAAAATACAAATGTCTGTAGTACATTTGCCAGCTTGTCTGATGATGACCTCCTAGTATGAGAACGTTTTCTTCTCGTCTTGCAATGAAATCCTTCCTATATCTCAGACGCTACAAAATGAACCCATCATATAGATGGGTACTTTTATACCTTTATATAACTACCTAAACGTGTCATTATAGTATCGGTAGAAGAATTTCATTGTTTTTCTTTCAAAAAATCTGACGAATCTTTCACTTATTCACATTTCCTACATCATTTTTATCATGATTTATCATGTACACTTGTTAACCTTGAGGTTGAAATCTTTTCTTATTATGAAGAACCCACAATTATCTGGTTCACCACACAGTTCCAGCCAGTCAGTATTTACCAGTATGAATAACCGTAAAAAAAACTCTAGTTTAAGAATTGTTGAGAACTAGTGACACTGACAAGTTATTTCTGTCTCCATTTTTGAAACTCCGTATCTGTGAGCACCTGAACCATTCTCGTGTTGCGCCCTTCTACTGAGTAGATGATATCACCATAGAAAACTGCAACTTGTGATGTCAAGTTAGTCAGAAGAAAGGAGGAATCTTATGCTATGATGTCAAAGAATAATAGTGAGGCTTAAGTGACCCACACAAGCTGTAAATTCCTGACGCTTAGAGTCGAACTTATCACTTTAGTAGTAATGTGCCCATTTGGATGCCGGAAGGCTAACTGTGTTGCAAAATAGGACGAGACAATTATAGAATCCTGGTTGTATCATCGTCATTCGTGTTTAATTAATTGGGTAAACTGTTTAGTTCTCAAAGTAAATTTTCGCTTCTTAGGTAAGGATTATGATAAAATTGCTGCTGTAATTAGTGTGCATTTCCCTAGAGGCTGACGGATATCATGTGATCAAAGAAAGAGTCGTTTTATTCTCAATGTCAAATTACTTTTGCGAAGAATTCTCCTGCATTTACTGTTTTTACCCGCTGAATTTGTTTACACTGGTAAATTTGTGTATTTAGTTACGCTTACATCAAACCATTTTAATTTGTTTTAAATATCCTAGAGCTAGTTATTAAGATAAAATATATTTATTTCATATTGATGGATTCAAGAATTTCTAGTCAGTGTTAGAGTGGATTTTCTTATCACACTCTATTGATTCATAAAACCTATTGTTCTGCTAAAACATAACATCTTGTTTAGTGCTTATCTCAGTGTTTGAATAAATAAACCTTTATTGTATTAGTAGTTATTTTCAACATGAATTTTTAATAGTTTAATCCGGATTTATGGGTGTTTATGAAGGACTAATTCGTATGCGGTGGGATCATTGATTGAGTACTGCTTGACTTAGAAATAAACTTCTAGCTAAAGAATGCAATGTGGTCGAGAAACTTGTGGATTCATACCAACTTACACGAATTAGTTGTATAATATTCATGGTAAAGTCATTACCTAACCAAAGTGAAATGCTGGCTAGAGTGGGACTTAACTGGAAAAAGTCAAGATTGATCAGTCAAACCATGACATTCATTAATGAAGTCATTGACTGGTGGTCTCAGGTGTTTGCAGAAGTATTGAGTATTCGGCTTACGCCATCGAAGTGTTAGGAATAAATGACTGCAGGGAAAGTCAAGTGGGTCAAAACCAGTTACAGTGACACATTTGCATTTGTTTTGATTTCTCCTTCCACTCTTGAACGGTACCCTGTCTTTTTTATTTTGTGTAATTTCTTGTCCCCCTACTCGCATATCCCAACGTTTTTTTGCCTTCGAAGAAAGCCTTCATAATGGACCAACGCCGGGAAGAGAACTATGAAGAATGTAGTACTTTTCAACGGTGCACATCGGTAATCGTTCACGGAATCTAGCTTTAACAAGCGTTTTTTTCCAGTTTTGTTATCGACTGCAACAAACTCGCAGATAATTTGATCATTGATTATGCCTCAACTTATCTTTTGATATATGCAAGTAGAACACTCACCTAGTTCCTGAAGTCAAATTTTCCCTTTAAAAAGCATTAAAGGGAATTCATATTATATTGATTGGTTACCTTAAGAATTGGTTTCTGTTCTACCTTGAATTTTACATGGATGTGTATTGCTAAATGCTCTCAGGATATCTCAAAACCATCCCTAACTTGAAGTGTTTGGTTAAGTGATGATTATTTGTATTGAAAAAGCCATTTTAAAAAATCGTATATAGTAATCGTATTGCATTTCTATATGTAGTTACAATTTCATTGTATTTTTACATGAGTTTTTATCCCACTTTATAAGAAAACAGCACTATATTTAATATTTGTGTTATACATTCATGACGGTAATGGCACATTTTCTGATTTAGTCATATTTAGCCGATCTAGGAGGAGCGGGGTCTTTTTAAGACTCCATCATACATTGATTGGTTGTGAGAGAGCAACCAATTTCATGTTATATAGTCCTGAGTACTGAGCAAATTCTATTGATCATTTGGCAATGTGGCCACCAAGCTAGGAGGCTCATCATCGTGGTGCACAGTGATAGACGTTAGTTGGTTGGAGGCAATCGATAGAAAGCCTTGGACTCTACTTAGGTTTCGTGCTTGTTGGCACTCATCAGCAAGGTGTATGTGCAACCCGAGGAGACTGATGTCTCGTCTTGTATTCAAACCCACGTCATCCAGTGTTGCAGTCACCAACGTTACTACTGAGCTATTCGGGCCGAACAAGCATGAAACCTAGGGCTTCCTATCAATTGCCTCCAATCAATTAACATCTAAAGCTTCATCAAGATTGCATTGTCGAGTATAATAATGACAGTAATAATAACAATAATAATAATATTTCTGCAAGGTGATTGGGACTGTCACTTCTGGGGATAAAGTTAGTTAGACGGAATGTGGTTGGAAAATCATCATGGTAGACAGGTTTAACACAAAGGACAGGAAATTTGGAATGAAAGAGAGCAAGTCAAATCAGAAGTAATGTGTGAATATATTTGGAAAAAGTTATTTTGTTAAAACTACAAATCAATAACAGTGAAGGATACTGATTACATTAAAATGATGATGATGACTGCACAGCTATACTTATATTCACTATTAAAATGTTACCCACCATTCAGAGTTAAATGCATGAATAACTTAGAGAATTTGTTAGTCAGTGAGAATGACACTTTGATTATACACCAACACGTAAGAGCTAAATTTTCATTTGAAACTCATCATTCAGATGGGTTCTGTCTTTGGCTAAAGTTCTTGTTATTTCTGTACCTTACAAGGGCTTTGAGTGAAGATCCTATAGATTTTTACCAGCCAGCTCAAATTTGTGTGTTTATGAGTAATGTGAAGTTTTTTTTATTCAAGAATAAATGAAATAGATGTTCATATAAGATCGATTTCCCATCAATGGCAGTTTCATATATAACGTTACCTCATGTCAGACTCACATGATCTTTTGAACCCGGTCCAAGGAGTCATGAGACACCAGTAACTTGACTCAGTAATCCTTTATTTCACAGTACCAAGATTTGAGTCGACCACCTATCCGCTTTCACTAACCAGACCCTTGAAATAGCCAACAGCAAACAGTACAGAGGCCGTTAGGATGGTCTATTCAAGCGTTTCTTTTACTTTGACACAGTGGTTAGGCTCCCCCCATCAAAATGCGTAACATATGTCTAAGTCACCGAAATCGGTGTTTTCACGTAAATTCACTTATTAAATGAAGTTACCTTAAAAACCTTCTGAGCGATTGGTAGGTAACCTTAAATCCATCTGTTTAAGATCTAGTTACAATACCAATTCCAACCAGTTTACCTACGTCAGTACGTTATAGGTGATTTTGATAGCCATAGAAGCAAAAGGTGAATGTAGACTACTGATACTTGGTCACAACCAATAAAAGTAATACAAATGATAAGATAGTCACTCATGTGTTCATGCCTTCATCAGGTGATCGCAAAATGATCTTTGAAGTCTAGAGTTGATTGTCAGAAGAAGAACACTCATCAAAACTGCCTTGACTGTTCTACATACTTCTGGTCGCTAGAAATTAGTTATCATTTATGAAAGCTTCGGAAGATGCTTCCTATTATTGGACATGTCAACTAGTTATCGTCGACCATCTAAACGACTCTACTCTGAAACTAAATTCTTGATCTATGCATTCGATTTCTCATCTAGCGCTGATATTTTTTGAGTGTATTTGGTTGGAGAGGTCGGTCAGTTAGTGTTTGAACTTATCCTTTCATGGAGTCAGTCAACACCTAAATTCTTCAAATAAGCCTAGAATCCCTCGGAAATCTTCACAACCAAAGATTGTATACTGAACATTTGCGAAAGACCATGTGTTCATGCGTGCTAGTTTTTGAGTGGATAATTGGACGAAATCGATAGTTAATATCCTTCTAGAAAATTGTAGAAAATATCAAGGCGGCTGAAAATATGTGAGCTGTTACATTTTGCTCACATTTTGACTTGACAGTAAACCTTTGATCTTTCCTAGAATTCTTTCTCTGTACAAATTTAAAGATAACAAGAGCAACAGCTTTAGCAGAATAGCAGGAATCAACTTTATTTTTGGGTTTCTCTTGAACTGCTTACAATCTAAAACAATTTATACATCTATTTATACAAATGTTTGGATACTTGAGTCAATTTGACAGCAAATTATCAGCTTGAAATAAAGATGACATTGAGATGACGTAATTGGAGATACATAAATTAAGTGAATAAATATTCAAGGACTATTAGTTAATTTGTCAATGTATGGAAGGATTAGACGGACTTTCTATAGCAGAAGTTGGACAAGCAGGGAGGAGACAAATGTATTTCATATATAGAGAAAGGTTACATGAAATATTTGAAAAAGGGTCAAAGGATTTACGTTGGCCAAGAAAATAAAATGAGTAAAATTCAGACAGTAAGGTCAAGGGAATGAAATGAAACGACAATAAATGTGTATGGATCGATAAGGTTACTTCAAAATATGATGATCAACGATACAATTTTTTACCATAGTGGACATAAACTAATAATTTTTTTTGTTTGAACACAAGTTTGGTTTTAATCGTTTAGTGGCTTGAGCGAAACGCAACAAATTCGAACTCACTTGTCTATCAATTGTTTTAAACGATTTCTGAACATGACATTCATGTTCATTATCAATAACGGAATAGCTATAGCTCTGTTGAAGACTTTTCCCCATCTGAATCGCAACTTCCTTCACCATACGGTCAAATAATCTTTCTATTCGTGTAATGTATATGCTGTGGCACGTACATATGGATTGGTGCATACAATTGGAAGTAACATGAAGAGGGGACCCGTCAACCTTTGATTCTCTCAGTGAGCAATTCGTTTGGTCAAGTGTGACTAACTTAGCAGCTGGATAGCTCATTTTTAAAGCAGCATTTATTCCGTAATTAATTCTCTCAGAAACGTCACCTTTGGAAGCAAGATTTTAGAAAACAGGCTTCTTCTTGACTGTATCACACTTTACCAACTAACACTGTAAGCTGTAAGTTGTATTTATTGGTGAATTTCTGTAGATATCTGTTGTCATAGAGGCAAATTTCAACAATAGTAATTTCCTCTTCCAGTTTAAGAAAAATTGATGTTAAAGTTGTTTTATGTCGTAAACAGCTGATGAGAAACCCTGAAATAAAATGGATCCACGCTCTTCTGCTAAAACGAATGTTTTTGCTCTGTTTAAACCTTTGGTCGTTTTGCTATTTCCTTCTGTATTTTAGGAGCCGAGCGACTCTTTAGAGTGAATTGTAAGGGTCCTTACATTTATCAGCTACCGACTTTATGTAGCACTCTTGGATGCATGTGAATAGCAATCCGTCAGACCATAGACAGAAGTAGCTAAGATATCGTTTCCCATGCCAGTTACTTCTTATTCTAGCGCAGCTGCGCACAGATGACTGTTATTGATTAGTTTTTATTTATTTAAGGCTACAAATTACTGTATGAAGGTCAGATTACACTCCAAGTCTTCGCGTTAAAGTACTAGTAGACATACCAAAAGACGAAGCAAAAGTTATATAATTAAAGGTTACAGAAAATCATGAAACAAAACAAATAGGAGGTAAAGCAAATTGCGGAGTGTGTCAATGTATCCGCGGCACTGAGGTCGATTCTAGGCTGTATCACCGGTGGTTCCACAGCCCTCAACCAGAAAGTCCACACTATCCTTGGCTACGTTGACTAGCAGTCAGAGACTTTGAGGACTAATGCACGTTTTAATTTATCCATCCGTAGCTTTTGGGGGATATAACTATGCTTCAGCTGAAATCACATGTTAAGGTAAACAGTATTTAGGGCTGTACAGCATGTTTCCCGATCATCTCAGTCGATTACAATTTATTGCCTCATCAAATGTTTTATCTCTTTTTTCCTGAGACTATGCGTCTAACCTATAAGTTGCTCAAGTTACAGTTCTGCAACACACGGTCGATGCTGCATAGAATACATTGGTCGAATTATTATTATTATTAGTCCCTTGGGTTCCTAGTGGAACATAGGGCTTCAGTAGCACGCCTCCAGTGACCTCTGTTCTCTGAGATCTTTTGAACCTGGTCCCACGACAGCCCAGAAGCTCTCATTTCCTGCTCGCACGACCTCTTCCATGTCACCCTCGGACGTCCAACTCGTCGCTTCCCATGGGGATTCCACTCGAGCATCTGGTCTGACGCGTGATGTCCTCCGTCGGCCTTCTCAGTGCATGGCCAATCCATCTCCACTTCTTCCTGCATATTTGTTGCGTGATAGGTTCTTGGTTGGTTCGTTCCCAGAGTTCCTTGTTGCTTATTTTTTCTGACCATCTGATCTTCAGCAGCAAGCGTAAGCAGTTGTTGATGAATGTCTGTAGTTTATTGGAAATACCTTTCGTGACGCGCCAAGTCTCTGAGCCATACAAGAGCACTGACTTGACGTTGGTGTTGAAAATCCGTATCTTGTTCCGCATGCTGAGTGCAGAAGATCTCCACACTGGTTTCAGGCTAATGAACGCTTGTCTTGCTTTTCCGATTCTGACTTTGACGTCCTCGTCCGTCCCGCCTGTAGTTGAAACAGTGCTTCCTAGATAAGTGAAGGAGGTTACTTCCTTCAAGTTTCTCCCGTTGACAGTGATTGGAGTTTGTTGTTGTTGTTGATGGTGGTGGTGCGGTATCTTCATCACTTCTGTCTTCTCTATATTCACCTGAAGTCCCGTCTTCGCTGCCTCTTCTATCAACTTGTTAGTTTTTGCCTGCAGATCTTCAAGTTTGTGTGACATTAGGCATAAGTCATCGGCGAAATCCAAGTCTTCTAGGTTCTTTTCCGTCGTCCAGTGTATCCCCCTCTTCTCGCTGCCTACTGTTTGCTGCATGATCCAGTCCACCACAATTAGGAATATCATGGGGGATAGTAGGCAACCTTGTTTCACTCCTGTCTTCACTTCAAAGGCATCACTGAGCTTCCCATTGTGGATTACTTGGCATGTGGCACCTTCATATAGTTGTTGAATGAGGCGGATAAAGGTTTGCGGTATTCCGTAGTATTGAAGCAGTTTCCAAATTACTTCTCGGTCGACGCTGTCAAAGGCCTTCTCAAAGTCGATGAAGTTGAGGTAGAGAGCTGATTGCCATTCTATGCTCTGTTCTATGATGATGCGAAGCGTTGCAATTTGGTCTGCACATGATTTGTACTTCCTGAATCCAGCGCCAGCCTGTTCCGGTCGTAGTTTTGAATCCAGTGCATCCCTTAGCCTCTCCAGGATGATGCGGCTTAATATTTTGCTTGGGGTGGACAGGAGAGTGATTCCTCGCCAGTTCTTGCAAGCACTCAGGTCTCCCTTCTTCGGCAGTTTGACAAGGTAACCCTTCTTCCAATCGTCAGGTACCTTCTCTTCCTTCCACACCTTCTGCAATAGTGGTGTGAGCATGTCGGCTGTTGTCTCTACGTCTGTTTTCAGTGCTACTGGTGGGATTCCATCTGGTCCTGCTGCTTTCCCACATTTCAGTAGCTTTATGGCGTTCAGGACTTCCATTTTCTTTGGGGGATTAATGTTCACTTGTAGTTCAGCGGCTGCAGGTGGTATTTCTGGACGAAGTGCAGGTGGTGGTCGATTCAAGAGCTTCTTGAAGTGGTCGGCCCATCGTTTCCTCTGTTTCTCTTCTTTTGTAATTAAATTTCCTTCTTCATCTTTTATTGGTTTCATCTGTGTTGGTCTCTTCCCTGATAGCAACCTGGTTATTTGATACAATGTCGTCAGGTCTCTCTTACCTGCAGCCTGTTCTGCTTCACTTGCAAGTGTGTCGTAGAAGTGTCTTTTGTCTTTCCGTGCACTCTTCTTCACTTCTTTGTCCACTGTTTTATACATTGTGCTCAGTTCCTCCTCTTGTTGTGCATCCTTGCACTGGTTTATCTTCTGCTTCACCATCCTCCTCTCCTCTATCAGCTTCCATGTGTCCATCGAGATCCATTCCTTATCTTCTTTCTTCTTCCTTCCTAATACGGTTGTGCAGGTTTCTTTCCACATAGCTTTCAAAGACTTCCAGTGTTCTTCCACACAGGTTTCTTCAGGGATGTTGCTCGATGTCTCCCATTTTGTCTTGATGGCTGCCTTGAAGATCTCCTTTGTAGTTTCATCCTTCAGTTTCCGAGTGTTGTACTTGAGTTGAGGTCTATCACCAGCTTCCTTGAAGGCTTTTAACTTGATTTGGAAGGTTCCTTGCACTAGGTAGTGGTCTGAACCTACATCTGCTCCTCTTCTTGACCTTGTGTTAAGTAGACTGCGTCTCCATTTTCTTGAGATTGAGATAAAGTCGATTTGATTTTTAGTGTGTCCATCTGGTGAAATCCATGTCGCTTTGTGGATATCTTTGTGCCTTCTTCTCGGTCGACGCTGTCAAAGGCCTTCTCAAAGTCGATGAAGTTGAGGTAGAGAGCTGATTGCCATTCTATGCTCTGTTCTATGATGATGCGAAGCGTTGCAATTTGGTCTGCACATGATTTGTACTTCCTGAATCCAGCCAGCCAGCCAGCCTGTTCCGGTCGTAGTTTTGAATCCAGTGCATCCCTTAGCCTCTCCAGGATGATGCGGCTTAATATTTTGCTTGCTCTGGGTGGACAGGAGAGTGATTCCTCGCCAGTTCTTGCAAACACTGAGGTCTCCTTTCGTCGGCAATTCGACAAGGTAACCCTTCTTCCAATCAATGGCCAAGTACCTTCTATTCCTTCCACACCTTCTGCAATAGTGGTGTGAGCATGTCGGCTGTTGTCTCTACGTCTGTTCTCAGTGCTTCTGGCGGTATTCCATCTGGTCCTGCTGCTTTCCCACATTTCAGTAGCTTTATGGCGTTCAGGACTTCCATTTTCGTTGGGGGATTTATGTTCACTTGTAATTCAGCGGCTGCAGGTGGTATTTCTGGACGAAGTGCAGGTGGTGGTCGATTCAAGAGCTTCTTGAAGTGGTCGGCCCATCGTTTCCTCTGTTTCCCTTCTTTCCTAATTAAATTTCCGTCATCATCTTTTATTGGATTCGTCTGCGTTGATCTCTTCCCAGATAACCTGGCAACCTGGTTATTTGATGCAGTGTTGTCAGGTCTCTATCTCTCCTACCTGTAGCCTGTTCTGCCTCACTTGCTAGTGTTTCGTAGAAGTGTCTTTTGTCTTTCCATGCACTCTTCTTCACTTCTTTGTCCAGTGTTTTATACATTGTGCTCAGTTCCTCCTCTTGTTGTGCATCCTTGCACTGGTTTATCTTCTGCTTCACCATCCTCCTCTCCTCTATCAGCTTCCAGGTATCCGTCGAGATCCATTCCTTGTCTTCTTTCTTCTTCCTTCCTAATACTGTTGTGCAGGTTTCTTTCCACATAGCTTTCAAAGACTTCCAGTGTTCTTCCACACAGGTTTCTTCAGGGATGTTGCTCGATGTCTCCCATTTTGTCTTGATGGCTGCCTTGAAGATCTCCTTTGTAGTTTCATCCTTCAGTTTCCGAGTGTTGTACTTGAGTTGAGGTCTATCACCAGCTTCCTTGAAGGCTTTTAACTTGATTTGGAAGGTTCCTTGCACTAGGTAGTGGTCTGAACCTACATCTGCTCCTCTTCTTGACCTTGTGTTAAGTAGACTGCGTCTCCATTTTCTTGAGATTGAGATAAAGTCGATTTGATTTTTAGTGTGTCCATCTGGTGAAATCCATGTCGCTTTGTGGATATCTTTGTGCCTGAACACACTGCCTCCAATCACCAGATCGTTGAATGCGCAGAATTCTGCAAACAATTCTCCATTCTCATTCATTTCACCTAGTGCCTCTCGACCCATGGTTAGTTCTCTTCCCGTGTTGTCCCCTCCCAGTTTGGCATTCATGTCGCCCATCAGAATTTTGATATCGCCAACTGACGTCTTGTCCAGTGTTGATTGAAGTTGTCTGTAGAAATCCTCCTTTTTCTCTTGCTCTGCATTATTTGTAGGTGCATAACATTGTATGATTGTGACCTTTCTTCCTTTTGAGTTGAATCTTGCTGTCATGATCCTGATGCTGGAGGAGATTGGTTCCCACTGCATGAGAGCCTTCGATGCTCTTGAGGACATCATGATAGCCACTCCCTCAGTGTGCTCGTGGTTGGCGTCTGGGTGACCGGAGTAGATTATTGATTCTCCAGTTGACAGTTTGGAGAGTCCACTCCCATTCCATCTGCTTTCACAAATCCCAAGCACTTCGATGTTATACCTTCTCATCTCCCTTGCAATCTGGGCTGCCTTACTGGGTTCAAACATCGTGCGGACATTCCATGTCCCCACGTTTACTTTCGCTTTCATCGAGAGAAGACACATCGGCCAATTGGCTTCCCGAAGGCTTTCACCAACTGGCGTCATTTCGCCTCTCCGATTCCAGCGGGGAATAAGTTTGTTTTCATTTTTTATATTTTGTTTGTGCTTTGAAGTTTCTTTAGCGGTTAGATTTGTTTTACGGGGTAGGGTTGCTAGCCCTATGCCCAACCTTCCCTCTTTACCCGGGCTTAGGACCGGCTAGTAACTAGTAAACTAGTTAACCAGGCGAGGTCGAATACCTGGGGCTTTTTTACATCTTCCAACCTTCATAGTTATGTTGGCAAAATCTAATCGAGCCTTCTGTTTCTTCACCTAGATTTTAAGACCCACAGACCAGCTCAGTCCCAGTGTTCCATTCCTACTAGGACTGTATAGAGGAAGCCAATGAAAAGTAGTTGCAGGTCAGCTGAGTTGTTCCTCGAAGTGTCCCATGTATCTTTTCTCTCTACAGCTTTACTAACCGCTAACTTTTCCTCCCCCATTATTAGCAGCCTACTTGAACCTTGGGCTACTAAACAATTTCCACTGATTATATTGCATCAGATTGTTCCCCTTCAATTCTTTCTATTCTTTTAAATGTATTCAGAACGCACCATATATTCTGGCAAGTTTTTAAGATGTTTTCAGCCAGCCGTTCTTCAAGTTAACAACGGAAAGAAGGAAAAAACACCATAGTATATTAAAATGGACTTCTGAGTACACGAAAGTGCATTGTATTACTACCGCTAGAATATTTAACTCGAACCGAAGGTTCTTCTACTAAGTGAATAACCCACCACCAAACTCACACCTGCGTTTCTACTCATTCCCTATTCTAAATTAGACGCTAATCTAACAACAACTGACTGTTTCACATTATTGCATTTGATAATGTTCTTACTAATATTATTCAGATGTAATAATTATTTTGTTAAAAAAAATTGCATTTGGGGTAAGTTTTTTGAAATATTGCTTGTAGAGAATTCCATTCTATATGCAAAGTTGTGTTGTTATTAGTATCCCAGTTTTTTCTGAAAGGTTTAAATGGATATCTGTAATTGCCCAACATTGTCTCCTTAATTTCTTTAGTCTTCGCTACGCGTCACTTCTCTCAATCGTGGTTCAGACACTCGTCATTCCACATTTAATCTTTTTCTGCTCGTCACTGTTCATGGGGCTTGTAAGAATGATTTCATTTGTATCTATTAATTTGGTCCTTTCTAACTGTTCTGTGTATCGGAACATTTACGGGACATTATTGGAAAATGAAGTAGTAACGTTAGCTACATTACTTGTAACATTGTAGTCAATTGCAAAATCCTATGACTATTTGGTAAAATAATTTTGATGAGTTTATTTATATACGCCTGTATAAGCGTGAAAGCTATATTCACGCTTTAAATTCAGTTAACCTTTAGTTAACATTTGTTTATTTGCCTTCGCCTAATGCAGTCTTATGACATCTCACCAAAACACAAAGTGACTCAAATTGTGTTACTTCTGTGCATTGTATATAAGTGTGAAATTATTACTATTATTACTATTCATAATTTCAATTTTACCAAACACAGTTGCACTCATACTGTACGATAAACTATGGAGGTCCTTGTTGTCGAGGTTTAATTTTATCTGACGTAATATGAATGTCTGTTTCGTTCACTTTGTGTTTATACAATCCTATTGATAGTTACCATGAAAATACACTGGTAATTTCTAAGTTTTTGAATAAAACTACAACACCCATCAAATTCAGTAACGTAGCCACCGTTATAATAATGTACCGGTCTGAGTTGCTTCCTTTTTCAACATCAAAAGCAAAAACGGGACCAGAATGTATAACTGTAACAAAGAGGGATAATGCATGAAGGAAAATAAACAATTTAAGCTAAGAAATATTTCTTCTTAGTAAGCTCTTGATCGATGGCTCTTCACTAATATTATCGCGTTTTCAAAATATAAAACAACTTATTAGTCTAGTGGGGATAACTAGTAACAACAGGTTATCAGTATATAAATACCAAGGATCAACAGTAATTACAGCAGTAGCTAAGGGATAAGTTAGTTACACAGGAAAATAGTTTGTTACATAATTAATAGTTCTTTTAATAGAGTCTAACAAGAAGAGAAAATGAATGGTTATTTCAAGTGGTCAATTATGGACAATATTTGCACGCACAAAACTCGACAACAAATGGGTAGAACAAGACGTCTAAAACTTTAAGGAAAATAATAATGCTAATAATAGTTCGTAGAGTGAATGAAGGGCAGGGTCATGTTTGCGTAGATAATTTATGCAGACAGCTAAAGTAAAGAAAGAGTCCCTACGAATTTCTTCTGAACGTAGACTCGGCTTGTTCAGGTGTATTCCAATGTCTTCTACCGTACGTAAAAGACGAAAACGTAAAAGTATGGGTGAGATCAGAAGGGATACGATAAATAACTTTAAAAGCTTTATTTGTATAAACTTGGTGACCAATATCAATCAGGTAGCAGAATATTGAGCGTCGTATCGATCTTGTTCGCTCTTCGCTTAACCATGACCATGTAGCTGCGACTGACTAGCCGGGCAAGCTCAGTATGTTGATCGATAGCAACAAAACAAACGATGACTGTCTTTGCACTATTGTGATTTAACTTCAGCTGCATCACTTGATCTCCGATCTATGATTTTGCTTTACAGACATTAGTCACAGGTTATCTATCAGTTAGTGATTTCATGAATTGGCCCAGTGTCTTATTCAGACAATTTCTGGGTGCTATCCACTATGGTGATTACATCTTAACCATATTGGTAGACATCATCAACTTACAAGCTATTTTAATAAATGTCGTCGTGCTACTAAATACTGGTATTAATTAGTAGTAATAGTTGTAGTAATGATAAAAGACAAATTTATTTGTTGGTGAAGCAATAAGTGTAGATTGTACTAGCACACAGCACGGAAAATACAAATTGTTCATCTCTTCATTCTTCAATGTTAAACATTTAGTATATTCTTTTATTTAGTTCATATCATTCAAGTCGTGTTCACTTAGGTATGTATTATCAAGTGGTTTGAAATGATGACCTGGATATTCGTAATAATAGTGATGATCTTACTTCCCTCTATAAATATATTGACTAAAAGCACATAATTGGATTTTTCTGTCTTTAATATGTCATTTCTAAACAAATACTCAATAATATGGATAGGAGCGAATTCAAAACGGCAGGTGAACGGTAATAGGTTGTCCATTCAACTATCAAAAGAAGTACAGTGTAAACAGTTCTTAACTGACTCATGTATAAGAGTAAAACTTAGGCACGGTGATTGGATGTGATTCTATGTGTGACTTAAACATGGTGAGAGCAACAAGTGTAGCAAGATAATACGAGCTCATTTTTATTATTTCGAGGATACTAAATCTTCCCAATGCTGTTCATCGTAATATAAAACTTACAATGGAGTATGAGCATGACATTAAGTTTCATTTTCTAAATCTTGGCATTCAAGGTGACACAGATGGAAAAATTCCCAGGTATATTCATAGCTAGCAAACTTGGAGGAGACCTTATTTGAACTTCAAAAGCTTCGGTCCTATGAACTATGAAAAAGGGTTGGTTAGAATGCTGCTCAACCGTATGAGAAAACTGTGCTAGTAAGAAAAACTTGAGGGAGAGTTATCCATTACTGAGAAATGTTTACTTGATAATTATTGTGCTCAGAAGTTCGCTGATAAATACGAATAGTTTAGTACCAATAGAATGTACCTCAGCGCAAAACAGAAGTTTGTCTTTTTACCACTTGGATCCAAGGGTGGTGGGATTGTTGCTGAGACCAAGCATCGATTGAATGCTACACTGTATAAGACGTAACCGATTGGTAAGCTGATTTGTTTGTGTCAGACAAATTGTTCTTCGTAGCAATCGAAAGTGTACAAATTCTCACTTCATGTTACCTTCAGCAAAATCGACCAATTTATATGCACGTCCCAAAGCACATACATTAGAAGAACAGAGATGAGGGTTTTTGTTTACATTTCTGATCATACTCCCAAAAATATGAAATTATACGGTCCACATGCACTGAACAGTACGATTACACGTTAGCTGATTGATACTGGATACCACGTGGACAGCCTCGAACCGTTCAAGGAGATCGATAGATATATAAACTCAAACTTGTTATTTTGTCAAAGCAATAAATAAATTTGTATTTGAAAAGTTTCCGTTACCCTGATTGTTATTTTACAATAAAATGTATATAGACTTTTCTTACGTCATTCTATCTTCAGAATGGCATTTAAACCTGCAAACTGACTTAGAAACAAGCTCTGCTGGCTAAAAGATCTTATTGATCTTATTGATCATTTACCAAATCCTCGACTTTGATTTCGAGGTCGAATATATAGGTCAAATTAGCCACCCAGGTTCAAATAGGCTGTCCGAGTACGAAAATTTAACTAAATTTTGGTAGATCCTAATAAGATAAGGATTCTAGAGAAAAGCTTAGCTATAGCTATTCGTGTGATTGCATACAATCACACAACAGGATAGGAAAGAGCGACAGTATTAAAAACTTGGGTGGAGGGAGAGATTGATAACCGAGTTTTGTTTATTGAACCAACACTAACTACATGCAATAAAAGTGATTCAGCACCTGCCCCAGATGTGTGAAAATTTCTGCTATTCATATCACAAAGGAGAAGGAGAGAGAATTCAAACTAAATAAACCATGTCTAAAATTATGATGTCACCTGCTATGAATATAGACAATAAACTGTCAGAAATGTAATGCAGTATGTAATACTGCCTTACTGTGTTATACACTATGTCAACAAATAAAATGGGCCTTCGAGGGAGTTGTGGAGATTTGGAAATATTTCAAGTTGTTATTCATCATAGACTGACATCAGTTGGAGGAACAAAGGAAACCTGGGAGCACTGGTGCTCATTGATGACTAGCTTTGAGAACTGTTCCCG
Organism: Heterobilharzia americana; assembly: GCA_944470555.2. Classification (NCBI taxonomy): domain Eukaryota; kingdom Metazoa; phylum Platyhelminthes; class Trematoda; order Strigeidida; family Schistosomatidae; genus Heterobilharzia; species Heterobilharzia americana. Next base: position 50,553,794 of record OX104130.1, on the reverse strand, counting down.
AAATTCCAGTGAGAAGTCGTGACCGGTGGAGTCAAAGCCTGATGGTCGTGAGCACAGATACTCAACCATGACATTGGGTGGCGGTTTGCGCTATATCGTGAGCTAACAGAAGTTGGAAATATGGAGCATTGGATTCTGACCCACTGGCTCAGTGATAACGCACTGGCCGCGGAACCTGAAGGTCGCGGGTTCGATCCCTGGTGGGGCCGTGGGTGCGCGCTGCTGAGGAGTCGCATACTAGGACGGGACAGCTGTCCAGTACTCCAAGGTTTCTTTTGTTCCTCCAACTGATGTCAGTCTACGATGAATAACAACTTGAAAAATGGGATTTCATCACTTTTATTCTACTGCAGACCTTAATTTTATGTATGAATGCTCCTCATCTTACTTTTCAAACTTTCATAAATTCAAAACATTTTCGCAGCAATCTAAGATAATTATTTTGCATTTCTAATTAATTGTTATTTCTACCCACCTGTTAACATTTCCTTTATTATTACTATTTGTACTTTGGATTCCCAGTGGAACATAAAGCTTCAGTAGCACGTCTCCACTTCACTCTCTTCTCTGCAGTCTTTTGAACTTGGCTCCACGACTGCCCACAAGCTTTCATTTCTTCCTCATATGATCTCCTCCATGTCACTCTCGCCTCAGACGCCCAACCCGTCATTTTCCCTTTGGGTTTCACTCGACGGCCTGGCACGTGATGTCCCCAAATGGTCTTTTCAGTGTATGCTTAGTCCAATCCATCTCCACTTCCTTCCGAATGTTTGTTGGGTGATGGATTGTTGGTTGGTTCGTTACCAGCCACAATGAGTTCCTTGTTGCTTATTCTTATTATTCTGGCCACCTGATCTTCAGTATCGAGTGAGCGTATGTCGTAGCTGTTGATGAATGTGTGTAGTTTGTTGGGAGGGCTTTTCGTAACGCGCCAAATCTCTCAACCATCTCATACAAGCACTGATTTGACTGGCATTAGTGTTGAAAATCTGGATCTTGTTCCACATATTCTGAGTGCAGTAGATCTCCACACTGGTTTCGGATTAATGCAGGGAGGCCTGTCTTGTTGTCTTTCCGACCCTGGTTTTGACATCCTCATCTGTGCCGCGTGTAGTTGAAACGATGCTGCCTTGGCTGGTTAGGTGGAAGAGACAACTTGCTTTAGGTTTCTCCCGTTGATGGTGATTGGTGCTTGTTGTTGTTGTTGGTTGGTTGGTCTATCTTCATCACCTCTGTCTTCTCTACATTCACTTGCAGTCCCGCCTTCGCTTCCTCTTCTACCAACGTTTTGGTTTTTGCCTATAGATCTTCGAGTTTGTGCGACATCAGACATAAGTCATCATCATCGGTTAAGTGCAAATCTTCTAGGGTCTTTTCATCGCTCAAACGGCGTATACCTTTCTTCTCGCTCCTCACAGTTTGTTGCATGATCCAGTCGGGTCCAGTCGACCACAATCAGGAAGACGATTGTTGATAGTAGGCGACAGCCTTGTCTTACTCTTGTCTTCACTTCAAAGGCGTCAGTGAGTAGCTTTCCATTGTCAATCACTTGGCATGTAGAATCACATAGCATAGCATATAGCTGTTGAGTGAGATTGATAAAGGTTTGTGGTATTCCGTAGTGTTGAAGCAGCTGCCTGCCAAATTACTTCTCGTTTGACGCTGTTGAAGGCCTTTTCAAAATCGATGAAGTTGAGGTAGAGAGTTGACTGGGATTCTATCCTCTATTCTATGATGGTGCGTAGCGCAGCATGGCAATTTTATCTGCACATGATTTGTTCTTCATGAAGGCAGCGAGCCAGCCTTTTCCGATTGTGTTTTTGAATCCAGCGCATCCTTTAATCTTTCCATTATGATGCGGCTTAATTTTTTGCTTGCTTGGGGTGGACAGCAGCATAACTCCTCGCCAGTTCTTGCAAAAGCTTAGGTCTCCTTTCTTTGGGAGTTTGACGGGGTAGCCCTTCTTCCACTCGGGAGCTACCTTTCCTTCCTTGCACAGCAACTTTATGATGTTCAGGACTTCACTTCTGCTTTTGTCGGAGGGCTTGTGTTCACTCATAGTTCTGTGGTTGGTCTGCTGGTGGTATATCTGGATGAGTTGCAGATGATGGTGGTGGTCAATTCAAGAGTTTTTTGAAGTGGTCAGCTCATCGTTTTCTTCCTTCCCCATCTTTGATGGTGACTAAGTTCCCTTCACTATTTCTCATTGGTTTCATCTGCGTTGACCTCTCCCTAAATAGTAACCTGGTTGTTTTATATAGTGTTGTCAGGTCTGTCTCTCCTACCAGCCTACAGCCTGTTCTACTTCACTTGCCAATGTGTCGTAGAAGTGTCTTTTGTCTTTCCACACACTTCCTCACTTCTTTGTCCAGTGTAGTGTTTTATAGGTTGTTTTCAGTTCCTCTTTTCGTTTTTCATCACTGCACTGCACTGGTTCATCTTCTGCTTCACCATCTTCCTCTCTCTGTTCTATCAGCTTCTGTGTATCCGTGGAGATCCATTCATTGTCTTGTTTCTTCTTCCTTCCTAATAAGGTTATGCAGATTTCCTTCCACATTTCTTTCAAAGAGTTCCAGTGTCCTCCCATGCATGTTTCCTCGGGAATGTTGCCTAATGCCTGCCATTTTGTCCTGATGACTGACTGACTGACGTGAAGATGTCTTTTGTAGTTTCGTCTCTCAGTTGAGTTTCTGTTCTGGGTGTTGAACTCGAAGTGTGGCCTATCACCAACTTCTGTGAAGGCTTTCAACTTGATTTTGAAGTTAGGTTCCTTGCACTGGATTGTGGTGTTTGGTGTGAACCTACATCTCCTCCTCTTCTTGATGTTGTGTCCAGTAGGTTGGCTGTGTCTCCAGTTTCTTGAGATTGAGATGAAGTCGATGTGATTTTTAGTGTAGTGTGTGCATCTTGTGAAATCAAATCCATGTCGCTCGCTTTGTGAATATCCTTGTGTTTGTACACACTGTCTCCAATCACCAAATCGTTGAATGCACAGAAGTGTGCAAACAGTTCTCCATTGCCGTTCATTTCACCGAGTGCTTGACCCATGATTGGTTCCTTCCTGTGTTGTCCACTCCCAGTTTAGCATTCATGTCATCCCACCCATTAGGATTTTGATGTCCCCATCTGGGCTGGTGTTTTGTCCAGTATTGATTGCAGTTGTCTATAGAATTCCTCCTTCTCCTCTTGATCAGGATTATTTGTAGGTGCATGGCATTGTGCGATTGTGACTTTCCTTCCTCTTGAGTTGAATGTTGGTGTCATGATGCTGGAGGAGAAGATTGGTTCCCATTGCTTGAGAGAGAGTCTTCGATGCTCTAGGGAGGGGGACATCAGATTATGTTGTTATTATATCATTTGTCCCTTGGGTTCCTAGTGGAACATAGGCCTTCAGTAGCACGTCTCCATTCCACTCTCTTCTCTGAAATCTTTTGAACCTGGCTCCACTACAGCCCAGAAGCTCTCACTTCTTCCTCACACGATCTCCTCCATGTCACCCTCACCTCGGACGCCCAACTCTTTGCTTCCCATCGGGGTTCCACTCGAGCGACTGGCCTGACGCGTGGTGCCCCAGTCGGCCTTCTCAGTGTATGTCCAGTCCATCTCCACTTCCTTCTGCATATTTATTGAGCAATAGCTTCTTGGTTGGTTCGTTACCAGCCAGAGTGCCTTGTTGTATATTCTTATTATTCTGACCATCTGAGCTTCAGTAATGAGCCAGCGTAGGCAGTTGTTGATGAATGTGTGTAGTTTGTTGGGAGGGCTTTTCGTAACGCGCCAAATCTCTCAACCATCACATAGAAGCACTGACTTGATGTTGGTGTTGAAAATCCGGATGTTGTTCCACATGCTGAGTGCAGAAGGTCTCTACACTGGTTTCACGCTGATGAACGCCTGTCTTGCTTTTCCGATTTTGACTTTGACATCCTCGTCTGTGCCTGTGCTGCGTGTAGTTGAGACTGTGCTGCCTAGATAGATGAAGGAGGCTACTACCTTTAAGTTTCTCCCGTTGATGGTGATTGGAGTTTGATGGTGGTGGTGGTGGTGTTGGTTGGGTATATTCATCACCCCGTCTTCTCTACGTTCACTTGAAGTCCCGTCTTCGCTGCCCCGCCTCTTCTGCCAACTTGTTAGTTTTCTCCTGTAGATCTTCGAGTTTGTGTGACATCAGACACAAGTTATCGGCGAAATGCAAATCTTCTAGGTTCTTTTCTACGGTCCAGCGTATCCCCCTCTTCTCGCTCCTCACAGTTGTCTGCTGCATGATCCAGTCGACCACAACACAATCAGGAGTATCATGGGTGATAGTAGGCAGTCTTGTTTCACTCCTGTCCTCACTTGAAAGGCATCACTGAGCTTGCCATTGTGAATTACTTGGCATGTGGCGTCTTCATATAATTGTTGAATGAGGTTGATAAAGGTTTGTGGTATTCCGTAGTGTTGAAGCAGCTGCCTGTCAAATTGCTACTCGTTCGACGCTGTTAAAGGCCTTTTCAAAATCGATGAAGTTGAGGTGAGGTGTGGAGTTGACTGCCATTCTATACTCTGCTCTATGATGATATGTAGTGTCGCAATATGGTCCTCACATGATTTGTTCTTGCTGAATCCAGCCAGCCTGTTTAGGTCGTAGTTTTGAATCTAGTGCATCGTTTGGTCTCTCCAGGATGATGCGGCATATTATTTTGCTTGCTTTGGGTGGACAGAGATGAAACATAATTCCTCGCCAGTCCTTGCAAAGACTTAGGTCTCACTTGTTTGGGAGTTTGACAAGTTAGCCCTTCTTCCAATCAATGGGCAGGCACCTTTTCTTCCTTCCAGACCTTCTGCAATAGTGGTGTGGTGTGAGTATGTCCTCTGTTGTCTCTGCGTCTGTTCTCAGTGCTTGTGGCGGGATTTCATGTGGTCGTGCTGCTTTCCCGCATTCCAGTAGCCATATGGCGTTCAGGACTTTGACTTTTGTCGATGGTTTTGTGTTCACTGGTAGTTCTGTGGCTGCAGGTGGTATTTTCGGACGAAGTGCAGGTGGAGGTGGTGGTCGATTCAAGAGCTTCTTGAAGTGGTCAACCCATCATTATCCTTGTTTCTCTTCTCTGGTAATTAAATTTCCTTCATCATCTTTTATTGGTTTCACCTGCGTTGATCTCTTCCCAGATAGTAAGGTGGTTATTTGATACAATGTTGTCAGGTCTCTTCTACCAGTCTGCAGTCTGTTTTTCTTCACTTGCCAGTGTGTCGTAGAAGTGTGTTTTGTCTTTCCACCCACTCTTCTTCACTTCTTTGTCCAGTGTAGTGTTTTATACATTGTACTTAGTTCCTCTTCTTGTTGTGCATCCTTGTGCGGGTTAGTCTTCTGCTTCACCATCCTCCTCTTCTCTATCATAATAGCCTCTCGAAAACTGAGTGTGCTCGTTGTTCTCGTCTGGGCGATAATATCGGAGTAAATTATTGACTCTGCAGTTGACAGTTCGGAGAGTCCACTTCAATTCCATCTGGTTTCGCAGATTCCTAGCCTAGCACTTTTATGCTACACCTTCTGATCTCTTTTGCAATCTGGGCAGCCTTGCTAAGTTCAAACATTGTTCAGACCTTCCATATCCTTATGCTTACTTTTGCTTTCATCGAGGGAGAGAAGACATGTCGGCCAATTGGCTTCCTGAAAGCTTTCACCAACCGGCGTGATTTCGTCTCCCCGATTCCAGCGAGAAATAAGTTTATTTTTGTTTTTTATATTTTGTTTTTGCTTTGAAGTATCTTAGGCGATTGGATTGGTTTTACGAGGTAAGGTTTCTAGCTCTGTGCCCTACCTTCCTTTTTTACCTGGTCTTAGGACCGGCTAGTAACTAGTGAGCTAGTAATCTAGGTGAGGTTGAACTTCTTATTTAACGAATATTTACCTATTAAATCTATAAGTAGTTAGTCTTCCCTTCCATTTCCTAATGACCTCATAATATCAATAACTTCTTATCAACGTGTTCAGTTTATTATGTTTTATGCATTTTGCTGTTAGAAGTTGAGAACAATTCTGGAAATAATAAAAATGAGCCCGTATTTACCTGCTACACTTGTTGTTATTACGCTGTTCATGTTTGTAAATTGCACGGATTGTATGACGAGATTTCGTACTAAATTTGTTTGTTTGATGTAGCACATAGTGGGACGGTACTATTTACTTGATGACTTTTTGAACAGAAATTATTGCTTAGCTGCTGTAATGGATTCGTAGATAGGCATTCACACTATAGGGTGAGGAAAAGCAATCCTAAGGATCAATATATTTAGGCGGAGAAGTGGGTTGATTACCAATGTTATGTTCTCTGAATCAACACTCAATGCATGGACTTGGGGTTGTACGAAACTTATTCCAAAGATATGGAACATCCTGTTATTACTGAAGACAAAGAATTCACTTTGCTAGAACTACAAATTCTAGATTGACAGTGGTGTGGTTACTTTAACATGACTATGAGAAATAATTCGTGCTTGAAACGCCAACCAGCAAATAATACTGTATCATTGTGTGTCCTATCAAATAAGCAATTTTAATCTGGAACTGACTCGTATACGATCCAAGTAATCCTCAGTAAATTCAAAGTAACTTTGTAGAGATAGCATTGATAATTCATTCATTTCGGCTGAATTTATGTCCTGAGAATTGGTAGGAACGTCCTCAAACAATTGAAGCAATTAACTATCCAGCATCTTAGCAAGCTTTTACAGATTTATTTATTTGACTATTATCTGCACCTAATATTTAGTGGCCTGTGGTACTAACCGGTTTGTCAGACTGTAGGTGGGACGATATTTGAACGTGGGGTTTATTGCTGGAACGATGGCTGCTTAAACCACTTAGCCACACCTCTTCAGCATTTAAATCATCCCCTTCTGTTTGGTGAAGCATGATGGTTAGTGTGAGTCACTTTTTATCATCTCTCAACAGCACAGTTAATTATAATAACTGGAACGTCCCGAGTTCTCATTAGTGACGTATCCAGTACAAACAAAGACATATGGTGTATTAAGAATGTAGCGCATACTTGATTTTATGTATCGTCACCTCAATCCTGTTCACAGTAAAATGAAAACACATGGTAGTCGTATAGTGGTATGGACATTTTTAACAGATGTGATGGGAATCACTTAACATAGTACCTTCGTCACTTTCTTCATCATTGTTTGTATCTTTGTCCATAGTACGAGTAGTTGTTTGCATATGTATGTGCTTTTGTTAAAATGTACAGGCGTATGTAGTCGGCAATTTTTTTCTTAGGGTGTTATGTCTGGGACATCTAAGTTTTTTTTATCACTGTCACCTATAATATGAGACTTTTTAGACATACAACGTTGTGCATACACAAAAAAACTGACGAATATATGTTGTTGGTTTTAAGCCAAACAATTGAAGTAGCAAATTCATTTGCATCTTTATCAGGTGTATCAACCTAGAAATGTTACTCAGAACATGTGTAATCGATAACTTTTGTCATTAGGATGATGCTTTTTAGTCACTGACAGAAAGATGAGTCAAAATAGGAACTGTTGTAGTAGTGCATCACATCAAGATACCACATTTCATAGTAGTCTGCATGAAAAGAAATAGAAAAAGAATAACATTCAGACAGACAGTGGAAGAGCACAAGAAGATAAAGGTTGTTGGAAATCTTCCAGACTTCGAAAGTGATAAACAGTGCTTACATCTACATCATTATTACCGATTTTTAGCCGTGTCACCAATAAACTGCAATCGTTGATTCTTACCACCTTGATGACTAGTCAACGAGCTCATAGACTAGTGACATGTCTTAGTCTTGTCGCCCTTAACCTTCTTTCAACCCAATCCTACTTTTCTTAACATCGTAATTTGAGGTAGGTGCTGGTGGTGACCGGGCATGCGCAAAACTAGTGTATGCTACTTTAGTCAGTGAATGTTGGCAACCTGACAAATTGACTTGCTATCCTTGCCTAGTACTCTGCACCGAACCACATGTGGTGTCTTTATACTTTCTAGTTTTGACATTTAAATCTCATAGGCGTGTTATTGTACAGAGCGAACGGAAGTGCGGCATATTCTTTCTTTGATAAGTAGTCAGCTATCTCGTCGGTACCAGAGATGACATGAGTTGGCAAATGCCAAATGGGTCTTGTTTATCCGAGATGAGATTTCGTCAGCAACCAATTCTTTGGGTCTAACCTAATGCTGGAAATGAAGTGCCCAACTGGAAGTTAGTACAGAACAGCCCTGAAGCTTCATCTTACGACAAGTGTAAAACGTACACCAAATATAATGAGATTTTCTCTCAATACATTCAGCAAACTCCGCATTTTGGTAGCCTAAGACTGACTACTGTTAGGTTCAGACCAGTTCGATTGATGCCGTCTCAAACTACACAAAATTTCTGCAAAATAATTCTGCGATCATTTACTAGTGTAGTCTGAAGCATAGATAAACATGAAATGTACGTCGTTCAACGAATGATAATAAGGGCAAATACAAAAAAGTTGTTATCAAGTTAACACGAAAATGTTCAACCGAAAATTTTTCTAAATATCACAGCTGTTAGTTTCAATTTGCTTCAGTAAATGTGTGTCCTATTGATATGGCTTCTTTCTGTAGTCATCATTATCAACCTTCTCATAATCTCTGCTTTCTTATTCTTCCACCGTGAAGACAAATATCGTTGACCTGGTTGCTAGCCTTTCATTTTTCACATTGTACCATACTTAGCACGGTAGATTTTATTCCAGTTAGCAGACAATATAAGCAGACAAAGTTGGGGATGGGGGTGAGTAGAATAAATTCGAATTTCGATGCATGTAGGAGGGTTCCATATCTAGTACACAACTTTGTGCATGTATACGCGCTGACAGATACATTCACATACACATCTCTGTGTATACACATGGTCTTCAAATCAGATGGCTTAATCAATTCGATTCTGTTTATATGGAGAAGAAAGAAATCACTTGAATGAAGTGCAATTCTGCTTCTATTTATGCTACCAACCTTCCACGTTCCAACTGTCTGTATTTCCTTTGTTCCTCATCGTGACTTCGTTTTACACTGGGGGATATTTGAACTAATTTACTATCCAAGCAAACAACAAAATTAAAATGCCTTACGAAATTCAACAGTTTTTGTGTGTGTCAAATCCAAATTTTTGCTATCAAATTTGTAGATATCGGTTACTGTTAGCTTTCCCTTTGTAATCAAAACTAAATCCTCTTCCGAATGTACGTTCGGGTTAAATTCCAAGACATCCTGTGTAGTGATCGAAAGTTGTTTTACTGCATCATCTATCTTCGTGGGTTACCTGGGTTTGTAACTCATCGATTCAGTAAGTCGCTGAATGCGACCTGGAGATGAAATTATTAGCTATTATGGTTTAGCCTTTATTTTATATTTTATATAAATAGCAAAACTGTGTTATAGTTAACGAAGTTTTCTTGGGATTTGCCGTCATGTGTACATTTTTCGATTTTTGGTAATTATTAATCGGTCGTATTCTTCCGTTCCTGATTCCGTCATATTTCTCTCCAAAGTACGTCAAGTTCACGTTTGGCGAAATACAAATTCAGTCTAAAATTCTTAATTTTCCTCTGTATTTAACTCCAAAGTGTAAACATGTAGAAGATTGGATGCCGACGCAGTGGCTCAGTGGTAACGTCCTTGCCGTGGAACCCCAATCTCGCTGTACCTGACCCCTGAGAGGGTCGTGGGTGTGCTTTTTCAAAGAGTCCCATACTAGGACGAAACAACTGTCTACTACTCCCATGTTTTCCCTAGCTTATGTCAGTCGGTGGTAAATACTACCGTCAGAGTTTTTCCATTTGGTTTTATTCGTTAGGCTATTCTAAAGTATAATGAAGATTATACGTTTACTGTATACAAGAAAGCGCACCGAAACATTTTTCATAAATTTTGCCAGATTTTTACACTTCATCGGTGATTATAGTCTTCATAATATTTCATCTGGGACATAATTTGGGTCACTCTCTTCTTTTAGTTATTTTGCTTATGACTAAACAGTTCGCCCTATTAATAATCTATGACCGTACTAATTCAATTTGGAGGTTTTTGGGATTTGTTTATTGATTTCAAGTTGGTATTTATCATTAACTGACATCATCGGGCGAAACATTAGAAACCTGGGGGCACTTGGCAGCTGTTTCGTCCTAGTATTAGACCCCTCAGCAGTGCGAACTCAACCCTGCCAGGGACTGGACCCAGGACCTTCACGTTTTGCGGCCAGCACGTTACCATTGGGCCACTGAATCAGAATCCGGCGGTCCATATTTCTTCTGTCAGTTCACGATGCCGTCATTGAGTAACCGTCCTCATGTCCGAAATGGTTGGTCCCAGCACTCACAATTTCTCATTGGAACTTCAGGAACCACCTCTCATAGCTAGTCACCAATGTGGACTAGATTGATTCTATTTAGAAGTTTGTGGGGGATTTATTGATTCCTACTAAGACATAATGAAAAATGTAACCGTAAAACATGTTTCATCTCAATTTGATAACAGCTGGAGAAGCATTGAAAACCACAGAGGATTGTTGTACCATAATTTGGAATTTCTTATCAGTGCCGACTGACGATTCCGTCTGAGATTGTGACTCAGTGACTAGGTTCAGGGGGCTATGAAGTATGAAAAACTACTTTATAGCCTTTACATCTACTTCTGTTGTCAACCGCACAATAATTCGTTCCTCATTACAAATAAGTTGTGATTATCAGGTCAAAATGAGTCAGTAACCTTGTAGTGTTCTTATCATTATTTTTATCAACCCCATTAAATCTTATCCAACCGTAGTACTGCATTGGTTAGGTGGAGATGTAGCTTACTGTCCGAAACATTCGAGTCTCAAGCAGTGGGTCCATTGCTTAAATACACTCAACCTACTTCTACCTGGACAACCAAGTAGTATTACAAACCTTCACATAGTAAATGTGGCTCATAACCTGATACGTAAACACCTATTCTGGTTTGAGATGCATTTCTTTTAATTCATTAGCATTGATTAGGTATAAATGAGTTTTTAATCACCTAAATGTATCAATTAAAACCACTTGACTATCTTTCCTGTATAAGTTATCATTATGCAAGATGATGATGGGTTGAAACATGTGATGCAAACAGTACCTCGTATCTATTCCGGCTGAAGTAGATGGGATGCAGCTGAAACTCAAATGCGTTAAACGCCGAGTCCATAGGTTAATGAAAACCCACTCTGGTCTTCCTTCCATCTCAATCATTGATTATCCCATTCTTCAACACAACAGAGGAACCCTCCTATGATAATCTAAGTGGAATCAAACTGACAAAAAAAGTGTCTGTGATTCTGGGTTTTATAACCATCATATGCCTAAGTGAAACTCAGGAGGAACAGAAAGACAAGAAAAACTAATGTAGAACTTGCTAACAAGTGGGTCGGTTCAAGTTGTCACAACTCACTGTAGTATACAAAGAACAAATAGATGGAAAAATATTATTTTCAAAGTAGAGAAAGGTGTATGAGAGAATAAAAAATCCGAAGATAAAGGTTGTTACAAATATTCAAACTTTAGAAGACGTCAAAGAGTGGATACATCTTCTCCACTGTGACCGATTTTAAGCCCTGTCACTAAGAGTCCTCAATCACTGATTCCTCTCGTCTCGGGGACCCCAACTAGGCAGTCTACACCTACCCACACAACTCAGCCGAACAGTCAGAGACTTCTTGAATTGGTGACATGTTTTGATCTGGTCAGCCTAAGTGTCCTTCCAATCCAATTCAACTTCTCCTAGCATTACACCTTGAGATAGGCGGTGCCTTGGCAGCCGAAGTACACATCCAAATCACGTCAGTCGATGAAAGTTCACAAGCTCATCAATCGAATTTCCTGTCTTGCCTAGTACCCTTCTGACACTGATTGGTCACGAGAGAGCAACCAACCTCATATTATCTAGTCTTGAGTGCAGATCGAACACTATCGATCATATTTGCAATGTGACCACCAAGCTAGGATACTCAGCATCGTAGTGCACATTGGCAGATATTAGTTGATTGGAAACAATCTGCAGTAAGCCCTGAACCAAGATTTCATGCTTTTTGGCACTCGTCAGCAAGGTGTATCTGCAGTCTCGACGGAACTGATATCGCGCTTGAGCTTCAAATACGCTTCACCGAGTGTTGTAGTCAGCAACGTTACCACTGAGCTATTCGGGTGTAGATATGGTCGATAGAATTTGGTCTGCACTCAGGACTGGACAATATGAAGTTCGTTACTCCCCCGTGACCAATCGATGTATTTAACTCAGTCTTCTAGGGAGGTCAGTGGCGGCCCGAGTAGCTCAGCTGTAACGTCGCTGACTGGAACACTGGGTGATACACGTTCAAATCTCAGGCGGGATATCAGTTCCGCCTAGGTTGCAGATACGCTTCGCTGACGAGTGCCAAAAGACACGAAACCCAGGTCCATAGTTTTCTGCCGATTGCCTCTAATCAACAAACACCCTTCTCCTGATCTCAACGTTGCCCATATGGTAATTCCACCATACACAAGAAATGCTAACAATACATCTATAGTCAAAGATGTGTAACCGTGTCATTTCTTTCACCGTTAGCTGCCATATCACTCAACAGTATACAGGACACAATCTACTGCAGAGCCGTTTACCTATCTCTTTATAGACAGTCCCATATCCCGCAAGCAGCATAGATGACACAAGTTCGCGAATACCAAACGATACTTTTGCGTTCGGACTACGGTTTAGCTAGGCAATTACCAATTCGAGCTGATAGGACTCTCCGAGTTAGTAAAGTCCTCAACGCACTCTACCACTTCACTCACTCTTCATCCTTAAACTGGAATAAGTTGCAGATCAGTCATGAAGCATCATCTCACATTTCACAGCTGCGAAACACATACCAAACATACTCAGATCTCTGCTCAATCCATTCACAAAACCCGGAATTTCGTCAACGTCTTCACCAAACAGGACAATATCGTCTGCGTACTTCAAGTCACTCGGGAGCTCATCAGCGAGTAGGTGAATAGTTGTTAAGTTGAAGATATGTAGGATTATGTCCATTAATGCATCTACAACGATGTTGAACGTGAATGCTGACAGTGGGCATCCATGTTGAACATCACTGGCTGTCGTCGATTGAGATAACAACTCTCCATAAGCCCTTACACGGCTGTGTGAGTTCGAGTACAAAGCTTTGATTAGCGTTACATACTTGCTCCGTACTCCCTTTACAGTCAGATACTGCCACAACACGTCATGGTCGACAGAATCAAATGCCGCCTTCAGGTCGAGAAATATGGCACCGGTAAGCATGCCTGTGTCCCAGAACCTGACTAAGAGTGAAGATCTGATCTGATCTACGGTCCTTCATCTAGGTTTGAAAACTGATTGGTTTTCTCGAGTTTGTTGTTCTCGAGCTCCAGTTAGGCATCCGATAACTATGGACTCAGGGACTGTGGACGCGATACTAGTCAAACTGATTCCCCTACGGTCATCACAGGAGGACTTCTCTCCTTTCTCGTAGACTGGGATGGCCAGTGAAGTGGATTAGTTCGACAACACTACCTCTGATTCCCATACAATACCTAGTACCTCCGTCACTTTAATCAGCAATTTCCTACCTCCATTCTTGATAACTTCGTGTAGCAAGTCGTCAGGTCCTGTCGCTTTGCATTGTCACAGGTTAGAAACAGCCTTCTCAACTTCAAGGAGAGTTGGAGGATCGACATTTATTTCCCATTGAGATTCGGATTCGACGCTGGGCAACTGAAGCATTGTTGTAGGCCAGTTGAACTATGCTTTAAAGTGTTCCGTGGAACGTTGTAGGAGGTTATCAGTGTCCCATCCTCTTCAGTGAGGGTCTTATTCACCATTGTCTTCTCTTTAGTATGCTTAGCCTAAATAGTTGCCCGGTTTCCCTAGCTATGGTGCCGTCACAGGAATAGTAAAATCCAATTAGGTTTTAAAGTTCATCGTTTGTGTATCTAGCAGGTACTCTCTCCTTCTCCCACTTATTACAGCTCAGGCACACGTATTGATACTAGGTACCAGTTGAACTTCTTTACTTGAAGACGGTACTCAACTATCTGATGGCAGTGTTTCTCTCCCACATGAGTTCATCACCTTGTCGCAAGGTTTATACTTAAGCAGCTGTGAATGTATTAGATCCTGTGGTGAGGGTTCAGGTGAGTAGTTTTCTTGAAGTGGTATTCTTCGAGGACGTTCATTCTTTCCATTCTTATTTTTTTCACAGGACAACTTTATGAAGGTCTCACTCTTTTAGTTTGATTTTACGGAGGTAGGCTTTGTCACAGTCGACTCCCTAGTTAAACACTTAGAATACACAGATAGCCTTCTCCTTTGAGAACAAGATATAGAGTCTTTTGGTGACTTGATGTAACAACTTGGGAATAGTTGGGACGCATTTCACACGATGCAAATTCAGATTACTCCAATACTGATCTGCGTTGTCGTCTTGTTTAGCAAATGAGGAGGTTTAATGGTTCATCTCATTGACCACTTCACTTAATTGAGAAGTCTAATCGGTGGACAATGAAATCTTCACATGAATACAAAAGGCTTGATTGTCGTTTGCTAACTTACACCGTCTTTGGCACCACTGTGATGCCTGACTGCCTACTAAGAGTCTAGTGTGCCGTACAGAAGTTTGCTCTGTTCACCTATACACCCACAAGACATTGTCATCAAAGTTAGAAGAAATGAAAAAGATTTATGTATTCGATCACGGTCTCATTCGTAATATAGGCCCTGTGTCAAAGAACCACAACGTTAGTAACGCGAAAGTCAGGCACAGAGTTTTAAGCAAAAGAGGGTAAGTCACTTTGTGAACTTGTAAATCTTTATCAATTGTGATCGCTCGGACATGTGTTACCTACGTCTAGTCCCTGTCATGCAATGTCATTTGAAGTTGGTTTAGACTGGGAAAAGGTTAAGTATGGAGCGTTATACATTGTAGCTATGTCTCTTGCTTATGTTGACTGTCTGAGTGCTTCGTTGTACATAATATTCACTCGTATTAATGTGTGTACACTGTGGTGTGCATCTTTACTGAAAATTCTCATTTAATTACCAGAGAATTTTTGTAAATCATGTTTTGACGTAAAAATTTCCAGTGAGGTTTCTAGTATCTTATGCATAAATTCAAAACTAATTTCTACAATAGTAATTTCTCAAAATTCTGAAATCATATGTGATCTTGGTTTACAAAAGATATTCAACATATTCCTAAAGTACAACTACTAAACAGTTGCGGAATTCGAAGAAGCTCCCATGTCAATATAAATTCACTTAAATTGACGCAGTTTGTCAGCTCAACAATGTGTCTGCTATCAAATATGAAATGTGTCGATCTGAAATATAGCTAAAGATTTCTAAACTAAAATGTGGTTGATTTTCAGTGCTGACTTGGGTTTAGCATTTCCTTAAACTGTCATTTTTATATGAGTGATTACATTTTTAGTCAGTTTAATTGTTTGTATATTTTTCTTTTATTATTTTCAGAACACCACTGCATTTGGTAGTTTGAGTGACTATTCGTCTGCTGCTGCAGCCGCTGCAGCTTACCATCAATTATCACGTTGTGCTAATAACAGCAATAATACTGTTAATCGTAGTGAATTATCAGTACATAATAATTATACTTCATCATCATCTCCATCTATGTCTGTACGATCCAGCCTACAAGAACTATATCAACAACAACAACAACAGTTAACTGCCCGACCACCAATTCAGGAATTGACAACACGACAACTTTTATCTGAAGCAGCTGCAACAGCTTATGCTCATGGTTTAGGTAATTTGTTCTTTTATCTGGCTTGCTGTTAAAAATGGGTTCGGTTGTTCAATAGTAATTGGGAAAAATTACCGTACATTGGTAACCATCTGTGGTTTATTTAGAAATAATGTGTGAAGTGACTTAGTAGACCAGCTCAAAAAGAGGTAGAAGAGAACTAAGCAGTGCTGTTCGAACTATTACGATTTTTAGCTGTTATCTCACTATGATTCACTGAAGCACATGGAAAGTAGAAGCAAAATATCCAGTAATATCTAAGAAAGGTATATTAACCGATTGTGACTAACTTAATCCAGTTCATATACTTCAGGAATTCAAAGTTACCACAGTACGGCACAATGTAAAACTTTCATTGAAAGTGATCTCAAGCTACACAATGATGACGCAAAGTTTCACTTTTCACAGTTGAATCGATTACTCCTGGGAACTATGGAACACCATTCCATTGTAGTCTCAGACTTCCTATCGGTCTACACTCCCGCGGTCTCCCCCACCATAGAAACTAAGCTCTCTGGTTAACCTTGAAGTATACAGAAGTGGAACTGAGTGAAAACTTGACTGCTTCATAAGAAAATTATTTAAAACTTATTACTCATCTTGGTTTGAATTACTGGTTTCAACTGTCTAACGAAATCAGTGTATGAAGGTTGAACTTGGCCACATATATATGATTAGATTGACATGACCATCTTCAGTCATATTTCCTTGTGTGTCAGTGCTACGTGATCGTTCAGAATATAATAAAAGAAATTATTTCTTGCTTTGAGCCTTTTCGAACCTACCTGCCTTATATACTCATAAGAATTCAACGGGAACAACATGATTTCCTTGAGATATGAAAATGTCAAGTTGTTTTCGAGGTAGAATTAGATTGGGGGAAAATTAATAAGTAAGTCGAATATATGACACCGTTTTGCGAACTCACTGGTTCCTTATCTGAACTTGAGAGTGTAGAATGTCTTATTCGGGACTCGAATGGTTGAAAGTCAGTGGTTGGACAATGACAGCTTCAAACCGATGACTAACATATATTCACTGTTCATCATCCTAGGAATTTTGAGCGTCGTTGTTATCTTTGTCTGCTTGCTTTCTTTTCTGTTATGTCCTTGTTTTTTGAATACTTTTTTAACTTTATACTACCCTGTGCTAAAACTGATATCTCGAACCTCCACTTTTGTGTGGGGTTCTGCAATAGTCTGTCCTTCTTCGAGAAGACACCAGTGATACTCGATCTTGAAGTATTTTAAGCTGTTTTTTTCATCTGATTTTTAGTGTTTCTTTGATCAACAGATTATCATCATCATGTAGCAGTCGAACTCATTTATTTTATATTTTCTATATTGCGTCTACTTTAATTACCCATAGATTTACTGCCATATCAAACTTGCTTATTCTAATAGGGTGTGTAAGTCATGATTCTTATTCTTTGCTACGACGAAATGAACTGACCAGTAAGCTTTATGAGTTCAGACGGCATCCAAGACGTAGCCAGATGTTTACCAGTGTAAACATCTGGTATTCAGTCTATCAATCTAGTGGCTTGAATGGTTGGGCCCTTTGAGCTGTATTTCTAACTACCTTGGTTTAAACAGTGAGTGTTACGGACTCATGCAAATTATCTCCCACTTTATCTGTCTCTTATCCACTTTAAATATTCAACCTCCACAAACAAAGGGCATGCATTGTCAGTCCTTTTGTAACACTGAAAGCAGTAAGTAAAAGTAGCATAAGTGAACAGAGATATCAGCTCCTATAAGTTGCTAGTTCATTGCTGTAAAATGAAAAATTCAACTCACATTAGTCATCGATTTAGTCTTTTGTGTAGGAAATTGACATGAATCGATTTATTTTCTTCTGGACAGGATAGAATGTACGAATCAGTTTTTGCTGTTGAATTCCCCGTGGGGTAGTTCCTTATATGACCCGACCTAATATACACAGCAGGAGATTCGGTACCTGACCTGAATTTTCATTATTCTGATACTTAGCTGTTTTGAGGGTAGTCCCTCATCTACCTCAATTTTTTTGCCCTATTAATTCAGGTCAGAAAACCTATTCTTTGACTGGAGGACGAAGTTACTGTCTTCTATGTATCTGCATAAAAACACATACATACACGCACATCTAGCATCACCATCTTGTCTGCTTAATTCACCCTCAATTTTCGCTTCTACCACCCTGTTCACATAAAACTAGATGAGGATATAAATGTATGTGTGTGACATGAGCTCTATACTAGATCTAAACAGGCGCCATTCATTTGTTGCCCGTCTGTCATTTCCTTCAACTAACTTGACATTTAAGTCATGTGGGACAACCAGGGTGGGTTGCAACATACGTTTAGACTTTCTGCTAGTCTCGTGCTTAGTTTACTGTCCAAACAGTGAATGCTTTTTGTAGATTGTATGCTATATTGTGTGTGTGCGTGCGCACTGGTTCAGACATTCTCTGACCTTCATCCAAATGTTCCTACTGGCAATGAGCTCTGTATCGATCACAACTGTATAAAATCGATCCTACAAAAAAACTGAGAACTTCGTTGGATGTTTTTCTGTAAGTTTGTGTGTGTAGACATGCAACTGTCTCATTGATTTTGTAGTCTGATTAGACGTATCGAACAACAATCTAAAAGCTGATTTTTTTCACATCAGCTTTTCACACTGTGGGTTGTGTGGCTGATGCCGATTCTAATTATTTAACCAAATCATTTTTAGTCTGAATAATAAGTTTTGCATCACTAGATTGTACCACTGCTCACACCAGCGTAGTGTGGCATGAAGCTTTATAACAGTGAACAAATGTAGACAGTGAAGTTTCCTAATGTTCATCGAAAACATGTAGATATCTGAAAGCAGTTAACTAGTTTTCCTATATCTACGTTCTGAGCGTCTTCATAATGGTCGTGAGGAGTGATGATAGACGAAAGTGAAAGAGGCAGAGAAGGATCTAGCATAAAGCAATACTCGGCAATTATTCAAGCTAACTAAGCATACTAAAGAGAAGACAATGGTGAATAAGACCCTCACTGAAGAGGATGGGACACTGATAACCTCCTACAACGTTCCACGGAACACTTTAAAGCATAGTTCAACTGGCCTACAACAATGCTTCAGTTGCCCAGCGTCGAATCCGAATCTCAATGGGAAATAAATGTCGATCCTCCAACTCTCCTTGAAGTTGAGAAGGCTGTTTCTAACCTGTGACAATGCAAAGCGACAGGACCTGACGACTTGCTACACGAAGTTATCAAGAATGGAGGTAGGAAATTGCTGATTAAAGTGACGGAGGTACTAGGTATTGTATGGGAATCAGAGGTAGTGTTGTCGAACTAATCCACTTCACTGGCCATCCCAGTCTACGAGAAAGGAGAGAAGTCCTCCTGTGATGACCGTAGGGGAATCAGTTTGACTAGTATCGCGTCCACAGTCCCTGAGTCCATAGTTATCGGATGCCTAACTGGAGCTCGAGAACAACAAACTCGAGAAAACCAATCAGTTTTCAAACCTAGATGAAGGACCGTAGATCAGATCAGATCTTCACTCTTAGTCAGGTTCTGGGACACAGGCATGCTTACCGGTGCCATATTTCTCGACCTGAAGGCGGCATTTGATTCTGTCGACCATGACGTGTTGTGGCAGTATCTGACTGTAAAGGGAGTACGGAGCAAGTATGTAACGCTAATCAAAGCTTTGTACTCGAACTCACACAGCCGTGTAAGGGCTTATGGAGAGTTGTTATCTCAATCGACGACAGCCAGTGATGTTCAACATGGATGCCCACTGTCAGCATTCACGTTCAACATCGTTGTAGATGCATTAATGGACATAATCCTACATATCTTCAACTTAACAACTATTCACCTACTCGCTGATGAGCTCCCGAGTGACTTGAAGTACGCAGACGATATTGTCCTGTTTGGTGAAGACGTTGACGAAATTCCGGGTTTTGTGAATGGATTGAGCAGAGATCTGAGTATGTTTGGTATGTGTTTCGCAGCTGTGAAATGTGAGATGATGCTTCATGACTGATCTGCAACTTATTCCAGTTTAAGGATGAAGAGTGAGTGAAGTGGTAGAGTGCGTTGAGGACTTTACTAACTCGGAGAGTCCTATCAGCTCGAATTGGTAATTGCCTAGCTAAACCGTAGTCCGAACGCAAAAGTATCGTCTGGTGTTTCCCAAGTTGCTCAATCCGACCACGTATAAAATTATGAATGTAATGTGCTGCAGCCTTGTATATCGTATCATTTTGCTGTGAGACGTGGCAGTTGAATTTAGAAAATATGATAAGATCACAGTTTTCTGATGGATATAACTTTGCGGTATTTTTCAGTCGGTGAAATTGGAGATTGAGATTGACGAGGCATTGGTTGCTGCTGCCGGGTGGCCACCTTCCTCAGTACGCCATGTCAGTCGAATTAGGATTAGGTTGGAAGGGGTTTGATGATAGTCAGGCGAAAATGTGGCACCAACTAGTGAAGTCTCTGACTGTTTTGCTGAGCTATGTAGGTAGTTATGGTTCAGACCATCAGACTGGAGTACTCGAGTTAATGGGTATCAATAATTGGAGACTTTTGGTGACATGGCTGTGAATCGATCACAATGCTGCCTATGTATTTTGTTCACTTTCTGACGTCTTCTGAAGTTTTAACGTTTCCACTATCCTTAATTTTCAAACTTTTTTCTCGCTTACTCTTTTGTTTACTTTGATATCGCTATTTTTTCTACTCGTTCTGTGTGTGCTTCTATGAATTTTGGCGAATAGAACGGATACACTTCTGTGCTAGGTACTATGTTGGTCTTGCCATTCTGGTGTCATTTATTGGAACTTATCAATAAGGTGTGTAAGCAATCTTGGATATCTTACTTTGCTCTGTGCTTAAAATTCATACCGGTTTGTATTTCAGTCGAGTTATGTGGACAATTCGTAAATTGTTTACAAGAGATGTCAACATTTGTCAAAGTCCAGTAATTTTTCGTCCACAAAACTGTTATCAACCAGTTTTCACTTGAAACCACTCATTTAAGACCATAACTTGACACTTCTCGCACAAAGTGTCATGAGTTTAATCAGCGTAGTACCGAACTACTTACATTTTCACACATCATGCATTTTGACTTATAAGTTTCGTTAGTTATGTTAAAGTGAGTGATTCAGACGGAAGATTGAGTTTTTATTTATTTGATATTGATATGATCAGCAGTATCTTGGGAGGAATTCAGATTAGGGAACCGAATAGTTTGAATTACCTGAATCTGACTTACGAACTTTTATGGTATTATGGGAAATTCGCAGTTTTTTTTACACAGCTTGTATTGACTGATTTAGAGACTGGACTGAATCCTAGTTTAAGGACAAGAAGTGAAATCACTACTTTACCTACTCAAGAAGTTGCACTAGCCTGGATACCCGAAACTCGTTTGGTACTAACCAAGATGTAGCCATTAATGGCTGTGGCGAGAAATTCCACTGGTTATCATAGAATAGGTATAAGGCGGAACAGTGCTCTATCGTATAACGAATCTGTGAAACACAGCTTTTGAGAATAGAAATCAATGAGATCACTGGCATCTTATTAGCATTACGCGTGTTTGCTGGGATCACTAATTGAGTAGTGTTGCAGTTAGGTGTAGAACACTAGCCAGGAAAGATAAGTCAATTTTTGGTCCTTGTAAATTACCTACCCACTTTTGCAATATTGTTCAAGTTTATGAGTTTATTTTTGCTAATATAACTCTAGTTTTGATACTTGGTATCGATTTTAGCTCTTAAAGTTTTAGGATTGACAATTCCATGAAACTTTGCATGGGATTATCCCACTAGTTTTGATTAACACAAATGGCTATGAACACTGGATTAATTAGTCTATTATGTATGCTAGCTTGTTTGATTTATTCTAGATACACTCTTCAAGGATGTCTACGATCAAATTACTTGATGTTTCCGATGTTTGGTTTTCAGATGTCAGTTTGTCTTGGGTTTCAGTACTTATACTTTGTTAATAATCTATATGACGGTCAAATTTTCAGTCTGTTATCGATGGCTTTACAACAGTAAATAAACTCTGTTTCGAAAATTTTGCAAAAGGGGATTATTTTACTTATAAAATGGTGCAAAAACACAGTCTTTTCTAGAATCAAAGCAAGTGTTAGTACAAGTAGTTATCTTGGATCAAAATCAGACAGCTTTGTGAAGTTCACTTTCAAAATATTACTACAGTTTTCTTTGAAAATGAAATCCTTGGGTAGACTACATTTTTGCTGCCCGTAAGCAGTTCATAGGACCAGCTAACTACTAAATGTGCAGAAATTACTGGGAAGACATCCGCGACCGTTGCTGTTAGTTTGGCATAGTGATCAGGCTCGCCTTTGAACATGCCTAGCTCATTTCTAAGTCACCGGGGTCAATATTTCCGTACAACCTCATTTATTGAGAAAAAATCTCTTTTACACTAGGTCACGTACTGCACAATCTCGAATTTGCTCACACGCTGTCTCAACTGAGTGCGACAAAACTCCAAGACAACAACAATGATCGAAGACACAGAGTCGTTGAACATCCTCAGTTCAAAGCGACTATGTTTCACTGACGTGGAATTACTCTCATCGATGTATTGATAACCGATGGTTTGTTACCAGGTTAACTTTTTGATGATTCCCGACATGAAATGCACTGGCATGTTTTGCCTTGATTTTTGATATATGGTTTGAGGTCTTATTAGCCCTATTCTTACCAGGATTCATATGAGTATCGAGATGCACGAACATTGCAACCACTTCCAGTGGTTCATTTTGAAGAATGAGAGTGGGAACAGGCTTGTATCAGTTTTCCAACAGTACTTTCAAATTCCATGTTACAAAGTGAACATCAAGCATATGGACACTGATTTCCAACTGAATAATTGTGATTTTAGTAGCGTTCTTACTGTTTCACTGACTATACTTTCCAAACACTGAAGGCTGAAAAATCTCTTCTGATACCATGCATATAGGGTTACCATGACCGCATACCTAATTCTGATCTGTCTCGCAAATCTCATTGGTGGAAGAGTTGAAGAAAATTGGCAAAACTAAACAATCGTGCTTAGTCTCATTAGTTTTTCGGAATATTGGAGAGATAGAGAGTTATTGTGTGCGCTTACTGTGATAATGTCACATCCTTTTCTAACAGTTGATTATGGAGAGCAGTCTTGTCCACCGAATCAGTCAGCCGTCATATCAATGACCACAACGGTTGTTGACTTGCAATAAATTTGACAGTGTTAAGGTGTCTAATAGAAGACAATGAGAGATCAGTGCAGCCAAGACCTGAAAAAACCTAGTGTGCTTCATCCAACGCAACTATTAATGCGTTTTACAAAATATGTGATATGTAACCAATTGATATTTTACGCAGCACTCATAACAAGCTAGTACCTCGGTAATTTCATGTGCATTAAAAACATAAATTGCTTCATAACAGTATAATGTATCTCTCTCAGTCTACCATACCTTCCTGAAGAGTTCGGTGAGGCCTTGTATTACACTTTTGCCCACATTCTTCAGAGTGGCCGACGTTTAGTTGTATAGGTCAGGTACTTGAATTTATTCCTGTTTCTCCTATTCTTTATGTGGATCTATGTAAGCTGACCATTAAAATCACTCTGTTGAGTTTAGACTTACCAAAATTGTAAATCAGTTGAAACATGCTTTCCGAGATGACTGACAGAGTTATTTGACACACTTGAAGGGGAGCATGTGTGTTGGTCTCTGTGATACAGTCTACACCAATAAGTGAGGCTATACGAAGTTTTATTCAAACCTACTTGTTGTCCGATGTGTTTCAAAATGAGAATGTTGAAGGTGGAACACTTCAGCCGATACATGTGATCTCAGAGTAGCTTTCAGAATTTGCACCTAACGAAAGCTTTATGTTAGCACCTTTTCAGTAACTCAAAACAATGTAGACCTACATGAGTCTCAGAAAATGATGAGAAGCTAAGTTACATACAAAAAAACCATTTAGTTCACATACTAAGAACGGTATGATGGCAAGCAATGAATAACACGATACGGAATTTATGATTCATATGACTTAGTAGAGAGAAGGCGCTTTGAAATCTTGTTTATAAAATCTTTTTTCACATTTTTGGGAGAGTGAACATATTTCCGGGACTGTAAGCGGGCGGTTCTGTTATAAAACCACTACAAAATTCGACTTGAGTATCAATCTAATCAGACAGTAAAGCGATAACAGGGACTGCCTTCTCATGGTATTCTGATGAGCACAGTCGTTCCATACATCATTCTTTCCCTCTGGATCGTGAAATCTGTATGTAGCATGCTGGTTTTAGACTGAGCTTTCCAACTCTCTTAAGTTGAATCCTGTGTACACATAGACCCAGGAATTAAGTGACAACTACCAGATTTTAGTCTTCTTTTGCAAGAATAACTGCCACATGCAAGCACTGAATAAGAATTTCCCTCTTAGAGGATATGAACACATAGTTATGAGAGTATTTATTTCCTGAATAAGAGCGAATTCTGTATATTCTTAGCCATACACAAGGCATTCTTTTGTAGGCTCAAATAACAAGGAAGTAAACAGTTTTATCTTAGTAATTAGCATACAGTAAAGAAAACAGGACCTGACATAACTATTTATCGGTCCAAGTCAATACATTTCGACAGTCATTGAAGGACCATAAAACACAAAAAAGAAATGTCGACAAAACCATGAAATACAAGATAGTCTGAACACTGTTACGTAATATACTCCGATATACTTAGGAAGTGCTGTTAATAGATGTGTATATTCTGCATTCATTCGTACTAATCAGTAGTATGCGTCATACAGAATAATAAATGTTGCTAATTATCAAATACGGTTGATAAAGCGTACTATATTTTGTGCTGTCTTGTTCAAATAACATTAGTGAAATGTTTATAAATTGTATCGGGAAGGTTGTACTTCGCTGACGTAACATTTTTCATTGTCAAAAGTTAATTTCAATATCCACTCTGAATAATTCTTCGATTGCGATTTTATAGTTGTCATTTATTCACCTGCTTCGTATACGAAAACATAAAACAGTTAGTGTTATTTTGTTTGACAGTATTTGGTTTTATACAGTTTGTGAGCGTAAAAAGGCTGTTGGTTTGATTGTGCTTTGTTACAAGTAGCTGCATTATAAATTTAATCCAGTAAGCCTCATCTTTTAGAAGCATATTATTATAAGGAAAGCAAGTTAGTTTATAGCATTTTGAACCTAAAGAAAATGCATTACTTAGTGTGTTATACCTATTTGGTCATAAATGACCTTTGAGTTTTTTCTGGATTTACAGGGAAACGGAAAAAAAGTCTAGCATATTCGATCCAGGATAATAACATATCTCCAGAGTCACCGTTTGCTGATGTGTTGTATGTTCGGAAGCTTAGAGTAGTAACTGTAATGACGTTGAAGGGCAAGCTTAGGATAGGTTGTGTGAGACGTTGGAAATCTTAATTGATATGACTCCTTATTTTGCGATAAATGTCAAATCTATTATTATTTAGAACTTCCTTATTATCCGCTCCTTATTGTCCTTTTAGTTCATCGCAAGATTTTATTCCTCTTGTTGGTTTTATGCCTTCATATTCTAGCAGGTTGAGCAGATTGATTGTTTTTCCAGCACTTTAATCAATCAATCAGTCAACAGTTATTGCTCATTGGCCAAGATTTCACGATACCAACCAGTAGGTCGTAGATTCGAGCCCTAATCCTTTTGCTTTGGTTTAGGTAACTGGGTAGCATGATAAGCCCTCAAACATTAGATGTGGTTCATAACCTGGTACACAAACCTTCATGAGGAGTTGCGTAATAGGTTTTTTAACCAGTCATTCACACTAAATGGTTCCAGTGTTTACACTAGATATTTGCAGTTTGACCTAAATATTAGTGTCGTTTAGATGTGCACTTAAATGCAAAGGTACAAAGTAGGATATCTTTTCGGCATCAAAATTATCTAGGTTTTTAGGGAGGGAATTTCTTGTCACTATAAGTGAATACAACTTCCAAAGACAAATAAGGTGTAAGACTGACTTTTATGAGTTCACTATCACAGCTCATAAAGTCCTAACGAACAAATGAAGATGGGAATTGCAACTAACTTACCTACTGATTATATAATGTCATATAAATTAGGCGGTTTGAGGCCGTTGATCTGTGGTATATATACACTCACGTATGGTTCTTTTTCGTAGCCATGAATATCGTTTGGTAACCGATCATATTGGTATTTTTGCATACGCAGTACGCTTTACAGTAAAAAGTCTTTATAAGCTTAGTACCACAATACTACATCAGTGTTTATCAGTACAACCAGGACAACGATAGACTAATAAATATTCATCTTATGATGAATGGTACATTCTGCATCACATCTATCAGTTGGTGCCAGATTCCTGAAACAATTTGTAGACTAATTAAAATGGCTGATACTGAAGAGGTTTTCATTGTGGATCGATATCGACCGAAAAATCATTGAAAAACAGGGAGCACGGAATAGCTATTTCATCATAGTTTTGGACTCTTTAACAGTACGCAGAAATTTAAAGATGAAAGAAGTGCACTATTGGTTTCCATCCTCATAGTTAACTCTCAGTGTGATTCTCTAGACCTTGGCTCCATACTGCATCCAGTTGTGGATGTGCATTATTGAGAAATTGTGAATTATGATGAAATAGCTATTCTTTTCTGCCTGCTTTTTATTGATTCTCCGACTGACTTCGATCCGTGGAGAAAACTCACTTGAAACTCATCATTTTCACACAATTCTCGCAGTTAGATGACTAATGGCTTGCAGATTCGTCACTGAATTCCCCTGCTTAGTATACAACTAAACGGTCTTAAAGCGCTATCAAGCATATTCGTTAGGAGTATTTAATAGGATTTACTGCTGATTTAGTTACTATCATCCTATCTCCCTATGATTTGTGTAGAAAGTGAACGCTAGTGACACTGACAGTTTTACCCAATCTCTTGAGATCTCATTATCTGAAACCCCTAAAACATCAGATGAGTAGAAGATAGTATCATGAGTGAAAAACTTTCATTTAGGATCAGTTATGTAAGTCGTATAAGTTTTTTTTTATATGTTTGCTCTCGACCTTGGTTTTCTGAACTTCCCTAGGAAATTCATACCAAAAGATACGGAATTCAATGAATTATCCGGTTAAAATAAAAAAAGAACACATACACTATCGTAGAAGCTCCTCAAATCTTTATAGGTGCAGCGATCGCTTTCGAATATTTTCCGGGTAAAGTTTTTTACGGATCTGTGAACTACCGTTTAAACTCCAAAGCAACTTACGATAATCAGCTTATTTATAGACTACCTTTAAAATCACTCAGAAGTATTATGAAGTTTCAGAGTCGATAGTTTTAGAATGCTGTTAGTTTATACCATGTTAATCAGTTTTGAATAAAATTTCCTTCACTGACGAGAGTAGACAATAGTGATATCTTTAATTGAGGATTATACCTCATCGATCTCTTTTACCGACTAAACTATCAAGAAAGAAAAGAAAATAACACTACTTAGTACTTGAATCAGTTTCTTTTTTATTTTTGCTTGCAGTAGGTTCCTGTATACTATGTATGCTTAAAACATGTTTATGTGCAACCTAATTGCTTTCATCTATCACAGTTGGGTGTCTACAACTGTCGTTAAACAATCGATTGACATATATTATATTTGTACTTTTTTGTTGCTTGGTTTCTGTTCTACAAGATATGTACGACAGAATAAAGTGTAAAACGATAGACTGTCTCTTATAAATGCGTACTCTTTAATAAAGTTTACTTTCAATTTAAAATTTACATCTCTGTTTTCAAAATCAATTAGTAACTTGTAAATAACCTTTGTCATTCAGTACCATACTAACTAGGCTCGGCTATGTCCATCTTACCATATAGTAATAACTGTTGTATGCCAATTACTTTATTCTCAAGTACATATGTTTCTAATTGCTTTTTCTTCATAGAATATCTGAGGTGTTTGGCAAGACGCTGTAAAAAGGACAGCTGTTAATTAAGTGGACAGATTCTAAAAAACAGCGTTATCTAGTTTGCGTAATAACTGACCTTCAGGTTATGATAGTGTAACTTGAATATTTTTTATCTCAAAGTAAATAGGAATAGCATTTAGAGAAAGTAAGTGAAGGATGTAGAAGAGTATGTGAATTAAAGTTAGTGCATCATACAGCTTCAGATCAATACTCTTTGAACCAAATCTGTTAGTTTTTGAAGTCTAAATCCATATATTCTCCTCAAATCCTAGCTGTACTTCGAATGGTCATCTGATTGTTTTTGGGAACAGATTATTTGATAGCCTTGAGTTATCTTTCTTGCTAAATATGAATATACCGGTATGAGTTAATAAATGTGCTGCAGTTAACAATATTAAATCACTGTAAACACAAAAGAAAAAGTAGAAGCGAAGATCAGCAAGTCAAAAGTTTTTAAACGAAAACCAATTCAACAAATGTGTTTCTGTTAGTTTCTATCGAAATGAAACAGTACGGAAAGCTACAAAAGGGATCACTAATAACTTTGATTCCAAGCAACATCTGAAGATGTTGTATCATATAGTCCTTCAAGTTAAGACTGAAGAGATTAACTGAATCAGAATTCTATAGTTTAGCGCAACTTCATTTCATATTTCTGTATCATGAAGAAGCTATTAAATGTCAAGTTTGCTGTGTAGCGGTGCGGTATTGCATACTACGTTGCTAAAAGACATGAGTCTTAAAGATAAAAACCTAGGCGTTACTAGTATCTGGTCACTAAAACACTAGAAGTATTGCTCGTGTGCAGTGGAACTAGTGAGTAAGCAGTGCTTACGTTAGGTTTAGATTATTAGGTAGTACATGAAATTGTAGTGGCTAGTGCATTTTTAAGCCTACCTAGCCCTAACACTTTTGTACACTATTTTAGCTGAAATAAAATTATGGTTAAACATTATACTAACCCAGAAAGTTTCTCACTATAGTGAGTTGTTTTTAAAGATATCAAGCACTTGGAACCATCCCAGTAATTCGAATTTAGAACTGGTTACTACAAGGTCTAAGTCTTCTTTTCAGTCCTTTGAAAAGCCACAAATATGAGCTTCGGAGAATTTTAAATATTTGAAATAGTTACCGTTTTCTTTTAAAATTCTAGTGGTTGATTCATTGATATGTTTTATTTAACGATTGAAATAAACTTAGATTATTTACTTGATAAAGAACACAGTGATAAAGTATTACTTATTATTATATCAAAATGATATGAATATGAGCAATAAATTCTGCTTGAAACTTTATACAGTAAATAATACTGTATGACTGTGTGCTATATCAAATGTAGAATGTAGAATTGTACTCCACAACAATGCCCAAGTTTTACTCTTACGAAAGAAACCTCACATATAATTCTGAAATTATTTACATGTTGCAAAAGAGTTATAGGGTGAAATAAGGAGCAATTATAGTGTATTTACCAATCATCATTGAAAATATAGGGACTTTGGTAACTATGTATCAGGATTAAATGCGCATCCTGGATTCCACTGCTAGCCACTATCCATCATTACTATATAATTAACTATTTTACCTTCGTTCACTAGTTTCAGTCATCTATAGATAACAGCGAATCTCAATGCTACATGAAGATGTGGCTGAACTTAGTATTGTTATGGATTCTTCAAATCCAAGATATTCGAAAATTTCAAGGTATCCAGAACAAGTTAGATGGTGAATATGAGATCATTCTGGATTCGTTTGTCACTTTTCACTAGCTAAAGGAAACGTGAAACGAATTTTAAAACAGATCGAATGGATCATCAAATATATTGAAATGATGTTTAAATAACGCGTCGTTGTATTCGTAAATGGGTAAATTTATCTCTGACTGTATTTAAGTAATCTGGTTAAGAATGATCGACTGTTCAGTTTTTTTTTGTAGGAGTTGATATTCTAGAATATCTGCTTTTTGTTCATTCTTCTGTAAACTGTTACTTCCAATGTTTGAAAAAGGAAGTGCAACATCGTATACACATTGAAATTTGTTTAGCTGAGGAGTATTGAACCCAGGATTTTCACCTTCAAATCTTGTTCCTCATTCAAAGAAGTATAAGTGTAAATTGACAGTCAAACTCTGTAACCTTATGATTGAGAGCGTGATGTCTACACTGGTGAACTGGAATATTAAATGTGATTGACTGTCTGACAAAATCAACGTAGGACCTTGCACACAGGTGCATCCCTTCAAGTTGCTACACTTCACAGTACGATACAAAGAACAAGTGGATAGAAAAGGAGTGATATCAAAGAAGACATAGTAGTATGAGAGAATAAACAATCTGAAGATAAAAGATAGTGAGAATATTCAAGCTTAAGGAGATACCAAGGAGTGAATACATCTGCTCCATTGTGATCTATTTTCAGCCATGTTACCTGGAGTCCTTAACCACTGATCCTTTCGTCCCGGGACCCCAACCAGGAAGTCTGTACCTCCCCACGCAGCTCACGCCAACAGTAAGAGACTTCATCAGCTGGTATGCCGTCCTGGTCTGACCACTCTGAACTGTCTTCCAACTCAACTCTACTTATCCTAGCATGGTACGTGGATATAGGCGATGGCTCGGCATGCGCAGTGCATTTCCAAGATATCTCAGTCAACTAAAGTTCACAACCTCATCAATCGATTTACATTTCTTACCTAATATCCAGGCAAAGAATACTAGGCAAGAAAGACAGTCTTTTATTACAATTTAAGTTTGGAATACTTTTTAGTTGTGTTGGTTTATTACTCTTGACTCGATAATATGGAAAGCATTTCTACTGAATGTTTAACTTTATTTTAACTCGTATAAACTACCTGTTTATTTATTGTGATGAAACTCTGATGGTCAGTCGAACATAAGGATTTAAAGTCATGAGAAAACTGTATGGAGAATATCAAAGTTTACATCATGAAGGGAACTTGCGGGGAATAAAAACACTCAACTGTAATCAAATTTCTAATTCTTCATCCTCGATAGTGTATCTAAACTCTTTTGATGTACAGCTGATCACATCTTTTAGAAGGTACACAAATCAGTTGTCAGATAGTAACTAGTACTCAGTTTCCAAATGCTAGTCCCCAGTCTATCGATCGAAGAACCTATTTCAGTGTGGTATTCTAAGTACCACAGTCACAACATCAGTGACTACTACGATGGTTAATAAAGGTTTGAATATTCAAGGTAAGAAGAATTTCATCATGGTTTCATGCAAATTTTACTGATGAATGTCAGTAGGCAAGAAATATGCACTTGCCTGTTGGCTTCAAAATCTTTTCATAAGCCTAATCAAGTGATTTTTCAGGTCGGATTGAATGATTACTATTCCTTTTAAACTAGGCTGTGCTATTTAATCCATTCATTTATGAAGTTGAATCGATTTTCTTACATTTCTTGTTACAGTGTTAGTTTGAAATATGCGACATTTGTGATCTATGCTTCTAGTTGGGATCTCATGTTCTTCTAATCATTAGTTTTAATAATTTTGTTGATTAGTCGGCCAAAAAAGTTGTTGCTGCAATTCATCTACTAACGGTGTTTATCGTTTAGTTTAACTATTCTATTTTCTATTCGAACATGTTGGGTGGTTGTACGTTCACACTAGGTATTATGCAATTTCGATTTAGGCATCATTGAAAATGCTGAGTGACATCCTACTTGCCGCGGTACATATTGTTACGAGTATTCATACTTTATTATTTTCAAACTGGTTGAACAACATTCCTGAAATCTCCTAGTTAAATATTAAGGACTTCAGATAAATGACTCAGTATGTTCAATGGTAATTCCACTTATATTTAATAAGGTAACAGAATGTGCAATTTTCGGGAACTGAACACTCCCTTTGTCGCCACCAATTTCCTATTGCACAATAAATATTTCATTATAGTAATTAGCTACGTATAGATATGATGCTGTCCAAATAACAGTCATAGAATAATAGGAGCTCAATCAACAAGCATTCTACTTTTAAAAAGCCGACTTATATGGTGTGATGTGGAAGTCTAGGCATCCTGTCAACCGTTAGACTGGTTCATTGTGGTTAGTAGCAAGATGGTAACCAATATATGTCTATAATCTTTATTTGCTACTGGTCAGATGGATATCTCAGCTTCATATAGATTTTTGATTCATACGGAACTACAAATTCTGTAGTTGTGCAGTTGTAGGCCTGAATTTCTTAACTTACGATGCAACGTATTCACAGCCTCCAAGGACCCGTTATACACTTTGAAAAATCTTAATTTTTCAAAAAGCAGTAGGAGAGTAGCAAAATTTGAGCATCGTGGTAGATTGTAATTTCATATTAGATTTGCTGTTTTTTAATATTTAGCGCACAGTGGTACAGTATTATTTACTTGATGAGGTTTCGAGCATAAATTATCTCTCATAATCATATCAGTGTGATCACACCACTTTCAACATCTGATTTTTATAATCCTGTCACCTCATATTCTTTGTTTTTATTGGTGGTAAAATTTTCCATATCTCTGGTGTAGGTGTTGCGTCATTCCTATTACATGTGTTGGTTGGGTGTTGACTCGATGAATAAAGAATCACTAATCAATTTCTCTTTCCACCTAACTATATTGAAGTGAAGTACAGTGGTTTTATCCCACCCTATTGTATGGTTGTGTTTTAATGCATGCATTACAATAGACGAGTGTTTCCTCATATTATTGATCCTATTGGGGTCTGTCACTTTATATTTGACTAAATTCCTTTATTCCGCTAATCTGACTGACCCTGACCAGCTAGTTTGACCTTACAGTCATTGCATGGAATTTGATAGATTAGATTATTTCACTTAACTGGATCTATCGGGTCCTTAAGCGGACAAAGCTTATCTCTACTCTTATATTATCTCTGAATGAGTTTGTAGGTTTAAATGAAACCCTGATTCCAGCCTTATTGAGAATCCTACGTGAAGTTTTTGATGTTCCTTCCTTATATGGTAATACAATAGAGGCTTTGAACGTATTTCTACTCGTTTTGTCGCTATTATTCGTATTACTGTGTGTTTCGTATGTGTGTTTCTTGTGTTCGTATGAATTTCTTAATAAATGGTAGACTATAATTATTAACGTTTCTTTGATGTTTCACTTCCTTGTTTAAGTCATTACACTGGCTAGTGAGATTTTTAGTTCTATCATTTAGACATTTGACTAAACCCGCCTTAAGTGACATTGGATGAGATGATGTAAAGTCTAGATACCTGTTAGAATGTATTGGTTTATTGTAGACGGTATTATCCAAACCATCATATGTCCTTCGTTTTATTCTGCAATCAATATAGGTAATTCTCCTTGTTCATTTTCTACCTCGACTACTACTGAGTTTATCTATTTAGGAAAATTGTCGATATGTCCCGACTTCAACACAGTAAATGTGTCATCTGCATATCGAGTCAACACCCTAACCAACACATGTAATAAGAATGACGCAACACCTACACCAGAGACATGGAAAATTTTACCACCAATAAAAACAAAGAATACGAGGTGACAGGATTATAAAAATCAGATGTTGAAAGTGGTGTGATCACACTGATATGATTATGAGAGATAATTTATGCTCAAAACCCATCAAGTAAATAATACTGTACCACTGTGCGCTAAATATAAAAAACAGCAAATCTAATATGGAATTACAATCCACCACATTCTCCAAGTTTTACACACACCAATTCTCTTACTACTTCCATTTTATTCTGTTTATTAAAAGTATCACAGTGTATACAGAATCATTTGCTGGAAAACGTTTCGGATATAATTTATTGTCCATAATCATATCATGTAACTCCACAACTTTGAGACAGAGTTTACATATTCCTAATTTCCTCTCCTTCTTTGTGACAAGGGTAGCAGAATTTTCCACATATCTGGGATGATAGCACAGTCATTTTTATTGCATATATTTGGTGTTGACTCGATAAACAAAGATTCGGTTATCAATTTCTCCCTCCCCCCCCCACCAACTAAGTTTTGAATACTATCTCTCTGTCCCCCCGACTGTGTATGATTGCGTGCAGAGCTATAGCCGAGCTTTTCCGCAAATCGCTTATCTTATTAGGATCTACTAATCTTGATTTAGCTTGATTAGTTTTTGTGTTCTGTTATTCTAATCGAACTTGAACGGCTACTTTGACCTCACGATCATTGCAAGGGATTCGATGAACCAAATTACCTTGCCTAACTGCATCAATAGGATCTTTTAACTTACAAAGCTTGTTTTTAAGCAAGTTTGTTGGTTTAAATGCCATTTTAATCCTAGACTTGTTGAGAATTTTTCGTAATGATCCTGAGGTGCCTTCCTTATTTGGTAATACAGCAGCGGCTTTGAATTCTGTCTCGACCCTGTCACTATTAGTAGTAGAATTATTATTAATAACACCTGTGTTACTACTACTGCTAATACTTTTCTCTCGATTTCTTATGAATTTATTCATAAATTTGGGTGGGCAATTATTGAGACACAAGGTATTCCTGGTGTTTAATTTCTTGTCGTAGATTTTCAAGCCTATTAGTAAGCATTTTTTGTCCAATCACTTAGGTATTTAACTAAGCCTACTTTAAATGAGATGACTTGAAGTCTAAGTAGCGATTCGAATGCGAAAGTTTTGTCCATAAGAAACGGTAAGATAAGTTGTCGGATTATATCAAGTACCATATTTCTATTCTGTAAATATCTGAAATTTGCTGTGAGATCGCCTAATTGACTTTTAAGCTCGACTTTTTTGTTGGTATCAATTCCCTTTTAAGGGACTTGTTACGGTTCTTAAGCAACTTATATTCCAATCAGTTGATAATTTTTCTTTAGCTAAGCTTGTAATTTCAGTACTTCATCTAATGCTGGAATGCTGACATGTACATAACAGCATCAGACTCTTTTATGACTTGTAATACTAAGAAAGCATATAATTCCATGAAGTGCTCCCTAGTCGAACTAATCCTGTAGTATAAATTCTTATGAAGACTTTTCATTTGAACAGAAAACAACTGTTGGTCATCCATTAGGGTTGCTCATTAACAACATTCCCTTCTAAGTTTATCAATGGCTTATTGATGGGGAGTGGGACCCTGTACACCCCGAACTTCTCAAGGATTGATTACCTGCCTCAACAGTCTGATCGATCGCTGACTACTCAGATGACACGATTCTACTAAATGAACCCATTGATAAGATGTAGAGTCTGCAGAACCCACTAGATGAAGTCCTTGGGATTCACGTCATATATTTCACACCTGTCAAATGTAAGATGATACATTGTATAAAACACCACTTTTTGAGAATGGGGAATAAAGTGATTGAACGTGTTACGCCAGTTGACTTATTTGGGAAGTTGCACCAGCCATATGACAGTAGTTACTGGAAAAATCTCTGTGTAGGCGTGAAATTCCTGTTTGGCATTTGCTGATATACAGTAGCCATGTTACTGGTGAGACATACGATTCCTTATCGAAAAGAAACTGTATTCGATGGAATTCCTTGTTATTCTGTTGTACATCTATCACATTTGCTTTCTAAAGGAAGACAAAATGACAAGCTTGAAGGTTTTTAAATATTGGAACCTTCAAAGCATTGTTTGATTATTGTGGAACTACAGGTTGAGTAAGAATTAGGTAAGATGTAGATTCAGTCGAAGTCGGGAATATGCATTAACTGAGGTGGATGGGATATGTGCTATGCATGTCTAGCCATCGCTTACCTTGATTTACAATGCTACCTGAAGTTCGACTAAGTTGGAAGAAAGCTGAGGTGGTCATACCAAGGAATTCATAGTTTTAGGTCTATGCAAGCTACATAGCCAGCGTTCTTCAGACGGTATAAGTTTATGACTGAAAATCCTCTGTGGCACCGCTTAAAACTAACGTACGTATTCTCTATCTCCGTCAAAGCTTCAAAGACCACAGCACTTCATAGGTGTTTGTTTTCTCTTTCCAATTATTTTAAAGTTTCTACTTTTGCTGATTCTCTTGTCATGTAAGGTTAGAAAGCATAGCAACTCGAATCGTCAAACCTTTTTGCAATATAAGTGTGAGGCGATCTCTAACTACCCTATGTTACTGTTGAGATGGCGAGTTAGTAAAACCAAACAACTTTCATAGAACCAGTAGCTCTGAATGAAGCAATATAGCTGAATGGGTTTCCTACTTTCAAAACCACTCACTTAAAACCGAATATCAGAAGAACTAGTCGATCAATCAGATTCAAAGTAGACTTGTTCTTAGAATTGTATAGACACTCATGAGGTTTTTATCTTCAGTGAAATGGCAGTGAATATAACGATACTTCCTTATCATCAACGTTAGCGGACGTCTACCAAGATACAGGCGTATAGTTAATTACGTAGTTTAGTTTATCACAGCCTGTTTGAATACATCTAGTCGAACTATCACAAAGTAAAAGCGTAAAAAATGAATTCTATTGTTGCGAAAATATTCATAGACGTACAGTGAGGCTGGAAGTATTTTCCCTTAGGTCGAAGGTGAGTAAGATTACTTAAAACGGATCAAAAAACTCTTAAATGTGATAATTTCTTGGTGCTTTGAGGTTTGTTCTTGAATTTTTTATCATCAGGCTAGGTGACCGTCAGCATTTACTTCATAAGAAAGTTAATATTAACAGGGTTGTCTATCCTCACACCCCGGAGAACACCAAACAATCATCATTCTCATCTTGAGCTACAAACCTATACTATCTTAAAACAAGTGTATATCTACATATTTTTCAGATATGCAATATACGATCTACACCTCTTATAGATAATTAGAATTGAAAAGTGTGATAAATTCTAATAAAATAAACTTTCTGTTTACAGGTCGGTGTGATGGCCAAAGCTCCAGCGGCCTATCTATTCCATCCATCCAACAAGGAAGCCAAGCTGAAAGCTTACAATGTGATAATCCATATAATACCACTGGATTTTCATTTTCTCCAAATCAGTATCGTTATCAGTCAGTTCATAATAATAATCAATACAACACACAGTCATCAGTATCTTCCAGCAGTCGGTTACTTAATGAACATATATTATCTAACAATAATTCAGCTAGTGAATATTCTCATTCAAACTCAAAGTATTTAGAACATAATCCCGGTGGTACGAGCATACGTGATAATAATTACTCCCTTTATCCATCTCATCTTCCTCAAACGACACCATATGGTGTGCATAACGCATTATCTAGGTCTATGGAAGAAGCTCAACTGAACACTACAAGTCAACTTGTTCACTCCATTCATGGAGTGTCTGGTTTAGCTGCGGCTGAAGCTGCAGCAGCAGCCGCTTATGCATACCGTCAGTATCATCAACAACAAACTCAAGCTACAAATCGTCAAAATTTAATTCCTCAACCACCAAGTGCACATACTCATTATCAAAATTTACTAAATCAAAGCAATCGCTCCTATTATACAGGACAAATAGAAGAAAATTCGTCTCAGAGAGATTTAACTCTATACACCGCACACTCAGAAAGACGGGATCCAAAAGCTGCATATCTCGCTGAGACTTATCGAAATGCTCAAGTTGCACCAGGTCGATTTTTCTTTGATTTCATCAAGCACGATGCTCATTCAAACAGAAATAAATGGATACCAACTCAGTTGTGTTTTTTAAATCCCTTGAAGTTATTTCTTCACTTTATTATGTAAGCCCACAGCATACTGTGAAACATAACTTTTATAGATTTATTGTTCCTATACTTCTACCATACTACTGTTAATAGAAATCATTACCGTTAAGATTTTATGCAGAAGATCCCCATAGCTGATAATTAAGTTGGTTTAAACACTACCTCACTTTATTCCTATTCTTGTTAATGATTGAATCTTCCTGCTTTCATTCACACTTCTGATGAATTTCAGTGTTGAGCAAAAATGCATGAAAGATCAAGTTAGCGGCTATCTTTAGTTTTATTATTAATTATGAAATGGAAGTGAAAAAAAGAAGAAAATCCGTTTTTCTATTGCTCATGTTTATTAACTTACTACTTACATTGTATTGTGTATGTCTGAGAAATTGCTTCTATTGCCTTTCTTTTCCAATGTCTTTTTAAAAAAAAACATTTACGACTTTTAATCAACAGATAATGATAGGCCAACTGAATAATCGCAAACGCATTTACGTGCAATATACAACCAATTACTCATATATTACTACTAATTGTTATTGTTTCACTGTACTTTACTTCTGACTACAATTACTACCGTTCTTTTTTCTCTTTATACGTGAAACGTTAACACTTATTCTTTTTATCATCAGAAAAATATACACAATCTCAGTTACATGAACGACTGACTGAATAGTGATATCAGTAAACATTACCGTTATGCAACGCTGTACAGAATATTCTTGTTCGTTTAGTTCAGTCGTTTCGTCGTACACATTTTTCGTTGTCCCATTGTAATAATAACGTTTACTGTGCTCCTTTAGCTAACTTTGATGGGGTTCGAGTGCATAACACTTTACTTCATGCATACAAAGTATACAACAAATAACTGAAGTGTATATAAACGAAGTGATATAATTTTAGCTATATTATAAGTGTATTACCAATTTTATCACACAACCACTTTTTTACGCATGGACATATCAGAAAGGTCAGTCACACAACACTTCTTTTTAATGAAAACGATATGTTTAGTGCATTAAATAGCAATGATAATAAACTAGACTATTAAATGACTTACTTTTAAGCTGACTCCCTTTTTAAACTCTAGGGCATATAAA
This sequence comes from Heterobilharzia americana, assembly GCA_944470555.2. NCBI lineage: Eukaryota > Metazoa > Platyhelminthes > Trematoda > Strigeidida > Schistosomatidae > Heterobilharzia > Heterobilharzia americana. The sequence goes on along the minus strand of OX104130.1, from coordinate 50,515,170 downwards.
TATAAAATACCAACTACTCTCAGTATTTTACCTTTACTATATTTTTCGTGTACGTGTCTACCCAGTATAGCATCACAATCAATAATATCATCATTGTTGGTTACATGGTGTATATTAGGATGAGTAATTTTTATCACAACTGTTATATTACACTGATTTTTAATCAATTATTACAAACTATGTAAAAAGTCCTTTTCAACATTCTGAACCAATTATAATCATTAATATTGTCCAAACTGTTATTACTTGTCACCGCCACCATTTCTGGTGTCTCTTACCACTTGTCTTTTCTATGTACTTGGAAATAGACGTACGCACCTCTGCAAATGTTTTACATCGATTCCCAACGAAAAATGCTCCTACTGAGTACTTTACCCTCTAACGAATATGCATAAACCCTTATATACATATGCCTATATGTTTTTTTTCTGTGTACCTTTTTCCCTTTTTCAAAAATGATACTCTTATTCTGTTTTTAAAAAATTTGTTTCACCTTTTCTTAATTTATCGAAATATTGTTTAAAAAGGTTATGTCGATGATAGAAAAGAAGAAACAAGGTATTTCTACATAACTATATATACATATATTATATACATACAATAAACACCTGAATACTTATATACATGTGTATTTATCCCGTTTATTTTCCGTTGAAAAGGTATCCTAAGTAGTAGGGAATCGCTTTTCGCAACAACTTGATCCCTGCTCTTCATATTCTTTACGTGTAACCAAGAAGTGATTGAATGAATCTGGATTCTGACACAGCAGGACACCACCTTCCCAAGGATAGGTTTGAGGACTTTCGTATTTTATTGAACAAAACAAACATAATAGTGTTTTTAGAATATTGCTGTTGAGATTTAATGGTGAAAGTATGCATAAAAGGTATATATATATATATATATATATATATATATATATATATATATATATATATATATATATATATATATATATATATATATATATATATGATAATCTTAAGACCGGATAAATTTTTAAGCAGCCATTTCCATTAACACCAATCTAATGGAAAAATACTGCACTGTTTACACTCTGAATATGGATGTCAGTTGGTACTTGTTTACAAAACTTTTTATTAAAAAAAGAAGTTAAAGTACCCAGATACAACCGCTAATTTAAGCGATACATGTTACTGATGTACTCAGTGTAACAGCAAATAAAAACACATTTTTAAGCGCATCTTTTTTTGAGCAGTTAATGTATCTGAAAAACTGAGTGCCTTTAATGGTCACCCTGAAATGATCAAACAGGTTTCGGTATTTCGGTTAGGAAGGTAGTTTTTTGTCAGTAAAGTAACTGGTTATCTCAGCGGTTGGTAATATGACCTTTAAAATCACCAGGGAAATGTGTATAATGTGCTTCATCGATAACTCATTAAGAAATGACTGCCTACTGTACTGAGCTACGCTTTCAGTGAAAATCTCAGTATGACAGTGGCGTTTCGCACCTATCAAACATAGGATGATGCTACAGCATTGGAAGTGAATTGATTGTGTTGACCATTTCAATTACTTGGGAAGGGTTAGTTCTTAATGAAATCTCAGCGCGAATACAAAAAGCTCGTTTGACACTCGTAAACTTACGTCATTACTGACATCGGTGAGATATCCCACAACAGGAACGAGTATACTGCGTTGATGCTCATTGCGTCCTATTATGTAGCGGAAACACGGTAGTTGAAATGCAAAGATAGTAAAAGACTACTGATCTTTTATCACGGATTACTCGCGTATGGTTATGCGTAAGGTACTGGAGAAGTAAATCAATCAAACTGCGAACCTTCACAAACTTAGATGGTTTGGACATGTGTTGCACATGCTGAGCCGGTGCTTTTCTTGATATACAATGTTAGCCAAAGTTGAATTGGGTTGGAAAGAGACTATGAGTGATCAGACCACAGCGTGATACCATTTCATGAAGTCGTTTACTGTTGATCTGAGGCGTATAGAGAAGTCTGAACTGTCTGGCTGGAGTGATCGCGACGATAAAAATCAATGTTTGGAAAATCTTGGTGATATGGCTGAAAATCGGTTACAGTGGCACAGATGCACACACTCTTGGTCATCTTGGAGTATTTTCGTTAAGCTTTATCTATTGTCTAAACTCATATGCTCTTGTTTACCTTAATATAACTTGATCTACACACTCATTTGTATGATGCAGTGAAGTGTAGCGTTTCTGTGCCAAAGTCTGCAGTGATTTGTCTGTCTATCTGAACCCTTTAACTTAGCAAAAGTGAGAAAAACGCAGTCACAAATTCGCTTGCGTATATATGGTTGGAAGAAAAAATCTGAATAGTTTTTTATTCGGTATGGATAACCGACAACACTAATGAAACAAACAACTTTTGTTGGATACTATTATTTTGTTCAAATTGGAAATTGTTGCATGAAACAGGATTCAATTACGAAATCCTAGTGTGCTTTACTATGGAAATCAGTGTTTTACTGAAAACATTGTAAGTTCGCATTAGTAACGTGAATAACTTTGTCACAATAGGATTACAGTCCATGGCGTAAAGTTTGAATTTCTGTCAGAAATTGTTTTGTATTTTATCTGTTTGATTCTCAACCAAAACTATGAACCTTGCCAACAACCCAAACGAACGTGTGGCGCTTGAAATCAAAGCGAGTAGCTAACCGAAAAAAGGTATACGAATAATTCACACGTTTTGGGTCGAATCAGCGTGGTAACACCGCTAAGGAAAATGACTTCGAGAGAATAAACGATCGATTCAGCTTGTGAGCGTCGATTACGCATGATAGATGTATCAAAAAGCAGAGATGAATTAATGGAAAGATGCTATGTTATGTTTTGAAGTAAGCCTTTAAGAAGATAGGAGGGTTATTAGGCATGATCAACGTGAAATAATATCTATGGGCTTGGATATGTATGTCATTGGTGAAGCTGTGGCTCAGCGGTTTGGGGAGATGACTATCAACCAATGAGTCACAGGTCCGAATCCCGCCTCACCTACCGAGGTTTAGGCAGCCAGGTAGTATTACTAGCTCTCACACAATAGGTGTGACTCATTCCCTATTGCACCGATGTGCGCATGATGGTTGACTGCGTTTCGATCTATTTCGTTTGGAATATGCCGCTGTGTTTGAACATGTAGCTGGCTAACCGTGGATCCTTATACACTACGTAATCACATCAAATCTGTATTCTAATGTTATGAATGTATGGGATTTAAATAATGCAGTGAAATACATTTCATATTTCCCAGGCAAAATTTTATCATTATCGCACAACCCTACATAATAGCTGAGTACCAACACTATAGCATACCCTAACAGTTAATGATAGCAGAATACGTTTCTATCCTGTCTAGAAACGTTAAATTCTAGTTACTAGAAAATATATATTTCACAAACGACAATCAATCTATCAGTTTCATCAACTTCACGTCAGTGATAATGACAGTACAAGATTGAATCATATGATTGTAGTAAATATCCTACTGTCTCTTGCCCCTATCACCACTGCTCTCTAGCAGTATGAACGATGTCACGTCCGACTTCCTACTTTTACTACACACTGTCATGATATTAGGTGGGAAGTGGTCTAATTCCTATGGAAATAATTGACAGGAAGAGTAAAATCACAGAATTTATGCCTACGACATTTCCAAACCAAACCTAGTAGTGGTTTCAGTACCGTGCAAAAGAAGAAATTACCGATTACCGGTGGTTGATTCGATATATTTATCGTTCATACCACTAAATCCCGATTAACTTCTTTCACAATCATTATTGAAATAGACAATTCAAGGAGTGAAGAAATGCATATTTAAAAATGGTGGAGAATACTTGTAGCTCAGGTGGATGTTCGTGAGTTGCGTTCTATGAACTGGGTGGTTTAATCGTGAAATTTTCAGTCTTTCTGGATAGCACATGAAAGGAATTCCAAAGCGTTCACCAACACCTGGATTAATTGTAGAAGCAGTAATGCAGAGACTGAAAGCACTCTGACATGAGTAGTTCTAGGCCACTACTCACACCGACAAACAGTCCTCAGTACCAAGATCAAAGTAGTCTAAGCACCCTATGGCCAATCTGCTCGTTTGTGGCCGAGCTCATCAATGGTGCATCCAAATCGATTTAGCTCAGAGAGCTGAATTCCGGTTGTCCGTTTTACATGAACATCAGCTGGTTATTATGCGTCACTAACTTTTTTTGCTCATGTCAGTACACGTATACAACTATGGGCATGAATCCAACTGTGATAATATAGAAATCCTGGAAAGAAGAAACAGAATTTCTAGAAGCTCTGCACTGAGACCATTTAGCAGTCAACAGATGTATAGACATAGACCCAATCTATCAACCAATAAGAAGAGTGACAAACATCTGTAGGGTCAGAATTCAAACAGGGAAACAGCCAACAGGAAAATCTATGCGGTTAGTCATACAACAAATAAAGGGAACTATCAATGAAAACCACTTTGTCAGAGTGATCTACTGAATCACTCACAAAGAAATACTTATAGTTTGTCAAGATGGGGTTTGTCAACAAAGACGATGCATGGGAGGTCCGACTGCTTATCCGTAAATCGGTTCCCACCGAACACGCTATTTTAACTTCATTCCGAACGAACGTATTCACAAATATTCGCTGAACAACCTAACTAGTACAATATACATTACCAATATTTGAAGCTCACAAGCGACTTTTTTGTAAATCGTAAGTTCTGACGACTTAGACTTCGGTTCCACCTACTGATAAGTTGAAGTGTTTTGTTTTCATCTGAAACCTCCACCTTTTGTAAATGAGTCTGACACCCGCATACAGCTTTTAAGCGGAGTGAAACAGGACTCATTAGTGGCCTTTAGAAATATTACTACAGAATATCAGTGGCTGACTAATCTGAAACACAATACAGCAAATCACCCATCTAGTCACGTAAATCCATTCTGTTTCGATGTCAAAGTTTTTTTCCACCTAGTTACGTCAAATTTCCAATAGGAAAACTCCATTAGTCACATTTTGGTACTGCAGTCAGCGATACTGCAACTGATTGTATTAGTTGCAAATACCTGTTTCTCAATGATATAACCATATAGGCCAAGGAGATGGATTTTGCCCCAAAAATAATCATCGAAAGAAGTTAATGATAAAATGGAAGAAGCTTTTGCGTTTTAAGTCAACATTCACATCGAATAGCCTGTTTACAAAAATCAATAATATTAACAGTGACTCCTAAAGAACATTTGCCTTTATGTTGACTCATGAAAGTACTGTGAGTGATGACGGTTTAGTGTTCTTTGAGCTTCGATAAGTTTTCATGGAAGTTTTATCACCAGGCTTGGTGATATTCCCGGCAACCTGGTGATCATATCGCAAAATGATCGATAGGACTCGGTTAGCACTTACAGCTAGACAACATGAAATCGGTTACTCCCTAGTGACTAATCAAGAGGTTTAAACCAGTCCTACAGGAGGTCAGTTGGAGCTCAAACAGCTCAGTGGTAACGTCTGACTCATTTCTACAACTGATGATATCACATAATTATTAAGTCACAGAGTGGTCACTCAATGAACAATTCAGTGGTAGAGAATATTTGTAGCTCAGGTGGATGCTCTTGGTTGCATTGTGTTCTTTTAGCTGGGTTGTTTAATCGTGGAGCTTACGTCGTTTTTCTAGACGACACCATCAGCAATAACTTCAGTATGAAGTGGGTTGTCAATATCTCACTGCCTCTGCAATCAATCTGGATATCGGTGATCCCATTGGAGTTCCTTTCATCTGTTTGAATATCTTGCCATTGAATTGGAAATATGTCGTCAGACAAAGGTTGATGAGTTCCATCAGACTTGAACATTTGAATTTTATGCGTTCTGAAAGGTTTCCGTCTTCAGTGAGCAAGAGGCATATAGATTCTTTGGCCAATTGGGGTTCGACAGATGTGCATAGTGCTGTGACATCGAAGTATACCATTAATTCGTCGTTTTCTACATTGATGTTTTTGACCTTTTCTAAGAATTTTGTTAGTGATTTGATGGAATGTCCGCATTATTAAACAAAATGTTTCATTTTTCTCGAAAGTTCTCTTGATATATTGTATGTTGGAGTTCCCGGAAGTGAGACTATTGGGATGTCTGGTTTGTATAGTTTTGGTCTGTCGTAGAACCGAAGAAGGACAGGTCCATTCGATTTCATTCGCTATCTGTCTTGCTTTGTTATTTCTTCGACTTTGAAGAGTTTATTCAAGGTTTTACTGAACTGGCTGTCGAAATTGTGGATAAGGTTGGTTTCAAATGGTTGATATACATTTTCATTTTTCAGTAAATCCTCTGAATTCTTGATGTAGTCTTCTTTGTTCATGACTAACGTCGTGTGTCCTTTGTCTGCTAGGAGTATAACGATATCTTTCCTATTTCTCAGTCTTTTTAGTGTTTTCTGTTCTTGAATGTTCGTTTGAACGTGATGTCTCTTCTGCCAGGTCAGTGGTACGATTGTTTGCCGTATTTCTCGTTGAGTGACCTCATTTAATCCTGATGTTTTAAGTGATAATTCTAGTGCAGCAAAGAATTCTGATTTCGAGGCATCTCTTGTGTTTTAATTCAATCCTTTCTGAAGAAGTTCTTCCATTTTTGTTAGTGGTTATTTTGATAAGTTGGTAACACAGCCAGTTAGTCAGGGCAAGCTACTAAACCACCCACGGAGAGATATTGACAACTCACTTTATACTGAAGTTATTGCTGATGATGTCGTCTAGAAAGACGATGAAAGCTTCACGATTAAACAAATCAGCTCAGAGAACATAGTACAACCAACAATTCAGTTCCTAGTACCGACCACATCATATCCACCACCATCTAATAAGGTATGTCACACAAAGTGACACGAAACTAGAGGTTTAAATACAAGAGAGTGATACCAAGATCCCAAATAAATCAAAATGATGAGCATCACAAAAAAATGGCGCATAGTTTAAGGGCTGATTAATGATTGTGTGGAAACTTTCATAGTCAAATCTACGATAGTATTAGCTTCGTCATTTCTACTGTAGATGTCTTGGATATGAGCTGAATGCGATACACAACAATACCTATTTCACAGAAAATAAGAAACCTACTTAGGTGGTTTGAATACATTGACTGGAAGGTCATCAGGTGCCTGAGTACGCATATCTTTACGCCTGAAATGAGGAGAAAATAGTGAAGTTTATAGGTTAGTGAGACAGTTGTAGTCAAAACAATGAGAGAAAAACGCATACAAATGTAATACAATACAGTGAAATTGTGACAGTGTATGCCAGTTTTTAATCTTTTCAAGTGTAAATTTATGACTGAATTTAAACTAAACAGTGTAATGGATGACATCGTAGAGTTCAAAGTGATGGGTTTTGTGTTTGACTTTAAGCAGTAATAATTTAATAATTCCCATTGTAACATTAAGAACAAGAACAAGAACATTAAGAACCGAAGATACATAAAGCGGGATTACCTCTTCGTCCGATCCTCGATATGGCTGGTTCTCCCTATCACCGAACTGCTCAATGGTTAGCTGAAATTCTGGAACCTGTTAGAAGGCAAGTATCGAGTTTTTCTATCCGTGATACATTTCAGTTTGTTGAGGGTATTAAGGATTTTAATGCTCTAAACAAGATGATGTTTTCATTAGACGTCACTTCATTGTTCACGAGTGTGCCACTCACCGAAACTGTCTGTTATGTATGTGACTATATTGATGCACATAATTTAGACGTAGGACTACCAACGAGCTGCTTGAAAGAGCTTTTGTTGAGGTGCACATTTAATGTCCAATTCAGTTTCAATAATGAAATCTATAGACAGAAAGATGGAATTGCGATGGGGTCACCATTGGGACCACTGCTAGCAGATTTCTTCATGTCGAAACTGGAAAATTCAAAACTTCGTCAAACTATTGATAGCTTTGACTTTTATAGAAGATATATGGACGACACGTTTGTTATTTGCGACAAAAATGTAGACCTCGACGACGTGCTTCGTTCATTCAATGAATGTCATCAAGCCCTCAAGTTTACTATAGAGAAGGAATCAGAATCAACTATTCCTTTTCTTGATGTGCTTCTCACCCGACGTCAGAATGGATACCTTAAAAGATCCATCTACAGAAAACCAACGTGGAACGGACAACTAACTAATTTTTATAGTTGGGTGCCCATCAACAGAAAAAGAAATCTTATTCACTCTCTTTGCTATCGAATAAGAAGTATCTGTAGTGACGATTGTATCGAGGAAGAGCTATCTTTCTTAAAAAGCATACTTGTCGAAAACGGTTACCCTAGCCGTTTTATTGATAAAAATATGCGGGAAAGAAACACTAAACCAGTCATCCACTCGGTCTCAAAGAAAAGATTGTTTATGAGCCTAGAGTTTAAAGGAGACCTAGCATCGGATGTACTGAAGAATCGTCTTACCAGATCAATCAATAGGACTTTCTTCGCAGCAAGACTCCAGTTGACTTTTACCAGCCGCAACCTATTCTCCACCTGCGTCAAAGACAAGCTTCCTCGTTTGGCCGCCTCTATGTGCATCTACCAGTTCACCTGCTCCTGTGGAGCAAGGTACATCGGCCGTAGCCAGAGAATGCTTTCTACACGTATACGAGAACATGTTCCTGCTTGGTTTTATAAAGGTGAAAGAAAGTCTGTTAGAAGTTCGATTCTAGAACATTTGATTGACTTCCATCACACAACAAATCCAGACGATGACTTTGAAATTATTTATCGAATTCGCCCAAACCTCCCACGTTCTCTTCGTTTTCAACTCCTTAAAACAGCGGAGGCTTTAGCTATTCATGAACTAAGACCTGATCTGTGTGTACAAAAGAAGTATGTGCAGTCACTGTCTTTATCATGGCCATAACATTTTCCCACCCCATTAGCTCCCCCTCCCACTTTGTTAATTTAACCTTTGTATCCTTCCTTTATCACTATTATTGTTATTATAATCGCCTTCACTTCAACTAGTTTCCGGTGTTGTTTCACTTAATTGTCTTAATCCTTTTAGAAAACATTGACTTCATCTTGTCCAATTTGTCTAATGCCATTACATAATACTTAATTGATTTACCATTTTCAACAATTTTTTCACCCCCTTCTGAGTTATATACTCTCTATGTACCATTCCATATATTACATAATCTATTTGTTATCATTCGCACTTCAATTGTTATTATAATCATAAATGCCTATGTCATCACCCGCTCTATTATTATTGTCATCACCATATAGTGTTTAGTTTTCCTCACAGGATATAATTTTTTCCAAATACCATATATATACGATTGTACAGCTTGAAAATAAATTCGTTTTAGCAGTAAATCAACAATTATTGGGATGTAAATATGAAGCTGTGGGACTTTAGTCTATGAAGTCAATATCGAACTAGCAGGTCATGGGTTTCAACACTACTCCAACTCCTGAGGTTTCGGCAGCGATGTAGTGTCATCAGCTGTCGTACAATAAGTATGGCTCAGTCGGTAAGTTTTAAATAGATTGAAGCATAGGTCTAGCAATCCACTTCTGGCAACTAGTGAATATAATGAAACCACGACTTAGCATTTTGGACATGTACTTTGAGAACCAGTTTTTAGGTAATATGTACACACGGATAAGTTCATTCTTACAAATGATTCGCTTGAGATTATATTTTATGTGCAGTGATAATCAACCTTTAGAATACATTTCATATTTGAAGGAAGAAACGTATAAAGTATTATAATAGTATGCACAAAACAACATTTAGTTTTTTCAAATTCCCAGAACTGAACCGATGATAGTTCCGATTCTAAATTTAACTTAGTGGCTCAGAGGATTTTATACATAAATACAAGTACATAGGATCAATAAGAGAACATCTGAAAAACAAATCATGAAGTACAAATAGTAGGAAACTTTTCAAAATGTATCATGCAAAACTCCAAAAATAGTAGCAAAAAGACAAAAAGTAACACCATTGTATTTACTGATCTGAGACTGTTAATAGTGTTCTGAATGAACGACTGAAATGTTCTTTGAAAAAACCCAGCTATGTTAGAGCCTTCTTTGAAAACTAATAATAAAAGTTTTCAGTTCAATTGAATATCTACTACTCAGTGGACCTTATAAATACCAGTCTGTATGAGAATGTTCGAAAGTAGAAAGATTAATCAACCCAGATACCGATTGTTGAAAAGTTCAACAAAGCATCCCGAAATAAAAGGGTGGATCACCTTACAGTTCAAGCTATAGTTTAATGATCTAGGCACGTGGTTGGCACACTCTCAACGAATTTTGGTTAACACGATCACAGGTTATCGGTTTTCCTTGCGAATTAAATATGAAGCGTAGTTTACTACATTCGAACTGTAAAAGAATATTCAATGTTTAGCATTCGAAAAATGTTATTTTCAATGAAAATTAAACATGTGTAAACACGGAACAACGCAGGCCAGACAATAAAAAACCTGTTCCTATAATACTATGTTCTCTCCTGATAAAAAATTATCCAAGATGGAATTTATTAGAATCACCGATACCTTGCTTAGTTTGCGATTCATTTTTGACTAGGATATCCGAAATGCATCTGGTCTAATAAAGATGAAGTCGAACAATATCACTTGAAAAAATTCTTGTCAGTGATTTTCTAATCATTTCTATTTATGCTAAGTAGTTACAGCTATTCAGAACGTATGCAATAGCATAAATCTTGGTCTGCTAATAATGGTCATCAGAATGAAAGCATAGAAACACTGAAGCGAAATCAAGTGAGACTAATACAGTTTCCCATTAACATTGAGTAAAACAGGAAAATATGATACAAATATACTGATGATAATCACCAAGATATTCATAAATAACAGGATGGTAATGCAAAACAACATAGATACTAGCACAATAGTATATGTACTCAGGTAGTCACGTATCATATAAGTAAAAAAAAGAATTGAAATTAACCAGGGAATAAAGGAGTCAGATAGTAGTATCTCTTCAAGAAATGGGTTGCAGATACACCTTAGATTGAAAAAAGTAGAATAATTCTTGCTAAATTCTTGACTAATGAGTTAGATTTTTGCTGATGATCTTCAGTGAAATCGTACTTCTTGATAATTAAGGAAAACCGTTTCAGAGTGGAACGATAAATTCATAGTTTCCCTTTGTCAAAAGAATTATTCCAAGATGTTGAAATGAAAAAGTCACTTAAGAAAAACATAAAACCTAACCTTATGGTACAACTTGTCATACCATGATATTTACGAAAACGAGGAATTCATTGCCACATATCCAAAAATTACCGAGAAAACAAACGCTCAGTAATGCAGCTAAGCTGACTTAGTCTCCAAATAATTTATGGATGCACAAAAACTCCACATATAACCAAGACCTCAATATCCCTTAGTATTTATGACATTTACATGATATATCACTCGATGTATATGTATATATATATATATATATATATATATATATATATATATATATATATATATATATATATATTCTACAATGAATCGTTTATTGGACAGACTTTCGGTTCTTACAGCTACATTTACGGAAACAAGTTAGAATTGTCCAGAACACTTTCAGGGTACAACCCTATGGAGGAGTTCTGGCTCTTTGGTCTAGGCAGTTGAATTCCAACCAGTGAGTCACGGGTCTGAACACCACTCCACCTACTGAGGTGTAGACAGCCAGTATCACTAGCCCCCACACAATAGATATGGCTTATTGCGCACTGCACAGATGTGCATCAGGTTGCTGAGTGGATTTCGATTCGTTTTGAAAACCCAAAGATACAAATAACAAAGTATCATTAAAACTTAGACTATTAAGTTTTGTTGATACATAATTCTTGGTATATAATATAAATAAGTGAACTATTTCGATATCAGAATTTAATTAATATTTTAATGAGGACTCGGTAAGAACAGTCAAGAATATAAATCAAGTGAGTACGAAAGCACAGTCTACTGAATTGTGATTTATAAGTAGCGCCTGTTTTAATAAAATTCAGTTTTTCTGGTATCATGGCATCAGTAATATTTTAAACACCCTTGAAACATTTTTTGTTTAAAATAAATCTGTAAGATTAAACATGATGCTAAACTCCAACACTACTGTAATTATAAAATAAGATGAAATCTTGATTACTATCTTGAATCAATGTTAAAACGGCAGATTTTGTAGAACACAAAAGTTCAAACAGAAGTTTTACAGATAGTGTTTTCTCATAGAAGGCACTAGACAACCGAAAAGTAAATACAAACATCTAATTTATACAAAGTTCATACACGCTTTTCAATGATATTTGCTGGGTTCACTGCCATTTAAAATAATATTGTATATGATTGGCTAAATAATGAGGATTACCGACTGTATTCTATAATTGTTTACAAATTAGCTATCATACACACTCCCGACGTTAGGATAGTAAACATTTATGTATGTAATGACAACAACAATCAAATAAAGAAATGAAACCAAAGTGAAGGACTTCATGGTAAGATCAGAAAAAAAGGTCGGAAACATATAGCCTTAGTTTTTTGGTGAAATCTAGGCGGTACTACACTCAGAATAGAAGGAACCATCAACAGGAGCAATCGAGGAATTCATTGTTCATATGAAGTACAAACAAACAAATATTGCTGACATCACGAGCGATATTCCCAACCTTTTAGTCAGACTAATTTCCACCAGAAGCATGTATCCAATGAACAGCAATTGAAAGTTAAGTAGTATAGGCGGTTTGCATACATCTAACACCTAGCATTTTAAGGCTAGTCAAGGGTATTTACTTTTAAATCCTGTAGGAATTGAAACTAGAAGCTTTTAGCATTAACCTCGCCTGGTTAACTAGTTCACTAGTTACTAGCCGGTCCTAAGACCAGGTAAAAAGGGAAGGTAGGGCACAGAGCTAGAAACCTTACCTCGTAAAACCAATCCAATCGCCTAAGATACTTCAAAGCACAAACAAAATATAAAAAATAAAAATAAACTTCTTTCTCGCTGGAATCGGGGAAACGAGATCACGCCGGTTGGTGAAAGCCTTCAGTAAGCCAATTGGCCAACATGTTTTCTCTCTCTCTCTCGATGAAAGCAAAAGTAAGCACTAGGACATGGAAGGTCTGAACAATGTTTAAACCTAGCAAGGCTGCCCAGATTGCAAAAGAGATCAGAAGGTGTAGCATAAAAGTGTGCTAGGCTAGGAATCTGCGAAACCAGATGGAATGGAAATGGACTCTCCAAATTGTTAACAAAAGAGTCAATAATCTACTTCGATACTGTCACCCATCAAAAAACAACCACGCGCACACTCAGTTTTCGAGTGGCTATCATGATGTCCCCCTCCCTAGAGCATCGAAGACTCTCTCTCAAGCAATGGGAACCAATCTTCTCCTCCAGCATCATGACACCAACATTCAACTCAAGAGGAAGGAAAGTCACAATCGCACAATGCCATGCACCTACAAATAATCCTGATCAAGAGAAGAAGGAGGAATTCTATAGACAACTGCAATCAATACTGGACAAAACACCAGCCCAGATGGGGACATCAAAATCCTAACGGGTGGGATGACACAAATGCCAAACTGGGAGTGGACAACACAGGAAGGAACCCATCATGGGTCAAGTACTCGGTGAAATGAACGACAATGGAGAACTGTTTGCACACTTCTGTGCATTCAACGATTTGGTGATTGGAGACAGTGTGTACAAACACAAGGATATTCACAAAGCGAGCGACATGGATTTGATTTCACAAGATGCACACACTACACTAAAAATCACATCGACTTCATCTCAATCTCAAGAAACTGGAGACACAGCCAACCTACTGGACACAAGATCAAGAAGAGGAGGAGATGTAGGTTCACACCAAACACCACAATCCAGTGCAAGGAACCTAACTTCAAAATCAAGTTGAAAGCCTTCACAGAAGTTGGTGATAGGCCACACTTCGAGTTCAACACCCAGAACAGAATCTCAACTGAGAGACGAAACTACAAAAGACATCTTCACGTCAGTCAGTCAGTCATCAGGACAAAATGGCAGACATTAGGCAACATTCCAGAGGAAACATGCATGGGAGGACACTGGAACTCTTTGAAAGAAATGTGGAAGGAAATCTGCACAACCGTATTAGGAAAGAAAGAGGAAACAAGACAATGAATGGATCTCCACGGATACACAGAAGCTGATAGAGCAGAGAGAGGAAGATGGTGAAGCAGAAGATGAACCAGTGCAGTGCAGGGATGAAAAACGAAAAGAGGAACTGAAAACAACTTATAGAACATTACATTGGACAAAGAAGTGAAGAAGAGTGTGTGGAAAGACAAAAGACACTTCTACGACACACTGGCAAGTGAAGTAGAACAGGCTGCAGACTGGTAGAAGAGACCTGACAACGTTGTATCAAATGACCACGTTACTATCTGGGAAGAGGTCAACGCAGATGAAACCAATGAGAAACAGTGAAGGGAACTTAGTCACTACCGAAGATGAGAAAGGAAGAAAACGATGAGCTGACCACTTCAAAAAACTCTTGAATTGACCACCACTATCATCTGCAACACATCCAGATATACCACCAGCAACTGCAGAATTACCAGTGAACACAAGCCCTCCAAAAAGTAGAAGTTACGAAGGCCATAAAGTTACTGAAAGCGGGGAAAGCAGCACGATCAGATGGAATTCCTCCACAAGCACTGAAAACAGATGCCGAGACAACAGCAGACATGCTAACGCCCACATTCCAGAAGCTTTGCAAGGAAGGAAAGGTAGCTCCCGAGTGGAAGAAGGGCTACCCCGTCAAACTCCCAAAGTCTTTGCAAGAACTGGCACAGAATCATGCTCCATTCCTGTCCACTCCAAGCAAAATATTATGCCGCATCATCCTGGAGACATTAAAAGGTCCTATGGATTCAAAACTACGACCGGAACAGGCTGGTTGGCTAGCTTCAGGAAGAACAAATCATTTGCGGATCTAACTGCAACTCTACTCTACGCGTCATCATAGAAGAGAGTATAGAATGCCAGTCAACTCTATACCTCAACTTCATCGATTTTGAAAAGGCCTTCGACAGCGTCGAACGAGAAGCAATTTGGCAGCTGCTTCAGCACTACGGAATACCATAAACATTTATCAACCTCATTCAATAGCTATAGCTACATGACGACGCTTCATGCCAAGTGATTCACGATGGAAAGCTACTCACTGACGCCTTTGAACTGAAGATGGGAGTAAGACAAAGCTGCCGCCTACTATCACCGATCATCTTCTTGATTGTGGTCGATTGGACTGGATCGTGCAACAAACTGTGAAGAGAGAGAAGAGGGGTATACGCCGTTTGATCGACGAAAAGATCCTAGAAGATTTGGACTTCGCCAATAATGATTTATGTCTAATGTCGCACAAACTCGAAGATCTATAGGCAAAAACCAAAACGTTGACAGGAAGCGAAAACGGGACTTCTGTCAAGTGAAGGTAGAGAAGACAGAGGTGATGAAGATACCCAACCAACCAACAACAACAAGCATCAATCACCATCAACGGGAGAAACCTAAAGCAAGTTGTCTCTTCCACCTAACCAGCCAAGGCAGCATCGTTTCAACTACACGCGGTACAGATGAGGATGTCAAAACCAGGGTCGGAAAGACAACAAGACAGGCCTCCCTGCATTAATCCGAAACCAGTGTGGAGATCTACTGCACTCACTATGAAGAACAAGATCCAGATTTTCAATACCAATGCCAGTCAAATCAGTGCTTGTATGAGATGGTTGAGAGATTTGGCGCGTTACGAAAAGCCCTCTCAACAAACTACACACATTCATCAACAGCTACGACATACGCTCACTCGATAGTGAAGATCAGATCAGATGACCGGAATAATAAGAATAAGCAACAAGAGTCTCTGTAAACGAACCAACCAACAATCCATCACCCAACAAACATGCAGAAGAAAATGGAGATGGATTGGACTAAGTATACACTGAGAAGACCATTTGGGGACATCACGTGCCAGGCCGTCGAGTGGAACCCAAAGGGAAAACGATCAGTTGGGCGTCTGAGGCGAGAGTGACATGGAGGAGATCATGTGAGGAAGAAATGAAAGCTTGTGGGCAGTCGTGGAGCCAGGTTCAAAAGACTGCAGAGAAGAGAGTGAAATGGAGACGAGTTACTGAAGCTAGGAACCCAAGGGACAAATAATAATAATAATAATAATGTTAGCTTTCGACCATTGGTACTGACTCAATGGATTGACGTGAGTGACTTTCAAGGCTACCTTAAGAACTGATAAGACAGCCAATTACGGCTGTCTATTTTATGATAATCTAACTTCCTAGCCGAAAAATTAAACCTGACTGGTTATTCCAACAGTTAGTAGGGTGGCCTTTAGAGTCATCCACTGACGTCCTTAAATTTAATCAACTCTTGATATAGAATGATTCATTCTGCGTAGTAATAGGTGTAAGAATCATTAACTGGCTTGATTATCCACGGATCTCTATCAAAAACTAAGAACCTTCATTGCATCAGTTATAAGTGGATTAAAAATTAATTCCTGACGCCAGGGAATATTTGTTAGGTAATAATGACTGCACAAATCTATTCCCTATCACGAAGTATTTCTAGCGAAAATTACCTTCAAGATTTTAAGAATTTCCTGAAACTTGTTTAATGGGAAAGCCAGGACTATACTCTTTAATCAAGTGGTTTTCTAGATTTTTTCGTCCTAGTTTACTTACGGATAGTTCGTTGTTTTATTTTGATATAATTCTATTTGCGTTATGAAAATTTACATAGACCAATTTTTACATTCTTTCAGTATGACAACCCACCTACTTTAAAACCTCACGATCATATTGCTCGTGAAACACAGATCTGATTTATTCTCAGCATATTACGCCATAGTGCATATAAGCATCACATTTACATGAGTTCATCGACCAGTCGAAGAAAAAACAAACAATTTCTTCCTTTCTTAAATAGGATATGTGACACAAACCAAAATACACATACAAACAAGGATACCATCATTAGACCACCCAATAAAATCAGCGTACATATACACACTGGTCTACGTTGGTGGGGATTCTACACACACTACTGCTTTTATTCACAAAATTTACAAGAAAAGGAAATGTGTTAGGCGCATGTGATAAAAACATACGCGTCATTCTGTTAAGTGAAAAAAACAACTGGGAGGTGAACTACAACATATTACACAGAAATGTACCAAAAGAGACAAGCGAGGAATAAATATTTCGAAGAAAGATGTTTTTAAGCTTGGGATCAGACACTAATGTGTGATTAAGGCCTGATTAATAATAGTAATATTAGTATGACCCTAGGATTATCGAGAAAAGAACGTTTTCGGGAAAATTATGAATTCCCAGATGCTGTAATTCAGCGCATAACCTACAGTTTAACACAATAACAACAAAGGTTGACTAATAGCCTGACTCCACTGGTGCGATAAAAGCACAAAACAACAATTAAATAATATATTGGTCTAATAATAGTGCCTGTAACTAGTCTACAGAATGTGAAAGTACGATAAGTTTCGTCATCATCTGAATGATGTATCTCTTAAAATGACACCATCCAATAATTTACTAGTAAGTTAATTCAATCAACCTTCTTAGCTAACCAAAGGATTAACAGAGTAAATTAGCTAATTAGCGCATTATTTAAAAAAGAGAATCGAGATGACCAACGCAAACTACGTTAGATACACTATCTCGCTTTCGCTCCATTTTATTTAATTGCTGTAGCACAAAGCAACGCGTCTGTGCACTAAGAGTTAAGTGTTAAAAACATTCTTTCTAGTCTTTTTGCCCTACATGATTCCTAGACACAAACCCGAACTAGAAGGAAGGTAGAAGATACTAAACAAACCCATTCTTCAAACTTGGGTAGGGCGAAAAAACCAACAGTTAGCCGAGATGAGTCAGTACAATGTTTGCCAAAAATACTAACATATTTTATGGATTAGTAAAGGATGTAAATGAACTTGAGATGAAAAGTCCTAAAGTAGGCAACCATTTACTTAGGATCATTAAGAAACTTTGGAAACTTAGGCATTTCTGGAACAACTAACGCTTAAATAGAGCTCTGGTTCACTGGTTTAGCCAGATGAACTAGTGCGGGCAGCCAGGTAGTATCATTAGCCCGAACATAATGAGTGTTGCTCATTGTCTACTGTACGAAGGTGAAAATGGTTGTTTAATGCATTTCGATTTGACATTTTATATATATATATATATATATATATATATATATATATATATATATATATATATGTATATATATATATATATATATATATATATATATATATATATATATATATATATATATATATATATGATCCTAAATTACTTTCATGGCTAAATATGGCCCCAGTCTTCTAGAATGTAGTGAAAACATGTCACAATAAGTAATTTATGCAGTCAGAAAGACTGATTAACAATATAAACAGGATTCAGTATGGATGGAGGGTTATGGAATGATTGGTTTATGAATGTCTTCGATTATTAAAGTTTCTGTTATGGGTTTTGAGTAGAAGTAGTTGTACTAGTGAAAACTAACACATTCACATGAACATTATGATACGAATCTGGAGACAGTACAGTGATATTTGTTCCGAAAAAAGTAAATGATCAAAACTAATCATTGCTGTTTTGTACGAATGTACGGGGATTTAAAAGCCTACTCACCACATGAAGAAGCAGATCAGGAAAATAAACAAGGACAACAGACTTTACTAGTTGGTTTTAGTAATGACCGTATCCTACTAGACATAACTCATTAATTTCCTTAGCACCTAATATTTCAATGCTTATATGAGTGAGAAAATATGACCCTATGGTCCTCTTTGTTCGTACATCTTTACCGAATTTCGTAGAAATTTGACTCTCCCTTCAATGTTCAGTTGATCGAAATCATTGGAAAAATGGATGAGATTTTAAAATAATTATTATCATTCTGGATACTGCAAACATTGATATGAACTACACTAATGGGTTGTTAATACCTATCTCCATAACAAAGAGCCTAAGCAAATACATGGACTTTCATGCAGTATATTACGAGCCATAACTATTGTGTGAGGACTATTGACATCATATGCCCATTAAACCTCAGTAAATGGGGTAGGATTCGAACCAAGAATTCACTTGCTAAAGATCCAATAATCCAATAGTTCTTACTAATACATCTAATTTGAGAAATTGGGTGAGTATAAAGATGAGCGTGAAAGGTTCTATTTGTCAGGCAATAACAACATAGAACTTGGCATTGATGCGTAACACTTTAAGTTGCTATTCCTCACATCACAGACAATTTAACACAGAGACTAGCAAAGAAGTAAATCACTCCAAGATGTCACACTTCACAGAAGCAGGCAAATAAAAAGTGGGTAGAAAAAGTGATATTCAGGTAAACAAAAGTATATTGATGGAGAGAGAAAAAATGATAGTTGGCAGGAGTGTTCAAACTTTAGATGTTAGAGTGAAAACATAATTGATTTTCATCGTTTCCATGACCTCAGTCAGTTATTCCATAACTTCCTACATGGCTCAAACTGACAGTCAGTGCTGTCACAGCTCATAATTTTCCACTGTTAATAGGACCGAATTGACTGACCACCTTGGCGTACGGGCTTCCGGGAGAATGCCTTGACATTGCTCGTATTTTTAGTTTTGATATTACTGATAGATAGTGGTTAGTAGTAGAATTCAGGATGTGTGTTTCGTCCCATTTGATACATCTAGCTGATACAATTCCAAATAGGACGAAACACGTGTCCTGGATTCCACTTAGCCACTGTTTATTATTAGTATCACAACAGTCAGCGACTTTGTCGGCTGGTCCCACGTTTTGGCTTGGTCACCTTGAGCCTACTTCCAACCCCATTCTATTA
The DNA here is from genome assembly GCA_944470555.2 of Heterobilharzia americana. Taxonomy (NCBI): domain Eukaryota; kingdom Metazoa; phylum Platyhelminthes; class Trematoda; order Strigeidida; family Schistosomatidae; genus Heterobilharzia; species Heterobilharzia americana. The sequence continues at coordinate 50,495,243 of OX104130.1, read as the reverse complement.
CGGCTAGAATTAAGCATGAAGACAGTTGATGGCGGCTCAGCATGCACAATACATGTCAAAGCCACTTCAACCCATGAAGATTCATAACCTCATCGTCCGATTCGCCTTCCTTTCCTAGTACCCCATATCTAACCACAATATTGCTCACACGGTGATTTCAATATAAGCAAACTATGCTACTAAGACATTTGTAACTAAAAACCTGTAATCTCCCCATATCTTCAACTTTCGTCGGTCACGTCTCACAGTCACATGATGGGATAAACAGGAATGTAGAGCAGTATACTCGTTGTTTCATACGTAGTCGTATATTTCGTTAGGTCCAGAAGTGGCGAAATTTGGAATATGCTAAACGGGCCTTTTGTATCCTAGCTAAGATTTCGTCAACAACTAACCCATTTGGACCAATGCAACTACCTCAGCAAGAGGAGTGATCAACACATTCAATGAGTTTACTCCCCATCCTTACCATAAGAACTAGTGCAGACCAGTCCTAAAACATCACCTTACATTTTATGGGTGAAAAAAGTATGCCAAACATACTAAGATTTCTGCTTAAGGCGTTCAGAAGACTGTTTTTTCATTGTCTTCATCTAATACAACAGTGTCGTCTGCACACCTCAAGCCAACCAGGCACCCCCTAGGAGTAATTCAATTTCTGAAAGGTCGGAGGTTTTTAGCGTTATATTCAACGATATATCCATAAAAAATTAGACAGGATTAGTGATAATGAGGATCCTTAGGGGCAACACGATAGAAGTCAAAGAAAAATATGTATATGCATGATCAAAAGTCGTAAAATGTGTCAAGATGAAAATAAGAGGGGTTGTAGAAAAAATCGAAATGTGCTACAACTTTCGAGATGAAGACTTAGATGCACTTACACCACTGCGACCGATTCCCAGCCATATCACCCAGGGTCTTTGATCATTGGTTTCGTTTACGACGCCGACTTCAGCCTGAAAGTTCATATATCTCCCTAGAGTCAGGAACCTCATGAACTGAACCCATGGTGACCCACAGCTTTTCCCGACATAGACTTACTTCAGTTAACATAGCGTGTCAGAGTAGACGGTGACTAGGGAAGCGTAAGACATGCTCCGTTAGCCTCATCAACTGACTCACCCCTTTTACATTCGACTATAAACCCAACCGCTACACACTTTCTGAGATGACTGCACGAAATGCGACCAAGGCTAAGAATGTTGATCGCACACCTGAAGTCTTCTTATTTTATCCATAGTGAATTAATGATTCTGAATTTTTTCGTAACTCCTATGATATATATATATATATATATATATATATATATATATATATATATATACATGTACGGTTTGAAAATGCGTTGAAACACATTTGGCCGGATTTCTTGTTTTGTCAAAGTCGAAGGCATAAACTGATGTGCCGTAGCTGATCCTCTCATTTCCAGAAAGCAGGCGTGACGATGGCATCATAACTATTGAATCATAATAACCGTTTAGTGTAACTCAAGTGGACGAAGTATAAATATGAGATATTACTTAGTAATTTGTCAAACAGAATCTAAATAATCGCATACTTGTCGCATAGTTATTCGTGCAGGTAAATTAAACCAGAGATCACTATGGTAACAATGGAAAATGATACTGCAAGGTTAAAGAAAAATGATTACGCATTGGTAAAAATGAACAAGAACGTCATGCATAATATTTTATCTTGAACGGGAGGGGAGAGTGTAGCAGCTCAGTTACACTGTCTAGGTGATCTGATTTTTACATGACATTTCAAAATACAAAATAGATGTTTATCCATCAAAGTATACTGTTGAACAACATGATTTAGGAACCTATTCATACTGATTTGTGAATTTCGCTAGCCAAATGAGAGTGACCTAGACAACAACCACTCGTATGAGATCGAGCTCATCAGCGGTGTACCCAAACAAATTCATTCCAAAATGGAGCGTAAAATTGGTAAATCATCTGAACATTGGTCGACTTAATTTAAACGTTTATCCAATCAAACAGAAAGACATAGAACCTTGCACACGTATGCATTAGTTAAAACGAAAAAGGAAATCAATAGATAAAAAACTGCAAGACAGATGAAAATAACATGAGAGGAGCGAGAATAAATAAATAAATACTGGGTGATGATTGAAGGTGAAATGAAAATTCGGGCCTCAGAAGGATTCAAACCACAGACCGCCGGGTTTTCAGCCTGGTGCTCTACCGACTGAGCTACGAGGCCTAATTGTTGATCACATTTTTATTTCACTTCAATCACCACAGGTTTTAACCGACTACTGTGTGAATTCATGACGCGTTACCATCGCTTGGTCATTCTGACAGTGGCTACGAAAACACGGCTAAACAGCTAACTGCTTGCTGCAGTTCATCTGTAACGGCTACGTACCAAAACTACAGACTTTAACAGAGTTATTTGCTCAGTACTGTTATCACCCATGTATAGGTAGTCAGATACCATACTTTTCAGTTTTAGCGGCGAGATTATGACACAAAAACTTAACTCTCAAATTCTTTTTGAAAGTTTCGATAAACTGGAATTTTTGAGTCTTGTTGAAGGCATAGGTTATTGAGTTGTGACTTCGTCTATCCCTCAAGAGCACTAGCCAATAGCTAGTCTGTTCACAATGTAACAACTTTTTAACTGTAGATTGCTCAGCTACCCCTTTCTATGCTAATAAACTAACCTAGATGGGACAATAATCAGAATTATTTTGTTAAGTTGAGTAATACTACTTGGTTGGTCCAAATGTTAAGGTGTACTACCTTCTTGATGTGCCGAGATCAATATCACAATCGAAAAACAGAAAGGAACTGAACTGAGATAAAATGAAGTCAAATAAATTTTACCATGACTGATTATCTACTTAATTAGCTATTTAAGTACTTCATCTTACTGACACCAAAAATGGTTGGCGAAGAGGCATGATCTATTAATACTGATAGGATTTCCGTAGATTTTTGAGAATACAAATGTGATTAATCACTTACAATCGATAGATTTCATGAAATCACAAGACGGAAACAACAATTCATTACTGGGAGCAAATAACCAACTGGACACTAAACTCTTAGGAAAAAGGAGTTAATATAAAATTGCAGACTTACAATCTCTCAGTAAATCCTGGAAAGCATGTATTACCCCCCATTACCATGAAATTTGCCCAAGCTCCCGGTCGTACTGCAGCTGGTAACCGTTCACACATCAAATACTGAATAGCCTCAGTAAGACCCATTTCTTGATAGCCAACGTCAGAAGGATAGAAAAGTAATTCGGGAACAGTGAAACGTTCATTATTTAAACGTAAAATATATCCTTGTTGTGACTGATTAGAAGTGCGTTGATCTGGTTTATCATTAGCACTGTTTCCTGGAGCCTCAGTGTTAGGATTACGAACATATCCCCGATGTATATCCACATAGTTTGGTAGTACATATTCTCTTAATATGCTGTTTGACTTTAGATTCGACCTATACCGAAAAATATACACAGAAATGCTAATAATGATTGAAAATAGTTGGTATTTTACCAAGCATTGTCTGTCGCTTCGACAGAAATGACTATAATCGATGTAAGAAATCACAGGCAGAAACGTCTTTCTGCAGTTTGTGCTGATGTCTAGAATGATAATGAGCTTTATGATTAAACCACATAGCTCAGAGAAGGCACCACTAAACTAGTCCCATTGAATTACGAATATTCTTCATCTCAAAAGATACGGTTACATTAGCGGTGGCTAAAATTGTGCGATCAAGGAGATTGATCCATATAGGCATATTTAGAGAAACCTTCAAAAATTATTTCTACAAAGGGATAACCGTTATTACATTCTGTAATTTTATTTTGAGAATCACTTATTTCTGACTAGATTTAAACGTAATAATATACATTATTCAACTTGGTGACCGCTGATGTTAAGCCAAAGATGGATGAGGATACGTTCCATTGCCAATAACTATCGTTAGGACACCACAGCTGCTTTTAGAGTAGGTCCTTAGACTTTCGTCATCAGTTTATTTTAAGCACCTATGTGTTTTTTAACTTAAATGGATTCAAGAAATATGCACCTGGAAACCTTTTTATGCTTATTTTGGAGATGAAAATATCAACTATGTATTTTAAGAAGAAATAACTGAGTACTTATCGGTATATGACAGATATTTTTGTCCTGAAGCAACTTGCTATTACACGCGGTTTGTTGTGTAACCAGTAGTACAAAATATAATCAACAATCATTCACGAGTAGGATCCAGTGAATCTCTAAATTCCCATCTAAATTAATTGGCGCGTAGGAATGCTTTAAGTCAGCTACAATCATGACAAGGAGTGAAAACAGACCACATGCAAATAAAGTGTCTTGATTTTATAGATATCCAAACAGCTTATGATTTGAAGGTCTGCAAAAATCTTCGTTGTGACAGTGAGCAGCAGTAGGTGATGAAGGCTAGATAAACGAATGAAGACTTAGTCACTAAGAAATACTCATCATCTTCTTCGATTTCTTCGTGCCTAATCCGAAAGGGTGGTGATTAGTGAAATTCGCAAAACAGGAGACCAAAATATTAAGCGAAACGACTAGAAAGTTTAGATGGTCTACAAATACACTCCAGTTGCCTGTCATCTAACCTCATCTCTACAGAATACTACACGACAAGGAATTACTTTGCAACTCACCGAGTGACATTCATATCCTGCCAAAAATCAGTAGATACATAACATACATCTTCTTTGCATTGATTCATAATGTATATTTCACTTCGAACATCTAAATGTCTGAGAAAACAGATTAAAGTTCCTTAACCGAGGTTGATTACCGATAGGACACAGCTTCAATTAAACGATTTGTAAGTATTTTACCACCTACTGTCAACCTTGAATAGACACGACGAACAGAAAACGTTGGGAGAAATAGTTTAATAAAAGAAAAATATACCGTATCACAAAATCTTTCATAGCAAATCCATCAGCCATTGGTACGATATGTGTAAACGAATATCCAGAGTCGATAATTACACAATATCTAGAAAGACGTTGAGCTGATTCACTTCGATACTTGTAGGCACTTAAAAAGGCAGCTATGGAATTGTTATAAGTAGACCAGTTAGCTGATGAAGCATAACAATAACAACTTACGGTTAGTACGAATTAACCCGGCAACTTGATAATCTTCGAAAAATATTTCATTCATAGCTTCTTTAGTTGATGAAAAATTGAAATATGGTTCCGTAACAATTAGATTATGATCGGATAGGGAGAAATTTTGCTTTCAAAAGAACAACGACAATGAGATAGATTAGTTAAGCTAATAACACCATTCAAGCTAATATTCATCACAGACTGACATCAAACGGACAAGAGTCTAAAACCTGGGAGTACTCGACAGCTGTTTTGTGGGGGATGAAACAGTTGTCCAGTACTCCTAGGTTTTTAAAGGTTTTCCAACTGATATCAGTCCGTGATGAATATTAGCTTGAAATCGACCAACCAACCCCCCACAAACCTCAAAACTGAATATCACTTTTCTGTCTAGAACAGAAACGAAGTTACATACCGAGTTCGTTTTAAGCGTGCTTTTAAGAGCTGTATCTAAAATCTGACTTTGAACTTCCCAGTTGTTAACGTAACCCTAAATACAAAAGAAAATAAGTTAAAAAATGAAAGAGTTCTATGAACAAGATTATTTTACAAAACTTATTATGTACTAAAATTAAACACAAAAACCCATCATAAATGTTTGAGTCTCGTTTACTTTGTTTAGCAATCGATTGAGTAAGTAGGATCTTGTGGACAAAACACTAAACGAGGAAGGACGTTTTTGTTTCATAATATGTATACTTTATTAAATGAGGCGAATGAATTCATCACTCAACTTTTAGAGTATAAATTAAATCAACTAAATAGTCTTCCTACTGTACGGTAACCCTATAAGAAAGATATAAAACAGTAAATGTTTGCAGGTAAAACGATTTAAGATCGGCTTATAATGATTAAAAACAGAAAAGCACATTGGTCATAAAACCCAGAAGTTTATGAGGGATAAATACATCAAAATAGACGAATAGATCTGTGTTTCAGAAGTAACTGGATGGATAAGCAAAGTTTGAAAATGGCATTAATATATTTCTATTAGCCCCATTGCATATTTTGTTCTAAACGTCTGTTAACTTACAGGTTGATTGTGAAGTGTGTGTACACTTCTGTTCTGAGTGAACACTATCTTTTATGAAATTAAAGTAGTCAGAAAAATCCCAAGAAAACTGAAAGATGTTAACATCAGCAGCTCCGAAAATAGACAAGACCCCTAGTTTATAAGTACTTGGTATTTCAAGGAAGCAGAAGTAACAAATGTAACAACCTTTGAATGCTTGTTGCTTTTCCTCCAGAATACGTGATATTACTAGCTCTTTCCCGGTAAGGTTTCATAGGCTTGGAATCTTACTCACCTTCCCAAAATTGATCGTAGGTAGTTTAAATCACTCACGAGTTTCTTCCACAAGGATCGAAGTATTTTTTTTATTGGAATCCAGGAAAATCTTTTCTATGTACGTTATAATACATCTGTTAATCAATGTAGTAACAAGTTCAATCGCTAAAACAGATCAACTGTATCGTATAAACGAAATCCGCGACCGTTCTCTCCTTCATCACAACTAACCAGAGTCCAGTCTTAGAGAAAGCTGGCACATAAAGATTTCGTTTTAGAAATAACGACTTTCATTCCAAATTTTGGACGCAAATGAGTAACTGCATCCATACTTTTTAGGTCATCATCATCATCATTATCAACATAGGACCAGGCATTACTGCGTAACGGTCCGAGTTGCCACACCTCATATCAGCACATCAAGTAAAAGGTAGTGAGGTGAAAGATGAAGGTCGTACAAAACTATTGAAAAAAACCTTTTGTGTGAGGGCTATTGATATTACCTGGCTGCCCAAACCTTGGTGGGTGAAGCGGTGTTCGAATGAACGACCCAATGGTCGAAAGTCAACTCCACAGATCAATGAGCCACAACAAACTATCGTGACACTGTTACGGAACTGAAGAGTAAGTCAATTAACATCAACGTGAGACATGGTATTACTGTGTAACGGTTCAAGTTGCCATATCTCATATCAGTACATCATGATACAATGCAAGAAGACAAAGGTAAGGAAGAAGAAAATGTGAAGGTATTTTCAAGCTACGATCTTCATTATGAAACAAGATAAATACAGAGAACAGCTAAAGCCTAATAATCCTTTCAATGGATTTCCATTACCGAATATCGATGCAGTAACCAAAAGAAGATACGACTGTCTAATTTATATATAATGCCTTTTATAAATAGTTTTTAACTTCATGGTATGTTAATTTCCTGATTTTCTTCGCTGTTGCTTACAACAGTCTTGAATGAACTTGAAGTATCTGACAGAAATAAGGTCTCGTCATTATGCGGTAGTAATTGAAAAATTAACAGTTGATCACTGTATTCAAGATAAGGGAAAATAAAAGATTAGCTCGGAAGAGCAATTTGCATTTTAATAGCTCAGATGTCAATCATTCCTTTAATTTATTCGCCTCGGGTGTACACAACAGATGGAGGGGAGGGCGGCGGGGGTAAAGATTAGATTAATAGAGGACTCTTGAAGAATAAAGTGTAATGACCAACTACTAAGTGTCAGAAAGCTTTGCAGTGTGAGTTGCTTAAAACAAAAAAACACTGAGTACAACTAACTGAAGTCAAACAACTTACTAGGCTGATAATAAATTTCAAGATATGCTGAGTTTATTTCCCAGAAATATTACTACATAGAACAGTCCCAATAGAACACGACAAACTACCTTGATTGTCAGTTGATCAGTTTTCCAATGAAATTTCAAGTTTACCAATTCCTTGCTGTGGGTGTGACAATTTACAGTTTGCTGGGATATACTGTTATTTCTTAAAATTCGACTGGAGAATGTAAGAAACTCAATTACTGTTAGTTATGTCGTTTTGGAAAAGTTGAGCTTCCGTGAAATTCCAAATCTGGTTTCACAAACTAGTTCTGCAAATGGCTAACTTGCAGTATAATCTAGTCAAAACCTGCATGCAAGCAGATGAAGTTTAGCTCTGTGTATCATCATTTGGGAGGGAGAATAAACGCACTCAGAACTTTAAAGGCCAAAAATTCTGAAAACTATTAATAATGCCAATTAAACAACATATACTGACTGCAGCTTGCTATCTTCTAGTGAAATAACAAATACTAAAAGTAGTAGTGGGGTCGGTGAAGCTATCTGATTTACTTGACCGACTGATGGTTCTTAATCTATACAGCCATCGGTATATTTTATGTATGAGGATTGTATGAGTCATAATTAGTGACCTAATGTTCAATTATGTCACAAAATGCTATCAATATCAAAGAACAAGGAAATTTAGGGTGAGAAATGAAGTTCCACTTTAGTTGATTTATTAGACGAATCACGCAGTGGAACAGTATGCTTCACTGGAGTACGTTTCGGACACTAAAGAGAAATTGAATTCCAACACATTGCTTAGGTTTTACTCTTATATTAGTGAGAAACAAAACCAAATTAAAAAATTGGTCCAGCGTATAAAACACTACTTTTAGAAGTTGTCGGTTTTCTGGACCAAAATATTCAGCAATTAGTATGCACTGCCACTGCTCTGAAGCATTATTAACACCATCCAGTGAACTACAGTGATATCAGATGTTTTGGGTGAGCTATTTGTAAGCCTTCAACGTAGGTTTCGTGCTAGCTGACATTCATCAGCAACCTGTGTTTGCAATATCGATGAGACTGACATTTTCTCGAAATTTTGGACGCGCCTTGCCGCATGCAAAAGTTAGGAACTTTTTCAATGAGACCCCGGAAGACAACTTATAGGACTGCGTTATGTAAACAAATTGACTGTGGAATGGTAACTGACATAAATCTTAAGTCCCATGCAAACTAGTTAGTATCCAATACAACCTGGCAAAACCGTGTAACGGTCCGGGTTGCCAAGCACCACCTCACCAAGATATAATGCAGTAAGATGTGAGGCAGCGAAATATAAAAAGCATGAAATCAAAAGGTAATGAAGGTCACAAGAAGAGAAAAAGTGAAAAATTATGATATGAAGTATTATGATTCGCATGAAGATTGTTTGGATGTATCTGCGCCACTATGAACAGTTCTGAGTGATAACACCTAGAATCCTAAAGCATCGTTTTTGGTTGTCATGTAAACTGCAACTTGGTGGCTTACACGGCTCAGCCCAGTGGGTCACGGGTTCAAACCCCGTTCCACCCACCGAGGTTTGGAGAGCCAGGTAGTATTGTAGTGGGCGTTACTGATAACAACGGATATAAGTAGTATATATGGAGAGGGTGGCATGAATCATAGGGAATTACCGGCAATGGGTAAGGTTTCTGCCAAGAGCAACGCAGGGGACAACACAGGCGTATTACAGGGGATGTTGCTGATAAGAGTGTATGAAGAGCCGGTCAAGAGCAAATCAAGACAGGAACGGAGAGGAAACGAAGACATTTGCAAATGGCTGCGTTAGTGCAAGGAGTACCATATGTAACCACTACCATTCCAATTGTTCGTAATAAACATTCTGTCGTCGAGTTGTCTTCTATTTCTTCAGTATCACTGGCTCTCAAGTAATAGGTGTAGCTCACTGCCTATTGCACGAATGTGCGCAAGGTGGCTGAGTGCGTCTCGCTCGTTTCGTCTTAGTACACGGCTCAGGAACTTTGGGCACTGACGATATGTTTTAGTCTAGTCGCCTCTAACCTATTTCCAGCTTAAACCTACTTCAACTAACATTGGACGACGAGACAGAGACTAGGCATACGTAACAAATGTGCTAACCACCCTAGTCAATGCGAGTTTGAAACCTCATCAACCTACCTCCCTTTTGCTTAGAACTCTACACCTGGCTGCTACGTTTATGTGAAATTTCCACGACACAAGGTCTGTGCAACGAAGGCAATTGGTCGAATACCTGAGCCATTCTCGTGACCTCTACCTTTAATGACCACGTTTCGCAGCTGCAGAGTTGGACGGAGTGAATTGTTGAGTAGTATACTAAACACTTAATAAGCAATCCGAAATCACGCTAGTGACATAAATGGGACAAGCTAGCAAAAGTCAAGAGAGCATTTTGCATCCACGCTGATATTTTGCAGATCACACTGACTCAACATCGTTAGTCGAACTCCTAAGTAAGTGAAGTGGTCAACGCACTCAACCACTTCACTCCCTACTGTCAGAATGGGAATGAATATAGGCCTGTCTCAAAGCAACAATTTCTATTTAAGATAGAATAAGAAACATACCACCAACATTCTCGAACAGCCACTAAAAGTATTCAGAAAACCGCATCTTGTCAGTGTCCTCACTTAACAGGAATGTATTTTTTTACTCTAGATCTGTCAAGGATTCTCTTATGATAACATGAATCCCAATGAAGTCAGACGACGAGAGGGAGATCTTCAAAAGCACGTCTATGAGAAATCAAACAAGAGTGAAGAGACCAGAAACCCTTGATAGATAGCACTAGATATGCACAACTCACCTTATGTTCAAACATAGCCTCCGACACAACCAAAGACATCCCAATACATAGCTAGTAACAGTGATTTAATTGCCGCACACTCCAACTAGTGAACTGACACTCTTACAAGACCTCTCAGTCGACGAGTCGAATTCCGCCATAAGGCAGAGAAATGAAGATAGTATCACGCACCAGTGAGTGTGCCTGAATTCCAAGTCCTGGAGGAGATCAAAGATAAGGCTGAGACACCCACAACCAAATCCAAAGCCTATCTGGCTTCTCAGTGTTCGCTGATCCCAAGCTCCGCAAAAAGGTCGAATGATCACAAAACGTAGAATCTCAGACACTTTTCATTAGGCTGATCTTTTTAAGACAATTAAAGTGTAAATTTTCTCTGATTTTGAAACCTGGAACAATCAACAACAGAGAACAGTCAGAGGGTATCATACCTGACTACAATACGCCACCTAATCATTCTGTCACTGAAGCCAATAATCCTCGGCAATCGATCTTGAACACCTCCGATGCGATTCTCATCGAAGTCAGTTGTTATTTCTTGTTTCACATTATTTACAGACTTTTTAACTTCTACAAGAGAGATCTAAACCCAATATCAATATTCCATTCGGGATATATGTCTAGCAGATGAGCAAACGGTAGGAGGTAGTGAGATTGAAATGTACTTAGCAACCGCATGCACGCTTATGAAGGAGGCAATGTCATGCCAATTGTATGGAGGCCAATGACACTCTCTAGCTGCTCACACATCCGCATGTGCAGCGAGATTAAAACCTGTGACCCATCAGTTGTAAGTCGAGTGTTCAGGCCAAATCCAACACAGACGTGTGCTACATGCATGCTACATGTGCCAGTGTGCTACACTGTGGTAAATCTAATAAATCAGTGAAAATGGAATTACAGTCTACCACAGTGCACAAGTTTTACTCTTATACTAACATGCTATGTTCATAAAGATGGTGGAATAAGATACATCTTGATCTGGATTCAATCCACCCCCGAATACACACTGAAATAACCAATACACATACGATTAGAGCTATAATCACATATGTACATACAAATCTATCTGTTATTCACACACTCATCACACAACACACTTCATATGGTCATCATCTTTGTCCAATAATTTGACAACGCGGAATCATCCACCACGAAAGAGTCAAATCTAGTTATCATATACAACCCTGGAGATTGTAAGTTCTGGCTTACTATAACTTTGATAAAGCTACTAGCATTAAATAGCGAAACATTAGTAAATACAAGTTTGTTTTGTTTTAAATTCATTGGGAAATGCCACGACAATGAATTTCACCTACTCAATACCCAAAGATTTTCAAACTCTCAAATCCTAACTTGGCTTCCAACTCTAGACAGTTCCTATTTGAAATCAGCCTCAGCATCGTCGACACCGTACTGGTTTGGTGAGGTCTTGCAGCTTTAGGCCTTCTACATCCATTTAGGCACGGAAATACACTTGCTTAAGCCAACGCACGGTCGATGTCCTGACACGTGCTCTGGAAGGAGTGGCAATCTCCTAAGTACCTTTTTTGCGACAACTGATACCAATATGGTCCATCTGCGAACGTCGCTTAGTTTTGGTCGGTGGACGCCACGTCGAGTAGTATCTCTTTTTAAGTCCGGAGTTAGTCCTGGTCGAAAATAGATGGTTGTCTGAGCAGAGTTGTAGCGACCAATCACCATTACATGTTCGTTTGGCTGGGTTTCCGAGTGAGATTTTCGTAGATGTTCAAACGAGGATAAATAGATACTGTGTGCAGTTCGCCTGCAGAAATTACTTTAGAGAAGGGTGCAAAGCAAATATATTAAACCTGACGTCATCTTATTTCAAATTCTGAATGTATAGGGAAATGCAGACCGAAACACTGACGTACACTCGTGTTGCTTATATTTGAATAATGACAGTGAACCGCATAGAAACTTTAAATGAACAAGGTGTATACATAGGTGAATGAAATAAAATTGATTCAAGACACTATTTAGTAGGGTGTGAGAAAAGCATGCTGTACTGATGGGAAAATTCCGCACAGGAAGCCTAATGTCATTTTATAAATAGTACAATCAAATAATACTAAAAGTGAGTACTGTAAAAGACTGTTAACTAACCCATACAACCTGAGAATATGGTTTGTTGGTTTCAGCGCTCGACTTTCAGGCAATGAATCCTGGGCTCATATCCCACTTCACCTACTTTGATCTCAGCAACTGAGTATAGTCACAAGTCTTCATGAATACGGCTGACAAATTTATACATAAACCTGCATCAGGCTGTCACATTATTATTTACGTTGCAAATGGAATATTGTTTAGAAAGAAATTCATCAAAAAAGACCACTTTCAACAGACATAAACACCCACAATACTTACCTTTTTGAATGGCATAACACAAAATAAACTTGATAGATTATTACACTGTTCAATTTCACTTCCAATGAATGTACGACCAGATAAAGTTTTGATTTGAAAATACAATTGTCAACTATTCTTGGAGAGAGCAGAGATTATTGAATGTATCTAGAGTAAACTACTTTGGATGAACATCTGTAGAGAATCCAATTTTTAGCGACCCACCACCCATATCAATGATCATTGTAGGTGATGTCATAATTTACTACAAACCAGAAAAATTATCTTTTGAGTCCTGATAAAAAAGTTAATGAAGCAAGATAAAAATGCAAATAAACTAGTAGTTTACTGTTACACAGAAGGTTTTAATTAGATCCCTTGATAAACGTATTTCAACAAAATAATAAAGCATACACCACATCAATGAATGCTGCTGTATCTCCGTGTTTTTACTTGTAACAATTTCAACATCCGACTAAAAATGTTAATAAAAAACCGGATAGCTAAACAGGTATAAACTAGCATAACCGGTAACCGTTCAAAGAATGTTACATAACAGAAACAAGATGCAATTTAACGACCATACACTACGGTATGACCACCACTTTTTGAGAGTTAATGGTACCACCCGGCTGATAGTTGCTACCTTGACATGATGGACGGGCGTGCATATCACAATGGTCCGACAAGCTACACTAGCAAGAACGCTTGTTCCTGCGAAGTCTTACCAGAAAGGTCTGTTGGACAGTGGTAAGACCAAAAGCAGTCACCACTGTAGTATAAATTGTTACGTTATAACGTGGATCTGAGGGCAAAGTCGTACTACTGGCTAGATGAGGTGTGACAGTAGTAAGGTGCTTCCCTTAGATGACCAGCAATGCCACCCTGATGCTGCCTTCCCTACGGGAAGGAGGAAGTTAGGAGAGGTCAGTCCCTAAAATAGAAGATTCCCCCTGCCTCACGGTCTCCTGGTGCAGGTGGTATGGGTTTTTTATGTCCACCTATTAGAATAACTAAATCTGAAAACAAAAATCCACAAAAGGGTGTGTGTGTGTGTGTGACAGGCCTCAAGCAGATCTCCCATGGAGCGTTGAGCTGTGGAGCAGAAAGTGCGCTACTTGACTGGATACCAGTAAAAAACCGATTATATACTGTTCAACTGAATGAGTCTGTAAGAGCTAGGAAGGATCATGAAACCAACCGATGTCTATTTATAATCTCCACCTACACACCCACCAACTGCAATTCGGATGACGCGAAGAATGAATTCTATGAACTGTCAATTTAACAACGAAAAGCAAAGCGTTCAGACGTAGTCATAATGGAAGGTAACCCTAATGATGTATTAGGGAAGCTGAGCCAATCGGAGAGGCCTCTACGGAATCCTATGCCAACGAGCCGACAACGGTGATCGTCAATTGCAACTTTGTTCCAACAACCATTTGTTTTTGGCCAGCACTAAGTTTAAGCATAAAGAGAGACGCTCTTTCGCATGACGTCCGTCGACTCAAAAACAACTGTGAACACAGATCACATTGCTATGGGCCATCGTTGGAGGATTATCGCTGTTTCTGGATTACTTGTTTGGACTCTAATCACGCGCTAGTGTGGGCTTACGTATGTCTGGCCGAAGAAAAGTGGTGATAGTAAAGCATGTCCTCGACTGACAAATGAGCACGTTAAGTACGCATGTAGAGAGGGGTTAGCTAAGCATTTATCTGAACATAACAGCAATGCTCATCCAGAGGAAACCCAGCGTGACATTAGGTCTGCGGTAGAAACAGCAGTAAAGACAGATGGTAACGTACACTTGAAGGTCAGAAAACGTCATTGGATTTCCGCAACTTCATCCGAACTGATTGGTACGAGAAGATTGATTTCAGCTGGTTTTGACCAAGATCCAGAGTGAAAGCAACTTAAACGTAAACTGACCGATAGTTTTTGCAATGATCGCAAGCAGTGGTGGGTAGAAAAAGCGAGAGAGATGGAGAAGGCATCAGCGTTAGGCAACACTCGGCAACTACTTAGGCTTACTAAGGATGTTGAGAAGAAAACGATGGTTAGCGAAACTATCACCAAAAAGGATTTGACGGTGATAACACCCCCAGGATAGGCGGTTGGGACGTTTGGTAGAACACCTTGAAGCTCAGTTCAACTGACCCTCAGCAATGCTTCTGTTGCCAGACATCCAGTCTGAACCTGAATAGCACGTAGATGTCAGTCCTCCAACTCTCCTTGAAGTTTAGAAGGCTGCATTGAACCTGGAACGATGCAAACCGGTAGAACCTGACGGCTTGCTACATGAAGTTTTCAAGGATGGAGGTAGGAAATGGCTAATTAAAGTTATGAAGGTACTAGGTAGTGCATGGGAATCAGACGTAGTGTCATCAAACTAGTTTACTTTATTAGTCATCCCAGTCTGCAAGAAAGAAGAGAAATTTTCATGTGACCATAAAGGAATTAGTTTGACTTAAACCGTCTCTATAACCTTAGGATCCTTAGTTATCCAACGCCTAAGTGGAGCTAGAGAACAGCAAACTCGAGAAAACCAGGCAGGTTTCAGACATGGATTAGGGTGTGTCAATCATACTTTTACCCCACGACAGGTTCTGGAACATAGGCATACATATCGACCAGTGGCCGACACTTGCGATATTTCTTGACCTTAAGGTGGCATTTTACTATGTCGACTGTGAAGGGAATACTGAGAAAGCATATAACGCTAATCAATGCTCTCAACTCGAAATCACACAAACATGTAAGGGCTTATGGAGAATTGTCATCAGAATCAACGACAACCAAAGGTGTCCACCAGGGATGTCCAGTCACCGTTCGTATTTAACTTCTCCGTAGACGTATTGATGGGCATAACCTCAGGTACATCTGACTTCTTACGGATTGACCTACTCTCTGGAGGTCATATGGTTGACTTGGAGTATGGAGGCAATATTGTCTTGCTGGGTGAAGAGGTAGACAAAATGCAGGGTCTTCTTAACGCGTTTAGCGGGAAGCTGAGTTTGACTGGCATGCGTTTCCGCCTGTCAAATGTAAGATGATGCTCCAGGACTGGTCTGCTGGTCACCAAAAGTATTGAAATGTGAGTAAACCTTGAGGATACACTTTCAAAGAAGAAAGTGTGAAGTAATTTGCATTTTCCTCACTTTACGAATAGAACATTAAGAAAGCGTCCTTCACATTAACCGTGAAGTCCAATGCACACACAAATACCAGACACAACTACCACTGAAGTGTCGTAAAACCCTGGAATACTCTTCCTGCAAAAGGGATCCAGGATACTTCATCCTAATCCTTCAGATGCCGACTTAACACTTAAGATGTGGGTCGAATCTGCTTAGAACCAACTGAATTTCTAAATTTTAACCGCCAGTTTTTATCGTTCTTTAATTTTACACAGGTTAACAACCACAAGAACCAGTGATCTATGGATTCTAGACGCAGAATTCATTTAACTGTAAGCTTCTATTGTCAATAACTATTTGTTCTTTTGAATGCAGAACTTTTCGCGGAAATCCAGGAATATCAAGTGCTTTTGATATTCTTAAAGAATTTCTTCAGCATTTCGAGGAAGACAGTGTGCAAACAAGCCCCACGTTTCTAGGTGGTATTTTTCGCCCAAAGTCGTTTAGCCAGTGAACTTGTTTCTGCTAACTAGATTTAAAAAATCACCAAACACCTCAAGCAAACCATAGAATTTCTGAGTTATAATGTTCGATACACCTAAGCAAGTGTGATAACTTCATGTAACTCCACAACTTTGTGGAGTTACATGGTATGAATATAGACAATGAATCACGTCCGTAAAATTATCCAGTAAATGATACTGTTCCAATGTGTGATATTTTTAATAAGCGGACTAAAATGTAATTGCAATCTATTGCAGTGCCGAAGTTTTGCTTTTACATAATTATAACATACGGAGTTTGGTAGTAACGCCAAACTTGAAGCTCCCTCATCAGATCTCGGACTTCAAAGATCTTGTGGTACGATTACAAACGGCGGGTGACAGAATACTAGAAGCTTTGGCTTGATAGGCTCCCATGTCTAGTGATAGCAAACAACTAGTTAATCTGTTTGATAACCCACATGTATAAAAAAGACCAGGCAAGAAATTAGATCGAATATCCAATATCTTTTTACGAGCTAGTGTAAACCAATTGATTTCTTCGTGCTCGCTTCTAGGTCTTGCGGAACGGTTTCAGTTCTTTGGTGGATTCCAATGCAAAGGACTGCAGCTTCAAGCGCACCTTCAAACTTCGTGTTGTAGAATCAGTGAACTGCGATTCCTTGGGTTTTTCGTCTGTCTGATTGGAATACATTCTGATTTCGCAATGGTCGCAATTGTCTTCTTGATTCTGAAAAATCTGAAAGGATAGAAATACGATTAACTAGTTAATCTGGTCTCAAGTTAGCATTATTGCATCTGATCTGAGGAAAGCTTCTCGAGTACAGCCCATCGGTACGGTAGGACTCGATGTGTGCATCTAGCCTCCTTTTAAAAGAACCAGGGGATGGGGCTGTAACAACTGCTGAAGGGAGGGAGTTCCGTAGTTTACAAACTCTAACTGCAAATGAGTTAGCACGGATCTTTGTACGTGCTCACTCATGCTCTAGTCTTAACGGGTGACTCCTCAGGTTGCGTTTCCGACTAAAGCTTAGAAGGGATCTATTAGGATGGAAGGGATTATGGGCGGCGTGGTACATCATGATCATATCCCCTTTGACCCTTCGGGTATTGTGCTGGGTGCGGCTGAAGAGCAACTAAGCATTCTGGGTACGGCTTGTGCCCTAGGCCAATCACATTCTTTGTAGCTCTTCTCTGTACCCGTTCTAGGATGGCTATATCCTTTTTCAAGTATGGAGACGTTATACTCAAATTTTTCTCTAGATGAGGACGAATCTACAGAGTATACACTGTGGTGAAAAGAGAAGGAGTTAGACACCCCAAGATTAGTGAGAGAAACCCCAGGATTCCATAAGCCCTATTGGCTGCAAGGAGACGGTGAGCTGAGGCTCCTAGTGTATCATTTTGTGTAACTCCCAGATCTTGTTCCATGTTAGAGTGACAGATATTTATTTCACCCAGAGAGTAAGAACTTGGATTGCCTTTATGTTTGTCAACTATCATAATTTGACACTTCTTCGAGTTGAGAGGAAGCAGGTTTTCTATAGCCCAGTTAAGGATTTTTGTAAGGTCCTCCTGGGAGATCGAAAAATCCGTCGGCACCCGTATTTCCCTCCAAGCCTTCAGACCATCGGCATATAACAGAGAATGTGAATTAAGGACCCCTGGTAGGTCACTGATAAAAGCGAGGAACGGCAATGGGCCCAGTATAGAACCTTGAGGCACACCACTCAGCATCGGGAACCAAATAGATAGAGAGGAGCCAACCGTAACTGACTGCACCCTGGTGCACAGATGATCTCTAAGCCAGATCAATAATTTTCCGTGTACACCCGTGAGCTGGAGTTTCCCACAAAGGATATCATGATTTATCCTGTTAAGGGCCTCAGAAAAGTCAAGTAAACCAATGTGTATAGGCTTTTTCTTCTCAACAAAGAGTGTCCAGATATTCGAAGCTATCAACGGGTTGGCGTTACATGACCTTCCTGGTAAAAAGCGATGCTGACAGTGGTTTAGGATCAATTTCTGAAGTGAGCACGAAATGAGTCATTTATGACTCCATGACCTTGGCAGCTGAACAGATCACGAAGATCGTTCCGTAGTTGTTTCCACCTTTATAAATTGGGACTACAGCCACCCGTTTCCAATCAGAGGGTGACCTGCCTTCAAGAAACGAGAATTCGAAGAGGTTTGCTAGTGGGGCGTATAGAACTTCAGCACACTCTTTGAGTGCCCTTGGGTGAATCCCATCGGTTCCTGGAGACTCATTCGGGTTCAGTTTCTTTAATATTTCCACAATTACAGAGGGTTTGAACTCTATATGGTTTAGTTCCCCTGTGATACGGGTGTCCGACTGAGGCGAGGTTTTGCCTCCCAAATGACAGTTGCTTTGGAATTCGTGAGCCAGTCGGTTTGTAACTTCGGAGATGGCACAGAGAATCTCCAAACTAATGGGGTCCTGTAAACTCAGTGAACTGTTACTCCTCTGTTTCATCAACGGGTACAGTATCCCGTGGTTCCCTCCAGGGTTCAACAAAGTTGTGTCTGGTGGTTCATTCTGTCATTTCTGATCTTTACTGTACATTTTTACGGATGTCTTTACGATTTAGCCAGTCAAAAGGGCTGTTAGTGCACCTCCATAGATTCCAAGACGACCGTTTACGCCATATTAGTTTGCGCGTGCTTGACTTAAGCCAGGAGGAGTAGAACTTGTTAGTTCTTCTTAGAATCAGAGGAGTGTTGTCTTTTATCGTGCCTTAGTAACTCAGTTTGAAACCCAGCTTATATTTAAAGAAAACTAATGACGAAGCCCTGATAAGCACAGCAGATAATACTTTCTGGCACCGGAAATCGTTAAGAGGCTGGAACTTAAGCCTGATGACCACACTATTATATTCCGTCAAAACTCAGTACTAGAACTCGGCTGAGGGTCCACAGGCGTTCCTCTGCCACCAGAAGCCGGACCATCAACTCATGAATGACAAACCTCTGGAAACTTCGTGGCCGCAACAGTAGTACTCGCTATCGGTAGACGAAGGCTAGATACATATTAAAGATACTATTCGGAGCGCTGTAGAAGTGAGTTTTCTCAAATTAACCAGACGACCATCTCTTGAACAGCCGTGGGTTACTCACACAACACAAAGACAGATGCTGTGAAAGACGAAGCCATGGTATAGGTGGTGCTTATCAAACAAAGAACCAGACTTGTGTCGCGAAAAAAACCGATAAATAAAGGTCCGAGTCTGATCATGGAACCGAACGTGTGACCGTTTAGTAGCACCGAGTTAGCGGAACTGTTGAGCTGCCGATTAGACCGGCAGCTCAATACAGTGATGCATCCGCCATCCGACGCCTAGTAGCATGACGGAGTTCCAGGACTGCGATACGAAGCCAACGGAAGTAAAGATTTGGTAAAAAATGTGTTTGAAAAGCCATCAATACCCAGAGTAGGGAAGTCTCTGGGTTGTGACGACATAAAACCGATGGCCCTACGGAATTGTGCTGATACGCTGAGCATATCCACATGCAGTCCGTACACTAACTATTCATCAGTGACCCCCTGGCGTATGTCCCCTCGTCTGTCCTCTTACTTATTAATGACGTCAGAACACGGAGGACAATAAGTAGGGAGAAGGATTTCAGGATACTCCAAGACGAACTGCTGCAACAGGAGTTCCGATCCCCTGCGATTGGCTCCAGCTTCAGCCTGGAGAATTGGAAGGTTATGCATCTTCATACACAACAGGCAATGAAAACTAGCCACACCCCCAACAAGTACTCAATCACCAGGGTATCTAGAGAGAGAAAGACCCAGGAATAAAACTCTGACACACTGAATGCCAGTGCCAACCACGGGGATGGCAACGAAGGCGAACGCTATCATATACCTTCCAAGAAAGCAGCTTGGGGCTCAAACCCCAGGATCGTTTCTCATAGTTTTGGGACCTGCGTCGGGCCACACCTAAAGGCCGCCCTTTCCGCTGAAGAGAGATCCAGGTGCCCTCGAGAAGGTGTGGAGGAGAGCAACAAGGTCGCTTGTCGGACCAACGGGCAACGCCTATGAGCAGCACCTTAGGCAACTTGACTTGCTAACGTTAAACTATTTAGGGAAAACAAACAGCCTAGTAACGGCCTACAACATCACTCACTAGGTAGACCACTCCAATAGGTTAACATCTTCGGTCGAAAACCGGCAACCTCTCTGGGACCGCCCCTGGATACCTCATCACGTGGCAAAGAGGAGAATGAGGTCCAACCTGTTCTCACACACAGTATGCGCCTGATGAAATGTTATGTGAAGGAAGTGGCCACAGCCAAATCGGCCGACCCCATCAAACCACTGCTGGATGAGCGTGTCAGCGCATATCTACTACCACCAACATTTGGTGGCAGTAACTGAAGGTTTTCTTATCCATTTCTGCGTCCCCTATCTTGTTTTCTGCAATAAGACCCATTCCCTGTCCGTACTACTACCAGTAACAATTACTTTTACATGAATAACTTTCACTCCAATTATTCTCATTATCCACTCTCCCTATTTCTAGTGTTACACTCTGAGTAATGCTGCATACTTGTTTCCGGATGCCCGCAGAAGCAGGAATTGGGAAAGGTTAGACCGTTTTAATGACATCCATTATTCCCCCGAACAAACCAAGCGATCGCTCAAAACCAAAACGAGTTTCTCCTACTGGGGCTAACGGTACTGGGTGTTGAAGGAAAGTGATAAAACAGGTAATGTAGTGTACCAAGTGTTGTGTATCATCTTTGGACCACAAAATAGTCCACCCTTTAAAAAATGTAGACAAAACGCCGCCTCACCATCCCGATGTGTTTCATGCTCTTGCCCATAAGTTGATTTAGATCCTTTTCTCCGGATGCGCTCTGCATGGTTCTTTTCCTGTGAAGTGAAAGAGCAAAGGTTGCAGCCTGGAATTTTTGATGGGGCCACGTGACTCTTAACTCAAAACAACGCAATAATAATATATTTCCAATGATGATCTATAAGAACACATGCCATTTTTACGGGCAATATCCAAGTGCTGTTTCGTTATTGAAGCTGTATAAGACTAGAAAGAAACAAATCGTCGTGGGGTACAAAGTCTGCTGGAGTAAACAATTGTATAGATATTCCGCGTCACAAATACAGGATGAAAGCGACATCGTTAAACAGCAGTGGTGAAAATTAACGAAAGCATAACCACTCGGTGTGAAAAGCAGTAGTCAGCCATGAAATCTGTAAGGGCATATTGCATATTGAGTGCTGAGAACAAGTGAATCCGGAAATATGTTTGTATTCAATAAGCTTGTACTGTCTACAGATGGCAGGCGAAACTGAGATGGACGGCCGGACAAATTTGGGTCCGGTATCATATGGCGTCATGCAGAGTGTGTAGGTCTATAATGTTGTCAACAGAGTCATTTGAATAAACGAAGCCAGGGATGCATTTCCATCCAGCTGCTGTTGTCATATTACAGCGGAGAATATAAGAGGTTCCACTATCAAACCGTTCAATAAGACTTCAAGGTCGGCGCGCCATATGGGGTCACTGTCGTTTGGCCTCGTTTTCAGGTGAGTGGTTGTCAGGAGTGGAAGAACTTACATGTTTGCGTACAAACGAGATTTTGTACGGACATTTCTAGTTGCTCTACCGATTGTAGTTACGTATTCAGGAGAGGTAGTTGTCTAGGACGAATTGTCCAGCCCCTGGTGATTTTGCATCTCCGGGTGGTAAAAGACGATAGTTCTCGTGTTGAATAGAAGTTCGAAGTGTATCTCGGTGTTCAGTGTTTTGAAATGACCGCCATCACAATCTGCGTATCGAGTGATAAGGAGAAACACAGAGACGTGAGGACCAAAGTTAGTTTTCTTGGAGTTTGGGGAAGCAACGTTGAAGACTAGGGTGTCTAGAAAGGACGCAGGGTGTAGGGGGTTACACAGTCTCACAATCTACTGGTAGAATGCCTTTGGGGTTTTAAGTACAACATTTCTCACGTCCCAGTCTAAGCTGTATTATAAATACTTGAAGATGGTGACTCTGTTTTGCACTTGAGAACCAGTAAGAGCTTTGACATACACATGCAGGGTCAGGGAAAGATAGTTACTATAATCTGAAGGGGAGGGGGGGTGAAGGGGCATACTGGGTCCAATGACATGGGATAACCTCGCCTGGTTAGCTAGTTCACTAGTTACTAGCCGGTCCTAAGCCCGGGTAAAGGGCGAAGGTTGGGCATAGGGCTAGCAACCCTACCCCGTAAAACAAATCCGACCACCAGAGAAACTTCAAAGCACAAACAAAATATAAAAAACAATATTATTCCTCTCCGGAATCGGGGGGGGCGAAATCACGCCGATTGGTGAAGGTCTTCGGGAAGCCAACTGGCCGATGTGCCGTCTCGCCCTCGATGAAAGCGAAAGTAGACGTGGGGACGTGGAATGTCCTCACCACGTTTGAACCTGGTAAGGCGGCCCAGATTGCAAAGGAGACTAGAAGGTATCGCAGTGAAGTGCTAGGAATTTGCAAAAGTAGGTGGAATAGAAATGGACTGTCCAAACTGTCAACTGGAGAATCAATAATCCACCCCGGTCATCCAGACGATAACTACGAGCACACTGAGCTTCGGAGTGGCTATCATGATGTCCCTCTCCAGAGAGCATCGAAGGCCCTCATGCAGTGGGAACCAATGTCCTACCCAGCATCATGACAACAAGGTTCAACTCAAAAAGAAGGAAGGTCACAATCATACAATGCTACGCAACTACGAATAATGTAGTGCAAAAAAACAAGGAGGAATTCTACAGACAACCACAATCAACAGTAGACGAGATCTCAGTTGGCGATATCAAAATTCTAATGGGTAGGGTGACATGAATGCCAAACTGGGAGTGGACAACACAGGAAGAGAACTAGCCATGGGTGGAGGAGCGCCCGGTGGGGTGATGAGCGAGAATGGAGAACTGTTTGCAGAATTCTATACACTCAACCATTTGGTGATTGGAGGCAGTGTGTTCAAGCACAAGAATATCCGCAAAGTGACACGGATTTGATGTCACCAGATGGACACACTAAAATCAGATCAACTTCATCTCAATCTCAAGAAAGTGGAGAAGCAGCCTTCTTGACACAAGATAAAGAAGGGCAGCAGATGTGGTCTCAGACCACTATCTAGCGTAAGGAACCTTCCAAATCAAGCCGAAAGCCTTCAAGGAAGTCGGTGATAGACCACAGTTCAAGTTCAACACCCACAACAGAAGCTGAAGGACGAAACTGCAGAGGAAATCTTCACTTCAGCCTTCGAGACAAAATGGGAGATATCGAGCAACATCACTGAAGAAACCTGTGTGGAAGAACAGTAGAAGTCTTTGAAAGAGATGTGGAAGGAAACCTGCGCAGTTGTATTAGGAAGGAAGAAGAAAGAAGACAAGGGATGGATCCCGATGGATACATGGAAGCTGATAAAGCAGAGAGAGGAGGATGGTGGAGCAGAAGACAAAGCAGTGCAAGGATGAACCACGAGAAGAAGAACTGAGTACAACGTATAAAACACTAGACAAAGAAGTGATGAAGAGTGCGCATTACGACGACGGACACTTCTACGACACACTTGCAAATGAAGCAGAACAGGCTGCAGGTAGGAGAGATGGAGACCTGACAACATCGTGTCAAATAACCAGGTTACTGTCTGGTAGTGAAGAGATCAACACACATGAAACCAACAAAAGATGATGAAGGAAATTTAATTAGGAAAGAAGAGAAACAAAGGAAACAATGGACCGACCACTTCAAAAAGCTGTCGAATCGACCACCGCCTGCACTTCGTTCAGAAATACCACCAGCTGCTCAGTCACAGACCTACCAGTGAACACAAACCCTCCGACGAAAGTAGAAGTCTTCAGCGCCGTAAAGCTACTGGAATGCGGAAAGGCAGCAGGACCAGACGGGGTCTCACCAGAAGCACTGAGAACAGACGAAAGGACAACAGCGGGCATGCTCACACCACTATTACAGAAGGTCTGGAAGGAAGGAAAGGTACCTGCTCACTGATTGGAAGAAGGGCTAACTTGTCAAACTCCCAAACAAGGGAGACCTAAGTCTTTGCAAGAACTGGCGAGGAATCATGCCCCACTCCTGTCCACCCCAAGCAAAATATTATGCCGCATCATCCTGGAGAGACTAAAGGATGCACTAGATTCAAAACTATGACCGGAACAGGCTGGCTTCAGGAAGTACAAATCATGTGAGGACCAAACTGCAACGCTTCGCATCATCATAGGACAGAGTATAGAATGGTAGTCAACTCCACACCTCAACTTCATCGATTTTGAAAAGGCCTTCAACAGCGTCGAACGAGAAGTAATTTGACAGGCAGCTGCTTCAACACTACGGAATACCACAAACTTTTATCAACCTCATTCAACAATTATATGAAGACACCACATGCCAAGCAATTCACAATGGCAAGCTCAGTGATGCCTTTCAAGTGAAGACAGGAGTGAAACAAGACTGCCTACTATCACCCATGATGTTCCTGATTGTGTTGTGGTCGACTGGATCATGCAGCAGAAAACTGTGAGGAGGGAGAAGGGGGGACATGCTGGACCGTGGAAAAGAACCTAGAAGGCTTGGATTTCGCCGATAACTTGTGTCTGATGTCGCACAAACTGGAAGATCTACAGGCGAAAACTAACAAGTTGACAGAGAAGGTGAGGTAGCGAAGACGGAACTCCAAGTGAATATGGAGAAGACAGAGGTGATGAAGATACCCAACCAACAACAACAACAGCAACAACAAGCTCCAATCACCATCACTGGGAGGAACCTAAAGGAAGTGCCCTTTTTCACCTATCAAGGCAGCACTGTTTCAACTACAGGTGGCACAGGCGAGGATGCCAAAGCCAACCAGGATCTGAAAAGCAAGACAGGCACTCATTGGCCTGAAACCGGTGTGGAGATCTACTGCACTCAGCATGTGGAACAAGATCTGGATTTTCGATACCAATTCAGTCAAGTCAGTGCTTCTATATGGCTCAGAGACTTGGCGCGTTACGAAAGGGATTTCCAACAAACTACAGACAATCATCAACAGCTGCCTACACTCAATACCAGAGCTGAGACGGCCAGAATAACAAGAATAAGCAACAAGGAACTGTGGCCGGGCAACGAACCAACCAAGAACCCATTGCCGAACAAATATGCGGTAGAAGGAAGTGGAGATGGATTAAGCATACGCTGAGAAGGCCGAATGGGGACGTCACGCTTCAGGCCCTCGAATGGAGCCCCAATGGGAAGCGACGAGTTGGGCGTTCGAGGTGAGGGTGACATGGAGGAGATCGTGGGAGGAGGAAATGAGGGCTTGTGGGTTGTCGTGGCGCTAGATTCAAACGATCTCAGAGAACAGAGAGCACTAAGGACGTGCTACTGAAGCCGCATGGTCCATTAGGAACCCAAGGGACAGATAATAATAATAACAAATGATATGATATAAGGGCGATTTCTATAAGTCTCCACTGTCAGATCTGCCATCTCGTATTAAGCATTTCTGCATTAACTTGGTCCGTCACTGCCTTACCCGTGCCATGTACTGTCATTGCTTTTTCCTCCATTAGCCCCTACTCTCTTTGGTAACTGTAGTAGTACGGCTGGCAGGGAGGAGGTTAGAGGTTGTCACACTGGTCACCAGGTACCCGGTGTTATTCACAGTCTGTGCCATGCCTTCGCACATCCAAAGGCCTCAACCACTCTTGGGCATCTCACAGGTTAGGGTGGTTCTCATGAGTCCCCACCATCAGATCCATCATCTCTCGGTGTTCAGCTGATTTTGTATTTTGAATTATCTT
Source organism: Heterobilharzia americana (assembly GCA_944470555.2). Lineage (NCBI taxonomy): Eukaryota > Metazoa > Platyhelminthes > Trematoda > Strigeidida > Schistosomatidae > Heterobilharzia > Heterobilharzia americana. The sequence goes on along the minus strand of OX104130.1, from coordinate 50,468,830 downwards.
ACGACCTGTCGCCGATACTCTTGTAACATATGTTATCACTAAATTTATTTTCAGGAAACTTCCTTCCCTTTTGCTAATCGTAGTATTTTTGGCGGAAGACCATGACCACTGCATGTTTGCCTTAGTATTGTACGGTGATGAAATGTGAGTAGTTGGTCAGCAAGATATGCCTAAAGTAAGATAAAGGTCAGAAATATGAGTCTTAGCTATGATAGGCTAAATTTATTTACTTAGAGTGGAAGGTGAAAGATTTATTTTTCATGGCTCAGAATGAATAAATGTTAAGTCGAAAGATGAGTTACGTTACGAAGAAATGGGGGTATATAATGTGTATGTACTGTAACTTTTGGACACTTGGCATCACAATAGTTAAATGTCCCCATTTCTGTACCATCCAACACTGCCAAAAGTTTTTGAGTTTCTCTATAACTGCCAATTTTGTGAGGCCCGTAAACCGGTTTCCCCGAGGATTGTATGTTTAGTTATTTATTTGCAAAATTTGATGCAAACACCCGTGGTTGATCTGCCCGAAGACTCACTGAAGGTTTGCGGCTACCAACTCTGCATAGAATACCCTTTTGTCACGGTGTAGCCTTCAAATTAATGGGGCAGAATGACAGTTAAATTCTATTCGATCAAAGTTGCAAAATACAAGTAACTTCGGATTGAAGTGCAAGGACTACTGAAGGCTTCCAGGTAGACGGGCATTGCATTAGAACCATTTATATTCTTAGCAGCCCTGCAGATCCTTTGCTGCCCCAGTCTTAACCTAATGAAGCGAAATAACCCCCAGACAAGGGGATCCCCAAGAGCTAAATGCGGGAATGTATGAAGAACTTCAGTACCGCGTAGGATAGCAAAACCAGACGAAAAGTTGCAAACAATATGACAGGAGTTTAACCCTGCTTTGTGTGAATCAACAAAAGGTACTCAAACTTCAAGTAGCTTCCCTGTCTAGAGACAAGAGGCTATTTGTCAGAAGTGTAAGACAACTAACGAACAAGCAAATAAGCTGCAAACGCTTGTTTATCCAGGCTCTCACTGATGCCTGAGCTTGAAATCGAGTTTATATTTGAGGTCTTGATGATGTAGCCTCAGTAACCTCTACAGGGGGGAATTTCAAAAATTATAAACTCTGAGGACGTGGAAATGATGCCTAATGTCAGTTATACTACTTCCAAGTCCTAATTTTTAGATGCTTTCTCTAAGGCCAGTGTTGGAACTAGGCTTGGCAGGACAGTTGGTCAGAGGACATGAACTATTTTTAGTACTGCATGCCATTGTTAGGTCTCTCAGTCGTCCATGTTTTAGGGGGTACGAAACAAATGCTGCTTATACTGCTTATAAGCTTTGAACTCTTGTCCAACAGTGATTTGGGTCAGCATCTTTGAATGCTTTCCATACGGTTCTCGTGCTGCTAAAAATGGGAAGAAGGACTACGGTCTTGAGTTCTCGGTAGGCTCATAATGTTCTACGTAATACTTGGCGAAACCATAGTAGTCATGTGTGTTTGAGGACTCATCTCAGAATTACAATCGCCAGATTTGCACGGAACGTATTAATGTCGGTTATTTAGGCGACTGAATTCGCTAGAAAGCAAGACAGGTAACTCATTTTTATCGGAGTTACATTCAGCGGTAGTTCTTTGAGTTGAAACGTATGAAGAACATCACGTGGCGGACGGGCTACCGAGTACCCTACATGGTTGATACGTAGTTCATTTCAATTTCCCCGGCGCTGAAATGGGGTGGAATCAACATCATGTGAGGTTAACTTACCACGCTTACGTCTAGTTCCTCTTCAGGGCTTTAAATCACGGTGAAAGAGAAGAATTCCAGGAGAAACCCATAGGGACGAATCTTTGATGTTTGTTGGGGACTGGCGAGGCCTTGATACCGAAACCCTTGGAGCTTCAAATGTAACCCATCATTTTTTTGCACGTGGTAAAACTCGGCTAAACCTTGACGGGGAAGCCATTCAAATATGATTACTTCTGTAGGATGTATTTTTACTTGCGTAATCCCGGCGTAGTATATTGGAGCAAACAACAAAATAAACAAATATTTTGCATTATTCCTCAACGTTTCGATCTTGCTAGGAAGGTCCTTTTCAGGAGTATGAATCTGACACAAAGTTTTCAGGTTAGTATTCAAGTTTCGGTACACAAAGTGGTGACCTTTACAATCATCCAGTTACATAGTGATATGGAGCAAAGATCAATGTAATGCAGGTGAATGAATAAGCAACCAGGCCAGAGAGGTTTATCCGTTATGCGAGCAGGGTGGAGCAAAAGTGGGGTGGGGAAATTTTTTAGTTCGTCCGTGAAAGGTACAGTGGGGTTGAGAGACATCGAAGGTGAGAAAGAACAGATTACTAGTTTGCAAGGATGAATATCTGAGGATGAGACAATATATCCTAAATAAATAATAATATTTATAGCCATAAATGTACTTTTGATAACACTTGAAGTACGAGCGATAACAAAATGGATTATGTTGTGTTTTATCGAATGTATGTGACTCAGAAAGCAGTGTAAAATTGATGAAAATCGTAGGTCAATAAGGTGTATGTAATAGGACTAGACAATCTACCTTCTCTTCAGATATTATTTATAACTGCCTAGGTGAGTCATCAATGTATGCCATATTGATGGGATGTCTAACCCATCTTTTCTGTTGACCGAAGAAGGCTATGAACAGATGTGCAAAGCTTCTGCAGTGGTCCACCCTTTGTAAGGGAGAAAACCCTTTTGCAGAACTTTTCCTGTTCGAATTATATTTTATGACCTGAATATAGGGCATGAGCCGCGATGGCAGAGCTTTTTTCAAATTTTTCTAGATCATAGGACTTTTTTGGTGGTTTCTTGCAACTTTGACCGTGTTCGGCTAGACGCGCTAGTACTTGACGTTATGTCCCTCCAATGTATGTGGCATCGCATCCACTACAGTCTACCTTATAAACACAATTCTGTTGTTCCAAATGGGGAATCGGATCTTTTAATTTACACAAGTGTGAGCGTAATGTATTCATCACCTTAAAGAATATTCTGATGTTGTAACTATTAAGGATACATCTTATTTCCTCTTATGTGGATGTTTGATAAGGAAGTACCATAGTACTTATCCAATCTTTATGGCTTGACTTTTTCATATTTTTATTCGATAAACTTTTTCTATCTTTTTAAAAAGTTTGTCTGGATAGTTATTTTATCTTGAGTCTTGGTTAAAGCTGGTTACAATATCTGAACGGTGCATAAGTGAATCCCTGTCAACCCAGTCTCGTCAATATAATGGTCATAGTTATCACAATCAAAAGTCATGAAGCACTTCAGGCGCATAACACCTATTCTACCCTAGTGCTCACTAATACATGTGCATCTATTTGGTTCGATGGGCAGCTCGGCGGTACATATATGTTATTCCACGCAAATGTACTGTTGTGGAATAGCAAACCAATGGCATAACTACCGCGAATTAGTGACATCTGACACTTGCGATGACGTGAAAAAGAGCGCTGTGGCTCTGGGTGGTTGGTTACTTCGTCCATCACCCTTCTGGATGGGTAAGACATGGCCTAAGTTCCAAAATTTAGGCACTAAATCATGGTTAAGGGGCTGAGTGGACAGTTATTTGTGGATTGAAACCAGAACTGAGGACCCGTTCTGAAAGACGGCAGCATAGATTTTTTTCCGAACCACTGATATGCCTTCTTAACACCAGCAGCCTGTGACACACCCACTCGATATTCGCGTAGTTAGTCGGCAGTCATGTTCTTCCTGCAAGATGAACATGCGCATCAGTAGGTGCAGTAGGTGGTGAGAATGTTGGACAGTATCTGGACGTCCAAAAGCATGGCCACTTTGATATCACAGACAACCAGCCCACTGGGCTCCGTCAGGTGGGAAGTTTCCAGTTTTACCTCGGTAGAGAAATTTACGTTAATCAGATTGTCCTGAATGATACAAAAGGTGGGGCATCAACGTTTTTCATTATATCAAAGGTGTCAGCAGGCAATTAAAAGAATAGGACAATATGGCTTTACGGCGCATGCAGATTGTCCATGAGCTTAGATCGTTTCCACTCACCATTCTTTTTTCACACTAATTATTATATTATTAGTCCCTTGGGTTCCTAGTGGAACATAGGGCTTCAGTAGCACGCCTCCAGTGACCTCTGTTCTCTGAGATCTTTTGAACCTGGTTCCACGACAGCCCAGAAGCTCTCATTTCCTTTTTCACACTAAAGTGACACCAAAATCGCAAAGTATTCGACGTTTGCGTCACATATGACCGAGACGCTTAACCTATCAGTATAGTCCCGTGTTTCGTCAGATAAATGTTTATTTCAAAATTACTCTACATGTTTACGTTATCACTAATCAACGGTAACCTACTTCATCGATTTCAGGCAACAGTAGGTGTTAATATAACCGTCTAATCTACGTGAATATCTAATTCCAAGCATTTCCCATTCCTAGTGTCACCCTGCACAGCGGTACAGATGTGAGCCATCAGAAATAGTTGTTGCGGTAAAAAGAAATAAACATTTGAAGGACCACCATTCAATGGTAATGGAGTGCTGCATATGGAATTCACATTAAGGGACGCAGCATTATCAAGGAGGTATGTTGATCGTCAGTTGTCTTCTGTCATACGGAGCCAAATGAGACGAAGTACCGGGTAAATTCGTCGCGTGGGAACTCCCAACTTTTTCCGAACTTATGGAAACCATCCAAAATCTGCAGCTCCAAGTGGATGAACTCTGCTCTAAGATCCCCTTAGTTGAGGCAATTCCTGTCAATATACAGGATATAGCACGAGATATGCAGGGCAACACGCCTTTTGAGCCGCTGATCACCGAGTTTAACACGACCCTCACAGGTACTGGAGACGAAGTCCAGACCGAGAGTGATGCCATAAACGTGGTGGAGAATATAAGCAGCCACATCTCTTCCGAGGTCATAAGGCGCATAACAGCTGGTCAGGAGAAATCGTAGACAGTTTTGCAGATACACTGTCCGTAAATGCCATAAAGAAAGCACTTCTTAATGTTGCTTACATATTCGACATTTCATGCCACTTTTTGGCTCCTGAAAAAACGCCAGAAACGCTGTGTCCAGTCCTTTTTTATTTTAACAGTCAACAAACGGCTACCAAGTTTATCAGTTTTTGTGACACTATCGTTTCTACTTCTAAACTTAGGAACATTAGGACAGTATCAGAAAAGACTGCTGGGCAACGGCGAACCTGCAAAAGTAATGAGGACTCACAACCTATATCTCCTAAAAACAGTCGTTCCTCAGCTACTGGTTACCAACTGCCCTGAATACCCAAACAAACCTTTCTCAAATAATTTCGCCGACACCTACTAGTTCTACTGCCGACTGTATGTGGTGGCGATAAAACTGTTGACCTTGACGAACCTAGCTCCCAACCTGATATGAAGAGCAGCCGTCGTTAAAACTGAAAGCCAAATATCTCAAAAAACCCACTGTGCACGGGCAGAACAATAAGGCTCAAAGCGATACTGAAACTAAGGTATCGAATACCCCCAAGACAAACTGCAAGGAATCCCGTCCACGCTATTGATCTAGGGGAGATCAGAAGCCAGGCTATCCCAAGGACGCGGAAAACAAGGAAAATGGAGTGCAGCCACATGGGCACTTGAATGGCGAGCAAACTATCCGGCGGACCTCTCCCCAGCAGACGTATATTCCAGGCCCTTGCTTGGGAAACCAAATTACCCAGCGGGCAGTTTTTCATACGCAAATCCCAGACCATACGTAAATGTACCCCATGGCATGGAATCCGCCAAATCATCCCTTTCAAGTACGTCATCACTCATACACTGAATACCATATCAAATACTATAGTTTAATGGCATGTCTCTCGCATTACCAGCTTCACTGTGCACAGGGTCTTCCATGAATTTTCAGCCACAGGCTGGAGATGCATATGCGAAGACAAGCATCCGATCGCGAGCATCAGCCATCATGTGTATGAGCAGTGATGTGCTTGAAGGGGGGATTTAGTGGATGGTACACCATGGGTTCATCTGTATATGATCTTCCATGTACGTGTGGGAAACCACCTAGTAAGTAATTCCAATTCCTGAACATAGGCTCGAAGTGTAGGCCTTTCGGGGTGGAAGTTCGCCTAGGATTTCGCCTGCTCATCGTGTGCTGACATGGCCGCGTGATACCACTTTTGCTTTCCGCGTACCCGGAAGCGCCTAGGTTATTGTCCTGTTGAAGCTGGTTACGGGATTTCTTGGATTCATCCTGGAGGCCTTCGACATCATAGCTTCAGAAGAGCCCCGGACCCTACCGTTCTGTTATTCCAGAGTGGATTTGCTGCGATATTTGGCTTTTGGTCTTATTGATAGCACGTCTTGCATGCAAGGTGGAGGACTGGTTTGTGTGAGGGCCTGTCTGAACCGGTAATCTTATCACTATTATACGGAGCACCAGCTCTGGAACTAGTGGGCATAAGCGCAGTGATTTGATGAGGGTTTGGTTGAGCATTCAAGACGTTTGGACAACCATCAGCTGTAGAACCGCTGTTTTTATAATAAAAATACTTATAATTTTGTGCCTGAATTTACAGGTGCATGTCATTTTACGGATATAGTTGTAACATTTAGCGATGAAAAATCCTTGGTAATGTTGTCCACCATCCCTTCTTCATCCCACAGAGTGGAAACCCCCAGGCTGAAAGAAAGATTTTACATCACGTAGGAGTAATGCACTTTAAGTTGCATGTCGAATTTTTGTGCTCATCATTAGGTATTATGTTTTCTGGTAAAAATGAAAATCGTGTTTAGTGAATACATCAGAGCATCATGGAGAGAAAAAGGAGGAGCAATTTAGGAAGCTTATTCCGGAAGCAACAGTGCTGGCTTGATTACCCAGGAGTTCGCCCTCAATAATAGTGGTGTGAATGTACAAACAAACATCAGTTTTACACATATGAATTAATTTTTCCGTAGGTTGCATGCTTCATCCAGGCAGGTAACTTGATGATGTTCATAGTATTTATTCCCGAGTTCAAGGGTGAACATCCGTTTTGCGGGTGTGGTTGTGACTGCTGCCCAACACGACAGCGTTGAAATTGTACGCCACTTTTACACGTGATCCTTGATTATATCTTTTTGTCGATTTCTTGTTGTGCCTAGCTCTTTATTACTGTATATTCATAGTAATGTAACGATCTACTCTGTCCAGGTAAGTTGAAGTCATATTGTGATCTATAGAGAGTGTGTTCCCATCCTTTTGGACTGCGTGCCTTTACCACCAATCTCACATCTCACTTAAAACCTGTTTTAAGAACGAGACGGTTGCAAGCAAAGGGCTCAAGGATAAATAGCTGTAGCGACAAGAATACGAGGGTCGGTTCCGCTGATATTTCCGGTTGTGACCGAAAATCCGTCGCGTCATAAAATGAGGACCCTGGCGAACTTACATGCTTTACGCCTTTTGTCAGGGCTGAAGATATTATGTCGGTAATGGACGATAACATCAAAGAAAATAGGAAAAATTGACAGTATTGGGGTAGTTATGGCCTTCCAGCTCTTAGCATATCTTCTAGGGAAACACGATAACCTATTCCCAGACCATACTGAAGAAGCCGAGCCCCTAACAGATCACTTGGCAACTGAAATGAAGAGGCTGGCTTCTACTCAACAAGGCCATAGCATATGATGTTTCGGATACCATATCTTTGGATGTCGTCAAGACACCGGTATTAAACTTCCGTGCCATGGCGGCGATGCACTGTGGCTGTAGACGCCTCCGCAAGCAAGCAGCAGAGTTAAGTTTCCCCCTTCATTTCAAGCTCGCCACCTCATTAACTATAAGGATTATATGAGACTAAACAGCAATTTTAAAGCTGTTACAATCGTACAAGACAACACCCCATGCCGGCACAGAAAACAAAGGAAAAGAGGTCCTACTACTCCGATGCTTGAATACTCCGAAGGTACCTCATGCCCTGCGAAACAATCGAATAATGCTGCTATAACCAGTGACAGCACTACGTCAGCCGCTGTGGTAGTAAAGCAGCCCAAGCAGACCTGGACCAAAATAAACCGGACTCATTAATTTCTCATGAGACCCCAACTATCAGCACCAGCCTCCTTAAGGTAAACATAGATAAAACCCTTTAGTTTACGGTAACGTCGCTAGACACAGACCCGCGGGCAAGACCTACGAAGCTGTCCGAGAAAGCCATTTTTAAACTCATTTTTTCTAACGATGGCGAAGAATACTCCGTGGCCAACATGGTAGATATGGACAAAACCGCTGCTGGATACATGGGAAGTAGGGCATCTCGAAAAGAAAATCCACCCTGAAGGTATGTTTCGCATCTAACCTCAACTGTCAGAAAGAGACACCACAATAACTTGGAGGCATCTGACATGTGACAGTACCCTAGACCACGTTTATTTAGCCATCAGGTCCCCAGCAGGATACCACGTGGCATACCAAGTACATTCATGTCACATGTACATCACCCGAACCTACATCGGCACCCGGATGATCCTAGCCAGTACTATGGGAATGTGAATAATTACCCCACGGATACCATTACTACTTTTGAATCTCATCAAATTTTTTTGGGATCACGCACAATACCTACTACCCATGGTTCATAGGATCGCCTTGCCCTCCAGAAACACAAGCTTGGGGCTACCGTCCTCGATTTACACTGGTCATAAACCACTCTGTACATCACCAACAGGAAAGAACAGCTCATCAACTACCCGCGTGTACTCTCGAAAAGCAGGTGATCATGAGTCGTCGGATGATAAAACTTCACCGGTCATATTGCCACTCACCACCACTGAGGCTCATCTTGTCCGTAACGCAAGTGGCACATCGCCTAATGAATAAAGAACGGGAAACTTCCCTAACCAGCTAGACGTACAAGGTATCGTAAAACATTTCACAAGTCGTAGTAACCTTCTCACACTTCCACTCGTCAGTGCGCGGTCGTTGGCGAAGAAAATTTCTGACTTGAGAACGACAGTCTTGCTAACTTGACCCACAGTGATATTAACTGCTGAATCACGGTGCTCCACCTCAGTCCTTGACGTAGACCTGTGCATATATGGTTACACCCTTTACCGAACTAACCGGAGGCATAAAGGTGGAGGAGGTTGTCTGATTTATATGTACCGTCTTGCTGCAGCTAATAAAATTAAAGATGGTTCGTTAAATGCTCTAGCTGATTCGGTACAGGTTATCATAAACGGTATTAACTATAAAATCTTCTTAGGCTGTGATCATAGAACACCGCGTTCATCAAGGGAAACTGATGAGCTTATTCCTCAATCATTTTCCGACGCTTCGTTCATCAGTGTTAACTTCTTACTGATTGCAGGAGACTTTAACTTCCCCGAAGTTAACTGGGACATCGGTTGTGGCCCACAACGCTGAGACGAAATACTAACGGTTCTGGATTTCCATGGATGGAAACAATGTGTTCATTTTTCCATAGGTGGATACAGTGCGCTGGATCTAGTGTTCTACCGTGACGCCGTCCCTTCACCGCGCACTTTGGTGGTGAATTCGCCAACAGTGACCACATGACGGTTTCCTGTTGCTCACTAACCTTCCCCCTTCGTGAGAAGAACAGGGAGCCTGTAAGAAGTGTCTTGTATCGTGCCTACAAAATCATAGAATGGGAGGTATTCATCCAGCTCCTCGAGTGCAGCCCGCGGGGTTGGGTGCTCCATAACAGCCTCACTAACAGGGTCACTTTTATTTTTCTACAGAAATATAATGCTATGCTCAGATGTCGTTGCTCCTATGAGAGCGGTTAAGGTGAAGAAGAATGAGGGCCAATGCATCCCTGGCATACTTCGCGACAAATTACAGGAACTATCTGCGGTATGTCATACCTTCAAAGACTTTCTGGTGTTGCACTCAATCTACTGCACTTATCAAGCAGTTAAGACTACGTGCACCAGACTCAATAAATGAAGAGCCGAATGCCCTCATATTTTGTTATAAGTTACTTCATCAGCACTTGTACTACATTGGTCCGCAAATCAAGCTAAGTATAACGTCTACATACAACATGTGTAACCATAAAGTATTAGTTGAAACTGGGTGTTGTACGATGAGCCTGTGAGATAATTTCTTCCTTGACAGCTTCTCGCACATTTGGAATAGTCTTCCAGAAGAAACCCGCACGGCAGGCTCGTTAACATTTTTTGGCTCCTCACTTAGTAGGCTACCAATAAACAATGGGTCTGTCGCTCAGTTAGCCACTATCTATGTATCCTGGGCTAATGAGGATATACTTGGACCTCCAAATGCATGAAACAGAGTTATTATAGTCCTCGTGTTCATCTTACACTGGTGGGTTTACGACTGCTCACAAGGGCGTGAGTGCTAATTCCCCTCCTCACTACAATGAAGTTAATGTTCACTGGTTTTCCCTCAAAACTACTACGATACACCCAGATATTGAAAAGTTTTAGAAACCTTATAATAGAAAACTATGTAGTTAATAATGTGTGGAAATGTGAAAGTGTACATAAAATTCAGACAAGTCTAAAAGCGTAGGAACTTCTCTCTTTTCCAAACAGGACTGCATAGTGATTCCCTTTACCATATCTGCTCATGCTTCTCCTTTCGTTTCATATTAGCAGAAACAGCTCGATGAGGACATTTGATGCTGAACTTCAATCTGGACATATCTACTTAGCGGAAGAAAGACCTGCTGTTTTGACTTCAAGAATTATTGGGCCGCCCCAAATCCTTAGCGGTTTCTAAAACATCTTCACGATTAGCTCGCCTACTGGTCAGGGTTCTGGAAGTGAGGAACCGTCCAAACTTTCGCAACACTCGTAGTGGAACATTCATTCTGGACGAACGATTGGACAAAACTAATTTACCCGTCGGCTTGGAACACGACTTGCCTGCAGTTGTTCTAAACTACATATTCTCCAGTACTCTGTATCAGGTGGTCTTTTCAAGTAAAAGTTACCATGTATCAAATGCACTTCTCGAATGTTGCTAATTACCCTAATATGGAAGATGCCTGAAGCCCATGTATAACTGCTGCCGTTCGGACTGTTAACTGTTTCGACACGTATTTCAGTCTACTACTACTACAGGTAATCCCAGTGGAATTAATGTATATTACCTTTATACATGACACGGTGAACTGGAGATGCATTGGTTTAGGTACTCAACCTGGTTAAGTAACTGTGGATACTTACTGATACTTCTAATAGTATAAATTGGTCCTTTGTCGTTACCAATGCTAAAAACTGAAAAACTTTCTGGCAAATGGATATTTATATCGCTAAATAAGAAACCATACAAATGGACAAACAATGTTGGCTGGTTATAACGCAAACTTCAAACATTGCGCGCCTTTGTTATTGGTAGTGGAACCTATCTGTGTAATCGCAGGTGGAGGTTCATGCCCCCTCATGATTTGCAGCAAGTTTTAATCAGGTTATGAACATCAATAACTTGGTATGTGGATTATATTACGTCAAATACCATTCTGTAAACTTTGACGGTGCTTGTGAACTGGTATCGTCCATCATACAAGAATAAGAGTTCCTATTATCTTCACTTTGATGTTCTGCTGTAAAGTGGAATTTTCTTCTTTGTCTCATATCCGCAATCTTCTGATGTTTTTAATGGTTTAACAACCTCCCAGCTGTATGAATCAGGACCGGTAAAATCTTGCAGATTTTTTGACATATATCAGTGTGATGACGCTTGTAAACTGGCTTCTGTCATGTCAAACTACTAATGTGAGGGTAAAATATTTATTTATTTATTTATATAGTGATGAACATCTTTGCAGATATTGTTATCCATCCGAGGCAGTCGTAGGCACTAGGCTAAAGTGAAGAATATATGTAACGTATAAATAATGCACGCAAAATTTCATGCTGAATACCTCAATTCCAACGTTAACTCGTGACTGAAAATGTTTCCGGTAGGAACGCAAATGGAAGTCATTTTTACGAATTTGTGAAAACGTGGTGGAAAGAAAGAAGGGAAATAATTTAGCCAGCTCATTCCTAAAGAGGGTCGTAATATAGAGGGAAGTACCCTGGCAGATTCTACGTATTATTGGTAAGATTTACATCTCCAGGTTCACTGAAATGCCAAAATATACTGCACAGACAGTAATAAATGAAACCGACAAAAAATACACCTCCCCGATGAAACGTTCCATTTTTGTTCGTTCATCCTTGATTGAGCACATGTCCACCAAGTGCACAGAACAACTGACAGATTTGCAGCGTTTGGATGCACTCTCTTAACAGGCCTTTTTGGAGTTTTACCCGGGATATTGTTATTTACAGTTGCCTTCTGACCACCTACTATGCGCCGTATTACTTCGGAAGAGATATCATTGGTCACGTTCTCCATCTTAGGTAGGGCATAAGGCTGGGTCTGAACGTTGGCTGCAGTATCCGCATGAGTCGTGTTAAATTTCGTATTCGGCAGTTTCAAAGGTTCTGCCTCCTGCATGTCCTCTGTTCTATCAGATATTTTAACAGGAATGGTCTCAACTAAGGGGGCCTTAGAGTGCAGTTCGTTCACTTGCAACTGTAGGCTTCGTGTAACATCTTCGAGTCCTAAGACGGTTGAGAGTTTCAAAATGAGGATTGCTAATTCAGATTCAATTGTCGACACAGTATCTGGTAAATCTGTTGCGTCCTTCATCAGCAAACCAATGCTATCTGCAGTTACTTCTAGATATCGATGATCCTCAATCACTGCACTCGTCATCGGGTTGTTTGTCAAAACATTTGTCACTTTTGTCATTGGTGCATTTACTAGCTTTGTACCAATATTATGAATGTTAGGGCTCATATTGGTTTCATCGGCCGACGAAAGTAGGTCAGAATTAGTTCTTGTACAACCGGGGATTTCAATGGAGCTTTCACAAGCACGTTTCTTCTAGTTCCGACTAACAGTTGGTTGGCATTTTTCTTCGTTACGGTGAGGCCAGAGAAATAAAACCAGTTGCATGTGCTTAGTATCTGGCGAAAGACAATTCATGGATGCCTGTACATCTGCCTGGTCAGACCACAAGAAAGTTTCATTTTCACAGGGTTAAGAACTTCTATGTTACGCGGAGACCTTTGATGAACAGGAATGCGAAACAACAGCGAAAATTTGCCTGGCAGCAGGCTGTGAATAGTGTGTAACAATGCGACAGGCCACGGACATACCACAGTATCTCAAGAAACGCAATTGTGCATCCGCTATGAATACCGGCAGAAGTAAGTATTTTTAAGAAAACAGGGTTTAGATGGTGCGGTGAGTCATGAGAACATCGTCTCCATGCCTCTTTTAGGTAAAGGAACTTTTCTAGAAGACACTGTGCTTCCTTTACTGTCAGATGGTAATTGTCTCGTTTGCTCCGCCAGTTCGCCTGTGGTGATAGTTTCATCAGATGATACAGAAGCTGGGTAGTTTATTTTCTACTGTAGGTCGTTTTCCAGGACAGCTGGTCTTATTCTGTCCTTCACAAACGTGATCCGACGTGACGATTTTTCTGTGGTAAACGCTGTCTGCCCTTGTTGATTACTTTAAAGTCACCATCGTATGGTGGTTGGGGTGGTTTGTTAACAGCATTGTGTCTGGGGACGACTTGAACACTTAGGACGTTCACCGGGAGTAAAAACTTTGCATTTCTGCTGCCTCAGAGGCGTAGGTTTCAGATCATTGATGTGTCTTTTGAGCTGCTGCAAATAGCTGATTGCTTCTCATAGAACTTTCGTTGCATGTTCAAGAAGTTCACCAAGGAAAAGCAGTGTGGTTCCACAAACTAACTCTGCTACGTGGGAACCCATGTATTGTTTGGTTGCAGCTGGTATTCCTGAGAGAACTATGAATAACTTTGCCGTCCACTTAGTATTACCTCCAGTGGAAACGAGAAGGGTTTTTGGCTGACAGCACCTCGTGAAGCGATCGATGCATATTAGGATATAGTTATATCTTACTGAAGGAAGCAATAGTCTGACTGAATAGACATGCATGTGTCAAAATTTGGCATTCACTGCTACCCTACGTAGGAAAGGTGTGTATTCGAAACTTTACTCTTTGACAGTGCATACAATTTTTCGACCATCGTTTTATATCTGTTATAACCCCATCAGCACTTGCTATATCCTTGTGGTAGCTACTATATATATATATATATATATACATATATATACATATATATATATATATATATAATGGACGTTTGAATGACAACCTTTATATTCTACTTTTTGATGGTCACTCAGTATCCCGGCAATTGAAACGGCGGCAATACAAGTGTTGCAATCACAAAAGTACACACAAAATGCAGTGGTTTATGTATATTCACAATGACATGGGTCGTTTTCAAGCCCCTAAAAATTTGATTTTATGTTGATTTTTGTCTCTTCAACTAATCTGATATTTACACTTTGGTCCATGTGCTTCCTTCTAAAACGATATGATTGGTTGTAACAGAGTTCAGAGATTTACCACTTCTTCTGAACATTTTGAAAGTCTAACGCCATACAACAGCAATACATCGGTCAATGTTTAGACTTATAAATCTACTCAATACCAGTTTGACAATGACTCAGTCTTCTGGATATGAAATGTCATATACTTTCTGGAAAATAGTGTGTCTCATAGGTTATAGAACAAACGGATACATCTTACCACAAAGAGTGTTTTATACTGAAAGGGAGATGTCTACAGAAACTCTAGTGAGTTGCAGTAGTGTAGACTTAGAATGTATTAACTCATCTAATTATGTGTCCGTTTGTTGAAATTTTGCTATTTCAGCGAATCTGACTTACGTATCACCAATATTATTCAGGTTTACATTCAACAAAGCCTCAGACAGTTTTTTATTTTGGTGGGTGAACTGCGTGTCCGAGCATACAGTTCATTCACAACGGCTATTGTGAATCAGGAAATGAACTCTAAGAACAGTTATCACGCTTAGCTAGCATGGCTTTTGTCAGAGATCTATAATCGTTGTAGATGATAAATGGCGTTCCTTCTACCGTATACCGGAAATGTTCAGCTGTCAGGTAATTTCCCAGTGATTCTCTTTTATCTTGTGGAATTTTCCACTTGTATAGGTCTTGTACGATCCTTCAGTAAGTCTCTCGATGGTTGAGCTAACCGTGCACAGTGAAGAATGAAGCACTGATAGAAATTATTCATACCATGGAGCCTGCGTAACTTTTAGAAAGAATCTGGCACACGTTGTTTTTTAATAGCTATTACTTCGCCAGGTGGTCGTTTAACACCATCCCCGCTAATAGTGTATCTCGGAGATTGAAAGGACTCCCTTCCCAACTCAATTTCTGCATGTTAACAGTGATACTATATTCGCGTAGCCTTTGAAAAAGCGTTCTAAAGTGTTTAATACGTTCCTTCTATGAGGCGTTTGTCTCCAGTAAGTCATCAAAATAAGCATAGATAGAAAGTTAGACCGTGAAGAACTCGGTTTATAAGTATCTGAAAAGTCTGGGCTCCATTGGTCAGATCGACGAGCATTTGGATAAATTCTAATGATTCAGCAGGCATAGTGGTTGTTATTCTTGTAATTTCTGTGGGCACCGCAGATATGTGACGGTACGTTCGTACCAGATCAGTCCTCAAGATCTTTGCGGTTGAAACGGAATTGATCAGATCGTGTATGTGCAAAATAGGGTACTTATCAGCAACCGTCTGTTTATTCAGTGTTCTGTAGTCACCGCATGATCTCATTTCTACTGATTTCTCAGGAACTTTGTGTAGCGGTGATGACCATGAGCTACATGATGGTTGTGTAACTTTTAGCCTCAACAGTCTATTGAGTTTCTGTTAGGCGGTATGCGGTTTTTCTGGATCCAATCTCTGGGATCTCGATGAGACAGGTGGGCCTTCAGTGATACTGTGATGAAAGACATTATGTCCTGGTAAAGAGTTTTTATAATCAGTCAGTGTGAGTTCCAGGAATTCTTTCAACAGATTTTCTTGAGTATAAGTATTAGCTCCACCGGATACCAAGAAATTTGTGGTGTTGATATCTGTGACTATACCAGCGTTGGAAAAACCGCTATAGCGATAAATTGGCTTGTGGCCACTAGTATCCATCAACAGCTTATACTGCTGTGGAAAACCTATTCCAAAATTTGGTGGTTATTTCAAGTGACGAAATTCAAAGTGAATACCGGGCTGAGCCCAAAGTCCAACACTCATTCTCTCCGACCATGGCCATTGATACTAGGTTTAATGACAGCTTACATTGTCATTTCCAGATTAAGATTTTTACTGTCGGTGTCGGTTGGTTTGACTACAGTCACTATCGACTCGATGTCAGCCGGAAACTAGGTGCCAGTACTTTTTCGAAGATGTAACACACATGATTGCGCGACCAGTCTTTACTGGCAACAGCATTTGTTGCTCACCACCGGCTTTCTCCCAAACGCAACTCCGTGTTATAATCGGATGGGATTAGGTAGCGTAGAGATTGGTCGGCGTATTTGCTGTAATATCAGCATGTTAAACTCCCTGTTCGTTTAGGTGTCCGTCTGCGTTTCTATGAAGATCTACGTCTAGAAGCACTTTGCGACCGTCATTCCGTACGTAAGGCTTTAACTTATCGACATAAAACCTTTGTTTTCTGCTTTAATGCCACCATCTCGTCTGTTTGTTATCTATGCATGATTTGCAATGCTGATAAAAATGCTGTTTTTCATAAATACGATCTTCCATAGGTGGTAGTTTGTCTATATTGACGACATCATCTCCAGAGGCCAGCATCCGTTTTTTTTTCAGGAGCGGCAATTGATAAAATATCTGTAGTCTATTGTGCAGTTACCCAATATTTTACACATATAGCACTTTAGTTGAGATACTATTATGTCGCTCAACTGAATGCTGCTAAAGAGGTGGTCTATTGTTTATTCATCTCAAAAGGATGTAGCTTGCAGCATTTTATTTCACTGTATTGTGTTGATATATGTAACAATTCATTGAACATTTTTTGTTTAGTTGTACTGAAAAAGACTTTTTGCTCGCTCGTTGACTAGTACAACATCCTCATATATACTTCACGTTAACTCCTGATATTTACGCTGTCTGACGCAGGTGGATCAGCAGTGTCGGGAATTATAAATATGCGATAGTGTATCTGGACACGTATATAAAATTTGGAGTCAGATTTTAGAGCTCGACAAACTTGTGAGCCCGACATGATTAAACTCTCTTGAATACTGCAACCAGTCATTAGTTACTGTATACGGATATACATATTTACTGAGAATTTCTCTGGCTGCTTTGTGGTAGGCACTGACGTACTTGTTTATCGTATTTTTTCTGCTCTCGCTCTTAAATTTTTTTTTGCGGTACTGGTACTGATATCCTTAAACTGTCATAATCAAGACTTTAGGGTCCGTGTGTGCCATTAATCTTCCTAAGCCTTGTTTTAAGTTTAATGATCCACAATTGTGGTTTGTCTGTCTAGAAAATTTCTTCATGGCCAATCATATAACTTCACAAAACACAAAGTTCGGATACACAAGCTCTGTCTTGCCGGTAGAAGTGGCTGAACAAGTAAGGGAGACACTATTAAAGCCCCACCCAGACACACCTTATGATGTTTTGAAGCAGGAGGTGCTGAAAGCTACTTCGTTATCTGACCAAAAGGTTGTCAATCAACTACTAAGTAGCATATGCCTCGGTGACAGAACACCACAACTTAAGCGACATATGCAAAGTCTGCTGAAAGATGGGAACGTAGACAACCGTTTATTTTACCAGCTCTGGCTGCGGAGACTTCATTAATGCATTCAGCAGATATTAGCTGTCGGAGATGAGGACATTGACATTGACAGGTTGGCTGACATCGCTGACCGTATGTACGAAAGGATGCCTAAACCGGTTGAAAGTATTGCTGAGCCAACCCAAAACGACCGAGTGGCCGCTTTAGAGAGGAAGATCGGCATACTTACAGGACAACTGATGGCTTTGCAGTTAAACCGACGGTCACCGAAGTTCTGTAGAAGCAGATCCCGTAGTCGTGATAGGACCACGAGTAGAATTGCGTCTAAAAGTAGCACGTGCTGGTATCACAAGAAGTTTGGCAGTAAAGCACGTCGTTGTTTGTTACCATGCGATTTTAAAACCTTTTCAGCGGGAAACGGAAAGGCCGGCGATCAGTGATGACTGCTGTCGCCGGCGTACAACAACACAGTCGTTTGTTTCGAGTGACGGACAGGAAGACTGGAGCTCAGTTTCTGGTTGACACTGGAGCGGAAGTGAGCATGATCCCACCCACACCTTCCGAAAAACGCCATCCCAACCCAACTTTGGTACTACAAGCGGCAAATAGATCTGCTATTACTACATATGGGACCAGAATTTTGATCCTAGACATTGGCTGCTATATTGCTGAGTTAGTTTATGGAACTATTTTAAGATTGCCAGGAGAGTATTTTAACCCGGCAACAGACTTTCCACCGGACTTGACTAACTATGTACAACAACTACGGCGACACATGAGCACACTTCGACCTCAGTCCCCACGATACCGAGACAACCAAGTTTACGTACCTCAGTGCATCTCAAACTGCACTCACGTTTTCGTCCGACACGACGGCGTACGAAAACCCTTACAGCCCCCGTATGAAGGACCTTTCAAGGTAATTAGTAAATCAGACAAAGTTGTCACGGTCGAACGCTCGGGTAGACGAGAAACGGTCAGCATTGATAGAGTCAAACCAGCGTTTATGGAACCAGATGTCACGGATACCAAGTCTGAACCCGCAGTAAAGCAACCGGAAACACCGAAAACCACCATCAAAACAGAAACAACGGCATCGGAATCACCCAATAATGGCGACGGTAGCAGAACCACGAGATCCGGAAGAAAGGTCCGTTGGCCACGACGTTACTTTCAGACAATTTACATTTCATAAAACCAATTCCCTAGTAACATTATTATCGTTTTTGCTCATTACCTTGTTGAAAACATGATCACATGATTTTGTCAGACTTTTCCCCATACACAAAACAAAAAAATTTTTTGTGAGCACTACGGACCTCCAAACCTCTTATTTCTTAACAGTGTTCCAGGTAATACGATTTTGGTTGTTAATTTTTTTCATCTCCGGATATATTATTACTTTGGTAAAGTTATTTTAGTGTTTCGAATGTCATACACTCCATTTTTATGTAAACACTCTCCCAATCAGTTTTCATCCTGATAATAGATATCCTTAACATTCCTCCTATGTTTTTAATATCTTCAAAATGAATTTACCTTTCTCATAATATTTTATATCGAACACAGATATTCTCTCTTATATCTGTATTCTGGAGAGGGACTTATGTAGCATTTTATTTCGCTGTATTGTGTTGATATATGTAACAATTCATTGAACATTTTTTGTTTAGTTGTACTGAAAAAGACTTTTTGCTCGCTCGTTGACTAGTACAACATCCTCATATATACTTCACGTTAACTCCTGATATTTACGCTGTCTGACGCAGGTGGATCAGCAGTGTCGGGAATTATAAATATGCGATAGTGTATCTGGACACATATATAAAATTTGGAGTCAGATTTCAGAGCTCGACAAGCTTTCGAAACTACCTGTCTTTGCCCATTTCAAGGTTCTTTGTAGTTAGGATTGATGAGGATATCACTCACCACTTTTGCAATATGATCTGACAGTAAAGTGATGACATATGCAAACTTAGCCTTTCACGGTTTAAGTTTTTTGCCTGCGAGAAAATGTTTCAGAACAGCAAACCACGAAAATCAGTCTCTACCTTTGAAAGCCAGAACAGTGAGAGTTAAGGCACGGACAGACTCGGGATCAGAGGAAACAAATAAAACGTCATTTTGCGACACGAATTAGTAGCATAAAACTTGTAATAATGATCAATATTAAACTGAGAAAAGAAGGGTTCGAAGACTCACCTAAATATTGATAAACTGTCAAAAAAAATAGTGAATGGGATGACCGTAGAACAAACGGTTTGAAGATAATAATAAATCTAGCGGTTTATTGTTCAGTTTGCCAAAAGTGTTTGCAGTAATTTCATATATGTATATAATCAGTACTTCGGTAGAGTTGTTGTATTGTTGGTTTGCCAGTGACAAGAGTGTCGCGACCTACCAGATTTTTCTAATGGATAAGCATCTTACTTCAGGTGTAAATATGCAAGCTTAAATACCTTCACGTTTCCTAGCGCTCCAAAAGTTGCTGATAAACCAGTGTCAGATAACATGAACAACAAAAGACGTAGGTGAAAGCAGAAGAGACCATTCACAATATAGCCCAATTCAAAAGTCGCAACCAGAACAGTATCACTTAAACACGATGCAAACGAATAACTATGTATTTATAATCTCAACATTAGATAAAGAAAAGTTAAAGAAATGCAATACCGTGAAGTTCTTTAACTTCTATGATGCATAAGGTACAAGTACTAATTATGCAGAAATGATTGCAAAAGCAAATGTTCTCGTGCACTTTTTTAGGCTACAGCTCCAGGGTATAATCTTGCAAGCATGCATTGTGGCACACCTTAAGTCAACGAATTTGGCAATTCCTACTTTTCTTGATCCAAACTCCAGTCTCCTTGATAAGGTACAGGGGAAACGTGAAACAGTTGTTAGGTGACAGAACATGCAAAGACCGGTTGAGACGGTAAAATTTACTTACTCTGACCTTTTTTTCAGAAAAAAAGATGATCCTGCTACGGTTAACCAGGAGTGACTCTAAAGGCCAACCTAGCAACTGCGTAATAGACCAATCAAGTTTCGGCATTTCTCCAGGAAAGTGTTTCTCTATAAAATAAAAGGATATAATTAACCGTTTCATCAGTTACTGAGGGTAGCCTTTAAAGTCATTCTTAATCAGGATATTCATCATGCAAATCATCTAAAAATGCCGATACTTCTCACTCATGATTGAAATCCACTTAGAAATACCTTGGAAACAGCGTCAGTGATCAAATAAAATAGTGGGTTGGCCTACTTTTCAAGCATATTTACGATCAGGATACTCAGATACAGTAGCAGTGAAGGTTTTTCTTTTAAAAAACATATAAAAGAAAGTTGGAGAGATATGTTAGTTTGTATGGTCTACGATTTGTTGATTAAATGGTGGTGCTGAAGTGTAATAAAATTACTGGACATGAATACTTGGGCATCATCAAATTGCTATAGTTCATTGTGAAATTGAATTCACAACAATATCTAATTTAAAATGGAAATGCCCACCATTGCTTCTATTGGTCAAGAAATCAACTCTAAGGAGCTATATCCTAAATCATAGGTATTTACAATCATGCAAAGTTGGATGTTTTCAAATAAAATATTTGGATAGTGTAATATAAAAGCATTATACTTAGGCTGCTTGCATGACCAAATAGTGGCTTAATAATAAATAAATAAGGAAGTCTGAGTTATATTTGGAGTACTAATTCAGCCAGACACATTTGTTAAAGCTTGGATTCAAAGTTATAGACCACCGGACACTTTTCTGGTGCAACTTGAGTGACCAGTTTTTCATATTTCTTTTAAGTGTCCTGATTATAGTGAGAACATTATATCCTTCAGTGATAAATGATTTAATTTTCCTCTAAAAGCCTTTTAGTCAGACAAAAAGTTTTTAAGTGAAGATATTTTTCCGAAAGATGAGTTCATTATCCTTAGTTTATTGAGGAGAATTCATGTGTAAATCTGCTTAAGTGATGCGAGAAATTTAGAATGCAGAAAAGAAGTAAAAATCAGTTATTCGTGACTTAACTGTAGGTTTTTTCAAATGCAAGTGAGCTATCCTAACTACTGCAGCGTATCACAGACAGTTTCACGCAGTTTTTCATTTAGGTGAAGCAGCTAAAGATCAAGGGTTTAAGACAATATAATACTTCTATAAAGGCAAGTAAATCCTGAGTTAATGGCATAAAATTAGCTGAAACTCAACGTTTCGTATGGTTTTCATGGTTATGACGGACTTTGATGGCTAAAGGCATGAGGTAAATCACCGAGGCCATTCGATAAGTTATGTTACTTTTGACTTTTGCAACATGATTCTACTATCAAGTTAACTGACAAATTTCAGTTAACTGGCACGTTTCACTAAGTAAATGATATCTCTTCCATAACCAGGTTTTTGAGTTTTTAAAAAAACACAATTTGTGATTGGTATCTCATTCTTTGAAGATGGTGTAAACAGCCTTCAAGAACTTACCGTTGTTGATGAAAATTTTCTTAAATTCGACCATTCATTCACGATACTGAAATTATTGCTCAAAGATTATCCTAAAAGGAACATATATTTCACTACTTTTTGTCACATACTAAAAGCTGTTAAGCCTTTTGTTTCTAATTCATTCTGCGATTTGAAGTAGTCCTTTGGAGAATTTTAAATCATTCCTTTACAAATTCCTGTGTCAAGGTAGGTTGCATAATCATATCCAAACTCGACAGAAGTTATCTTAGTAATTGTTAGTTGCCAAAATGCCTTAGCAGATACAAAACCTGCACCCCGCGGGTTTTCAAAGATTATTACTACCCTCATTATTTATCATTTAAAGTTTTTAAGAGATAAACCAGAGTATTTTCTATGAAGTATTATCATATGGAGTGGTATTTTGTTTAGCATAATTTACCAATGGCACATTATCAAGAAAGAACAGTTGAAGGGATAGACACGCAAAAAGGTGATTTTTTATCTCTTACTCCCAATAAATAACAATGTCATAAAATTTTTTCCGTGTAAAACATGTTTTATTTTTCAACATTTAAGAGTGTATCAATTACTATTGTGTTTTTCTAAAGATTTTCCAACATCTAGTGTTTTCCATACAGGTTAGGAACAATTCTACATGTTTCGTTCCACATTTTGGTCAGTACGGTCGATTCGCTGTTACTTTTCTTTCTAAATGTCAGGTTAATCAAATGTTTCATATTCTGTTCAGATAAATATTTTCCCTGTTTACTTTCAGTGGAAAAAGAATTTACTGCAGTTCTAGTTTTTGTAACATCAGAATGGGGAATAACAGTCTGCAGATTAGTTTGTCAATGTTGTATTAGCTAAAATAGTGAGAATTCAGTTGAAGCCGCGATTAAAAACAAATAATAACAGTTTCTGAAGGTCATATATGGCACAATAAGAACTTCATACTATCTACTAATATTTATACTGGGTGGTGATTGGAGGTGAAATGAAAATTTGGACTGCGGCCGGATTCGAGCCAGCTGCCCGCAGGTTTCCAGCCTGGTGCTCTACCAACTGAACTACGAGGTTTGACTGATAACCAGATTTTTATTTCACTTCAACTACCAAAGGTTTTGCCCGACTACCATGTGAGTTCGTGATGCGTTACTATCGTCTGATAGTATTCACACTGTCTGCCTAGTCAGGACTTCTCATCCCAATCCAAATCTAACTGAACTAGAGAGGAGAAGCATCATGCTGATTATCAATTGACTATCTGAGACAGCTGTAGTTTGGCAGACCAGTATTTATACTTGATGAGCATTCGGCTGGAAACCCGGTGGTCGCTGGTTCAAATCTGGCCACGGACCAAATTTTCATTTCACCTTTAGTCATCACTTAGTATAAATACTAGTCTACCAAACTACGGCTGTCTCAGATAGTCAAATGATTATTTATTAATAGTCAAGAATAAATTGCTTGATAAAACGGACCATTCAGTGTTGTTATTACTAAACAAACGATAACTGTTTACTTACTTGGTAGTCGCTGACAATGGAATCCAGAAAGTGGGTTTCTTGCTATTCAGGATGGAACCTCAACAACGGGTATCTGTTAGCTAGTTATTGGCCAAAAAACTTGTCAAGAATAGTGATTAGAAACAGAGAGCTTATGGAATAAAACGCTTCAGTTGCTGATTTATTATCTCACAAATATCTCCACATAAAATTCACTCCGTCAATATTCATTAATTAAAAATTGGCGTTAGATGTCGGCTAAAAACAGTCGTGGCAAGTTAAAGAAATGATTCAACCAGGTTAACTGACCAGGTAGTCAGAATATTGACTCTCTCTTTTATAAAATTTATTCGGATATACAAATCAAACAGGTTGATTGAGCTTATGTGTCAAGGGAATAAAACCTAATTGGCACTGTAAAGTGGAATCTCTTAAAACTTCTCAGTAAGAAATAAACATTTAGTGAATAGAATAATTTAGCAATTATTTGACAAGAAACCCGGTTTGGAGATTTCGGCCGCTGGGGCCAACCCAGTCAAACATGAGGACAGTTACTTAACAACAATATTGGATAAACGTCACGCTATATCGTGAATTGACAGAAATAGGAAATATGGACGGTTGAATTCGGAACAAGTGGCTCAATGGTGACGTGCTGGCCATGAGACCTGAAGGTCCAGGGTTCTATCCCCCCCCCGGGGGGGGTCTTGGGTGTGCACTCTTGATAAGTCCCATACTAGGACGAAACAGCTGTCTGGTGGTCCCAGATTTCCAATGGTTTTGCAACTGATGTCAGTCCATAATGAATACCAACCTGAAATCAATGAATAGATCCCTGCACACCTCCAAACTGAGATTTTTTTCAAAAAATGAACTTTATCACTTTTGACCCACTTAATTAGTTTATTTTACCCATTATACTGAAAAAGTGATCACATTCACCCAAAGAAAATGGCAGACATAAATGATAATCTATTTATGCTCAAAAGAAAGAATGATCTGTAGTAGCCTACCACCTGTTAGTATTGAAATATGATGTGTAAATAAGTATGTCCTACATAAGTATTAATATACGTTTTGTATGGTAGTTAATTTTAGTTGATCTAACACCTATGAAAGCATTTCTAAACATTTTTCTGAGGTTAAACTAGAGTTAATTTACCTACTTTAAATCACACTTCCATTTGACTGCTTACTATTTTTGACCAGGTTAGACCGGTTATGGGTATGCACGTCAAGAACAACGTTTGAAACTCTGAAAGTCCTAAATGCTAATACTCCTAGATTTTCATTTTTAATTTGTCTTGTCCTATTTAGTACTACTTATTATAAAAGGAACTATACTATTAGTCTGTTTTCATTCAATGAAAACTATTCAGGCAAAACTTTAAAGTCCAGTTGTCGATTATTCTCAACTTCAGACATTTTACTAATATAAACCAACCGTTCTCTATTGTCATCTGATAACACTTATCTTTACTGAGAGTTTTATTGACTTTACAGTTTACTATCGCTTATGCAAAGGTCTAATAAGGAATCTTTTCAGTAGCTAGTTGATTTATATGTTCCAGAAAACGTAACGTAGCTTTCACTTCAAAACTTTTTTATACGTTATTGCTGTATTTGACTTACAGAGTATTATAAAACTGGCATCTTCACATGACGTCCTTTTGTTATAAAAATAAAGAAATTTCAAACCACTGTACATAACCACGTAATTCTTCGGGTTGTTCAATGATTATTGTTCATGCACCAGAGTCATTAGCAGAATACTATATGCATTATTGATCAATTATTTATCTAAACGAGTGGTATAATCACGTGATCACATGACCAGGTTCAGATCATTGGTGTACAACTTAAATAATTCACGTCAATACTTCAACCAACATACTACAAAGTATAGCGAGCAGATGGCTATGTACAGTGTTAACTCAATAGACTAAATTCTTAACTAACGGTTAAATAAACAGTTAGATAATGTCTGAAATCGTTAGTGGCCATAGATCTCTTCCAATGAAAGATCCAGTAAATAAATCACTTCAGTTTCAGATATCTAACGTTACAACACAAAATAATATCTGCTATTCAAGCATACAATGTGGTAGTGCTTTAACTACAGAAATTTACGTTTATCGTCGACGCATTCAAACATTGTTACGATTTTTTGATTGTATATCAAAAATTTGGTGGGATCATTTATATCCGTTTAATGGGGACTTTATTAAACGTCCAAGTAGGACTGCTGAAGAAATACATCTCTATCAGAAATGTCTAACTACCCATATAGATAAATTTAATATGCGTAAAGTTGTGCCAGCCACAACAGCTATTGCTATGATGGAAACGCATGCTTCAATCAAAATTCTTCCAAGTAGTATACTCGGCCTAAATGATGTTACTAAGAATTTAGGTACAGCAATGACAACTGAAAATAATACCACACTACTATACAAAGCTTGTAATTTAGCTCAGAGTTTAGCAGATATTGAAAAATTGAAACAAAAGTTAATTTTTAGTGCATTAAATTGGATAATGTGTGATGGTAGAGATTACAACTTAAGAATTCAGCGTATTGCTCTATTGGATCGTCATTGTGAATCATGTTTAATTGAAAATTTCCCTGGTGTACGTGCCTTATTAATACATTATTATAGACCACGTATTTTAACAAAAGATATTGCTAACAATACTGATACTAGCTTCCCACCTTCACCTTTTTCTTCTGTGTCACTTAGTGAACCACTTACAGCAGTTAAACTGACTACGACAAATGATCAGATAACATCAGTATTCTATAACGCACGCTTACGTGCACAAAATGAAAGCTCAGAAAATATATTGGATACTGACGCAACAGATTTAAACAAGTCATATGATTCAATTAGCAATTTCTTTTGGTCAAATATTTGCGAAAAATCGAATGCTATGAAAAATAATGATGTTGTTCAAAGCGATAAGCTGTCAAGTAATTTCCAGTTGAATCCATTCTCATCATGTATAGAAACAAGTGGATTAGAATGGCTAAGTTATGATACCCATCAAAAGGATTTCAATTTATACTTATTGAATAAGAAAGAGCTGAACGAAAAAGAAAAGATAACTGATCTCAACAAGACAGTAAAATATAATGAACAAGAACCCTTGGAAAATAAACAACCATATATAAACTCTACTAAACTTAAACTGAAATCAGCTGATGACCCTGAGAGCAAATCACCTCTGCCGTATACATTAGCTTCATCTTACACATCAATTACCAGAAGTTCAGATTCAGTTACTTCTAGTTCTACGAAATGTGATAATGAATCCTCCTATTTGTCTGTGAATATAAATTATCGAGATTTGTTGACATCCCCTAATGCTGTTACAACGGAAAGACAACATCTGCTAGGACAGCAACATCAAGAAAAACAATCACCAGGATCTTCACAAATAAATGATTATTTCAAGGACAATTTTTATTCAACAATTGAAGATCCGTCAAAGAAATATGAGGAATCAGCAGCATATGGACTTGGTTGCTGTGGTAGTCTAACTGGTGTATCGCTAGGATCTAAGGGACTAAGCAAGGTTTCTAATCTGCTTTCATTAAATAAACCAATCAATGCATACGGCGAAGAGTGTACCACTACAGCTGATTCAATGGGTAGCTCCTGTAGAACAACATCACTATCCTCAAATAATTTAACTGAACAGACATGTAAAGGTGAAGGACAAACGGTTACATCAAACTGGTTAAATAATGAAGAAAATAAGTTTATTACTGTGGAAGAGAAGAAACATTCATTGGAAGTGCAGGTTAAAAATAAGAACAAGACTGGAATGAAGCAAACTGCAAGTGAATCTCGGATAAAAGCTTATCCATATCGATGAAACAGTGCTGAGGGGAAG
This sequence comes from Heterobilharzia americana, assembly GCA_944470555.2. Lineage (NCBI taxonomy): Eukaryota > Metazoa > Platyhelminthes > Trematoda > Strigeidida > Schistosomatidae > Heterobilharzia > Heterobilharzia americana. The sequence continues at coordinate 50,441,220 of OX104130.1, read as the reverse complement.
TGTATAAAGTCTTATAACATGCATTTATTATTAATTAAATACGCTGATATTCAACCAGTGAAGAGTTGAATAATAATAAAGTGGTGTGTTCATATACGTCATTGCAATCGATCGTATCAGTTTCAAATATAATTTTGTTGTCAAGATAAAATTACTTCAAAGAGTATGCGTGTTTTCACCTACTCTCTAAAGTTTTATTTTACAGTTTCATTTAAAATCTGATTACATCTACTGTTTACAGAGCTTTTTCATTTTCCTTTAACGTTTAATAGATTATTGGTATACTACATGCCCACGTTGATTGATTGTTAACTCATGAAAGTCAACTTACAAATTCATGATACATCAGTCGTGATACACTGATATATTATTTCTTATACTCATATTAAGCCGTTACTTAGACTTACTCCTTTCAAAAACTAGGTGATTAGTTTGTGAGCCTGTAACCAGTGGGACTGTTGATTCACGTGTTCTGCACACTGAGGAGTGAATTCAAGGTCCACCCTAACAACTACTAAAATGACCATCCAGGCAATATCAACGCATCTATTAGGGAGCCACCTGAGGTTGAGCAATTGCATCCAGTATATCAACCGGAAATTGCAGATATCAATGAGTAATAACAATTTAGATTTCCTTACTTTACGAAGCAAGCCATCTTCACACTTGAAATAGATAAACTCATTCGGTTACTTGAGTTGTTACTGGAATGGTCTTTAGAGCCAGTCCACACTTAGTCACTGTCTATACTAACGTAAAACTTTCTCTTTGACAGAATAAGGTGACAATAAGTTAAAAGTGCCTACAAAAATAGATCATAGGTGGTGACGTTTACGATCACCCAGTTACATCGTGATATGGAGCAAAGATCAATGTAATGCAGATGGGTGAATAAGCAAATCGGTCAGTGATGCTTTTTTCAGCTGTGCGAGTAAGGTGGAATAAAAAAGGGTGGGGAAATTTAGTTCGTCCATGAAAGTACAATGGAGTTGTGAGTCATAAAGGGTGAGAAAGAATAGATTGCTAGTTTGGAAGGATGAATATTTGAACATCAGACAATGTATCATGGTCGCTGGTTCAAATCCGACCGCGGTTCAGATTTTCACCTCACCTTCAATCATCACCCAGTATAAATACTAGTCTGCCAAACTACGGCTATCTCAGACAGTCAAATGATAATAAAGGTACTTTTGATAACAGTTGAAGTATGAGTGATAACAAAGTGGATTATGTAATATATAGAATGGTTCATATATATATATATATATATATATATATATATATATATATATATAGTTGTATTTTAACAACTTGTCTATTCCTATTACATGACACTTGACCTACTATTTTCATCAGTTTTACGCTCCTTCCTGAGTTATATGTTTACCTTTTTTGACGTGATTAAGACGATTAAACGAAATAACTTCGGAAACTATTCAATCAAGAGTAAATTAGGAATAAGTCATGAGGAATGAAATACTTATGTTCTACCTTCTCTTCATATATTATTTACAACTGCCTATGCGAGTCGTTAATGTCTACCATATTTGTGAGATGTCTAACCCATCTTTTCTGTTGACCGAAGAAGGCTATGAACAGATGTGCAAAGCTTCTGCAATGGCCCGCTCTTTGTGGGAAAGAAAACCCTTTTGTAGAACTTTCGTCTTCTTGAATGATATTTTATGATTTGAATATAAGGCATGAACCGCGATGTCAGAGCTTTTTTCAACTGTTTCCAAATCATAGGACTTTTTTGGTGGTTTCTTGCAACTTTGACCGTGTTCGGCTAGACGTGTTAGTACTTGACGTTATGTTCCTCCAATGTATGTGGCATCGGATCCACTACAGTCTACCTTACAAACACAATTCTGTTGTTCCAAATGGGGAATCAGATCTTTTAATTTACACAGGTGTGAGTAAAATGTGTTCGTCACCCTAAAGAATACTCTGATGTTGTAACTATTATGGATACTTCTTATTTCCTCTTATGTGGATGTTTGATAAGGAAGTACTATAGTACTTATCCAATCTTTCTGGGTCGGCTTTTCCATATCTTTTTGCGATAAACTTTTTACTAGCTTTTCCGGATAAAAGTTTGAACTATGACTAATCATTAAAGTCTAAGTGAGTTACAAAAGGTCAAACTGATGGTCAGTTGAATGAGTGAATATATTCAGTAATAATTGAAAAGAGAACAATAACAAAATAAAACAGTCATTCACACACAGAAGTTATAGGTAAGGCAATATAACTTTATATATCAGACATTCAAAGGTCGATTGAAGATCTTAGAAAGGGGAGTAAACAGTCAATAAATTTAAAGCAACTGGTCCCTTTGATAAATTTAAGCAGCGTAATGAGAAGACGAAGATTATCTGAAACGTGATGTATAAGCGCTATACATTTCGAACAATCTGATCACACATGGACTTGTCGAACTATTTATATGAAAATTTACGAAAAGGTCAATGAAGTTAATAGGAAACATAGGAATAGGAAGGGATAGAAAAAAAGGAAAACCTTACTCTTGGTATGAAAATTAAAATCAATACTACCAAGGTAAATTCAGCGTGAGTACGAGTTCAACAATTCGACAAGTCCATGTGTGATCAGATTGTTCGAAATGTATAGCACTAACACATCACATGTTTCAGATAATCTTCGTCTTCTCATTAAGCTTTTACAGGTCTGACTAGTGATTTCTCACTACTATTTATAAAGGTATACAAAGGTTACTTCACTTCTCTATTAAATTGTGTTAGTGATGGACGTTTATCCAGGGGTAGTTTGTCAGACTATATTTGTGACTGATTAGCTGGTTTATTATCAGTCTAAGCATAATCAACAACGCAATTTATGATGAGTAACTATAATATTGTAAGAGCTTGGACTATACTAGATCACTTTAGAAACGCCTCATTAAACGTATGCTTGTACTATGGAAATTCAAAAATATATTTTTCAATGTGATCATTTGACTAATATGACATCACGAGGTATTATTGATTTTGTGAATCAGAAAACTATGTAACCCTAAAAGGATGTGAAAATAAGTTGGTCAGAGCTTTGCGCTACATAGGAATGGATGACAAAAGTAACATCTAGGGTGTCGGAATTTTGTACAGAGATTTGATTTTATATGAATAGGGACAAATCCATGAAACTCTGATTGTGAAGATAAATGCTATGAATAAGAACAGAAAGAAAAACGGATATTAAACAGTCTAGAGGTAGTCACTGATAAGAAAACTGACACTGGAGGTCACCCTAACAGCCACTTATGCAGTTAACTAGGTTCCTACATTTTATGGAAAAACTACCTTTCCTCCAGGAATGACACAGATAAATAGACAAAACCAGTGTGGAACCTGGTACACAAGTGCATCAGCTCAAGTTACCACACTTCACAGCAATATACAAAGAACAGGTGGATAGAAAATACTGATATTACAAAGTAGACAAAGTTGTGTGAGAGAATAAACAATCTGAAGATTATAGTTAGTGTAAATATTCAAGCTTTGGAAGATGTCAAGGAGTGAATACATCTACACCAATGTGACCAATTTTCAGCCATGTCAACAGAATTCCTCAACCACTGATTCCCCTTGTCTCATGGACCCAACCAATCAATTCACATCTCCCCAAATGACTCAAACCAACAGTGAGGGACTTAATGGACTGATACCATGTCTTGCTGTGATCACCCTGAATCCTCTTCCAACCTAATCCAACTTCTCCCAGCATGGTACGTTTAGGTAGGCAGTATCTCGACATGTCCAAGCCATCTTGTTAGTTGAATGGAGTTCAGAACCCCATCGACTGACTTTTCTGCCTTATGTAGTATCCTTCTCCTGACCTTAACATTGTTCATATGGTGGGCAATGTTGCGATGACACCTGTAATTAAAATCATGTAATCACTTTATATCTTCTACTTCCAGTGGTGGTCGAACAGCCGTATAACGGGACAGAACGAACTGCTCCAGATATTAGGAAACCTAACTAGTTACTTTTGTATTTGCTCGGTCATAATAGTCGCATTATGGGAAAGAAAGTGAAAGAAACAAATACAGCGACTTCACTATCCATGGGAGTTTTATCAATGTTTACGCAAAACACTTATTTCATTACTTAGCTTCAGGTCAACAGGATATTTACTTCCCAAACTGATATCTGATCAGAAAATCTTTTTTCTTTCTATCTGTATTTACGCCTTCAAGGACTCCCACTTGAAACACCATGACCGACACGAATTCCTATGTATGCTTGTGCCACATGTTTACCCGGACTTACTACAAACGTATAAATATGCACACACTCATAATTATTTTCAAAAATAATCATAATTGTGTTTGAAAGTTTGCAAGTTCCTGTCAGTTTCAAGGTAGTATTCATCATGGACTGACATCATTTGCAGAATTACTGAAAACCTTCGGGTACTTGACTACTGTTTTATCCAGGTATAGGACTCATCATCAATGCGCACTCACGACTTCGCCAAGGATAGTACTCGGGACCGTCAGGTCTCGTGGCGAGCACTTTACTAACCGGCCACTAGGATATAATTCAGTGGTCCACATTATACTATTTCTGTCAACTGGTTATATAGCACGACCGCCATTTAGTGCCATTGGTAGGTATTTGCCCTCACATTCTGCTCGAATGACCCCACAGATTGTTACCGCGAACCTCTCAACTAAATTATTGTTCAGTGCTCATTAGTGATATACAAAAAGATGGGTATTCTAAAGCCTTGATATGAAACCATGACTCGTGGCGTGAACCAAGTTAAGTCCGAGGGCAAATATTCACCAACGGCATCGCATAGAGGTCAGGCTATATCGCTAACAGGATAATGTGGGCCATTGGATTGTGACTCAGTGGCTGGATGGAAACGTGCTGCCCATGACCTGATAGTCATGAGTGTGATCCACGATAGGGCCATGAGCGCTCGCTGCTAAGCAGTCCTATGCCTGGATGATACAACTATCCGGTGCTTGAAGATTTTCAGTAACCCTCCAACTGATATCAGTCCATGTTGAAAACTACTTTAAAAATAACCAGCAAGTGATAAACAGTCTTGTTTATTTCATTTATATTTTTACCAACTGACTTTACTGTCAAACTAGGTTGACATAAACTCACGAAACATTAAAAATAAGGATTACCAGACAGATGTTTCATCTTATTTTAGGGGACATTCAACAATAACTAATCACAATCTTCAGCAGGAAGGAGACTAAGAACATCAAATCCGATGGTGAGCAGGTGGTAGTGCTATACTGAGAAGTGAATTAGTCAAAGTTGAGAAATTCTGGTCAGTGGATTGCAACTCACTGTTCGAATGGTAACATGTTTGCAGCAAAACTTGATGGTCATGGGTTTGATTATGCACGGGGTTGTGTTTGATCATTGTTGGAACTCTCAGACTGTATTGAAACGTCCATCTAGTGCTTTCTAGTGTTCTCACACCAAATAAATGAAGCTTTTTCTTCTTTTATCAGTCCCATTTTTTGTTCTATTCTATTTCTGTACATGAATGAATACATACGATACTTTTCTGACTACTGGTTTTGTCAATAAAGGATTCTAAAGTAATGCGCTAGCTTCTGTTACGCATTCCTGTACTATTTGTGCAATCATATCGTCTACTTGTTCCTTTGTATAAAGCTTAATATTCAAGATAGGTAAGTCATCATATCACGATGCAAAGAAAATAGTACTTCTAGTTAGTTTTAAAGATGGATGTTCAAGAAACATTGATCATTGGTCAGGTCAACATCTTGCTTCGACTAAATTCACTAGGTTGCGTCGACCAGTGACCTTTACAAGTATCAGCTCTTAATTGCAGCCTAACGATTAGACAGAAAAACTCTGTTTCTTAATATTAGGGACACCAAAGAAAGCTGCTTCCAGTCCCTGCCACCACTATAAAGCCTATTTTGACTTAGGTTCGTTTTCTTGTCAATAAAATCTTGCAAACAGTTTTTACTTCGACGTTTTGAACAACCTTGGTATCTTGATAAGTGTTAGCAGCTTGGGTTGTCAATTTTTTTCAGTATTGATCCTCCTCGATCTATAAGTCATTTCGTAGAACTTTCAGCACCATTCTGTCAATCATTCTCAGCGCACCCTTGCAAGGAAGTAAAGTTTATTTTTTCTCCACCAATACTGATGGAGGCAGTTAATTACCAGTTTCTGATGAGTACCTTTCTCCCTGATTAAGTAGTCGACAAAAACTTACTCCGTCTAAACTTCAACTATTTCTTTGCATTAATTCTTTTCCTGGATACTTGTCAGTTGCGTAGTGAGAAAAGGTGTGTAGTAAACTCCAGAAGATACTGGTGACATTTTCTTAGCTTAGAAAAACAAGTGTTTTTCACATTTCTTATGGCTTGATAGTACAGATTTCAAAGTGACCTCTAAAATGTCCAGCTGTAACTTACTTTTTCACAAACGCTTCTCTGGTGGCAATGAAAGTATGAGAGTATATTTCAATATAATAGCAACGTGTTCAGAAAACAGAAACTAGATTTCATTTAACGTTTTGTTAAGTAAGCCTCAGCTACTTTAGCATAATGTTTGGACTTTTATTAACACAAGTATATGGTAAAATAGTACATCAAATATTTAGCATTTCTTAACAACCGGCTGCCTGACCAATGACACATGCGCACTAATTACTCTATGTACTATTTGACCACATACTTTGGTGTGAATAAAAGTCCAAATATCCTGCTAGAATAGATGTGGCTTCCATAAAAAAATGAACTCAAGCAGATTTGGAGCGGTTATATGGTTTTAATTACAGGTGTCATCGCAACATTGCCCACCATATGAACAATGTTAAGGTCAGGAGAAGGATACTACATAAGGCAGAAAAGTCAGTCGATGGGGTTCTGAACTCCATTCAACTAACAAGATGGCTTGGACATGTCGAGATACTGCCTACCTAAACGTACCATGCTGGGAGAAGTTGGATTAGGTTGGAAGAGGATTCAGGGTGATCACAGCAAGACATGGTATCAGTCCATTAAGTCCCTCACTGTTGGTTTGAGTCATTTGGGGAGATGTGAATTGATTGGTTGGGTCCATGAGACAAGGGGAATCAGTGGTTGAGGAATTCTGTTGACATGGCTGAAAATTGGTCACATTGGTGTAGATGTATTCACTCCTTGACATCTTCCAAAGCTTGAATATTTACACTAACTATAATCTTCAGATTGTTTATTCTCTCACACAACTTTGTCTACTTTGTAATATCAGTATTTTCTATCCACCTGTTCTTTGTATATTGCTGTGAAGTGTGGTAACTTGAGCTGATGCACTTGTGTACCAGGTTCCACACTGGTTTTGTCTATCTGTCAGAACAGTTATATTTTGTTTTATTAAACACGTTGAGGTTATGCAGAAATGTACTGTCGTAATGAATAAATTCGACTCAGCACCCAGCTTTTCCCCGGGGCATTTGTAGCAAACATGGTTTGAATATCTATGATTCATCTTCTAACCTAGAAATTAACAAATATTTCTAATCTTTTAGTTTCAAAATATATTAACCAGTGATTTATTACTTTGATAAACATTTATTAATTTCAATAATTTGTGTACAGAAATTGTTAACATAACATAACAGGCAATGAATAATTATAGTATTCAGTTCATGAGTTTGATGATACATGCACACTACATGTACATGCTATTCATTTCAATAATATAACACTTTTCTTCGTTTTGCATTATTTTAATAAGCTTGATTTTTTGGTTGATATCAAATGTTTAGTTACTGAGACGATTATTTTTTTAAGGTAACAACTTTTCCTAAGTATGTTGTATAACAAACATCACCAAGAATTAAATTGTAACTTAATTCATTGAAATGCGTTAAATAAATATCACGAATAGGCAGTCGGCTTGGATGTCCATTGATCAATGCCGTTGTGTAACCATCGGTAACCTTGATTAAAGAAAAGAATGTAAATATAAGGAGAAGATTTTTGATGAATGCATAACCTTGAGAAAGTAATTGGAGTACGCTGCAGTACTAAAATGTTGAACTCCATGTTGGAGAATAAGCTCACGTTTTACATTACTAGAAAATGAGCAACTTAGTAGTATCATGAGACAGACCAACTAAAACTGAAATACAGAAAACGCAGATAATAGTTTCAAGGAAGTAATTCATATAAAGATACTCCTCATCGCAAACAGACTAAAGGATTTATTTTGCTTATTATTATTATGATTATTTGTCTCTAGTGTTTCTAGTGGAACATAGAGCTTCAGTAGCACGTCTCCATTTCACTCTCTTCTCTGCAGTCTTTTATACATGGCTCCAAGACTCCTCACAAACTTGCATTTCTTCCTCACATCATCTCCTTCATGTCACCCTAGTCTCAGTCGCCCGACTCGTCATTTCCCTTTCGGATTCCACTCGACGGCCTGACATGGCGCGTGATGTCACCAACTGGTCTCCTCAGTGTATGCTTAGTCCAATCCATCTCCACTTCCTTCTGCATGTTTGTTGGGTGATGGACTGTTGGTTGGTTCGTTCACAGAGACCCTTGTTGCTTATTCTTATTATTCCGGTCATCTGATCTGATCTTCACTATCGAGTGAGCGTATGTCGTAGCTGTTGATGAATGTGTGTAGTTTGTTGAGAGGGCTTTTCGTAACGTGCCAAATCTCTCAACCATCTCATACAAGCACTGATTTGACTGACATTAGTGTTGAAAATCTGGATCTTGTTCCACATATTCTGAGTGCATTAGATCTCCACACTGGTTTCGGATTAATGCAGGGAGGCCTGTCTTGCTGTCTTTTCCACCCTGGCTTTGACATCCTCATCTGTGCCGCGTGTAGTTGAAACGATGCTGCCTGCCTAGGTAGATCAAAGAGACAACCTCCTTTAGGTTTCTCCCGTTCATGGTGATTGATGCTTGTTGTTGATGCTGTTGTTGGTTGGGTATCTTCATCACCTCCGTCTTCTCTGCATTCACTTGAAGTCCCGTCTTCCCTGCCCTGCCCTGACGTGCCCTGCCCTGCCCTACCCTACCCTACCTCTTCTGTCAACTTGTTAGTTTTCGTCTGTAGATTTTCAAGTTTGTGCGACATCAGACATAAATCATCATCCGTGAAGTGCAAATCTTCTAGGGTCTCTTCATCGGTCAAACAGCGTATGTCCATCTTCTCCCCCCTCCCCCCACGGTTTGTTGCTCAATCCAGTCCAGTTCAGTCGACCACAATCAGGGAGATCATGGGTGATAGTAGGCGGCAGCCTTGTCTTACACTTGTCTTCACTTCAAAGGCATCAGTGAGTAGCTTTCCATTGTGAATCACTTGGAATGTAGCATGATATAGCATAGCATATATAGCATATATAGCTGTTGAATGAGATTGATAAAGGTTTGTGGTATTCTGTAGTGTTGAAGCAACTTCCAAATTACGCTGTCGAGGGCCTTTCTAAACTCGATGAATTTGAGGTAGGGATTTGACTACCATTCTATACTCTGTTCTATCCCACGTACAACATAGAATCGTGGATTCCTGCTGCTGAGGAATCCCAGAACACGATAACTGTTTAACTCTCTCTGACTTTCATGAAGTTTCTAACTGTCTTCAATCTATGATGACACATCTATAAATTGAAGTGATGAGTAATCAAACCAGCTTGAGATGATGGGTGTTTAGACAAACAATTATTTGGTCAAGTACAAGTGTAGCTTTTGACCATGATTAGCATTAACATCTTTTAGAGCTGATAGAAATTAGACGAAAACAAAATCAACTTTTGCATGAAATCAAGAAACTAATTGATTATTTCACTAGTTATTAGGGAGGCCTTTAGAATCACTGATTTTCCTACTAGTTAGTTATTTATGTATACTCGCTCACCTGGTTGGCCAGTTCAAGACGACAGACTTTAAAGACCAAGCTGGCAGCTGACGAAATAGCCAATCGCCTTTCCATACTTTTTATTGGTAAGGTTATTATTCTTAAAATGAAGAAACGTGATTAGTTATCTCAGCAGTTGGTAGGATGGTCTTTAAAGTCACTACTTCAATGCTATCCAAACTCGAACATGATAGATGAGTGACTTTAAAGGCCATCCTAGCAACTACTGACATGACCAATCAGGCTTCGGTATTTCGTTTGGTAGAGCACATTTTCATGAAATAAACCAACGTAATTGGCTATCTCATCAGTTGCTAAGGTGGATCTTAGAGACACCCTGATAGGTGGTTGGGGAAATTAAAAAGGGCTGCTAAGATTTTTATTTACAACTGTAATTATAGGCTCCAGAAAAGTGGTGAGATACATGATCCATATCCAAAGTGAAATGAAATCGGTCATCTTTCGTCCACAATTGTGTGAGTTGACCTTAAAGGCCGACTCGAAATTATTTATAGTAACCCATTATATTATGGTCATTTTATTGGCAAAGGTACTCTTCAGGGCAGTGACTTCAAAGGCCACCTTAGCCACAATTTAAATGGATCATTAGACTTCTCCTTTTTGTAAAAATCTACCTTTCTAACCGAAATGGAAAAACCTTATTGGTCATTTCTATTGTTGCTAGGGTGGCCTATTAGTGACACCCCGTCAGGCAACATTTTAAACAGATTAGTTATTGCAGTTGAAGTAACCAATTTGACTTCTCCATTTTACGGAAGTTTGCCTTTCCAGCTGAAATGAAGAGGCCTGATCGAACAAATTGCTACAAATGTCTTTGAAAGCTACCCTAGCAACTGCTGAAATAACCAATCAGGTTTAGAGATATTTTGCATGGGAGAGTAGTTTTTTACTAAATAAAGGAACGTAATTTTTTTCTAAACACTTGCTAGGATGACCTTTAAAATCATGACTGATACACAGTTCACCTACTTTCAATTTATTCGGCAATGCTAGAAGTAAGTATCGACAAGATTATCAATGTGATGAAAATGACACACGTAGGTTTAATCCGATTGTGGGATTCCACTGTTGTTTACTTTGTGAACAAAGAAGTCCAGAACCTAAATTTTTATCTTCTGAACACTCATAATCGCACGAAGGGAGTTCATGTCATGTCCCTGACATGAACAGTTAGAAACCACTAATACCAACTTGTAGTATGTTTTACACGAATCTTTAGTCATGTTGAGTCAGTGGCAAGGATAAATTTAATTTCCGATGCATAGAAAATCGCCAGATATTGAAAGTTACTTGCAGAAAAAGTAGTGAAAAGCTTTTAAAATAAGGATAACTCTTCAGCAATAACTGTCTCTACTGTGAGTGCCTAAGGATTTCTGACTTCTTTATGTGAAATAAATCAGTATACTATTTACTAATTTGTGATAAATACTCTCCTATTACGGCCTTTTACTTTATTAAAAATTAACAGTAGCTATCAAATAGACAATTACCATCTTCATCGCACATAGATAAATATGGTGAAATGTATGAAGATTTGTTGAAATGTTCATTTAATCAACATTGTATCTCACATGATTGATAACCCTGTTCAGTTATCTATGTTACATGTATTAGGATTGACAAGAGTGTGTATAGAGGTATAATAAAAATTCCCTTTTCACTTGTTGAAATTGTGCTTAACTGGGTCATAATCAGTAATTATCACGGAGACTCTGAGATATTCGTTGCTTGTTAGAATGGTGTAATTGATACTGGTTGCCAATTGAAAGTGATAGGAAACTTAAGTTGGGGCAGAATTGAAACCACTAGCGTCACAGATGGTGACTTACCACGTATATACATGATAACCTGGTGATGATGTTCAGGCCTAATCAGTTGTTGGCGTCCATAACTCTGTCAACAGAGTGCTGGGACGATGATTCTTAGGCAACCAGTTCTCATCTCATCTCACCTTCACTCACCACCTAGTAACAATCACTAACGCTTTTAATCCCATTAGAGGATAAATTCATGGGTAACTCAATAAAATTGCTAACTACCTAGAATGCAGTATTGGTTATGGGGAAAGACAAACGAAACTAAACATATTTTTAGGGTCCCTATATTACATCTAAGAACTTTAATTGTTAGTGTGATCACGGTCAGTAATTTTACTCAGAAAAGCAAGAGAATAAAATAATTATCAGGGTGTTCAGATACATTACTGATTCTCAATACTCTGAAGTACTTGGTACCAATTGAAAATGTTCAGCTGTATTTCTTGACAGGTAATTTATAAAAGTATTACTGTAGTCAAAATTTATTAAACTGCTTATTATTCAGGGTTAACTATCAATGAAATAACTTTTATTGGTTCATATCGACCAAGAAAGTTGCAATATGAAAGAATTGTAGTTCATTTACTGGAGTTTATATGATTACCTAGAATGATATTTAAAATGTATGTCAAGCTATAGGTTGAAATCAAAAACAGCATTATAAAACTCAGCAGAATATTCATTTTCGTCACAAAAGTGTTTATTGAACACTAAATTTCTTGTAAGCAGTTTATTCAGTTTGCACTTCTTTCTGGAATATTTGTTTCGTGTGACTTGTTTTGATCGAACCACCGCTGATGGATCAAAGACCCTATCAACATTAGGACATGGTTTTGACCTAAAGTAGCTTGAAGAAGTTCAGAGTATATAGACCCAACCTTCCTTGAGATATTTTTGAGGGGTGACTTTAAAGGCCACCTTAGCGACTTATGAGGCGGCCAATTACATCTGTTTATTTTGTGAAAAAGTACTTTTTCAGGCTAAATACCGAAGTCTAATTGGTCATTTCAGTAGTTGCTATGGCGGCCTTTAAAGTCATTCATGGTTGAGGGGTTGATATCTTTGCTTACATTTTCAAAAGATAACAACCCGGTTTTAGTTTTACAGTGTAACTAATCCTGTCAACACTATCTTGTATGCTGAGTGTATTTGACAAAAGATAAATCTAAGATATCTAGGCCAGAAATTAAGATTCAGTATGGAAACTCCTAATGAGTGAGGGGGTTACTTTTAGGAGCTGAAATGATCGTATCAGCATTTGAAATTATCACAAAATGAATTATCGTTATCAAACAAGTTTCAGCGGTAGAACTGAAGAGTTACTCATGACAACAGATGACCTCATTGCTACCTTCAGTGAGCTTTCTTGATTTGAGAAAAATGACTTTGGTCATTTAATTGTAATAATATTGTAACGAACCTATGGATAATTGTTTTGCTATCTGCGGTCTCTTAGTAAACGAACGGTAGGGGGATAAACTGAAAAGTGATCATTTATCATATGATAGTAAACTGGATTGCCACATCTTCTTTATGAGACAGGGAACTCATTCATATGATGGCTATAGCTTAAATGACAATCAGTTTTTCCTTAAAGACTACTCGCTTTTTCCTCCTACATACTTCAACAGCGCTTATTAGCTTATTGTTTCCAATGAAACTGAAGACTTCAGTTTATTTTGAGAAGGAAATGTGAATATAATGTAATTTGCAAATATCCTCACCTTTCCACATTCGTCTTTTTCAATATGAAATTTGCGAAGTGGATGATATTTTTCCAGAATTGTATCATCATCTCCTAGCAAACGAATATTTTCAGCCAAGGAAACACTGGAGTTAGCAGCTGAATTCAATGACCCAGTACATGACAAGGATATACGTTGAACAGCTACATCACTTGTCAATTTTAGGAAATTAAGCTGTTCTGGATCTATGGCATAATTGAACTAAAAGTGTAACAAACAAAATAAAGATTTAGCAGTAAACGGTAGACAGGTGTTGAAAAATTTGAAAATTAAAAAATGAGTATGTCTTATCTATCCTTTGAAAAATGGGACGGAGAAAATATTTGTTCGACAAATGTCTTGTGGTAATTTAAGATTCTTTTACTTAGATTTAATCATACCTCCTAAGACTATGGAACTTAGTCTACATGAGAAAAATATCTTAAGTCCCGACGTGATATTGTAAGGAGGGCTGAAGTCATTGAACGAAAACGGTACATGTAAGTATTCTCTGTTTTGATACATTAGATTTCTGTCAACAATTCCGATTCCGTCATCGATGTCTGTTGGAAATGAGTAAGCACACTGAATAATCAGTTATTAGTCCTCCGACGACAGCCGAAGTCCTGAATGCCATAAGGCTACTGAAATGCGGGAAAGCAACAGGACCAGATGGGATCACGCCAGAATCGCTGAGAACAGACGCAGGGACAACAGCTCACACCATTACTGCAGAAGGTCTGGAAGGAAGGAAAGGTAAATGCCCATTGATTGGAAGAATGGCTACCTTGTCAAACTCCCAAACAAGGGAGACCTAAGTCTTTGCAAGAACTGGCGAGGAATCATGCTCCACTCCTGTCCACCCCAAGCAAAATATTAAGCCGCATCATCCTGGAGAGACTAAAGGATGCACTAGATTCAAAACTATGACCGGAACAGGCTGGCTTCAGGAAGTACAAATCATGTGAGGACCAAATTGCAACGCTTCGCATCATCATAGGACAGAGTATAGAATGGTAGTCAACTCCACACCTCAACTTCATCGATTTTGAAAAGGCCTTCAACAGCGTCGAACGAGAAGTAATTTGACAGGCAGCTGCTTCAACACTACGGAATACCACAAACCTTTATCAACCTCATTCAACAATTATATGAAGACGCCACATGCCAAGTAATTCACAATGCGAAGCTCAGTGATGCCTTTCAAGTGAAGACAGGAGTGAAGCGAGACTGCCTACTATCACCCATGAAATTCCTGATTGTGTTGTGGTCGACTGGATCATGCAGCAGAAAACTGTGAGGAGGGAGAAGGGGGGACACGCTGGACCGTGGAAAAGAACCTAGAAGGCTTGGATTTCGCCGATAACTTGTGTCTGATGTCGCACAAATTGGAAGATCTACAGGCGAAAACTAACAAGTTGACAGAGAAGGTGAGGTAGCGAAGACGGAACTCCAAGTGAATATGGAGAAGAGAGGTGATGAAGATACCCAACCAACAACAACAACAGCAACAACAAGCTCCAATCACCATCACTAGGAGAAACCTAAAGGAAGTGGCCTCCTTCACCTATCAAGGCAGCACTGTTTCAACTACAGGTGGCACAGGCGAGGATGTCGGAGCCAGGATCTGAAAAGCAAGAAAGGAGTTCATTAGCCTGAAACCGGTGTGGAGATCTTCTGCACTCAGCATGTGGAACAAGATCTAGATTTTCAACACCAACGTCAAGTCAGTACTTCTGAATGGCTCAGAGACTTGGCGCGTTACGAAAGGGATTTCCAACAAACTACAGACATTCATCAACAACTGCCAATGATTGATACTGAATCTCAGATGGCCAGAATAATAAGAACAGGCAACAAGAAACTCTGGCTGGCTGGTAACGAACCACCCAAGAACCTTTTGCCCAACAAATATGCAGTAGAAGGAAGTGGAGATGGATTGGGCATACACTGAGAAGGCCGACTGGGGACATCACGCGAGAGGCCTGGCACTCGAGTGGAAGCCAGATGGGAAGCGACGAGTTGGGCGTTCGAGGTGAGGGTGACATGGAGGAGATGGTGTGAGGAAGAAATGAGAGCTTGTGGGCAGTCTTGGAGCCAGGTTCAAAAGATTGGAGAGAACAGAGTGCACTGGAGATGTGCTACTGAATCCCTATGTTCCATTAGGAACCCAAATGACAAATAAAATAATAATAAAACAATCTGTCTCAGATATCTGCTACTTTATAGCCTTGAAGGTGATTTGGACGCTTTCAAGGTTACATTCAAGTCAAGCATAGTTTTGAAATCCGAAAATTGAAACTATAATAATATTTCATCACCGGAGGTTATTGTTGTCACAAATGTATCAAAGTTTGAAAATTCTGTTCATATAGAATGATTCCTATTACAAGACACTTTGAGGAAGTAGGTTTTTCAAAATTGAAGAGGTTTGGTGAAAGGTTAAGTGAAACAGTGCTGGGCAAGTAAAATATGACTTTGGGCGAATCAATTATTGGTCGATCAATGAATACACCAATCAATCTTTCAAATGCTCATGAAAAAAAGATGTAATATAATCCAGATGGAAAAGTTCTTCTGTAATCCCATTGCTTTTTGCCAACCTGAAATATAGATTTGGACACCAATGGTGAGTCATATTGAAGACAGTTAATGTTTAAGAACCACGATATCAGTCAATGAAGCACTTAATAGTAAAAATTCAATCTTCTACTTTTACTTCTCAAACAATCGTTCATTATGAATGCAAGAAGTGTTGTATATTGAATTGTTCAGATTTCTCAGGTTCAAAGTTTCATAGAACATTGACACTCGGAGACATTTATAAAGATGTAGATAAAACTTGTACTGCATACCTACCTAACCTTTTATCAGTCAAGTCCTTGATCGTAATACAGCTTTTTTTGTTTCAAGCAAACGCGGTTTGGAGTTAGAGAAATGAGAAGTCTTGGTTCGAGTCATCAGAGTTCTATGTTGATACAATACGAATCAATTGGCAACATTATGTTGATCACCAAATATCGTAACAACTAATTTTTTCTGATTAAGAATTCTGAATTTAGATAAGAATTATTTTCCTCGTACTGCATTACTATATACAGTTAAGTATTGATAAATTATTGGTCAGAGAGTAAAACTTTGGATCGTTTGGTAAGGAATTGCTATTTTCATCCTATGTATTGGGCGACTTTGAAGGTTACCGTAGCAACAATGAAATTGACCAATTAGGCTTCTCCATTTCGGCTGGAAAGACAGATTTTCATAAAATACAGAAGTCCTACTGGTTGTTTCAGTTGTTGTTTGGAATGCTTTTAAAGCCATTCAGAAAATCAGAGTCAAGTGCAGCGGATAGAATTAATGTTGACTGAGATTGTGTTAATGTTTCTAGTGGTATGTAGTCTTCCCTTCTTAACTAATTTTGGTTTTCATTTTTCGTCATATACCAAGTGGTGAAAGCGATTACTTTCTGGTTGACTTTGGCTACCACCTTATGATATGCACAACAACACCAGTTCTTTTCTAATTTATGAAACCTACATTTTCTGTTTCTGACAGTGTTTTTAAACTACTTTGGCGCTAAGCAGTGACACTGTCGATCATCTAATGAATTCAACAGTCTGCATCCGTTCAAAAAATCATG
Source organism: Heterobilharzia americana (assembly GCA_944470555.2). Lineage (NCBI taxonomy): Eukaryota > Metazoa > Platyhelminthes > Trematoda > Strigeidida > Schistosomatidae > Heterobilharzia > Heterobilharzia americana. Next base: position 50,424,125 of record OX104130.1, on the reverse strand, counting down.
AACATCTTGATTGAGAAATGCCGCTTAGCTTACCTGTAATATTGCTTTTCCACTCACCCTTCCTTGATTTAATACTTACAGTAAATGATCATGTGTCTAAGTTGGTTTTGCATCTGAGTATTAGAATAATTGTTGAAATAAAAATACGTATCTTATGTTAAGACACTACAGGAAATGGCTTAACATTTCACCATCAACACACCCTCCCCACTGACTTCTTTGTCTTCATGTCCATTAATGATTACTGGTACTTAAACCATCAGTAATGACCTGATAAAAGACCTGTTACTTATTTTCACTGCGTTCTTTTGGTAGACCACTGCAAGTCCCTTAAACTTTCGTCTTCGTCTATTAGTTCGTTAATAATAACCTAATGGATCATATACATTGGTATGGAATCGGTAGCTGACACTAGAGTAACCGAAATCCCATTAAAAACAAAATCCGAAAGTTTTCCAACATTTTGTCAAAATGGGAAGATCCCTTGGTAGTTGCCTCATCCTGAAAATGTCTCGTATTGCAAAAAACATACTGATGGGTCCTGTTAAAATATAAAAACCTTACATTCATTGCAATTCATGCAAATAGTCTGTGCATTCTACGTTCTAACTGAATTGATCATTTTCTGTTGTTGAGTCACTTATCTTCTTTATTTCCTTCCAATGTTTCCATTTCATTCTTCAGAACCTCTACCAATTGGATGATAAATTTAATTGCTTTCCCCATGGATATCATACCCTATACTGCATTCATCTGTTCATTGAAGGAGCACACAAGACAATAAACCTAGACTTTTATGGTCTTAATAAAGGCCGTGTTGTGTGGCTGGCAGATTTCGCCTTGATAAAGTGACCTTTCGTTCGATTCCGTCTCAACTTTTACTCGGCATTTATCATGCGTTCGATTTGTGAAAGTGTTGGTAAATGACTGACTGTACGTAAACATTACCTATCAACTCTTCCGTAACTTCATTGTTATCATCAAAAGAGTGATTCTGAAGATATTTGAGATAACACAACGAAAACAAATTCACGTGAAGAATGTTACTGAAGATGTTTGAGTCTACACAACGAAGATGGAAAACGTTATACTTCATTTTTTTCAAATGCTCAAAAATAAAACTCCATCAGCTCAGTCCGCTAAGCCTTGGAAGCTTCAAGAGGCATTGTTACTCGTAAAAATACCGAAGATTTCATAAGTATTAGGCACTGTATTACGAGGGTTTGTCTGACACTCAACACCTAATGAAGATGCTCAAAAGATAGTTGGAGTGTTTACCTGTGAATCGGGGTGTATTTAATTAATACGTGAGGAAAACAGTGTAGAAAGTCATTTTCTTAAATTACTAATCGGCCTTATGACTGCCATCGGATAATTACCCAGTTTGAAGGAGGAAATAAACTTTCTTATCCATTCTCCATCATACAGAATACACCATTTTGATTGAAGAATATATATTTGTATTATCTCGGTGTAAAACTGTTGCGAAAACTATGAGCTGTCACTGAGATGAAATGATCTTAAACTTTGAAATGAAATTGTAAACAGACAGAATGTTTGCAGGCGGAAGGCTCTATTGTCAAGTGATTATAAAAGTAGAATAGTAGTCAAAAGTACATCACTTGGTCAACAAGATTAACAGGATTACTTTTCATCTCACTACAATGGTCAATACCATATGAACAAATGTAGAGATTAGTGAAGTTCGTTTCTCCAAAGTCTGGGACTTTTGTGCCATTATACACGAGTAACTCGTCTTGATGTTAAATTTACAGCCTTAAAACTTCAAAACAAATATGTTTGGTTAAGGCTACATCATCATATTCGAACGGCCGAAATTTACAGCGACAATAATAATTTTCATTAATAAAGCATATAAATTTGACTTTTCCTCACCTCATTAATTTCACTTATTTGCTGAAGCCAGAATTTATTACCCATAAGAGAAGGAGATATTTTACCCAATGAAATCTTTTCCTGTTTCGGTTTAATGCAGGTTTCTTTAGTTTTCATTCGACAGTTAACTTTAGTGGGACTACTAACAATATCACCAATAGGATTTATCCAATATTCACCTATATAGATAGAAATAAACGAGCAATATTTGATGGGTGAATATATAAACGGTAATAATTTAGGTTAATTAACTGCATTCAAATATGGCTTAGTAAAATGGTAGTGATTCCCTACACGAATCACTGCTAAGTCGAGTGGAAATAATGATAATGATAATGACAATAATAATAATAGTGATCATAAGCCTTTATTGATAGGAAGGGATTACTGTGCTTTTGTAATGGCAAAGAAAGATGCCGTAATTTGTTTTGGATAGTTGCCTTTGTTAAGGTATATGAGAATGGTTTCACTTTGAACCTGAAGGTCTTTGGTTGGGATACTACCGGGACCCAAATTTTTCAAAACTCTGAGCACTGTTATTATAAGAGTAAAACTTGGGCACTGTGGTCGATTGAAATTCGACTTTATTCTGTTTATTAGAAATATCGCACAGTAAAACAATAGCATATACTGAGCACTGTTCCTGCATTAGCGTCATTTTACGTACATTAATTAGGTTACTCTGTTTCCGGTGTATGATTAGAGTGACTTGAAGGGTGTACTTGGTATATGAACTGTTTAATTAGACGCATTATGCAGAAAAGTTGACACGATCACTACAATTCGTATATCAAATTTTGTGTTCTACTATACACTACGCTTCTATCTGTTTTCTATGTAGTAAATTTCAACTTTTATGGCTAATGTTATGGATTTATGCTGAGTTCGCTTATGCATCTCATCTTTGAATATAGATAAAAAGAGACAAACCAAATGCAGGTTCGTATCGTTTGGTAGCTAGCTGTACCATCCGGTTTTTTCATACTAATATTTACGAAAAAAGGCTTCAGTACCGATTCGATAGTTACCTGTCTTCCTTTTTTGTGGTGACTACGTAAGTATTCAGTGATGAATACTATTCAGTCGGTCTATGAACACAAAAATCATAATCTATAATAAAATTATTTTTGTTTTAACCCAAGCTTCCTGATATATCGTTTCTTTTGCACGTTTGGAATATCTTCAATATATACAGATGGAATCTGTTAGTTTCATATTATTCACTATAACTTTTACAAGATGACAATATCACTAGATTAAGATATACAAGAACCAAAGGATAATTTACTTATCAGTTTGACTATCTGAGATGGCCTCAGATTAGCAGACTTGATTAGTACTGCGTGCTGATTGAAGGTGAAATAAAAATCTGGGTCGTAGCAGAGTAATTCAAGTATAAAAAAATTAATCCGTTTACATAGTTAATTATTATTCACTATTGTCGTATGTTAAATGCAGGAAAATATTATCACGCATGAAGAAACACTAAAGCATTTACTTGAGAAATCAGTATTTTTAAGGCGTGCTTTGCTAATTGACATTAGTAGAATAACATTTAGAGAAGGAAAGAATAGTAAACAACTGCTTCCCTTCCTTTCAAGACTAGTATACAATTTGTAGATTCATCTATTTTCAGGATTAATCTTGGAACTTCATTGAGTAACCATATCATGAACTAGTTAGCGATTGAAAAATGGGGACTATTAGATTCGAACCCATTTGTTTGAAGGGAGTGGAGCAGGTAAGAGACCAGATTCGTGATAATTATTTTTAAATCTGCGAAGAACCATCAATCTGGTGCTCTTGAGCTCACTGTTGTTTTTTGACCGAAATCTGTTCGAAACATCCATCGCAAAACTTCATGTTAATTTGTTAGTTAAATATTTCATGCAGTAAAGCAGTATTAGTTATTGAATGACTATTCGAAGAGGATTGATTGTTCATATTCAAATCTAAGGTCACCTCAGCAACAGGTGAGATAGCCAACTGAATTTCTCAAATTCCATTAAAAAAGTCTGATTGGTTCCTAAAATGTTCATACAGATTAATCTGATGCGGAATTTCAGTTCAGTCTCAGTGAAGCAACTGAATTTATACTGATTTTAGTTACTTAGTACAGTGACTGCTTATTGATTAAGTTGAATGCTAGTTGCCATGGCAGCAGTTGTCACTGCAATATTTACTGTTAAAAACATAATGTTCGTATGAAAATTTTGCTCAGAAATTCAACTTGATCATTACTTAAATGTTATTAACCAACGGTTTAGGCTTACCATCAGGCTTATTTGGATATACACTGGCCAGATGTGCACAAGTTCTGGCGGGAAATTCTACTGTTCCTTGAGGTTGGTTTGTACCGATATTTCCGAATCTTCTCTTGATTGCAGGGTCATCGCTGTACATTATTCCTTTTGTTCGTGAAGCTCTGGCTTGCATTGATACAATTTGGCCAGGTGGACCAGGTAGACCAGGTGGGCCAGATGATCCTTGTGGACCAGGAGGTCCCAGCTCGCCATCTCTTCCAGGAGGGCCAAGTGGTCCAACTTCACCAGGATCACCCCTGTCACCTCGTGGACCTCTGGCACCCATTGGTCCTCTTTCTCCTATTGGACCTGGAGGGCCTCTTGGTCCTTGGTCACCTGGATATCCCATAGGACCATCCAAACCGGGAGGCCCAGGAGGCCCAATTGGCCCTTTTCCTCCTGGAGCTCCTTTGGGTCCTGGTTCACCTTGTTTACCTGGTCGACCATCTTTTCCAGGAATACCTGGTTGTCCAGAATCACCTCTAGGTCCCAGCTCTCCAGCAGACCCTGGTACACCCGAAAGTCCTTGCTCTCCCTTGCTTCCAGCAACTCCAACACCACCAACCGTCCCTCGTGGTCCACGCATACCAGCACGTCCAATGGAGCCAACAGGTCCAGGTTCACCAGGTTTGCCAACGTCTCCTGGAGAACCTCTAGCGCCTGGAAAACCAGGAGAACCTCTGCGGCCTGGCGGTCCGGCACGTCCTGGAGGACCTGTATCGCCGGCATCACCAGTTTCACCCGCTTCTCCATGTCTGCCGGGTGGCCCTTGTTCTCCAGGTGGACCTTCGCTGCCTTCACTACCGGCAGGACCTTCAGGACCCGGTTCACCCGGGGGTCCCATGAATCCTGGGTATCCATGTGGACCGGCTTCTCCCGGCTTTCCAGGTTCTCCTGCATCTCCTGGCTTTCCTCTTACACCAGGAGGTCCACGTTGCCCAGTTGGTCCCTTTCTACCTACATTTCCATTTAGCCCTGGTGGACCAGTCAGTCCAGGTTCTCCAACGTCTCCTGTCGCTCCTATTGGTCCAGGAGCACCTCTTTGACCTGTTTCTCCTCTAGGGCCTGTCAGTCCCATTGCACCTTTATTTCCAGGGGGGCCCTGTGGGCCTTGTTCTCCAGCAGGACCAGGTTCTCCAAAAGGTCCTGGAGGCCCTGGTGGGCCGTCATCTCCTGGGCTGCCGTCTGGACCATCTTCTCCATCTACTCCTGGTTGACCATCTGGTCCTGGTGGTCCAGGTGGACCTGAAAGACCGCGGTCTCCTGGATCACCTGCATCGCCCGGAAGTCCTCTCTCTCCTGTTGCACCTTTGACACCTGGTTCTCCACTTGGACCATAAGGACCTGGATTTCCACGTTCTCCTGGTAAGCCAGCACCACCTGCAGTAGCGGCCTGAACTTTGACAACACCTGGCAGACCAGGTGGGCCACGCAATCCAGGCTGTCCACGTAATCCCTAAAATAGAAGAAATTATGATCAATTTCAGTGAATTTTTGAAAGAATCAGTGATATTCACACTAAGTCACTGCAATGTACAGAGAGATCTATTCAAATGTTAAGCAGTAGGAACACAAAATTCTTTCTTCAAATTATCTGCAGTTAACTCATTAATAAATGCATTAAAATGACAATGATAAGCTCTGGATCTCCCAATCCACTTGACAGTATTCCCATCTATAACATTATCTTTAGGCGACAAATAAGTAGATTATGGCATCTTTCATCTGGTTTGTCAGATGGGTTTTTGTCAGAATTTAGTATCAATGATAGCAAGTGCATATCATCAATAACCTCTCTGTTTGGCTTTGAAAGTTATAATCAAACACACTTTTGACCATCACATAAAGACATCATTTTTGCATTGGGTTGTTGTCGTTGCTATTTCCGGATGTTATCTCATTTCTGTATATTGAGTAGTCTAACGGAAAGACATGCATTTCATCTAATCCAGAAATCAGTAAAAGACTCATCAATACTGACGAGAATCTTGTATCATGAGGAATTCCAAGCTAACTGGTTGAGCATTAAGTCTACAGAAGATAAATCAGTCAGTTAATGTTAATTCCCGTCTAATATTAAGAGGCTTTTGGCTTTGCTGTCTTTTTAAGAGCTCATAGACAAGTAAAATATGCACACTAAATGGAAGTACAAAGATGTTTGACTTCTTCAGTTTGAGAAGGGTAACATTTTTACGCTATCTTTAATCTAATCTCTTCTAACCACTAGTGTAACATTGGCCGAACCAATCAAAAATATGAATCTGTGATGAACATGACCGGTTGAACTGTTACTCATTTTATAAGAAATTCATTCTTTTTAAGATTTAATGCTTAGTGTTATCACATAACTCAATTAAAGAGCTTTCTGTTGACCTTTTACTCATTTCAAGGCGATTCATAGCTCTGCAATGAGTGCATGTTAAGCAAAGTCAGTTACTATTCTTTATTGTGCTTAAAATGCATGAAATCACTTGTTTCGTTTTAATGAACTATTAAACCTTGTGAAAACATCATTTTGCCGCATATATATGCTTCAGATATCAGAGATAAGAGTAAAACTAGCATTTATACTTTGTTTTTCGTTGTGCGGAAGTCGGCGAGGAATGTGTTTGATTAATTGCTTGGATAAATTGTGGTAAGAGAGGTAAAAACTAGACACGGAATTAATTACCTGTCAAGTCAGGGTTAGGGGTGAATTAGGTCATATGTTGCAGAAAGTTACCTCTAGACGGCTGTGAAATACACTTAGTATAATGAAAGAATCATTAGTTTGGTGGGGCGAAGTTGGCTAATCTTTAATGTTGAACGAAAATTAATTCAATGGCTTTCATGATTTCACAACATGCTTCAAGATGTACCAATTCCTTCGATTACTACGAAAAAGAAATTAAACCAATGCATCTTCGTTAAATCGACAGTTAGTTATAATTCTCCGGGATTAATTGAACCCTGAAACGAACACATACTCATGGCCTCTTGCTAGTAGCCTCTTCATGAGCTGTTTATTTAAAGCTTATAACAACAGTTAAGTGACTGTCTTTGATGAACTATTTGAGATCAAAGAATAATAAGAAATCCCGTTCACGTGTATAAGTGGCAGCTGTAGCATTTTTTAGTAACAACCGGTTCCATAACGTTTTCACCTGCTAGTCCTCTACGTTGATGGTTTCGTTTTCATTAAGTGTGCTCGGTATTATGCATGATTACACTTTTTAGAGGAAGTTTCTGGGATATCGTGGAATACTACTTGATGCTTTTGGTTTACAAGGTGACTGCGTGTCCTCAGGCTGGTTATCAGTGGCTATGTCGAAAGAATGCGTTCTTTAAGGTTATTCGAGTATACCTCGACAATATTACTGGTCTAATCTATAAAGTATTCAAACTAGATGGATTCCACTGAGATTCTGAGGTCTTATGATGAGTTTTACAATAGGCATTTTGTTCACTACAACCTCAACAACTAGACAGAAAATTACTCGTACTGTATTACTTCTACCATATTGGACAAATTTTACTGTATGGTTCAGTAAAATGGAGGAATTCTAAACATTTCACTGACGATATTTAAGTTATCAAAACACATAACTGCAGTGTTCTTCATGCGGTTTACATATTCTAAGAGACAAAATTTTCAAATCAGACAATAAATTTGATCATCTTCCACTTTTAAGAATATTACGTAAATAATGGATTTAAAAATACAGTCAGTATTGCTCTGGGTATGATGTCTGAACTGGGAATGAAACCTTTATCGCAGTCGTCTTCATATCGGTAATTTTTAATTGAAAGATCCTATGACCTAACAACTGAATTCGAAAATAAGTGACTACTAATCAGATTTCATTTTGAAAGGTTGATATCCCATCATGATTTTAACAGACTATAACATTATTAAAATTTTTCAGCTGAAGATGTAGTAGACAGTCAAAATATTAGTGCATCTGTTAAATCCTTAGTCTAGATAGTACTTCTTCTAAATCCTTATGAAGCTAACATTGGTGTCTAAAAGCCCTTGTAGGGTTTTGTGTAGTTGAAACAACACAAAATACATATCCTGCCTGATTATTTCAATGAAACTTATTAGTAGGAATTCAGATACTAACCTTTTACTATGATCCATCAGTGAAAGTACCCATATTCAAAAGATGCCTAACGCCAACATCAATCAATTTAAACCACAAGGTCATTGAGTGACTTTAAAGAGTGACTCTGAGGTCACACCAACGACTATCGAAATAACTAAATTAGTTTATTTATTTCATCTGGCAAGGACAAAACTATCATAAATAGGGAAGTCCAATTGATTATCTCAATAGTTTTCAGTGTTGCTTTTAGAGTCACTCAAGTTACTGGAGTATTTACCATTTGGGCTTGTTATCATTTACTCTTTGATTTATTGAATTTAATTAATGGGTTTCTGCATCGATTTTTCAAAAGTATAAACTGCATGAAGTAATTGTTGTATTCTCTGGCACTTACTAGACGACCATCAGTACCAGGAAGACCAGGAAGCCCAGGGTCACCAGGTGCACCATCTACTCCAGTCCCACCATTTGGACCAGGTATACCAACTAAACCGATAACACCCTTTATAAAAAAAGAATAAAGCAAAGTAAAGAGATAGCAGGCTCAAAGAATAGGGGTAATATTATTTGTATAAATGACTGTTTTGTTCCTATAAATGAAATTAACCATTTCCCGACATCACACTATATTGAACAGTAGGTAGACACGAACTTTCACCTAAGAGTTGCGTATATTTCATTTGGCGCCAGGATCTACTTGGGCTACTTAGAACGCCATTTTTGGAAATACTTCGACAGACAATTGGGTTCCTTTATACTGACTGGAAAAGTAGTTTCGTCGTAAAATGGTAATCTTAGCAATTGTTGGAATAACTTTCAAAGTCACTTGATTTCCACCTAAAATAACTACTTAATACACATGAAATGAGTAAAAATAACTTAACCATAACCATCTGAACTAGTTAATTATGGTTAAAAGCATTTAAAGAGTAGACATAGTTATGATTAAAGTAGAAATATGTAACTTTCATTCTATGGTCAGGATACAGAAAAAAACAAGTTTATTAATGTATATTGAAAAAACATATTACTTCCATAAAAAAAATGCATTTTTACGTTCAACTACTTTCAGTAAAGTGATATGAATCGTCTCGCTCCTAACCATTAGCCTGAAAACTTACCATATTTATATAACAGTAATTCAGTGCCTTCTCTAAAATGTTTGCTAGTTGAACCTAATTAACATCAGTAACATGCTTCTAGGATCTCATTATGATTCACTTAAAGCTGTATTCACCTGTCATCATCGGGTTTCTTGCCAAACCTCATTCGAGTAATGAACACATTTTAAGGTGGTGTACTGATGTCAAACGGAGAAAATAGCCAGTCATGTAAACTGAAAGTTAACAAAATTCACTAAATGGAAAATGTCGATCTTATAATGTATACTACTACTTGTGATACTACTTAAAATGTCAATTACACTACATATGCAAACTAAGTAGAAGTAACTCAGCAGTTAGATTTAGAGCAACAACATGAGTTGCATACTCCTCGAATGCGTAATGTCCTTAAAATAGAAAATCCTGACGGAAATTTATTTTTAGGCTTACTTTTTCCCTGACTTCATTATGTACACGCTGAGCCTACATTGAAGGATTCCCTTTGATTAGGTTTTCTGTTCAAGGTGTTGTCATCAGTTATACTGTTGATAATGGAATCTTGCATGACACTATTCATTTTCTGTACACAGAAAGTATTTTCTACAGCTAAGATTTTGTAATTAGCATCCTTATTATCATGTAATGAGCTGAGATTTTTTTCATTTGTTTTAGTATAAACCGAGCTTCTAAAACTTTTGTAAGATAAAGTATGGAATGGTACTAGTCTGCTACTCAAATCACCTTTCACCAAAATCTTATCAACGAGACTAGTAGGAATAGTGTATTTTCTGTCATTTATGCATTCAAATGATATACAGTCAAATTACTGAGATCTGTATTCACAGTAGCAGAGATTAAACAAAGCTTTATGAAAGAGAGCGCGGTTACTAATCAGTTCCCACTTTAGAAATGATTTCAAAAATTTACACTTCATCTACCTGCTTACAAAATAATAATAACAGTTGTAGACAAAATTTTCGAAATATTAAAATTTAAATCGTTATCCGTAACATTTATACTTAGTTCGTTGGTAAAAGAGGGATCAAAACGTTTATGAGGAGATAAGGCGGCATTTAAAAGGCTGAAGGAAACTTTGAAGCTGTATAAGAAGACAACTTTTTACCTAAGATATCATCGAACAATAGAGTATAAATATATGTTATGGTTGGAATGGAAACATATTTAGTGTTTATCAGGCAGATTTAAAAAATCCTGAATAAGAAACCTTCATTTTCTTCGATGAAGAACTTATCAAGGTTTGATAGGTATTTTTTGCTCTGTTGTGAACACTAATAATTGTATTGTATTTAGCTGGGTAACTGATAGCCTTTGTCTTAAATTATTTCTGAGAAGTTCATGCTTGTCATCTTAAGACCTCCAATTTTGTATGAAAACTGTTGAATTCATAAATTGTCAGTTGTCAATTTATGATTATAAATGTAGTTTAGATGACAGAGAGAAATAATTTGCTATAGATGAGTGTGAACATGATCAGTGGTTTCCTGATACTGCTTTTTACTATAGCACCCTATGAAGATGACAGAATTTCTTGTCTGTACATCAATTTACTGGTCAAATTCTAAATTTTAAGCATATAAGATTAGTTTTAAAAGTTGATGGAAGGCAACTAATTTAAAATTGGCTCGTTCCCACCAATGAACAAAGGTTTCTAGGACATTCAAATTTAAAACATAAGTTGACAACATTAGCTCAGCGTCTGAAAATGTTTGGTTATATTGTTTAGACTGTAAATATCGTTTTAGGATATTGATGTAATTCAGCCTATTACACTATAATTATCTTTTGGCCTTGTGACGACCCAGTGACAAAAGTTACCTACGTAATTGATAATGAATTCGATGAAAGATAAGTTGTATAATTGACGAAGAACAGCATCAGTATTTATAGATGTTACTCTATGCGTACCACAATAAAAATCATTGTTTCTTTTTATCCTAAGTTCATAATATACAATGAACTTGCAACAGGTAAAATAAAGTCATTCATGGAAGAAATGCTACGAGTAAACGTCATAAAACAGATCGCTCAAAACTAAAGTGAAGATTGTATATTCTTGTGACGAACGTAACTAAGGTCATTATTAATATTCTCAAACGGTGGAAGATGACGGAGACGTTGACAGCTTTGGAAAACGGTAGTAGTACTAACACAAGTAGTGTTTACTTTTGCATACGAATTCATTGTCAAGCTGACGCAGTATTTATGAAAGCTGTAAATCAATAAATAACTTACATAGACTCCTGGAGGTCCCATTACTCCTTCTTGACCCTTTCGTCCTCTCTTTCCTTGTGGTCCAGGTGGCCCACGATCACCTCTTCGACCTGGTTTCCCAACAGTACCTTGCTCACCAGGTAGACCTTGGGGTCCAGGCTTCCCATCTTTGCCAGCCAGTCCATCTTTTCCATCCACTCCTGGTGGACCATCATATCCTGCTGGTCCAGGTGGTCCAGAAGCGCCAACTGGACCTTCGGGACCTTGGTCTCCAACAGGACCTGGAAGTCCTGGAGGTCCTACAGCCCCTGAAGGACCCTCCGGGCCAGTTTCACCATCAAGACCAGGATCGCCAATATCTCCACTGTCTCCATGACCCCTGGTAACCCAATCGCACCTTTCAATCCCTGCTCCCCAACTGGTCCTATTGCACCCTGTTTATACGTAAAAGACATCAATTAGAACTAGAGATAAGAATGATCATAGTTTTTATATCTTAAAAATTTAGAATTATTAGGTTTCCTTCATTCTGGAATATTTTTCTCAGCTCACAGCTGAGAAGGACTTACGATCTAATGAATAATAAAACAGGCTGGATTCAGGAAGTACAAATCATGTGCGGACCAAATTGCAACACTAGGTATCATCATAGAACAGAGCATCAAATGGAAGTCAACTCTCTACCTCAAATTCATCGAGTTTGAAAAAGCCTTTGACAGCGTCAACTGAAAAGTAATTTGGTAGGCAGCTGCTTCAATGCTACAGAATACTACAAACCTTTATCAATCTCATTCAACAGCTATATGCTATGCTATATCATGCTACATTCCAAGTGATTCACAATGGAAAGCTACTCACTGATGCCTTTGAAGTGAAGACAAGAGTAAGACAAGGCTGCCGCCTACTATCACCCATGATCTCCCTGATTGTGGTCGACTGAACTGGACTGGATCGAGCAACAAACCGTGGGGGGGAGGGGGGGAGAAGATGGACATACGCTGTTTGACCGATGAGGAGACCCTAGAAGATTTGCACTTCACGGATGATGATTTATGTCTGATATCGTACAAACTTGAAAATCTACAGACGAAAACTAACAAGTTGACAGAAGAGGTAGGGTAGGGTAGGGCAGGGCAGGGCACGTCAGGGCAGGGCAGGGAAGACGGGACTTCAAGTGAATGCAGAGAAGACGGAGGTGATGAAGATACCCAACCAACAACAGCATCAACAACAAGCATCAATCACCATGAACGGGAGAAACCTAAAGGAGGTTGTCTCTTTGATCTACCTAGGCAGGCAGCATCGTTTCAACTACACGCGGCACAGATGAGGATGTCAAAGCCAGGGTGGAAAAGACAGCAAGACAGGCCTCCCTGCATTAATCCGAAACCAGTGTGGAGATCTAATGCACTCAGAATATGTGGAACAAGATCCAGATTTTCAACACTAATGTCAGTCAAATCAGTGCTTGTATGTGATGGTTGAGAGATTTGGCGCGTTACGAAAAGCCCTCTCAACAAACTACACACATTCATCAACAGCTACGACATACGCTCACTCGATAGTGAAGATCAGATCAGATGACCAGAATAATAAGAATAAGCAACAAGGGTCTCTGTGAACGAACCGACCAACAATCCATCATCCAACAAACATGCAGAAGGAAGTGGAGATGGATTGGACTAAGCATACACTGAAGAGACCAGTTGGTGACATCACGCGCCATGTCAGGCCGTCGAGTGGAATCCGAAGGGGAAACGACGAGTCGGGCGACTGAGACTAGGGTGACATGAAGGAGATGATGTGAGGAAGAAATGCAAGTTTGTGAGGAGTCTTGGAGCCATGTATAAAAGACTGCAGAGAAGAGAGTGAAATGGAGACGTGCTACTGAAGCCCTATGTTCCAGTAGGAACCCCGAGGACATATTGTAAATAATAGTATTCTGATGAAATTGATACGAAGTTGTGCTGTTTGTCTGATCGGTCAGCTCAAGCACTAAGTAACTTCCTTACTTCCTTCTTACTCATTTAACCATAGCCAAATACGGAGGATGAGCACAAATACTTCATTGATTAGTGGTTCAAATTTGATTCTTAAGCTTCAGGTTAGTAGCGTACATGGGTATTTGAGAATGCTTCTGCTTTTTAGCAACCCGCTGTCTAATGAGCTTATCAGCAAAGTAAATATTCAACCTTGTGGGAATTAACTCTCCATAAGCGATCGGAACCTGCACAACTCAGTGAAGAGGCAAAATATTTTATCGTTATGTTATTTAGATTACAATTAATTCCTTTTCGACAGGCTTTGAACAGTACTCAGAGTTTGGAAACCATACTGGTTTCTAACGATTGACCAATTCACATAAATCTTATTCCTTTTGATTTACTCAGACTAATCACTTTCGTTTCAATATTTTACAAATGACTCAATAAATTCCACTTTGCACTAGGTTGCTTTGTGTTTTCTGAGCTGGATTCTTTAATCATGGAGCTTTCATCGTCTTTCTAGACAACATCATTAGCATTAACTTCACTATGAAGTGAGCTTTCAATATCTCTCCATGAATGATTTACTAGCTTGCGGTGGAAAACTGGTTTATGGCTGGTTGTTTCTCTTGGCTGTTGTGTCATTGACTGTATCTATTTTCTTGTTGGCTGTTCCTCTACTTGACTTGTAACCTTTTGTTGTTTATCATTCTTCTTATTGATTGGTAGATTGGGTTTATGTCTACTCACCTATTGGTTGCTGACCGACCTGAATGCCGTACTTCTAGGAATTCTCGGATATTCTTTGTGTTTCCTCTGTCCAAGATTTTCACGTTGTCAAAATTGAATTCGTGTCCATAGCTATCCACGTGAACTGAAATGATAGATGAAATGTCATGACGTTTAACAGCCAATTGGTGTCTATGTAAACGAAGGAGAAGAGGAAGATCACTTTTCCCAATATAGTGTTGATCATAATTACTGTATTTGATTTTGTAAGTGACATTTAGTTCGTCTACTTTGGCTGTTGCGTCTTTTGGTTTGAAGGGAATTTGTTAGTCTATGATCCACACCAGTTACAAGTGGTCTCAGTAGTCTTGTCAGGATCTCTGATATATTCTTCGTATTTGGTAGGATGATCCATTTGTTGATTTCTATCGATGACTTTGTAGCAAGTGATGCATGGAATAGGCATCCTCTGATAAAGTTTCGTGGGTAGCCGTTCTTCTTCAAGATATTCTTTTCCCCATGGAGAAACAACCAACCGCAAAACGGTTTGTCAGTGGAAGCTACTAAGTCAGTCATGGAGTGATAGTGACAGCTCACTTCATATTGAATTTACTGCTGATGATGTCATCTGAAAAGACGCTGAAAGCTCCACGATTGAAGAACTCAGCTCAGAGAACACAACACGATTATGATCATCCACGTGAGTTACAAGTATTTTCCACCACTTTGAACTAAGAATGATGCATTGTGGGTGCATGTTTTTTAGAATTCTCCTAAAATGAACTATGTAAGTTTTGAGATAACACATTTGATAGAATAGTGGAAAATAAAGAATCTTTAGAACTTACAGTAAACATTCTAAAATATATCCTAAAGATGTTTTAGGACTAAACCACTCATTGTTGTAAGACATACATTATCAATGGACCTACTCAGTCAAAAAAAAAATTCATATTACTTCTGTGAGGTGACATAATTTAAGTTCAGGACATTTATCACATATGAATAATTATGTTCTGGAGGTAGAATTGCTGTTTTTACCTTCCATCTATCAGTAATAAAATCTAATCATTTTTATTTCTGAAAAAGAATTAGATTCCTGTAGAGAAAAGTTTTCTGATGACGATAAAACAGAGATATTTGCTTTTATTCGTGTACCGTTTCTTACTTCGTCAGGCTTATTTATTTACGCTGTGGTCGATATTTGGATAAATTATCATTGTACAGAAGCACTTCAGTTAAGTCTTTTATAATGGCTCACTTAGTTATTTGCACTTTCGTTGTTCAACTTAGGATATACGTGAAACACTGCATCATGTTATATGATTTTATTATAAGGTAATTTTTAGTTAAGTCCTGTTTCACATCACATTTCCTGTTGTCCTCATCTACCACGCAAATGTCTCGGATATGTGTGATGCGGTGGGTTTATCCATGTAAGATGATTTCAAAGGCCGTCTTGCCAAGGACACCTACATCAGTAATTATCTCTTCAACCTTTGTGGCTATTTCCACAATAAGTGATTTTATCAGACATATTTAAAAAAAGACAGCCAATAGGTTAACACTAATTATTAGGTAGGTTGATTCTTCATAAGCACCAAAAATACATTTATGCAGTAGTTTGGAATGGCCTTTGAAGCGCCTCATTGCACTATATTTATGAATTAAGTTGATTTAATAGACTTTTCAAGTTCTCAAACGTATTCGGATGCTTCGTATAATAGGGTTACTTCGATTGATTATCAGTGGAATCAAGTAAGCTTGGTAAATAAGAGGGCGATTGACACTATTTCCATCTGAATATATGACTCTGTCGTAGTATAAAGGTATAGACTGGTATGAGAGATGCTATTAATATTCTACTGTGAAAGTAGTAAGACTTATGATTAAGCTATGAACAAACTTTCTGGTGAAATGCTAAAAAATGAATTTAGTTTGTTCGAAAATAGTTGATCGATATCTATATTATAGTTATAGCGAAACTTAAAATTGTAGTGGCTTACCGTTGGTCCTCTTGGTCCAACCTGTCCCATAGATCCCATTGGTCCAGCATGTCCTGGTGTCCCACTTGCTCCTGGCAGACCAACTGGTCCGATTGGTCCTGATCCTCCTTTAATTCCAGGTACTCCATTCATCCCGTGTGCACCATTTTCACCACGAGTACCAGGAGCTCCATCTAAACCAGGACGTCCAGGTGGACCAGGAGGCCCTGGAAGACCTTGTTCACCTGGTGCACCAGGCTCTCCAGGACTTCCATCAGTTCCAGGTTGTCCGTCTAACCCTGGACTTCCAGGACTTCCAGCCATACCAAGTTCCCCTTGTGCACCCTTAAACCATTACAAGATACGTAAGTTAATGCTCAAACATTTTTGGGAAATAACCAATAAATACACTAAGAATTATTGCATAGAATTAAAAAAACTTTCCTAGTTTACCTAGCTCAAAAGATACTTACTTGCTTTTTGATAGTGAAAACAACTAATAATGGTACAATGATAATTAATTGCGGTTCATATTAAGGCTATTATAGACATCGTGTTATTTAGAACTTCTGTTTCTCTGGGTTTAACATTTAATGACAGATTCGACATTACAGATCAGTGAATTTAGTATGCGCTGAGTATTTGACGGGTCATTCTTATTGACCTGATACAATGAATAGGTGGTGCATTTTCACCAACTAGTTTATTGATGTAATTAAATTGTATTTAACCTCTAATAATAATATCTGTTACTGATTGACTGTTTCTCCTTTGTATTTGAGTTCAAATAAAAGATACAAAATCAGCCTACTGATTAGCATAAAAGTAGTATAAGAGTATGACAAATGTCAATTATCACCAAAGCAGCTCTCTCGAATGTGAACTGGACTGAATTCCCACATTTTTTATTGAAAGTGACTAATAGTAATGGCAGCTGGAATGTAAGTGAGAAATTAGAGCTAGGATAACTGACATATACTTCCTCTCAGAAACAACAGAGTTTTCTACATTGATTCGTCGCGGGAGAGCAACCAATTTCATTTTATCTAGTGCTGAGTGCTGACGGAATTCTGTCGATCACTTTTATAGTGTATCCACCAAGCTAAGAGGATCAGAGTTGCGGCGTACATTGATAGATGTTGGTTGATTGGAGGTAATTGGTAGGACGGTTACTGTTCGTGAAATCTGAGTGTGGTGTTAAGTGGTAGGAGCCGATCTATGTAAAAATGGACTAAAACATTGATTAATTACACCAGAAATTCACGTTACTTATCTAAGCCGGCACTTAGCATAAATTAAAAATAAGAGTTGTGGTGAAAACAACCAACCACACGAGAATAAATAGTTGTTTTATTGGCTGAAAAGTAAGTCTCAAAGAAAATGATCCGGGATTATGTGAATTTATCCCTTGTCAAATAGTGATCATATTGCCCGTGTATGAATGACTTGTTAGATATGTATTCAGCACAATGATCAATTAGGCGGCATTGGTGGCTTTTCCATCTCCAATTTAGTTGCTTAGGTTTGAAAATCAGCTTTGTTCACTCAGTTTATTCCATTATCAGGCCTTGCTTAGGTGAAATGATCTAGTTCCACTACTGTTTTGCTATGCTAAAGAATCTATGCAATTTTTTTATAAGCTTAAACATCAAAATAATGGAAACTGTTTGGTCAGCACTATCAAAGTTCATTAAGTTCTTCTCAATCTATAATCGTAGGTATTACAAGTTCTAATTGAATACCTCAGAATTTTGGGATGGGTGTTTTTGATAATTATTTATAATCCACTGACTTTTCATGAGACATGTATGCAAACTGCTTTTAGAAATGAAGATGAAGTTTGGGTAAAACTTTTATGTCGTGAGCTAACAGAAGTTGGAAATATGGAGCACTAGATTCTGACCCAGTGGCTCAATGGTAACGCGCTGGCCGCGGAACCTGAAGGTCGGGGGTTCGATCCCTGCTGGTGGGGTCGTTGGTGCGCACTGCTGAGGAGTCCCATACTAGGATGAAACAGCTGTCCAGTGCTCCCAGGTTTCCTTTATTCCTCCAACTGATGTCAGTCTTCGATGAATAACAACTTGAAAACTTTTATTTGTTAAGTGACAAAGGCGGGAAGACTAAATTTGGTTCTGAAATCTCAAAGTTACTCTTTTTAAGAACCTGGCACTAAGTTTAAAGATAATAAAAACTTATTTGATTGTGAAATGTTTAGACGTATCAACTTAAATCGGTAGTCACGTTTAAATGATAACTCCAGCTACCTTTTAGAGACCTATTTTAACCGCATACAATTGATTCCCTTGACTAGTGAAACAAGAACAAAGGGGTGTGCAGGATATGATGGATTTAATTTATGTTGCTGCTAGTGAAGGTCGAATTTAAAATAAAACAAACATAAGAAGCGTGTGGTGCATTAGTGCTATACATTCCATTAAAAAAATCAATCTTGTCAGTAGAAAACATCGGAATAAGGGTAGAAGAACAAAAACAAAAATTCACATCACGCTCGACTTCAAAATTAAAATCACTACTACCCAGGTAGGTTCCTAGTGACCAGTTTTTAGTCATATGGTAAGTATTAAAACAGCTTTTACAGTATTACACAAAAGTTGTCAGCGGCGAATAGTTAAATTTATCAAATCGCTAACTAGTCGTGCAACTTAAAGCCACTTTGTGCATACAGAAACAATTTGTATCACACTGTTGTAACGCTTTTAATGTTAATACCAAGAGTGACGTGATTTTTTGTTCTTGTTCTAGCCTATTTACTCCCATGTTTACTATTGACCAGACTGACTTCGTAAATTTTCATATTGATAATTTGACAGATTCATGTATGATTAAATCCTCTGAAATGCATAGCGCTAATTCACCAAGTTTTTAGATAGGCTTTGCCTGCTGAAATAACCAGTTAGGTTTAGTTATTTATGAAAAAACAATCTTTTCAGCTGAAATAAAAAAACCTAATTAATTATTTCAGTAAGGTGGCCTTTAGAGTCACTCCTCATCAAGCTGTGTAAATTTACCGAGGGAACCATTTGCTTTAAGATAAACATAAGCACATCTGAAAATTGACCAATGTGGTCCTCATGAAAATATAGTAGGATTGTTCGGAAAGCAGTGTTCTCAAACGAAGTAGTTGGATAGAATAAAACAATTCAGTTTGGTGATTCGTAGGGTTTTATTGATTTCAAGGTGGTATTTGTCACAGACTGACATCAGTTGAAGGAACATTGAAAACTTGGGAGCACTGAACAGCTGGTTCGTCCTAATATGGTACTCCTCAGCAGAGTGTATCCATGACACCAGTAAGAGTCGAACCCAAGACTTTCAGTTTCGCTATTGAGCACGCTACCATTGTGTCACCGGGTATAAATGCAAGCGTGAATCCCACTGGATTCTGACCCAGTGGCTCAACGGAAACATACTTACCACGAAGCCTGAAGGTCCCAGGTTCGACCCCCAATGGGGTCGTGGGTGCACACTTCTGGAGAGTCCCATCCTAGGGCGAAACAATTGTCCATTGCTCCCAAGTTTTCAATGGTTCCCAAGCCAATTTCTGTTTGTGATGAATACCAACTTCAATTTTTTTTAGAACGGTTCCAAAATTACTCGAAATACCATTTGTGTAAAAATAATATTGGCAATAGATTACGTAATATACCAAAGCATTGAACGAAAATATGACGGTATCCAAATGAAGGAAGGCGGAAATTGAGTTCAGCTCAGTGAGTTATAATTACAGTTGGTACAAAAAGCTAGAGGGAATTAGGGTTGCTTACTTTGCTTACAAGATTGTTCAGTATTAAGCACTAGTTTCCTTCTGAATACAAAGATAAGTTCTTAGCCTTCAGATTGCAATAGCCTGTGAGAAGAGAAGCGGCTTAGAGGCAGCTGATTCGAATCTTTCTGTGACTCAGATTTCCACTTCCCCTTCAATCATCACTAAGTTTCATTACTACAAGTCTACCGAGACATGGCTATCTTTGATGGTCAGACTGATATCTTGAATTCATTTCGACGTCCACATCATGTCTCTTACCCAATGGATAACTTGTTGTTAAACTACATGTATTATTTAGTCTTTCTAGTCACCGACTATTTGAGACGTATTTGGCTGAGTAAGTAGCTTTTCATCTTTCTGTCCACCCAGTGCACTTAATTTTGTGTCTATGCAAACTAGTGAATGAAGTTTGAGGTGAAATGCGAATGGTATTCGTTTATCTGGATTTGCACTACTGGGCAATTCGTTATATAAATCTCGCTGCTGGAAATATATTGTTCATCTAAGCTTTTAACTTCATAATGACCAGATCTGCAATTTGACGGCTGTCGTACATCAACCTGTAACAGCTGTAAGTAACTGGACAATAGGCTAAGTGATAATGTTCGAAGGTGAAAGGAAACCTTAATCAGGAAGCAGTTGAAGCGGCGACTTCCACTTCATTAGCTCGCCACACATACATAGTTGGTTAGTGATTAGGAATGGATAGCCGTGCATCTTTAGGTCACTTGATATCCGGTCGAAATAGCATGCTGGTGGCTTGCAATTAAAATCTGATGGAAATGTCGGTCAAGTGCAGCAGTAATAAGAGCCTAAGACTCATGAGCAATCCGAAATGTAATGTTGCTCTAGTTAAACAGTACTAGTGAAAATACCTCGGTTAATTTCGTTTTACGTAAAACAATAAACCCTGTCTACTGTAGGATGAAGATTATTCAACCTAACCATCATTTCATTATCCGTTTTAAAAACTACCAGCCCTTATTGCTCCCTTCAATAGTCTACATCACTTTAAAACAAGTCTGTTACAGCAGAAAAACTGAAGTTGGACAATTAATGTATTCTTTTCTTGTTCTTCAAAATAAACAAGAAAGAGATTTAATCATTCATTTGTGGAAAACCTAATTGAATCACACTTTCGATAAAAAGGCTTTGTGAAACTGGAAATTCTCTAAGTTAGCGCATGAATTAGTATCATATAAGCAGGAGAAACATCCTTCATATGTCGATTATTTGGCACAACTTCGCATACTGCAGCATAAATAAAAGACAGATTAAAATAGAAAACCAGTTTTTACTTGAATAGAAGCATTGATGAATGTCCGTAAGTTAGAATTATCCTATCCAATACCAAGTAATCTTTTAAAATGCCAAATTATTGATTATCAGAAGAATGCACCATTTAACTAACTCCTTTTCCATAGGTTGAAAATTTTTTTCTATATGTAGCCTATTGTTTTCTTAGAATTTTGGACAAGGATAGGACTGTTTTAGCAGTCATAAAACAAAGTGGAATTATATTTGATTGGTGGAAATCTTCTAGGATAAAAAGGATGAATATTTTGGTGACGGAGGTGGCATTATTAAAGGATAGCCTTTCGTGGGTAATATTAGGCTAATGTCGTATAAGTGTCTACCATAACCAGTTTAAGTGGAGAAATGGTATTCTTCAACATGACGCATGAGTGAAGTATAGCAACTCTGATTATTTAGAAGATAATATTGAATTATATAGTTAGTAAATATTTTGAACGTTTAGTAGTTTGAAGACGATTTGTTCTAAATGTTTACAGAAAGGTTAACTATGCAGTGAAATTAAGATGTTGGTCTAGCGTTACTTGAAATGATGGAATTAAGAGCTGCTGTGCGTCTCTATCTCACATAAAGTATACTTCTATATAATTAAGTGTGATATCTCATACCTTGTCACAAAACTACGTGGTTTAATTTTTTAAAAAAACTAATGAAAGTTAAGTCTGATATTTCGTGAGAAAACTTACAACATTATTAAGTTGAAAAATGATTTTTAAGATCTCTAGCATGTCATAGAGAGTCTTCCAAAGATATATCTTTATGACACTAATGTCTTTGATTTAGTCAAAAATTTCAAGGAATTGAACTAAAGAGCCATTTTTGTTTACTCTTTAATCTTCATAAATCATTCATTTGTAACATTGAGTTCTGTATCTGTTATCTCCTATCGAGAAGGTTATTTATAATCACAATTAAAGTCATGCTTTCATCACAGAATCAAACTTATGCCGACTACTGTCACACTCAAAGATGGCATGACTGAAATATATAAGCTATAACTGAATTAAGTATGAAAGTCCCTATTAATATTGACAACTGGGTAAGTGAAAAAGTTTTTGGTTCAGTAATTAGTTTTCCGTAAGGATCCACCTTGAGATAACAAATTTTCAGTTTATCTCTTTGTTCATACCTCTCTATGAGTACGTTAGGGATATGCCTGTGAATTCAAGATGTCAGTAGATTGTTAGATATATCGTTACCAATTCTGAAATACTTGTCGTCAAAAGTAACTGCAATTTTTGCACAATTCTCAGTTAAAACATCATTATTCCCTTCAGTATAAGCAATTTCAATTGATGAGGACGAGACAGGCTTCCTAGGATTCAACCGTTAGCTACTACTTGAATTTATCAATATCACTACTTGACTTGATTTACTTGTAAAGCAGGAAACTGAGTTCTTGCCTTAAATTGACTTCGCGTAACCAAAATATCATAGCTTATGTTATATCATTAGTAATGATGAGTAACTGAATAATACTGCTGGATGTCTAACAACAGGTATGACTCACAGTCTGTTAGATTCATATGTGTGATCACTAAGCCAAATTGTTATTTTTTATGCATGTACACAAATTTTTGTTTGAACCTCAATGAGAACTCAGATACATACACACACTTTCCTTTATCACCCTTATTTAAATAAACGAAAACCTGTGAAAAAAGTGAGTATTTTAAATCAAGTTACTAGTCGCCAAAAAATTATTTTGTGTAAAACCACTATCCACTTTGTGTTCATGGGCCAAACCTGTTGAACATCAGAGGGATTTTAAAATAATGTTCATATAGGGTACTTGACTTTGTGTAACATTGTGATACTTGCAATTAGTCATTTTAAGAGTTGTCAAATGCATTAATTGCATAAAATATGGTTCAAGCAATTTTTTTCATACCTTGATCCCAACTGGTCCTGCTAACCCACGTTCCCCACGTGGTCCAGTTTCACCACGTTCACCTGGACGGCCTAACTGACCTTTCTCACCCTTTGGACCTTGCAAACCTGTTTGTCCTTCTACACCAACCGAGCCTGGTTCTCCTTGTGCACCTTTTGGACCCTGAAGTCCTGAGCGCCCCATTGTGCCCCTCTCCCCTGGTCGTCCAGATACTCCCATAGATCCTTCAGGCCCTCTCTGTCCTGGTTCACCCCGGACTCCTGGACGACCATCATGACCGACTTCACCCTATAATATAGCGAAGGTGAAGAAAGAATAAAGTAACAAGTAATCTATTACATCTATAATCGCCCGTAGAAAATTCGACATCATAATGAATATGTTTGCTAACTGACAGGATAAAATTTATGCGGCAAATTATATACATTACAGATCTTGTCGAACAAAGAAAAACATAACGCTGACAAAAGTTTACCTGAATCCCACGTTCTTTGCTCAGTCCCGGATGTCCTGGTGTTCCACTAGGACCCTTTTCACCTTTTTCTCCTTTTGCGCCTGTCAGACCACGGTCTCCTTTTTGTCCCGCAGGTCCTGATGATCCAGGTCTTCCAGGGCTTCCTATTGGACCCTGTTGTCCCATCGTTCCAACCCTTCCGGCTGGTCCGGATTCACCTCTGGGACCTGATGGTCCAGGTGGGCCCATCGGACCTGGTGGACCAATAGGACCCATTGGGCCCTGAGGTCCTTGGGGTCCCATAGGTCCTTGGGAACCCTAGTTATGTAAAACGGAAAGAAATTGAAGGCAGTAAAATGAGACAAGTTCGTTTTCATCTAAAATAATATTCAAAGTATGTATATTTATGATATCGTGGTCACTAAGTCATCTGAGTCGGAAATATGTTTCTCTTCGTATTAGATCATAGTTACAGTATCTGCAGCCGTGTTAAATATCCAGTCGATTCTTAAGTATTTTCTCACAGATTACAAGTGTACAAAATTTGATTTTGATATTTCAGTGGAATTATTTACATTCACACGATCACACCAGTTAATGACTTAACTGAGAATATGGATGCAGTAATTGGATGTTTCACTTCTATACAAATTAAGGAAAATAAGTTTAGCCAAGTGTAATGTGATTGGCTTATCAGTAAAATGCTAATCATTAGTTTATTGAAAAGCAAACACAATAACTTGTGCAACTGGGATTATTTTTATTCACTGATAGTAATTAAAATTATTTTATGTAGTATCATGTTTTACTCTGTTGTGTAAGATATATAAATTTGCACTCAACTTATCTCAAATGATATAGTTAATTTGCCAGTTCATTTATGAATTCACTTCATGTACTATGAAATGTATGAATAATGAGTTTTTGTTGTAAGTTTACTAGTATACAGATTTCAGTAAATGGCCAGCTAATTATCTTTTCTCGTCATAAATGGTAAAGGGTCTTAACACTTTTCGTTTTCTGTAGGTCATTTTTATGAGTACGACTTTGCTGATTATCATAGTGACTGAATTTATTTCATCGTAATACTTTAAGAAAATTAAATGATTCGATGAAAACACTCAAAATCTCGAGAGGCCATTAGCTTTATGTCCATTTTATGGAAATACAGCTTCTTAAACGATCATTGAAGTAAGTTCATTGAGACTGTTAACTGTTAGCTTAATTATCGGTCTCAGTACATTTCTCACTGAAAACCGATATTATTCATCTAAATAGCAATATAAACTCTAGATAGCTTTAACCAAAACCAAGCTCGTATCTCATCCATATGAAACCAGTCAAGTAGTCGCAGATAAATGCTAATAAATGCCATTGGTGTAAAGAAGAGTTTCAGTGGTGTTATATGCCTTTTTGAAACTGAAATGCATTCATCGATCAACATATTTAGATCAGCTATTCAAAAAGGAATACTACTGATTACTTATGGATCCTTGCTAAGCATATCAGTAATGAGTTACTCCATATATGTGGCAAATTCCGTTTTCCTTCTAGAATGACACATCGTATCAAATATTTAAGGAAGTTTTGCTTTTTTTTGAGCAGTACTACTAAATAATGAAGTAGACTGCTTGAAAACATTTTGTGACGCTACAGGTACCATAAACTCCTTCATGTAATACACCTTTTTGAAAAATTCGATAAACGACTTCTTCACCGATTTGTGTACCATTAATCGTCCAAAAATATTAAAATGGTACACAAGGATGTTTTGAAGCTGTACTGTTTACTATACCTATGCTACCGGTGGTAAATTTATCATCTTCAAGAAAATAACTTTAATGCTAAGTGCGTATACACAAAAAGAAAGAAAAATAGGAACCATAAAACTTACTTTATGTCCATCGAAGCCAGTATCACCCTTATCTCCTGGCTGGCCTTGATACCCTTGTGGTCCAGGGCTTCCTTCACTACCTGGTTCTCCTGGTGGTCCGACTATTCCTTGAGGCCCTGGTGAACCTTGAACTCCTGGAACTCCAGGTCTTCCATCACGACCAGGTGTGCCAGGTGTACCGGCAGGTCCTGCTGGTCCACGTTCACCATCTATACCTGGTGGACCTGGTGGGCCACGAGGACCCGGCGTTCCAACTCCACCTTCTGGCCCAGGTGGCCCAGGATCACCCCTTGGACCCTGAGGGCCGAGTGCTTCGTTTGGAGACGATATCTGTGCTATAATCAAATGCAAAGGAAACTAATTTGAATTATTTAGTTTACTGAAGGCGTTTATTTCTTCGACTTCTCAAAGATTATTAACACAGTGAATTCCATTCGGTTAGTTCAGTTGAAATTTTATCCACATTTCATTGATAGTAAGCATTATTATACTTTATTATGATTAGAACGGTGTCTCATTTTTGTTTTGAACTGCAGTTTTCTAAATTTTATCAGTCATTGTGCTTTGAATGGTGATAAACACTAGGCAAAGTTTTGTTATTATTTAAAACATCATGATCATTAATGATATGTAATCAGAGTCTATTTAAATGATTTAACTGACTTTTTTAACATTTTTTCAGTCTCTGGTTATTATCAGGAATTAACGAATAACATAGCTTTTGCCTTTCGAAAGAGATGAATGTGGGGTTATTTGAATTACTTTATCTCCATACGACAATAAAGCACTTAAATGAACAAATAATTACCTATTAAGATCAGAACAAGTACAGAACTATGAAAACACCATGCATAACTGCAAACAAGATTATATAAAAGCTAGTTGCCAACACGCATGACTTTGATTTAGGCAGTTAGTAGACCTGATTTCGTTGGTTATTTACAATAAAAACGATTTTCAGTTTTCCAAGGACATGAGCTAAGTTTAAGAAAATTTATTATTCAGTTTTAAAATTACTGTTTTACTGAAATGGAAGGAATATTTAAAGGATTTTAAAATTAGGTTCTGTAAAAGTTGTTTAGCCCATATTCCCTAAACTTGAGGCTATTATGCATCTTAGACATTGTTTGACATACGGCTAGATTCATACTGCTTTTATTGACTGTGAAGATAATGGTTCAGATATTACATGGGAAGAGTCTGCTTTCATGGATTCAGATCAATCTTCGTGATCAATAATCATGATTTAATCAGCTGTTTCTCAAGGATTTTTTATTCTTGAATATGTTAAAAGTTAGATATATGGATACTGCAACGCAAGCAAAATATTTTGATCTATTTACCATAAATTCTCAACTCATTCATCTTCTTCAACTTAACTTGGTAACATTTGTTTGTTATTTTTCTGACTCATGAAAAAATAATTGATCTCTTCTTTGTTGAAAGCAAATGTCTATCCAAGAGAAATCAGTGTTTACATAACTGTTTCGGCAGTTGCTTTTACTTACGCCTTTACATCATAGTTTCTTCGACCGATTATCTACAACTGCTGAACATTGAGACAGTCAGGAACCTTGGATGGCTTATTGCATCAGTGTCCCATTAAGGTAGAAATGCACCAAATGAAGTTGAAACTGATTAGTGATTTTGTTTTAGAGGACTGGGACATTTTCAATAGTTAGGTAATGATTATTAGCATTCGTTAGGCTACGCATTTTGTCAATTTACGGTTATGAACCCCTACAGGATAGTTTTAAAGCATTCATAATGTGGTTATCTGGTTTCATCTCCAATGTGTGCATTCGTCGTTCATGTTTTTAAGTTTTTTCTCGATGTTATTTTTTCTGTTAAAGCAATATTTAGGATACTATGTCTAGAGTTAGTTTACTGGAAAATAAGTAGAGAAGAAGGAGAAGGTAATATGAAGTATTATTTATATTGGCATTATAACACCATATTAATAAAATACCTACGTTTATACTTCGTGAGGCCTATTATTTCGGTATTAATTTATCACTTATCAGCCACCTAGCCATGAAGCGTTATTCCTTACTCTTTGTGGAGTTATAACAATTATTTGTCTACATTTAGTAAGTAAAAGTCGTAATCTTGAGAAATATACTGCTGAACAACTTCCGTAGTTAGAAACACCTCACGCAGATCTGTAGATTTTTGATTTTATTTATCTGTCAATAGCTAGTGAGGTCCAGCTAATTGCTTAATGTTTGTTACACTCTTTTCTTATAAAATCTTCGTTGATAACATATTCTGTCTCCGTCGTTTATTTTCTGATGCTTAACTACGGTGGTTAGTGCTAAGATAATGTAATCCATAAGCTAATGGATGAGTCTTGTGACTTGAAAGACGGCACTGACGATGACAACTGAAATGCTGTTAAAAGATTAGGCATTAACAACTTGGGGAGGGATAATAAAACCATTTAGTCATCTACATTTTAAGTAACGAATATAACTTTTATTGTAATCTCTTATAAGAACCTTTGAAATGTTACCAATTCAACTTTATCACCAAACAATCTTTAGTCTGTCTCATGAAAGCGTAATAATAGCGGATATTTCAAATGAACGCCAGCTAAAAATGTATTTTGATGATAAAGATAGTTATTGAGTGAAATAAGTTGTAAATGTGCTCATATAACAAGTGCTTACCAATTCAAAGACTTCAAGTCACTTTTGTAAGTTATAGGTTATAACAAGAAATTTCATAATTCATACACAAGATTTTATAAACGCAAAAAATAATTTGCCTCAAATATAATTGGTACTAATCATTTCAGTTTGACACTCAGTTGATTAAAACATCAACCCTGATAGTAACAAGTTTACAAAACTCATCTGACTTTAATGAGTTTCATCTCCTATATTTGAGGTGTCACAGCAAGTAGAGGTTGAAGGTTTGGATTCAACCAACTTGCACTTTTTCCGTTTTATGTAACCCAAGCTGAATTTTTATTGTTCATCACTTGTTGCTTCAAACAGATCATTTATACCCTGCTGGCCGACCCACCTTTTGACTAGTTTACATTAATTTTCATTTGTTTTGCATAGATTATTTCACATAGCATAATAAAAACTTTGCAGTATTAAGGCTAAATAATTTACAAAGGTATTTATTCATCCTCTCTGGTTATTCGTAAGCATATTGGGCCTTTAATGTCTAGGGTAATTATGTCTTCAGCGATTCTAGTGAGTTCTGTTGGTTACTTAGTAGTAGATAATGAACATGGTATAATCATCAATCATAGTATATCTCATATCGGTTTCAATCATGTAGTTAAACGGTTCAGTTAGGATCTAACTTATCATTTGAGATCCCTTTCATGTGTTTTTGATTGACACACATATTTAGAACAATTTCTTATTCTTTTTATCAAACCTGCAAGTAGTCAGTTTCTCCTATTGAATTACTTTAATAATCCTTTTTATTGCCTTGAAAAGTATCACATTTTATAGTAGTGGATTGAAGGTAAGATGAAGAAATCAACTTCTAATGATCTGTTACGACTGTGTCACAAATGAAGAAGAAACAAATCCTTTACACCTATCTTTCTAGAGTGGTGGTAATCGACATCTTGAGATAGACGATCATAATCTTACAGGTTGGTATCTTGAAATGGTTGTCTGTGCTTTAAACATGGTTAGGCATTAATTACTCTTCTTTCTTATACCTGATAGTTGAGTTTTGTCTGCCAAAAAGTACTACCGCATATACTTCAGTACTAAATAATGGCACACTAAGATTTCGACAAAACAATAAGAAGACGTAAATTGTCTGAACCGTGTAATGTATTTGCGCAACACATTTCGAACTATCTGATCACACACGTACTTGTCATAGGTATTTATATAAAAACTCATGAAGATAAGGGGTGAGAAAATAAAAAGGGGTCAGGTAGGAAGGCTGACTTAAAGGCCGAATAACAACAAAAATCAATAGAGCGAAAAAATAATAGTACATCGAACTTGGTTTTTCAATAGTTGAATTTACCAAGGAAGGTTTAGTGTGACAACAAATTGTTTATGAATACATAAAGGTGGTTTCAACTTCCTAATAGCTAAGGCTTCAACAAATTTCAGGATCCCTCCCCAACATGTTTTGTAGATAGGTGTAAAGGAAGTAGCCGCATCGATCTTGTGACCTGTCCCAACGATATGTTTAGCGATCGAAGAACTTGGACGTTTGCTACCAACATTTATAGGTTCAGGTGATTTAATTTGCTTCTGAAGTCACTTTGGAATATGTTCCGAGGCCCTTACTTGCATGGATCTATTAGTCCTCCCTATATATGTGTCACCACACGTACATCTGAATTGGTAGATACAATGGGATGTGACATTATCGTTCATATGCTGTGGGGGTTTGCCCTACATGAACAGGGCAATATCTGAATTACCATAGCTGTTGCCCAGTTCAGTACAAGTGAACGTTAGTAAGGTGCTTATTCAGCAGAATTCAACGAATATGCACCGAGGATACTTTAGAAGATGAAAGAAGAACACTGACCGATATTTTGTTGGAAAATAACTATACATCAACATTTATCAGACAGAACAAAATTAGCAGAGCGTCAAAACTAGAACTGCAGTCAGTTCCAAAGAAGGATGTCTTCATCAGCCTTCCGTACAAAGGTGACTCTCAGAGTGCAATCCTTAAGCAGAGACTTAACGCTGCTGTTAGAAGGACTTACTATGCAGCCAGGGTTCGAGTAATCGAAACCCCGAAGCCCGTATATTCCCCCAAACCCCCACAGCATGTGAACGATAATGTCACATCCCATTGTATCTACCAATTCAAATGTACGTGTGGTGACACATACATAGGGAAGACTAATAGATCCATGCAAGTAAGGGCCTCGGGACATATTCCAAAGTGGCTTCAGAAGCAAATTAAATCACCTGAACCTATAAATGTTGGTAGCAGACGTCCAAGTTCTTCGATCGCCAAACATATCGTTGGGACAGGTCACAAGATTGATGTGGCTACTTCCTTTACACCTATCTACAAAACATGTTGGGGAGGGATCCTGAAATTTGTTGAAGCCTTAGCTATTAGGAAGTTGAAACCACCTTTATGTATTCATAAACAATTTGTTGTCACACTAAACCTTCCTTGGTAAATTCAACTATTGAAAAACCAAGTTCGATGTACTATTATTTTTTCGCTCTATTGATTTTTGTTGTTATTCGGCCTTTAAGTCAGCCTTCCTACCTGACCCCTTTTTATTTTCTCACCCCTTATCTTCATGAGTTTTTATATAAATACCTATGACAAGTACGTGTGTGATCAGATAGTTCGAAATGTGTTGCGCAAATACATTACACGGTTCAGACAATTTACGTCTTCTTATTGTTTTGTCGAAGTTTATAAAGGGAACTAATTGTTTTAATTTCTTGAAGAGGACACTAAGATTTGTCGAAAAGCTGACTGACTAGCTGTCTAATATAATTCTAGAGAAATGAAGAATTTTCAGCTTCTTACTGTAACTGAGTATAACAAGTATAGTTTTAAATAAAATTAATCAAATAAAATTTTCCAAAACCAAAAAATTAATTTTTAACAAGATGGTTTTAGTTGCCTGATACCCTAAAATAGCATGGCATAATGTCTTGTTACTGAGATCGTTTGCCAGTTCCCACACCCATTATTATCAGCTAACCTCCATCAGTAAAGAAGCCTTGAACAAGAGATTTATACACATTAAACAAATGACATAGAGAAAAACGATAAAAGAAACATTTATTGGATTGTCATTTAACCATTATGATATAACTTTCAGTAGTGAGTAAGATAACTTACTACACTTTCTTTGATACTGTCAATGAAACTTGCTTTTTCATTCCCTACCCTGGCTGACATCTGTGAGATGACGATTTACCATACAAAGCCAGTGGGGTTAGTTTTTAATCATATTCAGTTTTTGAAATACATGCTTTAGACAGTCTCTGGGTTTTGTTGACAAAATCTACATGTGATAGAAGTCAGTGTATTAAACTTCGTCAACTATTCTACTCCCTGCAATTGTCGACATCGAAAAAGTAAGCTATTAGTTTATATTATTTGAGTTGGATTTAGTTACATTCGGTCTCAAATTGGACAAACAACATATTTTAAATGTCTCTGTCGACTGCTGTCCATTATTAAGGATGAATAAAATAACAGTTAGAAATCATATTAATCTTGCCAAAATTACTAGTTTCAGTGAACAACATTAAGTAAGCAATTTATTTTTTAAACATTACTGGAGAGAAGAAAACAAACTTTACATTGTTTGGGAAATACAAACATCAAAATAATAAGGAACTAGATTTCTTCTTTAAACTCAAGAATTAATTACAAATTACAACCTTCATAAAATTGCAGGTGAATAGATACAAAATTATTTCCCTATTGGTTCTCATAGTTTTTTTTGATAAAGTATTCTTCTTCAGCCGAAAATTCTATTAGATTTTAGAAAGATTTGGAAAATATCATTTTAAAAAAATCTAGATTTTGTCAAAATTCCGTGCAATACTGACTGTGTAACTTATGCAAATCAATCCAACCTAAAGAAGATGCATGAGTGAAGAACAGTAGGATTCATATGCAACAATGCACTTGGTTGTATATCAATACATACCACACGGTTGGATAATATTTATAGTGTAGCTATTCTTTACGTTGGTGATATCAGGAATACACTTAAATATCCAGTAGGGGGGGGGGAATTGTATGGTATTAAATTAAACGAACATATTCAAATCTTGTCAAAGTTAAATTTAAACTTATGGATCTCAACTTCTGTAAATGAATGTCGGTAGAGCCAATTAAATTCATGATCATAAGATATAAGGTAATAAAAGTGGCTGGTTGTTATGCCATTCATTCATAAATGCGTTTATTATTCTATTAGTCTCCCGATGGTTTCTTCTACTAGCATAGTACTTTACACTATGTTCCAAATTCTAAACGGACTAACCTAGTCTCATGTCTGAACAAAAATAACCTATTCATCATTATTTTACTAGAAGCAGTCAGACACTGAGAATTCGAGACAGGAAAGGTGTTACTTTTAAAAGTCACAACTGATTAAAATTAGTATTTTATCAGTAAATCATTGATGAAAAGTTTACAAGCAATAATAATTTTTTTTTATTTTGGTAGTATTTCAAGCAAAATCACTGTATTTATTATGATAACAATAATTATTAAAAGAATTCAACGGTTGGTGTGATCATGGACAGTGATTTTGCTCGAAATATTACCAAAATAAAAACTTATCACTGTGTGTAAACTTTAGACTAATAAACCTCAGCGCACTGCTGAGGAGTCCCATACTAGGACGAAACAGCTGTCCAGTGCTCCCAGGTTTCCTTTGTTACTCCAACTGATGTCAGTTTACGATGAATAACAACTTGAAATTACAAGTAGTTTATGAATTCATTCCACAATGTATAAACTTTGTATTGATGTATTTCATTAAAATTACATGCTACCATTTTAAAGTTTTTACCAACTTACCGTTCACTAAATTCATAATCAAGATAAAAATGATAACTACCAATGTTTTATTGAATTCTTGTTTCATTTTTAACTGATTTTGATGAAATCAGAAGTTTGATCTTGTGTTCTTAGCAATGGAATAATTTTTTTCAAATGTTCATTTAATATTTCAAAACTTGTTCAAATATTGTACATGGTGAAGTTTTTAATTTTACAAGGATTCTATATTTTATATTCTTTAATAAATCTGATTATTGCAAGCTAAGCAGAAAATGCAATCAAATATATAGATATTTTTTCGCTTATATACTGAGGTATAAACATGTATGTCTGTGCATAGGATAAAACAAGTGCATATATGTATACCTGTATATGTGTATGTGAAAGCACATATGATCTTTCAGCTAATCATAATGCACCCGAATTCACATCTGTGCATCGATTTTCTTTCATTCTGTTAGATGATATCAAAAAGTCTCCAGGTTAGTATGAAAAGAAAGATTCTAGCATCTTCCTTTTTACTGGTTCTATATAAATCTTCCACGACAAATTTGGAATGAACAAAAATGTTCTCCTTTTTTTTACTTTATTAGATTATTATATATTTCTAGAGACAAAAAGTAATCGCCTAGAAATTAAGTCTAAAAGTCAAATGTTTACGGTGAATAGATTTCCTACTTAGTATGGTAAATGTTAAGTGTATTTTCTGGATGGATTTCGAATTGTTAGGGTTGAAGAAAATGAGCGTAGCGTGTGTGCCAAAGTACACTTAAGTTAACCATTATTATGACAATACTTCGTGCGTAAATGTCCGAATGATATTCATTGTTCAACTGACATTTGTTTTTAGTCTTGTAGTATATTGAAAATTGAATCGCCTAACAGACAGTCAGAAAAGGGTAGAAAGAATGACTGCAAATATCATTACATAGTTATCCATTCAGTAGATTAAGTTATAACCACTGTGACCAATATCAAAGAAGAGATATTTTTAGGAAGAAAGTGAAAATCAATTTTATTTACAGTACAAATGTTACCTAACTATTCATGCATATTTTAATCTGTTATCTTGAACTGAATCGTTAACATGATTATGATAATTTACTAAATAGGTGACCAGCATGCTGTCTGATCTTGATTGGGAAATCAAATGGGACTACAATTTTGAAACTTAGCAGAATCAGTCTATATTTAATTGTAAAACTTTTGAGCTATTTCCAGTGTTCACGGTGAGATATTTAATATGAAAATTATAAATTCCGAAGTTAGTCGTAATAGTGAATAAGTATCACCTAAATATTAAACGTAGGTCAGCGACTACTATTAAGTTGATTTGTTTCTGTCCAGTGCTTCTCACCAGTGTTTACTTCTAAAACTTTCCAAAAATAAGTTAACGTTATTCAAGTACTGTGATGAACAGGTTGCACTATATTCAATGTCTACAGGTCCCATGATCTCTATGTCGTAACCGTATTAGGCAAATATTTCACTATGTGCTTGCACTCTCAGGATAGTTTGCACTTGTGCTGAAGTTGGGTACTTAGACTCCTGATAATTATTTCATCTTAATCGAGAGGCAGTTGAGAGACACCAGGTTCACGATCAGAAAACAAATCCAAATGATGTTTCAGAAGTAATTCTATCTAGAGGTTTGTGGAGGTTTAATAATTGATTTTAGGTTGGAATCCATTGTGAACTGAAATCAGTTGGAGGAACATTGGAAACCTTAGAGTACTGGACAACTGTTTTGTCCTAGTATGGGACCTCTCAACAGTGATCACCCGCCAGGGATCAGACTCAGGACCTTCAGGTTCAGTGGCCAGCAAGTTACCATTGTGCTACTGTGTCTCAATCAAGTGACCCACATTTCCTACTTCTGTCAGTTCACGATACAACGCGACATCTATCCAATGTCGTCGATGAATAACTGTCTTCATATTCGACTTGGTTGATACTACTAATCACAACTTCACACTGTAACTTCAGGAATCTTCTGTCAACGCTAGTCACCAATGAGCGCTAGGAATAAGTTTGAACTACTTTTAAGCAGCAGTAGTACATCGTTTTTCAGTGATAGAATCACAAATGATTTTCATTTTATTTAATTTGGTTACTTAGCTGATTAGACGGTAACTGGAGTAATGTTTTAATGGTCCATATTTTTAAATTGGTTTGAATAACATATGGTGAAATGCATACTTCAGTATATCAGTGACTGTATTATAACTTGAAAAGCCAGCATTTTGGTTTGCTGTACGATAAAATTCAGTCATATGTAAGTTACTTGTCATAAGAAGCGTCACAGCCTCATAAGATGACAATTCCTTGTTTTAGACTGACAATCAAGTTAACCTTTGGAGCTAAGACAAAAAAGTAGATATTTAGATATCTATTGCTGGGTAGCTGAAAAAAAAATACCACTTATCCATTTCAAGAAGGAGTCATAGTGTCTTCTTTTGTCGAAATTGTAATCATATAGCTCGATGTTTTTCACAGCTAGTCTGAAACTTTTATTATTCCTGATAAAGAGCTTTACAAAAAGCAATAACTACCGAGATCTGAGGATGTGAACATTAAGTACCTAAGATTTTTGTAAATAAGAGAAAAATGAACTAAATATCTTTGAATTATTACTAAATGCATGAGGCACAGCTTAGGTTGAAAGATAAGTGCAGAAAGAGATGATCTATAGGTCAAAAAGAAATATATTTCTTGTGTGTTTGCTCTTAGAAGAGATAAGAAACTCATAAGACTTTCCCAAGCAAATAAAAACCCGTTCGGAGGACAAGTTACAAAAGATTCGGGTCTACCTTTCCTAACGGAAATTTGATTCTAGAAGATGATCATAATAGTTCATATCTTATGAATAGGATTAGAATGTCAGTTAACTCGTATACCTAAGAAATCTTAAGTTTAATTAGATGTCTAATAGAAATTTTGTCAATCTGACATGAATCATCATGAGGATATTCTACGTTATATATTTCATGTGTGTTGATAGTAAATGAGTATTCACGTCCATAATGAACTAGTGAACATACCAGTCTCTATCAGAGATTCATTTTCAGAAAACTGAAATGAAATGGACAAAACATAAATTTACATAGCTGAAAACCCTAAAGCCGAAAGGGAAATCTGATATATTCTTCGTTACCCAAAATCAGGAGAATCGACTCAAATGACAAAGTTAAAGATGAGTTAGGAAGAATTTGAAAAATACTCATATAGAGTAGATACTGATCCAAAATTATTGAGTAGAACGTAAAATCCAACCAGAACACAGAGCAAGCACTCACAGTTCCGATGAATTTTATACGCATATGGATTTCAGAAGCGATGCAGCAGTAGATATCCTGAACAATCAGCTGTTCAAATCTCTGTTAACCACATTTATCTCTGCCAAGCTAAAGAGTGATCTCAGGCTGTTCTTTTTAATCACCTGAGTATGTGTTTAAAAGTGTACTTGTTCTTGTGAAACTAGTTCTATAGGCCACTAAGGGCACACACTTTCAACATACATATCTGAATATTATTCTATATGGTTATCAAGGGGAGAATGTATATCCATTACCAGTTCAGTTCTTAGAAATTTAGCGATACAAATTCACCATAGTTATACTTCAGTGTTATTTACAGAGCCAAAAGAATAATTTCTAGAAGATTACGCTTTCGTAACTTATGGCAGAAGCACTTGCAATTCACCGGCTTAAGCATGATCTGAATCTCCTATTTTTCCATGGTTGTAACCCTTCCATTTTATTTTGGTCTTTCGATTTTATTAGGATTAGTCAGTCTTCTAACATCATCCTTACTATGCTGCTTGTTTCTTTTTTTGCTTTAACAACATCTTTACATCATGTGGACACTCAACCACCACACTTCAAATCTACCGGTAATTTTTTACTGTTGAACAACGTGGGTAGTTAGAAATCGCTCACTCTGACCCATAGATTTCACTGGCCATGTTGAGGTGATCTAAATACCACATGATCGTTTCGCTCGTTTGGAGCTGAATTTGTCAGTAGTTTATTCAGATGAAGCTAGCTAGCAGGGCCAAATAACCCAGAACGAAAATTTACACCATGTCAAATCCTTTGCCAATCTCGTTTATTGCACTATCTTAGAGAATACTGTGTAACTATTTTCTAACCCAACTTTTTATCAGCCCTGAAACTGTGATGACACGACTATATCTTATTAGTTAGTAAAGAACTGTTATATATTTGTGATATACATAAATATGACTGAACCGCTTTAGATGACGGTCTGTAGAAGCATTGCGTTACATAGTCTGACAGGAGCAGAAAGCAAATAAGTGACTGAGACATAAGGCAAAGGGTACTGAATATCATTACATCGAGCATATTTTTCTGTTCTTTGTCTGACTAAAAAAATAGTATATGAAAACTCCTGTTGAGGAGTGTCATCATTCAACATAAAGGTTTGAAAATATGTTATTAACCAATTTTTGAAGATTTTGTCAGAATGTAGGTGAGTTAAGTAAGCACTTACAAGAAGTTAAAATAACAGCATCTGTTATCTGTTTTTGTCTGTTTCAAAAGTCTGATGAAATAATACTACTATAAATCAGTTTGATGTGGTCAATATGCATCATATGTTTGTAAATATTACATAAATATGATAAATGGAAATGTGGTATGTTGTTTTTGACTAAAGAAGCAGACACCATATAAGGCTAAAAGGTAGTCATAAATACCTTGAATAAGGCCTCAACTTCTTAACTTTTCATTTTGAGTTACTTTAAAATCATCCTGTGCTAGGAATGTTATTTTTTAAGGAGCTTCATATGCTTCACGGTTTATTCTGAGGTTTTCCATGAATTTAAACGTTTTACTAATCTTTTACCAGCTTTCAAAAACGAATGTGTAGCCAAGAGTGAGTTATCTTAAAAGGCGACCAGTACTCAAAGGAATCGATCATCAAATGATGATGCATATTTCTTCAAGTATCTTCCAAACAACTAAACAGTTGCTTCCCTGACTTCTATCTTAAATAATGTGGTTTGAGTGGTAAAAGATTTTGTCTCAGGCTGATTGCTGGATACCGCTGATTGCATAGAAGTATGAAATCTAGGTTTTGCTTATCTGCCAATTACCCTTAAGTATTTCACACTAAATACCTACCGATCTTTTTTGTATAATTTATGTTTAAGAAACTTGCAACAGCGAAAAGATACCCTGAAACATGTTTAAAAGCTAACTAAATGTAAATTTTATAACTAGCTAATGTGTGATAAGGTACAAATGGTTGTGGTAGTGGGCTTACTGGTATTTGGTTCCAAATTTATCTGTTCTTCATCACAGTTGTTATGATAACTTTTGTAATATTGTGCTGTTTTTGATTTTATGTAAAACTAATCGAAAAACCCAGAAACTACATATTGTAGTCTCCTACACATTTCGCAATACAAATATACACTCTACAGTTCAACTAATCTTTTATCCGTATCACAAAAACACTATTTAGCATGCTATTTTAAGGAATATACAATACATATAGCTTGTGGAGACTGTATAAATATTTTTTCATTAATCTTCAAATCAGAAATATTGTTTCATTATGAGATCTTCGGGTTTTGCTTAACATTTGTAAGTCTAGAGTTTGTTTACCTGCACTACGTAGTTTCCCATGAATACAATTTTGCATTCAGTGTTCTCAATTGTACGGAGATATAGGTTAACTTCCTCCTGTTGTGTTCTGCCGTTTCCGCCTGAGCTCACCACCAATCTCATAGATTACTTTTGGAGATTTTTTTTACAGGAAACTCATCTCCTCTTCCAAAAGCATAAAAACCCTACTCAGCATCGGTACTTCTCAAACTTCTTTGTC
Organism: Heterobilharzia americana; assembly: GCA_944470555.2. Lineage (NCBI taxonomy): Eukaryota > Metazoa > Platyhelminthes > Trematoda > Strigeidida > Schistosomatidae > Heterobilharzia > Heterobilharzia americana. Next base: position 50,385,117 of record OX104130.1, on the reverse strand, counting down.
GAAACACCATTTGACTCTTCAAATCGGGTCGCATAAACTACGTCCTTAGTAGATTGGACCCACTGCAACTATTTTCAGGTAACCCTATACTTGAATGTATTTTACTGTGCTGACTTACTTCTTGATTAAATTTTTACTTTTGTGAACACTTTGTTACCTTGTTTTTTTACGTTAGAAGTTACATACCATAAAAACCCGATTGTGCTATAATAGCAGTGACGAAATGTTTGAATGCTACCTTTGTACCATTGACTTTCGTCAGGTTCATATAACGTACAAATGTTACAAAATAGACTAAAATTTGTCTGCTCATAAGTAGAATTTTTAAGCTTCGTTTTTTGAGGTAAATGTAAAGAATCACCTATAATTACATCGCCGTGCACCATTTACAACGCACTAGTGCAGTGGTAAACGAATAGACGCATTACATTCATCATGATTCAAAAGAATTAATAAGATAAGAATTGTTAAGGGAAGTGACGAAAATGCTTCTAGGGAAGGCTTTTTCCTATTATGTTTGTATAGATTCCAAGAACGGCACAAATTGCAACAGTACCTCCAAGAGATGAGTACGTTATACGCTGAATGTTTATCCTTAAATCATTATTGTATATTTTAAACTAAATTGGTAATTCACCAAGGTATGAAATATTACTGCAAAATATTTGTCTTGGTGGAAATAAACTAAGATAATTTTGAAGGCCTATGAGGTGTGTCTGTAATAAGCTTAGCGATTCACTAGTTTCAGTCCATATCAGCCGATCATCCACCCACCTTATATGGTTTATTTAGACAGTTTTAGATGATTTTATTTTACTACCGTGTGTAGGCGATTAAATATCATTGATTGCGTCTATATTTTACTACTACTTGTATCTGACGTTACATTATTGACCAGATTTAATGTTCGCTGTAGTTGTCTTCATATTCTTAGTCTCATCTACTTTAGTCCCATGGTATATACACTTTGCACCGGAAGAATGCGTACAACGTTTGACTGAATTACGACCAAAAGCAGCTTCATAAGTGATTTAGTAAACCTTGCTCTTGGAGTACACAAATCTTCAGCTTTAATTCAAGAGTTTGATTTACCATGGAAATAAAGTTTCATTATCAGAGGATTCAAAATATATCTAGTATGGACCAATAATTTCCAATGAATGATATCTCTAACGAACCACCTTCAGATTTATTCGGAAAGGGGCTTCATGACTTGTTGTAGAATGAAATGCAACCTTCATCACTTTTTATTCTACCAGTGATATGTTAATTAGAATACAAAACACTTGAAATAATTACCTGAAAATAAGCTTTGGTGCTTTTTTCACTGCCTTTGTATTATTGCAAATTGAGTTTACAACAAGTATTTGCATAAATGTCTTTGTATCACTATCATATGGTAAGTTTATATGAGCCTAAGCCTACTAAACACGGTATTCTTAGAATCTTCGGGGGATTTCAAAGTCTACGATTGTTATGTGTATGCCTAATATAAAGAGATATAAATAGAGCCTAACATTGTTTCTAGGAAGGTCCTACACCTTTCTGGGGATGGTATATATGCAGTTCCACAGTCGCTTTTGAAAACAAAGAAGTTTTGCTCTTTGATCATAAAGGAATTCTTGAAGTAAATTTAACAATTCTCATAGACACTTAATCCTCGAGTAGGTATTTCTCTTTCAGAATGTAACAGCTGTATTCTTAAAGCTACAGGAGCATAGTTTGAAACACGGTGTTAACTTTATCAATTCCCTTCTTGACGTTGTTCTGACTGCTAGTTCCGCAAGACACCTATCAATCAAAACAGACAATGATTTTAAGACTCTACCGAAGATTTAATCCTGATGGCATTTCATCAGTGAGAGAAATGATAGTTTCAAAAGCTTAAGAATGCTTATGTGATTTGAATGTATCTACGTCTGAATCTACCGATTTTGTTGCTCTTATTTAATTCACTCAGATAACCAGAAGAATGATAGGTGAGGCTTGGAAATTTTAGACTAAGAGGTATAATTTTTGGATGAAGTTGTCAGCTGTTAAACAGTGCTTCGGAATTACTCTCTTTGGTTTTATTTTTGAGTTCGGATATCCCAAGGCCAAAATGGGTGCATTCTTTTGCGTTTACTAAACAATGACTATACAGAGGTGATAGTACGTTAGAAAGTATGGTATGTCAGGCATTTAGTCTACGAGAAGTAAGGATTGGAGGGAGAATTTCATTCCAGCTTTGATTCTGAATTAAAGTAGGGTCAATGTTTATTTTAATTTTCATTACTTTAAGCGGATCAATTTTAATAAAATTCAATCATTATTCAACTAGTCAAAAGAACACTGGGAGCCGACTTTATATGGACAACAAGGTGAACGTATAGTTTTATTAGAAGACTTTAAATTTGTTGCATTTTTTACTACTGCTTATGCATTAGCTGATTCAAAATGTAATGGTAGCTTTAGAAGCAGAGCTTCAGGTGTTCTACCATCGTTACCTTGATTGTATTAGTCGCAAGTGATTTGAAGTTTCTCAATCAAGTTCTAGGTAAACAACATGGGGACTGATAAGATGTTAAGCTTGTATGGAATAATCTGGTTGTGGCATTTTTTTACTTATATCAAGTCACTGTGCACTCCGATTCGGAAAGTAAGAACAGCCAAGTATCACTAAACTAAAACGGATTTCAGTCTCTGGAAGGTAGTTTAAAGGGAAGGATGTTAATTTTCTATTTGGAGCCCACATGGTAACCGACATTCCTGGTTGAAGACCTCAGGTGATAAACCTCAGGATCTATCTCATTTACGCAGATTCATAGATGTCCCATGTAAATATGAATCATTATATCCTATTTTGCTGGTTGCTTCAACACATTCTATTTTTCCTGCAAGAGTTTTAACAATGCTAATTGGACCCTAATTATTTTACTCACTTTAGAGGTTTGTGAAAACTGAGTGATTTTAAGGTACTCTGTATGCTTAGTTCTTCATGCAGTTGACATGATTGTTTATCCTTCGACCTCAAGTTTGACTTCATATTGCATGTGCGATCCTTTGTACTTCTCCAATTACTTGTAAATAGCTTCTGGAACTACTTGTGATTGAAAAAGCATATCGAATTCGGTAGAGCAATGCATTTAACTATGATTCATATTCAATCTGATGTTTACTATAGATATATTATGTCATACATAAATCTTCAGCCATTTGAAAAGTATGAGCATGAGCTTCCACTATTTTTTCTATAACTTCGGAATGACAATACCAGTGATTAGACGTTCACATAAAGTTTGCAACTGGTCACTTAATTTACACTGAAACTCTGATGTCTGACGTTGAAGAATAAAGTCTTGAATCCGTTGGTCAGCAGCCCAGATCGCCTTTTTGAAATGAACATGCATAACTTATCGAAAGAATACAAACTGAAGAGCCATTATACATTAGGCAGGGAGGAGATGTACTAAGATTGAGTAAGTAAATTGTCGGAAGACTGGAACTATGTGCAAATGAATTCTAGTGAACCCATACCGTGAGTTCGTATAACGCTGATTTCATGTTAATGTGCCGCAACTTGTACAGATGGCAATTGTTGACTGAGTATCATTCATATCCGGAAGCCGAGGTAAACAAAAAGTGCTGTTTAACTGATCAAATCAAATCACAGTTATTCATCCCATCAGGTTCACACATTATGCTTTGCATCTGAAATTTACTATGTGAAATTTATTATGGTATTTGCAATTACTTTATACAAGCACTCTGGAATAGTACAGCTAAGAAATTGTGTTATTAAAGAGTGAACTAGTGTGTAAGAACAAACAAAAGGCGTTTAGTCAGTCAGAGGAGAAATTGTGTTCAAGAAATTGACGAGTAACGCGCATAATTAAATCACATGAGAAGAGATGTGATTACTAAAATGACTGCTGAGTAAGCAGAACAAGAAAATCGTCGATGTGGTAAAACAGTTGATGTAGATCGTGGCCATTTGAATCACAAATTCTCGTAAATCAAGTTTTGTTAGAGATTATTTGGAAATGACCAACTATATGCATTCACAACTGAACAAGTTTAAATGTACCGTCTGTTGGTATGTGGAAGTGAAAATATATTCATCTACTCTGAAATGTTTTGTGTTTGAATTGTGAACAACCATGGTATTCGTTCTCTGACAATACCCTTCTTCTTAACTATATTGTGCTTTGGTAAAAGTGAGAATTATGAAGATGCGCTGGTCATGAAAATGGATTTCAACTGGGGATCTCAGAAAACGAAATTCGCTTTGCACTTAAATCTTTAAAGTTAATTAAGGCTTGTTTGCTCTTTGTTGCATGTAACACATGCAAGTTAATATATATAAGCATATTTGGTGACAAATGGGTATACATCGTTCCCTCAAAATGGTAGACGTTTAAGTTTGTATGGTAGGAAAGCACTTTGTGCTAGTCTGTCATTCCTAGACGTTCAAGAGGCATTTCAAAAGTTGCAGTAAAGGAGTATACACTAGCTTTTCAAAATTTTACGGTGTTATCTACAATTTAGGCTTATTTGCTTTCATTTAATTTTCGAAAAGCATAATAACAACCAGAGGTTTTCATGCAGGTCTTTTCTTGGGCATACATTTAGCAATTAAAAAGAATGCATAGCAGTTGACTCTCTGCAGCTACAAGACCATATGAAATTGAAAGGTAAAGTGAGGTAGATCATGATATAAAATGTCAGTTGTTCTTTTTAAAACTGGAGTCCTTGTGCACAATTGGAACACAAACGGCTTAATACTTTATCGACTAAATGAATATCTTGAAGAAACGGCAAACCAACAGCCACATGTATTTATTTCCTCAGTGTCTGTAATGAAAATAAGGAAGAACAGCCTGGAAGCAAACTTCTTACTCACGTTCCTTCCAGTAAAATTAAAAAATGAGAATGAAATATTTATAGAAAATGGGAAGAAATCTATGTAGTCAATCTGTATGTCAATGCCTTACTCTTTTAGGAAACTATGGTTAGACCTGATGTACAACAGCTTTTAAAATCTAAATGCGCAAATGTCTATCAAGGTAATTGTAGTTATGTACACTGATTGAAAATGTATTGGCCGAGTTTTCAACTAACATCTGTCACCACTTATGACACTCAGCTAAATTTTTTATTCCTTTCATCAGCTTTTTAAAAAATTACTAATTCGCTTAGTAGTTTCAGTTTCCGAATTGGCTTGTCTTAGAATTGTACATTGGTGAAATCTGTTGATTGTCTATAGTTTTTAACCATAGGTGCAATATTTTTACAGGCTGAATCATTAGCTAAGACTTTCCCCTTTTTTTCCCTTCCAGACTTTCGTTTTTAATGGATCGACTACCACTATCAAACTTACCCACACTCTTCAGTTCATCCCTTGAAACAACAAAGACTAGGTGGTAAATAGTGACTACATTGATAATAATAAATTTTTGAATCGAAAATATATCACTTTTATAGGTGAGACTGGACATACTTTAAGGGCAATCAATCGCATATATTGTGTCTGTTCAGTGTAGCCAAATGGAAAGAAAAACTTTCATATTTTTCCGAATAAATGTGAAAGAAAAAAAGCATGGAAGTTCTATTTCAGTTTCAAATTCGATGGAAGGGAAAACAAACAATAACCACAGAATACTTCAATATAATTCATAGACAGAGTCCATTATTCATCAGTTTAGCGCTCAACTGAAGATATGCATTATAGAAGGATGAGTGGTATGAAAAAACGCTAAATGCCTACATGAAGACTGAAGAACATACAAAGACCAAGTACCGCATGAATTAAAAGCTCACATTTATTATTGCAGTACAGGTATAACCGGATAGAAAGTTCATCGAGTCTGCGTCCACTAGTGACCATACTATGTTGATTCCAGACGGATTTCTTTACGTAACTTTAAAATTGACTAGAAATAATAAAAGTGATATTGTTCTAGGGTGAAACGGAGAATCTTCACTTGTTGGTAAGATAGTGTATAAAGATAAGATATATTTCAACGACTTTCATGGTGTCCTGTTGAAGTAGTGATAAGGCATGAGGAGTTTTGTTGTCACATTGTCTGAGTTTAAGTTGCCAAGAAAAGTAACAATTGTAATTTTATAAGTCACCTGATGTTAAGATATAAATGGTGTTGGTGGAATTGTGCAATATTGTTCTATGTTGGTGTGTAGTTGATTGAAATAGGGTAGCTACACTTGGGTAAGTATGAAATGCACGGACAGTATGTGGAACGGAGTGTGCTTATAACTTAAAAGAAATGGTAATGGTAACAAAATGGGCTGTACTGGTAGCCCTGATATAAGAAAGAAATCATATTATATGATGTTAACAGCCGGACGTCTCAAGTTTATGGAAGTTTTTAGTTTTGTCTAGCTTTTATATTAACACTTGTTCAAAACGGACTATACTGCTGGTAAAGCATCAAAATTTTAAAACAAGAATTGGGCAAAGAATGTTGAACTTTGAGCTGAATTTCCAAATTCTGTACGCAATCCAGTCTAAAAGGCTGTTTCTGTACAGGCTTTCGAAATCTGTTTGAAAAATACATGAACTCGGTGTCGATTTATTCATTTCAGAATGAAGTCAATCAACCATCTATTATTATTATTATTATTATTAGTCCCTTGGGTTTCTAGTGGAACATAGGGCTTCAGTAGCACGCCTCCAGTGACCTCTGTTCTCTGAGATCTTTTCAACCTGGTTCCACGACAGCCCACAAGCTCTCATTTCCTCCTCGCACGACCTCCTCCATGTCACCCTCGGACGTCCAACTCGTCGCTTCCCATGGGGATTCCACTCGAGGGCCTGACGCGTGATGTCCTCCGTCGGCCTTCTCAGTGCATGGCCAATCCATCTCCACTTCTTCCTGCATATTTGTTGCGTGATAGGTTCTTGGTTGGTTCGTTCCCAGAGTTCCTTGTTGCTTATTTTTTCTGGCCATCTGATCTTCAGCAGCGAGCTTAAGCAGTTGTTGATGAATGTCTGTAGTTTATTGGAAATGCCTTTCGTGACGCGCCAAGTCTCTGAGCCATACAAGAGCACTGACTTGACGATGGTCGTTTTTAATTTGTTTTCGAAGCTTTTTCTCGTTGCCATTGTGTCTGCGTTCAGGATATTAGGTGTTTCATCCATTATGAACATTGAGGCTAGTTACTGTCGTCACTGTTATGTACTGATATAATTAAGATATTACCGACACAAGAACTGGAGTGTGGAAATTACAATCATTTTCTTGCAGTCCAGTTAAGAACCTTAAGCGCTGTATTAATATTGCATAGATCACACCTAATACCTGTATTTGAACCTACTGAAACAAAATAAATTTAAGTAACTAGAGTCTATTCGATCCAGTACTCGACAACTAAAAGATGTTTGCCAGTTTAACTTTAAATTGGAGCTGATGAAGTTTCTCGTACAAGACAAGTAAGATTTTCTCTCAGGAATCGAAAATGTTCATGGACTTGTTATTTGACAAATCGTTCAAGTTTGCTTTTCAAGTGTTTTGTGAAATATACGTTTATCATTGTAGGGCCATATCAGAGGTACTGGTGAAAGTTATCCTGATTAGTGAGGCGTGAAATTGTTAAGAATTATTGTTTTTTTGCCAAAAACATTTGGCTGTAAACAAATATGAAACAACTTTTGGTTGATTCACAAGATATTCTTTTGATTCCTTCCATATTCATGAAAAACTGGATCTATATTTCATATTCACGGAATTTCTTTGCATGTGATTTCATTCAAGAGAAATGGTGCTAAATTAACTCTCTTAAGCAACTTCTTGATCCAAAAGGCGTACAGAAAATATATACATAGGTGGTTTAAAGTTACGTTTGAATGCTTATTGCATATCCGAAAGCTGTCTTATCCTGTTTTTTTATTTTGTAGTGTCTTTAAGAAATCTGTTAGCGTGGATGTCGCTTTGGGCACAATTTTAGGATTGTGTTTTCTGCTCCTCTGAACCATTATTTTAATTACTGCGATTAGCTTTTGCAATAGAATGCTATAAGAGATGAATTGTTATAAAATGTTATCCATGTTAAAAATAGTGATCAGCACATAATCTTTTCATCAGACTCACCATGCACCTTGAAATACGAAAAAAAGAAAAATACTACGGCTTTATCCCTTAGCAACATTTTTATTTGGTTGGGGTGCTAGGTCCAATAAAACATTTCTTTTGAAATTTCAGGATTTAATGACTGGTTACTGTTTAGTGACATAAACTGTAACAAGTAGATGATAGCCACTAATCATGGGTATCGGAATGGAAAAGTAATTAGGTTCACAAACTAATATTCTATCACTTTTAACGAAAGCAACTAAAATTGAAATGATATGTAGCGTCGTATTCGAAATACCAGGTGAAAATTTTCACTTCATCTGCTCAATTAACAATAAAAGATTTGATCATCAATCGGCATTGCTTTGGTTACTATGAGGAAGCTAGTTTTACCGTTTTATCATGTGTGACATGCATAACTTATTTCGTGCCATTAAAGATAAGTTAAGTTAGAAGTTATATACGTTTTTATAGTACACTAAAAAGAGATTTCATTTTCCTGTAATTCTTTTAAAGTTAAAAGGTATTCATTCTCGTCCCTGTTGGGATTTGTGCTTTAGTATAACCAACAAGTAGTCAAGTACTTTTAGTAGGTGAAAAGTTATTTCTCTTCAGTCAGTTTGAGGGGAGGAGGTGGTGAAAAATTTGTTAAAGTTTCAAGATGAGACTGCTTACATATATGGTTCACTATTAATGCACTGAGGAGTTGATAGAACAGTGTATAGGATATTAGGGAATATTTGTACCTAAGGATGAGGATAAGAATTATCTAGTGTTCTGCGTGCTTTGAGGTTTGTTCTTGGACTTTCCATCATCACGTCAGGTGACCTTGCTAGCACTTAATCCGCATAGAGGTGAAGCAAATTTAAGTCTTATATATTTTTGTTAGGGACATCTGCCGATCTTTGGCTTTACTTGGTTGTAGGTAGGACTGACTTGTACTTCTTTTTTATCAGAGGTTGATCTTTATGATTGTTATGATTTGATCTATCCTGTCGACGTAATGTCATATTATTGATTTGTTCCATTGATTTCCAGTTGGCTGACACCATCTTAGTAGTCCGTATCTTGGGTCAATGTCTATATATCTGTTGGTTCACACTTGATCTGAGTATCATGCTTCCAGGAAATCTCTTGCAGTTTTCGAACTTGCTTGATGCAGTATTCCCAAGTTGTTCCGAACGAAATTTTTGTTGTGTTCATCTAAATATATCTGTATCAAAGAGGATGTACCATGTCGTTTGGTCTCATTTTTATGCTCATAAATGATTTAACCTATTTCACAGATTGATCGGGCAACGTAATAGTGTTGACAGTCAATACAACTAATTTTGTAGATTATATTTGTCTTGTTTTCTTTGGGTAATGGATTTTTTAGTTTTCATAATGTGTTCTGCAAGGATTTGGTTGATTTGTCTGCCACTCAGATACTGGATATATAATATAATCACTCGATAGTTTCTGAGACATTTTTGACGCATGGTATAGCGACTAGTTTTGTAGGTTGAGGTGATTGTTCTGATGTGTGTTTTGATTGATAGGCATGTTTTGATAAAGTTGATTGGATAGTCATTGGTTGTGAACACTTTGTAAAGATGGTTTTCTCCTATCTTCTTCAGTTATTGACTGCTGTACTGAGTCTTGGTACGTCCGAATAGTCCCTGTACACAACTCTATCTTATGAGATGTTGGATTGTTACTGTTGTAGTTAAAAACCTAATCTGTTTTCCCTCTTTTTATAAACTTGAGTCTGTAAAATTCCATAATGTGTTCGTTCGATAGGCACATCTAGGAAAACAATTTAGTTATTTTCTTCTTTAATAAACTGAATATCTTTAAAGCGTTGGTTGATGATATTGGACGTGCTTTCCGATTAACTTGTTTAGATGGTTAAAAACGTGTTGTCGACACAACGAATCCAAAATTTCAGTTTGATTATTTGAATAACTATTGATTATACTTTTCGCATCACTGTTTCAGAGGTCAGTCCCCTTACCGATAAGCCCATAGCGGCTACTTGAATATGTTTCTAGACCTTCTTGTTGAAATGTACGTCGTGAGACATAGACTGATTAGTTCTGCCAAGTTTGTAGTAGCAATTTTCGCATATTTTTAAAGATTCTGACTATTGCTGAGACGGCTACTCATTGTTTCTTTGGAGAGATTTGAGCTGATTGATGTGAAGAGTGTAATTACATCGAAGGATACTACTTTATCAACACTGTTTGTCTTGAGGTCTTTTATTCGCTTTAGCAGAGAACGATATCGAGTACCCTTCTCAACAATGACTAGAATCTTCAAACGTATACAAAAATTAATGCTCCAGACTTGGTAGAGATAATCAACTTTTGTCTCATGACATACTTCCAGTTCAAAAGGAACACCTACAAATTAATTGAAGGAACTGGCAAAATATTATCAAACAGCTTTTATGCACATAGTTGTCAGAAATCACTTCAGGATTTCATCAGGAGGTATTTTTTTACACAGGAATCATTGGGAAAGGTTTTACTTTGATTTCAGCTGTATCCAAGAAAGCCTTTGGGACGACTATGAATTAGCAAGAAAACTGTTATGCATACTCATGAAAAAATGACTGTGCATCTCAATAGGTACCACCAAAACTAAAAGTCATAACTGACATATAGACCAAACTCTGTATAGATATAAAAAAGCAATGCACAATCGTTAAATATACAACACCATCAATGTAACACATTGTAATTTTCCGTCAAGAAGATACTTTTTTCGACCCCAGTTGATCAATATCAATGCTAATCTAGAATTCTCCTGGTCAGATCTAGTAAACTGGTAATTTTCATAAGAATTAATAGAATTTTACCTACGACACGAACAGATATGTAAAAGGTAAATATCGGTCACAGATCTTTGCTCAGATTACATACTTTCTGTTGTCTTCTTAGCCTAGTGCATAATGTTTTGCGTGTTAGTAAAGGCACTATTAAGCTGTCCATAAAAGAGCTTTTTTCTTATTGTGTGGATAATTCTGAAGGCTAAATGGATAAGTTGCTGCATGCATGCACAAAACGTGTTTGTTTCATTAGAGCTGAGAATGCTTCTTTGGTTAAAAGAGACTAGTCTTCGTACAAAAGGAGCTACAGAAGAGGTGAGATAGCTTTCCTTTTCCAGCATTTGATTTTGCCCTTCATCTTCATCCAATGTCCTTGTCCTTAGTTTTCTCGGATAGTATAGCTACAGTATTCTGGCTGTATAGAAATATGTCAGCCTTTAGTTAAATAGTGGTTGTTTACCTGTTAATTGTGGATGCTGGCAGCAGCAAGTTGTGCAGTATCTGTCAAAGTTCTTCAACTTTGGTACCATTTACAAGGTCGTCGTTTCTTTCCCCTCGACTCCACTGATTGGTCTCTTCGGGATCAAAGTTGCCACGCAACGGAGGTTTGCAGCCATACACCAAGAAACTCTAGTTATCTAGTTGCTAACCTTAACGTTTTGGAAGTTCTCAGTTATTAGGTCTCCAAACGATTCTTTTCAGCGCACTTGAATCAAACTAAAAGGAAAATAGTGGCAAATTCAGCATGCATTTGATTCATGGGTTCTCATCAGATGGTTAACAGTCTATAGAATACAGCGCTTATCACAAAAGCAAAATATAGCTTAGTTGCACAACTGGGCAGGAATATATAAAAACAACAGAGTTATAGATAGTGTAGATCTTACAGTCTTCCTGGGCTATCTGAAGTTGTGAGAAGTTGTTTACTCGCTAGGTTGCAAAGGAAGTGGATAAAGACTAGTTCCGGAATTGAAAAAATGGAACAGTCGAGCTTCAGGAACCTGAAAACACCATGGGACAACAAGTAGATACTGTAACATATAACAGCCCCCTGCAGAAACGGAGAGAAGAGATGGCGGAGGAGATGACGAGGATAACTGATGCCAAGCGTATGACAGTTCACACTACTCCCTTAACCTGCTGACTGCCGAATGATATCTCTTAACGTGGTTATGTTTTAATTTTTGGGAAAGGGACATACAGTGAGATTTGTAGTCACTTTAATGTACCGATAGCAATATTGCAAAGGAATGGCACTTGTTGCCGAGGCTTGATAAGGATAGTGTTGCTTCCATATAGGTCAAGTGTGTATCGATGACAAGTTTTATAGAGGGTATAACTTAGAGTGAGGCCAGATAAGACAAACTTATTGAGATCAGCTGATAACATATATACACTACTAGAGACAAGATCCAATGTCACTTTGATTGATTCTCATGTGGCTGGCTAGTTAAACAAGAATCAGCAAACAAATTATATGCCCGCATTGTTAATTTGCCTGATACTTGATAACGTGAGGTAGTTTGTTTTGATTAAGAGTTGCATGTCATAAACGTTAAAACCATGTACGCAGTTAGATGCCAAAACTTACAGCTGACAATGCTGACTGGTGGTGGAGTGATCGTTATCAAGCCTCACTTAAGTAATGATTTTGCAACAAGGTTAAAAAGCGGGGAAGCAAAGTTGCCTGTTTGCTGTGAAGTGCCAGTGGTCCAAAGAACTCTAGAAGAACAGTATGAAGGCAAACGAGGCTTGTGTGCTAGTGCAACACCACCTGGTTGAACAGTCAGAGGATCGGCGCAAAAACATAATATATTTTTTGTCATTCAAAGGTCTCAAGTAAATATGCAGTCTAGAATAAGAGATGTTTGCTGAAATGAGAGCTTGGAGATACCAGAATAATGAAGATAGTGCAGAATTATTATGTTTATGAAAATGGCCATTTTATCATAGATCTGCCGTCGTAAATGCAAACGAATGTCCCTTGGATAATCGGCATTTAGAAGCTTTACCAGCATGAAGCGAAGCTTCACATTCTTCCCAGTTTTGTAGTTTAAGTATGAGGGTGTGATGAAGTTCAGTCTGTCAAGCCCTTTATTAAGCGTCATATTTATCAAGTATTTTTACTGGGGTAACTGATTATTAACGTTCAGCCGGTTTGATGTCTCAATATTTTTTAAGGCGTCTACTGCTCTTCTTGAAGTTAGGTTGATAGTGACAAAGTGTACATCAAGTTGTAAGGAACTATGGGAGACAGATCCAGAAGCTTGCATTTCAACTGTCCTAAAGTTCCCTGAAGAAGCATTAATCGGCGAGCCAACTTAGGATACCTGTGAACTTAGTGTGTTGAAATGCAAAAAACCATTTGCTCAGATTAGTATATTTTTACCTCTATGCTTTCCACGCCAAGGATGCCGCAGTTATCTTAGGAATCAGGAGGGGTGATAGGTTAAATAGTTTCGAGCCGGAATGAGAGATGAATAGATTGCTATATATCATTAAAGCCTAAGACCCGAGGCTGGTTACGGAAAATACGGAATACTTAGTTTACCATGCACATGAAAGGTGCGTCCCAAAGGAAGATATGTGGTGTGGGGTAGTACAAAAGACCAATACTAATGAGTATCAGATGAACAGTTCATTTGGTGCTGCATCGAAGAAACTAATGACCGTGATTGTCCAATCTGTGACGGTCTGGGAGTTTTAATTTGCATTCATAAAGTAGTGTGGGTGGTGGTAATTACTACTAGCTTCTGGACCTCATGATTATTAACACTAGGCAGGATACATAGTATGTGCAGGCAAAAACTCCCAGTGCAAGACACAGCAGGTTGCGTCGTCATTGCGATGGTTTCTGAATCAGGGATAGGATGATTAACTTCACTGTACTCGGCTAGACGAACGTAGTCTTCTGCTGTGTGTGTGTGTGTGTGTGTGTGTGTGTGTGTGTGCAAATAAACGCTTGATAGAGGTAGACGAATGTCGCCTTCCAATGAATGCCAGGAGGATCAGCTGAGCTTTTACATCTCCAACACTTAAGTTAAGATGTCGTGCCCTTATCCGTGGGCTCAGTAAAGCAGTGTTGATTTAATCTTTGATATAGAATTCTCGAATATACAGGCATGCACCATTTTTACAGGTATGAATAATTTTCTATATAGAGTACATTTCTTCATGGAAGTAATCCCAATCCCCACCCTTCGTCACTAGAAAACATAAGTGCTGGATGTTCAGCAGAATAAGTATGCGGAAAATTTACAAGTTGAACAAGTGGAAGTATTGTCTTTGCAATGACAAAAAACCAGGTCTGTATCTTGACACCACATGTATTACCTGGAGAAAAATGAAGCTTGAAGCTAATACTTCCGTTGTAACAGTATGCACTTTTTGTTTGGGATAATGACGAAAAGTTTGCGAGGGAATGTACTCAAAAATTGTTTACTTATTGTACTTCATTGATGATTCTAGAACTGTTTAATTCACGCATGTTTATACCATTCCACATCAGAGATTCGTAGTCTTGATGAACATTACGACTGAGAGCCAAATATCTTCACTTTTCTAACTCAGGGATCCAAAAGCAATAGACTTGTTTGAATGGGCCAAGTGGACTTATGGGACACCTTGCCCGTCGTTTACATTGGTCATGGCAGCCTTGTGGTCAGTAAGTGTTGGACTTTCTTGGTCACTTTTATAATGACTAAATCCTAGGTTTGGGTGATGATGAGGTTTTAGTCCAGTGAACATTTTTTATATCTATTTGTTGTAGTTAGGTGTTGTGAAGGCCGTGAAGCTAATTACCCCCCACCCCGCCGCCCTCATGAAAGGCAGACTTAGCCAAGGTTTGTTCCTTAAATAATGACCTCTCGATGACGACTAAGCCAACATTTGGAACTGAACTGCTCTTCTGCAACGAGAAAAAAAAACAGACAAGGCGGCAGGCAAAGAAAGAAACAAAAATTCAAACAATTAAAGTGTTTTCTATGTTCGTGTTTCGCCCTGCCTAACTTTCCTTGCTATAACGTTTGTTGTATGTACTTTTACTTTCGAGTACTTAAGAAAACCATATCGAGTAGGGCAGAATGTACCGTTAGTTTGAGGTTATAACTTTTGGTCGTTTCCCAACGCTTAGCATGACAGGTCGCTGTAGGTGTGGTGGATGCCTCATTATACATTGAGAAGGCCAAGTATACAAAACGTCATAAATGATACTGTTGGTGTATTCGGTAAGCCGGGAACGTTGCCAGATAATAAGAAGTTAACTAGTAACCAACCAAATCCAGAGGTTGATTTGGAGGCCTTCACTTTAGCAGGAAGCCTGTTCCACATCTGCGAGAATTTGACGGTGACGAAGAGTATGCGCAAGCAGGATGTGAACGGTCTCGTTGTGACGCTGTGGGCGCGGTTGCGTGGATCGTACCGACTGTTGTATTTGAACTGAAACTCACCACTAGCTGTAAAAGTGATTTTATGTAACACATAAAAGGAGTGTCAGGTTAACTTTGAGTCGTCTCATCCAAAAAGGTTCTACACCAGGGGTTCTGCGTCTGCGGCTGCAGTACTGTTTGCGACCGTGTCTTAGTAATCTGTCTGTTGTAGCGTCACACACTTCCCCAAAATCAATAGCCTAGAGTTCGACGACACTCAACATCGATGCTGACCTTGATGGTTTAACTGGACTCGCTAAGCCGAAGGCACCCGGTCAAGCATCGTCGCCACCTGGCACGCTATCGTGTTACACTTCACCGCTCGTATTCGAGTCTCTAGCCAGTTAGTTGGAACTCATCGGTATCTTGGCACAGCTATCCAAATATGCTATTCCATCCGACTGCGCTATCATGTTCTTCCTTGGACTCGTACTCGTGGGTAAATAGCAAGTCCGAATAATTAGTGATTGGTCTTTGCGTGTGTCAAGTTTGCACCAGGATAAATCCTGAACTGTGAAATACCTTTGTTCACCTCCCATTTTTTGTTTGTCTTTTATACCACTTAATACAAATGAACAATATACTAACAGTGGGCGTACGCAAGTTTATACAGCAGTAACTTGACTTCTTTGTGCTGAAAGTTATGAACTATGAGACCCATTAGGATCCTAGATATACGAGTCTGTGATGCCACCTGTTCAGAAAATGTGAGGTCCCTTGAATATCTTAGTCCAAGGTCACATACACTTTTAAGAACAGGTAGTTTCGTAGAATGAAGATATAGTTGGATGTCTACCGATGGAGCGCCGAAGCATATCCAGCCACACTTACTTATATTGAACTGCAGTTTCAAAGCAGCGGACCATGCAGATATTATACCAATCTGCCTTTGTATTAGTGCCTGGAAGTGGGATAAATCATCACGGGTGAACATGTATGCAACTTTCAGGTCATAAGCAAAAAAGAATGGTTTGCCATGTGTAAAGAAGCTGCAGATGTCACTGACATGTAAAGTAAAGAGAAGGGGACCTAATACAGTGCCTAGAACTACATCGGTGATTGATTTAGGTTTTGAAGTGTGTGAATCTACCTTCACTACTTAAGTGCGGTTACTGAGGAAAGACTTAATCCATCCCAACAGTGGATAGTCAATTCTTATAGACATCAACTTACTAACAGCAAGCGATCAACTGTGTCAAATGCCTCTGAAGTATCTAGATAGAGTACAAGGACTAATTGGTGTCGGTCGCTCATAGTAAATATGGAGTTAAATAAGTCAAGATGGCAAGCCATACAGGACCCTAATTTTAGGAAACCATGTTGACTCAATGTCATAATGTTGCTACCAATCATATGCTGGAGAACGCTTTCCTTAATAACTTTCTTCATAATTCTAGAAACCACAGGCGTAATATTTATTGGTCTATAGTTACTGGCTATTGTTTTTGAACCAGATTAATATCTAGGTGGGATGAATGATGTTTTCCAGATACCAAGGTATGCGAAAGATTCCAAAGACAGAGAAAATATTTTAAGCCATAGCAGTGGAACACCAAGGGCACCAAATTTAAAAAAATGTGATGATATTCCATCTGTGCCAGCGTTGCTGGTTCACTAAGAAGGAGCTGGTATCATCTATATTCATGCATGAATGCAACTATACTGCCATCACACTCCCTCTAGTTCGCTTTCCATAATAGATCCATCCGAGGTAGCGGAGATCGGCTATATTTTTGCTGCTTTCGAGGAAGAATGGACCTCATCTTTCTGCCCATTGTCAAGGTCGCTTCTTGATGCTCTTTGCAAGGTGGTTGCTTGCTCCTGCCAAATTCCGTTGGTCGCCACCTCATCTCGGTGGAATCCAGATCAGGATCATTATCGTACCTTGCCGAAGTCTAGGCTGTTGAGTGAAGCGAACTAATTTCCGCCAAAGCTCACCCCTAAGTCTTCCCGTGAGGACCCCAATATGGTATCAGACAGAAGTAAAAACCTAATGGTTTCAGTTTAGAAAGCTCCCCATTTGGACTCACGGCAAAGAGTGATGTCACGTTATATGGAATTGTTCCAGGGTGTTGCTGAAAAAGATGGAACGACAAGTCGAATAGCTAGTCTATCACAATTCGCTGGGCAACACGACGCCTAATTTAATGCTATTTAAACTTGGAGTAGAAAAGAGTATCTGAAACACTATGGAAATATTCTGCGAAGACAAAAACAGGAAACGCATGTGAAAAAAGGAGAAACTTGACATCTTATAGCATTTTTTCGAATACGCATGGCAACCTGTTGGCAAAATGATATCGCAAAAACAAATGGTAGAAACCTTTCGCATAATTACCAAAAACGACGCCACGACGAAAAACGATTATTAGAGCACGTTTTTGCCCACAGTAAGCCATCGAGTGTATCTCCAAGCGCAACACAAACTTGATGGTTCAACCCAATTTTTTAACTCCATGTGGGGTGGTTGTTGCCCCTCTGTTTTGTTACACACTTCGTCAAGAACCTTGATGATCAGGCCCTTTACTACTAAGATGATGTGATGGGAAATGTTGCCTACTGTAGGGCAACCTGTGGAGCAAGCTGCTTTCAAGCAGTCTGTTTAGCTCAATTATATACAAAACTTTTGGCCAGTTCACGGCTTTGAATGGCCGGCGATAAGATGGTTCTACTGGTGGATAAAGAGTGCGATGGCGGACGAAACGCCGTGTCGCCTTTAGTAAGAGGTAGTGAATAAAGATATCATTGATGTGAAGCCGAACAGTAGTTAGCCTAACAGGACGCATTGCGCCTGTGAGAAGTTCTACCAACGACGGTCATAAAAATTTAAGGTAAGAGGGATTCACCTGGTAGTTGCAGAGTCGCTCCGTAGAAGACTAATCAGCCTTCAACGCGTTCCGGACAACCAGTAAGATTGGAGGCCTTGCTTTGACCTATTGAGACGTGTTTCCGGGTGGCATAATGGTGTCCAGTGGCAGAGCCGAACTCAAGTGACGAGGCACCTTGAAGATGACCTGCACTAGTATGTCATGTTGTTGATACTGGATACGCTTTTGATGAAATACGAAGAAGGTCACATTGCCGGTCATCGGCTGAAAGTTGGGCCGCCTGTGAGAAGTAGAAATTGAGAAAGTGTTGCAGTGGACTGCATTCCAAGCAACGAAATGGGAACTGGCTTCATCTTTCTTCTTCCTAGCGGCTTCAAGAAGAAATCGTTGGGAGCATGGTCATTTTTAAAAGCATCTCATCTAAATGTCTCACCGTTAATGCTTCTGATGCTACGTTGTGATGTGGAACACCCATAGTGTCATCAGAAACTCTAATAGGTGCTAGTGAAGTCTCTGCAGCGCAGGGATATCAGTACTGCAGAGATACTGACTTCAAAACAATATGCAGATTAGGTATGAAGATCGGTGGAGTAGGTAAAGGGTTAGAATAAATGATTGCCTTGCTCGGAAGCATAAATATAACCGAGGAGGACAGAGGCTTATCCATATAGTGATAAACAACAGATTCTCGTTATGTGCGATAGAAATAAGAGGAAAAGAAATTTTTTTATAACCGATAGATCAGAAGAGTTTGTAATAGATGGTGATTGAAAGATGGGTAGCAACGAGTACTACAAAAAACAGAGATTCCTATTAGCATCACGTTGACTGTCATGGATAGGTCACCCCCAAAAAGGTTATTGTTTACAAGAAGTGCCTCATTTATCCGACTAGAACGACTGTGGAAATATGTGCTGTCATCTCAAAAACTTCCTAAGATCTTAAGAGGGACCATGAGAGGATATGTTACGGTCTCATGTAGATGAGTGGTAAGACAGATAGTTCTATGGTCTCGAAAGCGATAAACCTACTGAAAACCTAGATCTTTATTTCTCATGCAAAACGGTCCAGCAATTTAAAATGAAACGATGTTTACCCTACCTATCATTTACATTATTCTTGTTGGTTAGTGAGTACCACAACGTGATTGGCCTTCGATGAGGTTTACTTCTGCCGTGAATGCTAAATAAAACATTTTACATTGATAATTATGCCATCCTCCACGGGCTAGGTTCTTACTGATCAATGCATACTTGAAGGCTATCGGTCGTCATTAGTGGTTGATTTTACCCAACTGAAGAGTACTTTTGAAGCGTGAGATAATCACCAGGCGAATCGGTACCTTCAGTCGGTTGTTACGTATGATATACGTTCGGAGTTTACAGTACATCTTACGACGGAAACAAGGGTCATATTTTTCGGCGGCAATATCATTTAGAAGCATTGGTTCCGACTATCTCCTAAAGCGATTCACTCGAGTGATTAGATAGAAGTATCCGTTAGATTTCAGTAGGGGTCTTAAAATATCCATATGGGAGTGGTAGAAACCAGCATCTGGTGCGGAAAAAAGTGGACTTTCGTGTGGTTTTGGACTTTCAATGGTTTACTCATGATCCAGCCCGTTCTTCAACGTTTTAATTCATTCCAAACTGGCTACAGCGCTGTGAAGCAAGCTTGTCGTTAGCTGTTATACATGGATGAGATAGTTTGCAAAAAGTATTGAAGGCGTTGCATCGACATCTCTTGAGAACTACTGGGCGTGGGTGACTAGTTGTTGTCTCTGTCTCAAACTCCGTCTTTGCTGAGTCCCGTTAGGGGCGCTTGTGGTCTGAGTCGCAGATGAATACTAACGGTGCAGTGTAGGAACTTCTTTTCGAGGACAAACTGGCTCAAGAAGGTCAGTGAGTTTGACGTTGTTTATCAAAGAAAATGAAGACAGTATCCTAATCGCAGGATTATTTGGTCCGGATGTGGGGCGGACATCCGAAGTGAGCCGCGAAATGTAATTCGATTGTCGTGACTCATGCGGGAAGTTCTTACTTGATGCTGAAGCTGGAGATAATCTTGCACCGGGTGGTTTTTGGAAATTATGAAATTAATAACTACCGCTAAACTTCAAAGTTTGAACTCGGAACATTATATGGTTATTGGTTCCCCGTCAGACATGCTGTATGCTGTTTATTATTCCTGTATCAACCCAGAGAAAAGTGTCAGTAGCTGCTACCGGTTATCAACCTGCTGCCAGAAAATGTTTGCACTTCCAAGTCGTATACGTTAGCAGCAATACTCAAAAGACCAACGTGGTCGTGGCGCTCAGGCGTAGTTTCACCTGTTATTGCTTCCCTGACGTTAGCAAAGGAAAGTTTGGTAACGGTGTTGAGAGCCAGACGCTTTGTATTCTCGAGGGGCAGATCATTCGGTGGTCTCGTACAAGCATCACAGTGGGGGATAAACCAGATGTTCAGAAATACTGCGCTGCTTTACAGTTGTCCGTTCCGCTTAGCTCACAAAAGGGGAACCGTCCTATCTGTCCGCTGAAGGGTGCTTCTTTAATCGAAAGTATGCTCAAGGAAATCAGGCGGTGCGACTCTTATTCGATTTTTCCGAATGTTCACTGTGTGACTGCCTTTCATTCACCTGGATGCGAGGTTCAAATGTTTACGGTGATTTTCGTTATCCGGCCTGCAATGAGACAGTCTTCGAGATATATTTGTGCAAAACTCAGACCACTGAAGTTATAACCAGTGAAGTGTTGGAATGTTTGTGCTGCATTCCGAAGACCAAAAGGCATGCGTAGAAACCTGAGCAGTGTAGAAGATGTAATGACTGCTGTTTTTGAGACGTCTGCTCCCTTGTGTATCCAACTGTACTTTTCTTTTAGAACGAGCGCTCAGAATGGCTTCATCTCGCATATAGTATCCGTCAAGCCATAGATGTGTGGCGTCCGGTGGTTGTGAGACATTGTTTTTACCTTGAAGATTTGACTGCCACTGGCTGGGTGCCAGTTGCCGCAGTCCTTTTCGGGTTGCAGAAACAGTAGTGGAGTCTGAGTTCTGATCAACGGTTTATTGAAGTCGAGTTCAGCCACTCAATCAGCTTCATTTTCCATCGTCCGAAGCTATCACAGGCTAAATAGCGTGCTCCGGACACCATAATTTGGCCTAAGGTTGTGATGTTACGCGCAACGTTAACCGTCATGTGCGTTAAGATGCGCACGGTAAGGCACGCGTTTAAGCTGAATACAGTCTAAAAAAATTAACTCCAACAACTCTCACTTCGTACTGTTAACCTGCTGGAATCTTAGCTGTCCCTGCGTGTAAAGCTGGTATCTATCCCTCAGGATCATCCGCAACAAGAAATATATTTTATCTTGCTCGTAATGGATCCACATCCATGTTATTCGGGCTATCGCCGTCCGCCAGATTTAATTACTATGGTAACGAGCCATGAGGAAAGTACATAAACTGAATGGGCCTGTTGCGGTTGCCTTTGAACTTACCACCGGAACTTACAAATGTGGCATATCCACTTGACTCAAACGGCATGCCCTTTAAGATTTAAGCTGCAGCTTTTGCAGGTATTTCGTCTTCGTTTTAATTTAGTATATCCACTTTGATTCTGATGGTGTCCAGTCTCCCCACACAGTCAAACGAATGTCGCAGGGATTTTGATGATATGTCAAAGAAAATATTTGTTGTTGCTGTTTCTCATAGCATTCGCGACCTCAGGCTTTTAGACTCACATTCAAGATTCGGTGGACTGAAATATCGTTTCTTAAGCAATGGTTATATCCAAAAGTGTCAAGCTCAATCTACTTAGACTTATAAATCCCTCAGAGAATTACATCAACCTTATCTACACACTCCTAATTCTATTTCTGCTTACTTGCACGAAAAACTGAATCTCGAGGTCATGTGCTGCTGTCAGGTGAAGTTGAGTCAGCACACAAGACTTATAACCAGCTGAAAAGCTACATGCTTAGTTTGTTCCCAGGACGAAAGACGGGTTAAATGCTTGTTCATCAGATGTGGCTATGCAGATACTTGAACATTCAGCAGCTTCAATACTTTGAAGAGAACTTCCATATGAAGTGGAAATAGCTAGAATGGATAATAAACTACCCACACACGTGTCGCGGCTGCATGAATTTGTGACCTGCATTACAGAACAGAAGCTTTAGAAGGGAGCAGATGTGTACCAGATAGACAAGTGATGGGACTAAAGATGGACCGGGAGTTCGGCTGTACAGCTTCACCCTCTATAGTGTAGAACGTGGGTAACATTCTCATCCGGAAGAAAGCGTTTTTTGGCACCATGGCTTCAATCCTCAGTCTTCTTCCTGGTGCTTCGTTAATTTTAAGTCCGTCACTCACTGTTGTCAGAACTAAAACTGGACCAGATGGTGCCCCAGAAAAGATCACATAAATATGATCGATCGCACTCTTGGACGCTCTTATTTATCGAAGTCAGGTGAAACAGTAGTACGACACACTTTGCTGATGCTTTTTTTAGCTGTGGAAGTTAGGCTGTGTATCGTTTAGAAAACAGTGCGTCGAAATCTCTCAAGTACAATAGAACGTGACTGCCTAGCTGATACCTCATATAAGATTTTACATCTATATAAGCCTAACAGTCTGATTTTTCATTTAGGAAACGAAGATGAAAGAAGAACACAGATATGCCACAAATCCATCAACAAAACATGTTAACTTCGGACAAACGTATCACATGACTAAATATCTTTCAAGGTCCTGCGTTCATATCATTTTCAGTCGAACATAAACAGTGTGAAAAGAAGTTTAGCTGCGAAATTTCATCCTTATGCATATTATAAGAGCTGCAAACCTTTAGTTGTTTGAAACACAGATTCCCTGCTCATCTAAAGCTTTTCAAAGACACTTCAAGTATTGATGTTGCGAAAACGTACTTATTTAACTCATATATTACTTTATTTAGTGCAAAAAAAACAAAATCGTCTGGAGTTTCAACCCTTCACACTACTAAGGTTTTGTTTTAGTTTTTAACTTTGTAATCGTTATAACAACGGATTTGGTGAGCACTTTAATTTATCACCGTACGCTTGTATTTTGATTTGATTTTGTCTTTGGCTTAGTTTAATTGGATCCGGATGAAATTTTAGCCCAAGGTTTTGGTTGTTTTATATGGAAAGTAGTTTTTTTTGAGTTCAGAGCAGTGAGAATTCCCAGCTGTCAAATTACACCGGTAAGCATTTTCACAAAGAAATATGAGAAGCCACGTGAAAAGTTGCTTCAAAAACTCATAGCAAACTGCGAAGAAAAACTTCGAGTTTTCCTATTATTGCTTTGAGCTATGCCATGCATTTATTTGACGCCGTATTGTCGCCATATGTTTGCCTCGAGTTTTCAGTGTGATTTCTCACCCTGCAAAAATTTTCACTGCGTAGAACAATATCGCCTCATTTTGTCAGACAAAAATGCTCTCTGGGTGGTTTTTTTTGTTGGTTCATATTTTTAATGCTATTCTATAAAACCACTAATTTTGCATAACCGAGAATCTGGTCTCACTTTTTTCTCTAAGTTTTGATGCAGTTTTTCTTCATGTTCTTTGGTTTTGCCTTGCGAAACTTTTGACTGAAACGTCTGGTCCCAACTTTTAACAATTAGTCCATTGTGTGATTTGACATTTTCTAAGGTAGCCTTGCATCAAGTCATGTTTGCCTAGCGTTTGGTCTCATACCCGGCTCATAGCACAATACTGGGTGAGAACCTATCCTATTTGGGCCGATGAAGTATAGACTTAGTCAATTTCCCGGAAATGGGTTACAAATGGAAAAGTTTTTTAGAGAAATTGTGGGAAATGTGGGGCGAATTGTGGAATTCAGTGGTGTAGTGCAAACTTCCCTAAGCTTGGGGGAAAGCTCAGAACCATTTACTTCATAGCTTGCTGAAGTTTACTGGCTGAATACAAAAATTAATTTCGTTCACTGTGATAGGAGGTGATCCAACTTTACGCGATAAATTCCACTATTCATACTAGTAACTGCCTGTGTGACCAATTCAGAGGGTTAGTTGAAATGCAAGGATCACTAAAGGCCTCCAGACAGACAGAAATTGCATTAGGACTATTTTTTCTTAGTAGCTCCGTAGATTCTTCGTTAACCCAGTTTCAAATTCTTGAAGCGAAATAACCCACAGACAATGGGATCCTCAAAACCTAAATGTAGGAAAGTATGAAGAACTTCCTTACTCCGCGACAGAGAGACAGCAGACAAAAAACAGGCAGGCCCAAGATATAGAAGGAAGGATTTAAAAGCCATGAATTTTTTATACTTGCAAGAAGCTAGATATTAAAAAGGATATATACTTATCTTTGCAATTCGTGGTACGATAGAAGTTCAACGCTGCTTTGTAGGAATAAGCAAAAGGTATCGAAACTTTATGGTATGGTAAAAATTTTTATTGGTTCAATATAAAATGCTAGAAACAAATTATAATTGGTTTCTAATTGTTGCTGAAGGAATAGAGGAGGTCTGCGCTTAAGTATCTCCCGTGTCTAGAGACGATAAACTATTGGTCATTGTCTGAGAATCGAAGTGTAAAGCAGTGAATAAACAAGAAAGCAAGCTACTTACAATTTTGTGTTTAGGCTTTCGCTGACATCTCAGTTCAAAATCGAGTCTGTATTTGAAAAAAATTTGATGAGGTGGCCTGAGCAACCTTCACAAGGAAGGGGTTTTAGGTATTAAAAACTCTGAGTAAGTGGGAATGATACCTGATATCTGTTTTACTACTTTCAGGTTCTAATTTATGAATGCTTTCCCTAAGGCCAGTGTTAGAACCTAGCTAGTAAAAACAATTGATCAAATAACATGAACTGTTTGTAGCACTGTATGTCTTAATTTGGTGTCTCAGTCGTCTACATTCTAAGGGGCATGGAACAAATGCTTTTTATACTTCTCATACGCCCTGAACGTTTGTTCAAAAATGATTTAGATCAGCATCTTTGGATGCTTTCTGTAAGGTTCTTGTTCTTTTAAAGTGATGGAGGAAGGATCACAGGCTTTAAATTTTGATCAAAGAGAAGAAATCTAGACAACACATGAAGAGGCGAATCTTTAATGTGCACTGAAAACATGTGAAGCCCTAACACCGAAAACCTGAAAACCCCACTGTGGTCTTTCATTACGTTAGACATTGCAAAACTCACCTAGACCTTAGATAGGCAATCACACAAATACGATTACAAACAAGCGATCACGGCATATACGGATCCCTACTAACAATATTCTGTCAATGAGATAGTCATAAATGACACGAAGGCCATAAAATGTTTGAGGCTCATAATACCTATTCTACCTCGGTCATCAGTGATGCTAGTGCATCTATTTACTGAAATTAACAGATGAGTGGTATATACATATTATTTCTTTAAAATGTACTGCCGTGCAATGGCCAAGTAACTGGATAACTACCGTGAGTTAACCACTCAAATACTTAAGAACACGTGAAAAGAAATCGACGTGCCTCTGAGTCGTTGATTAGTTTGTACACCACACTTTTAGACTGGTGGGACATGGTCCGACTTCCAATATCTAAGCCATAAATCCTTATTAAGGAGCTGTGTGAATAGATTTTTATGAGGTGAAGCTAAAATTGAAGATCCTTCCTGAAAGACAGCATAAATTTTATGCGAACCACTAACGTACCTTTTTTGACAACAGCAGCCTGTGATATATCCACTTGATAATCCGATAAGCAGTTGACAGCCATGTTTTTCCTGCAAGACGGCCATCTGTATCCGTGGAAGTAGTAGATGTTAAGGCCCGTAAGTATTAGCTGGCTAAAAGTATTATCACTTTGATATCACTACAAACGAGACCGATGGGACCTGCCAGTTGGGAAGTTTCCACCTTTACTTGAAGAAAAGCTGTTGCATGACAGAAAAAGCATTTTACATTTGATGCGAACATAGTAGTGATTTGAGATTAGTATAGATGTTTATCATCTTTCTTACTACTGACAATCTTGCTGTGGTAGCCTGTTTTACAGAACACAGTAACCATCCTACTCAGCATCTGAATTGTTGCTTATGGACTTGGTTAGCTTCGGAAAAGAAGTGAGGCAGAGAGAGAAAGATGTTATTTAAAACATGGAATGCTAGTTAGATGTCTTTTATCAGTGATCAACAAAACAAAAGAAACAAATAAGTCGATTTCGTTCTGGTCAACGGTTTGGTGGGTCAAATCCAGTTGATGTGGAACAAGTCCTGAGGTGTATTAGTTAACGTATGCCAGATATGTTATACATGCAGAGCAATGACCTTCTTCAGAGTTGAGCCTAATGGAAGTCTGAAGTTTTTATCCTCCATACTTTGAAAGCATACTTTCATATAAGCTTCTTACTTGAAGCATCAGCTGTATTTTAAGTCAGGTCTAGTGCGTATTGGGTATTATTACTCTTAAACATTCTGATCAGTTGCTCCCCTACAGTATCCTGGAGTTTTAAGGTCATTCGTTATAGTGACTCTTGAGTCCTTGTCCTCAGAAATATTGAAGAGTGAGTAGCTAGTAGTTGAGGATTCATGCAGATTGTTATGATCACTGTGTATAGGTCTACTTTTATTTGTATTAATCTCCAATCACTAGGTACTAGATCATTCCAGTAAGGTATTTAGATCATATTGTTAGATTAACGTATCACTTATTCGATACATAGTTCTTCATTGCTAACCATAGCATGCAAACGTGAGACAATATAACTTGTTTTTCGAATGATATTTCATTGATATAACAGGAAGAATAGAAGGCTTAGAATATTACCCTGAATGACATCACTCTTCAGTAGAAACCACCAAAATAGGATTTGGTTAACGCTCAGTACCTGTCTTTTTTCTTTGAGAAAGTTCTTGGGCCAATTTCTCACTAGAAACTCTTAAGGCATCTTACCTCCATAAGATTCTTAATTCAAAAATCCCTTTAAAAGTTTTATTGTAAGTAAAGAATACCAAACCAACGGGAACGGTATTTTTTGGTGCTGTTGCACAATATTTTCTTGCATTGCGGAGAAATGCTTATTTTCCAAAAGTCTATTACTTTCTACATACTGTTGTAGTATAATTACAAATAGTTCTCTCCAAATTTCTGACAAGTTTACTGGTTAGAATTACTGAATGAAAGTTATAAATCTAACGCCCAACTTCACTTTACAAGATATAGCTGGTAATGGTGCTATTTTCATCATTCTGTGACTTTGACCAAGTAATATGTTTAATAAGCAACGAAAATGGTTCGGCGAAAAATTTCCGCCATTTCTAGAAGTAGACACAGAAGAAGGTCATTCTAAGCACCGGACGCACCAAATTCCAGTTTCTGAGGTGGTCTTCCGACAAATTCTTTCATGATGATCTTTGGTGCCATTCTGTAGTCAAACTCATTAACAATAACAAAAACTTCATCGCAGCCTTCATATAACATTCCCTCAAACTAATGACCTTGTTAACACCATATCCAGTCATTCTAATCCGTCAATTATTAGAAACTTGAGTTAGTATATAATCACCATTTCCGGTTATTCTCTTAAAGTAAGGGGAAAACATTTAAAGTAGCCTTAGGAATTCTTCTGGTTACTTTCTTGTATCCAGATCGTTGTCTTCCATGGAAATGAGTCCCTTTTCTTTCTTCACGTTTTTCTTATTTTTCTATAGATGATAATTCTGGGGACTTATTGTCCACAGACTGTAATTGTGACACTAGCTGAAGTCCATGAATGATGGTGGTTTGATGTTCTCTGAGCTTTGATATTTTGACGTGAACGTTTCATCACTAGGCTTAGTGACATCTTCAGGACTAGCTTCATGAGGAAGTCCACGAATTTCTACCTTTTCTCAACGAAATTGAACTCGTATTACTCGAAAATCAAACCAATACTAGCATAAGTGATAGTCAACGAATAAAATATGTGACACAGTTCACGGAAGTTCAGTGAATGTCGGTGTCAGCTGATTCGATAGAAGTTTTAAAGATTTATTTATGGGTTAGCTATTATGCAGTACCCATACATATATAGACTTAGTTACTATGGTCTTTTAAATCAGAGCTTCGGAGGGATTATATTTTGAACGGTTTGTGTACCAGACCACACCTGACTAAAATTTCGTAAGGAATTTCTGGACTATAATCTCACTTGACTATTCAACTAAAATGTTGAAAGCCTGTAATCAGTTGATATGAATTGAGTTTTACAGTTCTGAAGGTGCTTTGTTTGTCCTTGTCAATTTTCTCTTTTATAAGGCAAGGTGAACTAGATTTAAATTCCTTATGAAAAGCTCTCACTGCTGTTCATACATTACGTCTAATCATTCTAGCAATTCTAGAAGTTCCTCATTATTGCTAGAATCACCTTTGACGACACATATACCTCTGCTTTTCGACATTGTCGTGCAAGTGCAAGAAGAGACCTAAAAATGGTGCATCAGACATTGAATTTTACCTGTTCGGTTTTCTTATATGTTGAAAGATAGATAACAGTTGTTTCAGCTATCTTTGGCTCTGAAAACTTCCAGATAGACCCATGACTAAGTTTTATTCCATTTATCAGTTTTGTTGGGATCTCATGAGATAATAAACTTAGTGAATACAGCAAGTTCTGAGCTTATTGAACAAGAGTTGTAAATGAAATATATTTTGAAAAATCACAATGAAGTAGAAAAATAAATTTCTGACGTTTCGTGACTTTGTGAAAATCGCTCCTTCAGATTCTCTGAAGAAATTGTAGTGGAGTGAAATACCCCTAAGTAAAAAACCTAACGTTGTATTCATCAAAGGATCCGATAATTTACAGGTGCGCATTGTTATTAAATGTAAACGATACTTACAGTTTTACCCATGTTATCCAATACATCACAGCAGAAGGAAATATCTCCTTAACGTCCAACAGCTTAGTTAGTCACATAATGCATATGACTAGACTCATTTCGAACTAACATATATATATATATATATAAATATATATATATACATATATATATATATATATATATATATATATATATATATATATCTTCGCTGGTTTTTACATCCTCATCTGTGCCTGTGTCGTCTGTAGTTGAGGCGATGCTTTTCCTAACGTGCCAAGTCTGTCAACCATGTCATACAAGCACTGATTTGACTGGCATTAGTGTTGAAAATCCGGATATTGTTCACACTCTATGCTGAGTGGAGTGGAGTAGAGTAGACCTCCACACTGGTTTCAGATTAATGAAGGAAGGCCTGTCTTGCTGTCTTTCGGATGCTGGTTTTGACATCCTCATCTGTGCCTTTGCCGCCTGTAGTTGAGGCGATGCTGCATTGGCTGGTTAGGTGAGAGTGACTACTTTGTTTTGGTTTCTCCCATTGATGGTGATTGGTGCTTGTTGTTGTTGTTGATGGTGGTCGGGTATCTTCATCACCTCTGTCTTCTCTACGTTCACCTGAAGGAAGTTGCATCTTCGCTGCTGTGCCTCTTCTGTCAACTTGTTGGTTTTTGACTGTAGATCTTCTAGTTTTTGCGACAAGTCATTGGACATAAATCATCACCATGGGCGAAGTCCAAATGTTGTAGGATTATTTTCACCGGTCAAACGGCGTATGCCCCTCTTCTCGCTGCTCACATTTTGTTGCATGATCCAGTTGGGTCCAGTCGATCACAATGAGGAAGATGATGGGTGATAGTAGGCGGCAACCTTGTCCTACTGCTGTGTTCACTTCAAAGGCGTCAGTGAGTAGCATTCCATTGTGAGTCACTAGGCATGTAGCATGATATAGCATAGCATACAGGTGTTGAGTGAGGTTGTTAAAGACTAGTGACACTGAAACGGTAGTATTGAAGCAGCAGCTTGCCAAATTACTTCTCGGTCGACGCTATCGAAGGCCTTTTCAAAATCGATGAATTTGAGGTAGAGAGTTGACTTCCATTCTATGTTCTGTTCTATGATAACACGTAGAGTAGCGTTGCAGTTTCATCCGCACATGATTTGTTCTTTCTGAAGCCAGCTAGTCAGCTGGTTGCAGTCTTAGTTTTGAGTCTAGCTCACTTTTAAGTCTCTCCATTATGATGTGGCCTAATATTTTGTTTGGGGCGAACAGGAGTGGTGCATGAATCCATGACAGTTCTTGGAAAGATAGTTTTCCCTTCCTTGTGCGTCTGACCAGGTAGCTCGTCTTACAATCAATGGGCAGGTACCTTTGCTTCTTTGCAAACCATTTGCAATAGTGGTGTGAGCATATTGGCTGATGTCTCTTCGTCTGTTTTCAGTGCTTGTGGAGGAATTGCATGTGGTCCTTCTGCTTTTCCGGATTTCAGGAGATTTGTTGCGTGGCGTTCAGGCCTTTATCTTTTATCGGAGTGCTTGTGTTCACTAGTAGTTCTGTGGCTGGGCTGCTGGTGGTATTTCTGGAGGAGTTGCAGGTGTTGTTGGTGTTGGTCGATTCGAAAGCTTTTTGAAGTGGTCAACTCATCGTTCCCTTTGTATCTCCTCTTTGGTGGTAACTGGGTTTCCTTCACTAACTTTCATTGGTCTCATCTGTGTTGATCTCTTCCCTATCATATAGTGACGTGGTTGTTTGATAAAGTGTTGTCAGGTGTCTCCTACCTGCAGCCTATTCTGTTTCACTTGCAAGTGAGTCTTAGGAGTGTCTTTTGTCTTTCCACGCACTCTTCTTCACTTCTTTGTCCAGCGTGGTGTTCCATATGTTGTGTTCAGTTAGTCTTTTTGTTGTTCATCCCTGCACTGCACTGGTCCATCTTCCTCTCCGTGCTCTATCAGTTTCCATGTGTCCGTGGAGATCCATTCATTGTCTCGTCTCGTCTCGTTCATCTTGTTACTTCTTCCTTCCTAAGATGGTTATGCAGGTTTCCTTCGACATCTCTTCCGAAGAGTTCGAGTGTTGTCCCACGCAGTTTCCCACAGGGATGTTGCTTAGTATCTCCCATTTTGTCGTGATGACTGACTGACGTGAAGATGTCATTTGTAGCTTTGTCTTTCAGTTCGGTTTCTGTTCTGGGTGATGAACTTGAACTGTGGTCTATTATCACCAGGTTGTTTGAAGACTTCCAGTTTGATTTTGAATGTAGGTTCCTTCAACTGGATATTGAGTGGTGTGAACCTACATCTTCTCCCTTTCTTGATCTTGTGTCTGGCAGGTTGGCTGCATCTCTATTTTCATTGGATTGAGATGAATTCGATCTGAATTTTAGTGTAATGTGTCCATCTGGTGAAATCGAATCCATGTCGGTTTGTGAATATCCTTGTGTTTGTACACACTGTCATCACACAATCACCAAATCGTTGAATGCACAGAAGTGTGCAAACAGTTCTTCATTGTCGTTCATCATTTCGATGAGTGCCTCTCAACCCTTGATGGATGAGGTCTCTTCCTGTGTTGTTTGCTCCCAGTTTGGCATTCATGTCGTCGCACCCACTAGAATTGTGATATGACCAACTGGAGTGGAGTCTTGTCCATTAGTGATTGTAGTTGTCTATAGAATTCCTGCTTCTTCTCTTGATCTGTATTATTTGTAGGTGCATAGTGTAGGGTATCATTGTATGATTGTGACTTTCCTTCTCTTTGATTTGAATGTTGGTGTTATGATCCTGTGGGAGTAGGAGATTGGTTCTCACTGGATGAGAGAGAGCTTTGGATGGTGTTGGGGACATGATGCTAGCCAGTCGAAAAGTGCGTGTGCTCGTGGTTGTCCTCTGGGTTACAATGTCGGAGTAGATTATTGACTCTGCAGTTGACAGTTCGGTAAATGAAAACATCATCATTCGCAGTTTAATTGTAGGTCAACTTGCTAGTAGTTTCTGAAATATAATGATTATGATGTAGTTTTGCTGCTGAACATGCTTTGTTTCTGGCCCCTGTGAAGCACAGCAAAGCAAAATATGGCAGTTTTATCAGAGTATCTAAGTTTTTTTACTGTTCCTATCTCAGTGAGGGCTATTTTAATAACACTATTTGAATTTCTCGCATGCTCAAAAAATCAAATTTATGCGTTGTGAAATGAGAAGGAAACATTTGTTGTCTTTCTACTTTTCAGCTAGTTCAATATGCCACCAAAACAAAGTTCAAAAGTATAGTTCTATCCCATTTACCTTTTTTATCTAAAAATGTCATTAGAGTGAAACGGCATTGGTCAGGTCAATGAGTGAACTGCTTAAAGACTATGAGCATAGAGCTGATCATTATGAAACAACTGTTTGTAATTCAATTAAAAAGTCCTTCAGAAAAGCTTTAGAAGAAGACCGTCCTGTAACAAGAGTAAGCCACGTAATACGTATTCGTAACAATGAAAATAACAATGATATTGAAGTTTTTAGTTGATCCGCAAGATCGTCGACTAGTTGAATATTGGGATGACAACAAGTTGATTGATGCTCTTAAAGAAGATACTGACGATAGTATCTCTGTTAGGAAAAAGAAAGTTCGGAACAAACCATTAAAAGAAGATAAACCATTAGTTAAACTTTTACCACTGATTGAAGCCATACGTGCAAAACGGTATACATTGATAAAAGAACTATTTGTATGGGATTGTCATATTGAAAACGATGATATGATAGCACTAGTAAGTTACTATTGAGTACTGTGTTCCAGTTTCCTTATTCTTATACATTTTCTCAGCATGAATCACTTCGAAAATTAAAGTTTCGTACATGGACTGAGAGATGATAAAGGATATTCGTAGATCAAAATGAGGATAGAAATTGTTCGGTGTTCTATTTCTCTGATATTCAGTGGCTTTCATTTCATTACTAACTACATGCAGAAGTGATATCATGAAGCCAAGTGATTTGAGGTATCTGAGGTCCATTGGTGAAGCTTGAAGAACAGACGATTTCTGCACAGTGGGCTGCTTTCATTTCTATAAGAGATCTCCTTTAAACTGTAGTTCAATTCATTTCTGATTATGATTATTATTTGTCCTTTAAGTTCTTAGTGGAACATAGGGCTTCAGTCGCACGTCTCCATTGCACTCTCTTCTCTGCAGTCTTTCGAACCTGGCTCCACGACTGCTCACAAGCTTCCATTCCTTCCTCACATGATCTCCTCCATGTCACCCTCAGCTGGGACGCCCAACTGGTCATTTCCCATGCGGGTTCCACTCTATTGCCTGGCCTAGTGCGTGATGTCCCCGAATGGTCTTCTCAGTGTATGCCCAGTCCAATCCATCTCCACTTCCTTCTGCATATTTGTTGGGCGATAGGTTCTTGGTTGGTTCGTTGGCAGCCACAATGAGTTCCTTGTTGCTTATTCTTATTAGTCTGGCCATCTGATCTGCTCTTCAGTATTGAGTGAGTGTAGGCGGTAGCTGTTGATGAGTGTCTGTCGTTTGTTGGAAATACTTTTCGTAATGCGCCAAGACTGTCAACCATGTCATACAAGCACTGATTTGACTGGCATTAGTGTTGAAAATCCGGATATTGTTCACACTCTATGCTGAGTGGAGTGGAGTAGAGTAGACCTCCACACTGGTTTCAGATTAATGAAGGAAGGCCTGTCTTGCTGTCTTTCGGATGCTGGTTTTGACATCCTCATCTGTGCCTTTGCCGCCTGTAGTTGAGGCGATGCTGCATTGGCTGGTTAGGTGAGAGTGACTACTTTGTTTTGGTTTCTCCCATTGATGGTGATTGGTGCTTGTTGTTGTTGTTGTTGGTGGTGGTGGTGGTGGTGGTGGCATTGGTTGAGTATCATCATCACCTCTATTTTCGATTGGTGAGTTTTAATTCAGGATAAACTAATAGTTCAGTTTTTTTACATTTCAATTAGATGTTCGGTTAAAGCAAGACTGAAGTCAAAACTAATTTCGACCTATAGATATCTCAATACAACAACAATATCTGAACAGTGCACACTAAAAAAGGCATTATTACAACTAATAATTGCGATCGCTTTACGTAAATGCGTTACCGTAGGTTATCTCAACAAATGGTTAATTAATGACAACCTATGTACCCAATGTAGCGTTTACTTTTTCAACTTTTATGAATGTTGAAGAAAACGTAAATATTGTTAGACTTATTTAGATGAACTCTAATGGCTTTGTAAAGAGATGAACAAGCACGATGGGTGGAATTAGAACTATATTTACATGCATTAACTTCATATTTCTTGATATCTGCATTTTTCTGAACTAGTATAAGTAATTACCACAGGAATCATGGTACAGTAAGCGCATGTCATCTGTGCATAATATTAGTGGCCTTCAAATGTCCATTGAAAGTTTACCGTTTTCAATAGCTAGTGATGCAAACCAATTAGCTCTTTAGATTATTCTTAGAAAAAGGCTTCTAGACCTGATTGACTAAAACAGAGTCAAGAAATAATTTATAGTTTTGCTTTAACTTTCATTCAGTTTATATGCTTCAGAGTAGATTAGTTCTCCTATCTTTCCCAAGAGAGGTTCATTTAATTACCACCCTGTGTATCAAACTAACTACATTTTGTAGTGAAATACAACTTGCGTAGGATGAGTATTCCCAGTCTGCACTCAATTAACCACTTTCCTACTGCTGAAATTCAAGCTTTTAAAAAGCTAAATTTTCCCCGACTGTAGAAATGGTGGACTAAAAACTAAAGTAACTGATTGCTAATTTGATATAAGTAACCACTTTTTCCGTAAGAATTCTTCTGTGTGGTAGGACTTCGGTTGATAAACAATTTCATTATCGGTTTATTTGTTCAAACTAAGAATTCAGTTAGACATGTATGCATAAAGCTTTGAATTGTGAGAAATAGCAAAATATGAGTTAGTCCTTCCTTATTTTAGATGAAAGTTACTTTTAAAGTTATCTAAAACTCTTAGTTCGATTAGCTCAGTATTATTTAAATATTCGCTTTTAGCTTATGGCTATATGTACTTTAACTTACTGTTTGTTCCTCATTTTAATTCTCAGACTGGATTGTTCAATAAAGGATGTTATTTGCTAACACGTGTTGAGCTGATTGACTGCTTTTTAGATGCCAAAAGTATCGGTACATTGATGGCTAATATTGCAAGCTGCAAAACACTACGTGATTTGTGCTTGGATTTTAACGAGTAATTGCGGTAAAAGTATCTGAAGGATGTATTATTTTTAGTTGATTTATTTATTTTCTTAATAACTATTATATTTAACCTAATGTAATGTATGACTTTGTATTCAGTGTTAACATGAGCCAGTCGGCATTTTTATTATTATTATTATTATAATAACGGTTATAACCTTACATACGCTAAAATCAGAAATGCCCGGTAAAGCGATTCTGTGTTAAGACACAGATTTCATGGAAGGAAATTTTTTATTTCGTATAGTGTAATAAGAAAACAGAGTTTATCTCAGAAATTTGATGTATTCAGGTAATACATTTCGAACAATTTAACGACACATTTACTTGTCATTTTATATACAAAGTGAAGATGGAACGTGGTAAGGCGGATAAATTAAGATAATACAAGATATAAAAAACAGATGACTAGGAGGAATAACACATTTTTACACCACCCTAGGCATTAAAATGAAATAAAAATACCGTATAAGGTTTAAGGTAAGGGTGAATCGATTTTCAATATAAAAATGAAGTTGGAACTTCGTATACCTAAGGCTTCAAGAAATCTGAGTATACGCTGCTATGTTACGGTCTAAAAGGTGTTTTCGGATCAGTCCTATGAACATTTTCTACAATGTGTTCACATATGGACGATGATATCTGTCTATATTTCGTACTTACCAGATTGCAAA
This sequence comes from Heterobilharzia americana, assembly GCA_944470555.2. NCBI lineage: Eukaryota > Metazoa > Platyhelminthes > Trematoda > Strigeidida > Schistosomatidae > Heterobilharzia > Heterobilharzia americana. The sequence continues at coordinate 50,349,242 of OX104130.1, read as the reverse complement.
TACTTATCTAGTACTTTAGGGATTTCCAGGTGGTATTCAACACGGATTGACACTAGTTGAAGAACTATCGAAAAACTGGGAGCACTGAACAGCCATTACATCCTAGTACTGTACTCTCCAGTACTGCGCACCTATGACCCAGCCACGGGTGAAACCTAGGACCTTCAGGTCTCTTGGTGAGCACATTACCTGAGGACCACTGGATTGCGATCCAGTGGTCCGTATTTTCCTACTTTTATCAATTCATGATACAGCGCAGTTATGCAATGGGGTCAGCAAGTATTTGCCCTCACACTAAAATTAGTCAAGCACACAAGTTACGAATTCTTTTCCGAAAAGAGTCATTAATTGGCGGTAGACAGTTATTCAGACTCATGATTCGTGATGTTTGACTGGTTTCGGGATGAGATTCATCATGGACCGACACCAGATAAGTGCATACTTGAAAGATCCCATATTAGGTTATATGGCTGCCTTGTGCTCCCATGTTTTCCATTGTTCTCCGGTTGGCATCATTTTGTGATGAATACCACCTTGAAACCAACCAATCACCACAAACCCTAAATATGAATTTGAGGCATGTTCCATCACCTTCAAATTCATATTTCAATTACTCCTGCCAAAGTATGTGTCAACACACACATATCGATTGGTATACACGAGATGTGACATGATTACCTATTTGGTGATGAGGCTTTTGTTGGAGCATGGGTTTTGTCTTCTGTAAAATGACAAATTCTTCTACCTGTTAAGTTCTTTTGACTACTGAATTAAGCGTCTGCCTTAAACATATACTGTATGATTTCCCTTTTGCAGAAGTTTGATGTATACTTTCTCGTTAGGGACAGAATACCGTTGAATCGTTTCTGCAATAATTGATGAACTTCAAAGGATATGCGGTATACAGCAATTTATTTGTTGCGAATTCGGTTCATTCTTCCACTGTATTTACTGCAGAGATACTTTGGATCTTTTTAGATAATCACCTTCACTGTACTGAGCAGAATTCGCTTAAGCATAAATAATGTCCAGTTTGATTGAGTTTTTCTGTGCACTGATCTTTGTATCAACCCATCTTCCCTTCTAGTTAGTAATGTGTCAAAAAAAGGGAGTTACCCTCATTTCTGTTGCACATGACTAACCCACGTGGCTTTTTACGGTGCCAATTCTCTCCAAAAGGCTTGCTGTATATTACTAATGTGTGATCAACCCATCTCTTGTACACAAAGACTTTATTGATTAAATCCCAAGCTTGAATTTCTACATGTGACAGGAAAACTATATCGATGCTATCAACTTGTTGAAAATATTCACCTTCAAAAATGAAATGAGGCTCATCGATGAATAATTGTAACAGATCTTTCAAATATGTTGGAGGCATAGAAAGGATTATTCAAAGATATATGATCACAAAGAATGCCATCAGTCTTGGCTGAATACATATTGGCTAATAAGAAGTTAAAATCCAAAGAATACATTGCCATGACTTTGATGTTGATGTGATTTAAGTAGTCAGTAATTTGAAAAGTATCTTTTAGTGGAAAATTACATAACTGTCTTCTGACTGCATTTGGCATTTGTGCTAAACGTATAGTCACTTTATGAACAGGAGAACAACACATTGATAGCATGAGGCATAATGGGATATTTGATTTGTGAATTTTGGGTAAACCATACCAGTTTGGATGTTCTTACCGCATGGATTTTAACGAATTATCTTTCTTTTTCCTAAATACTTTCATGTTAAGTAGCTTAACTAGATATGCAGTTACTTTCCTCTCTAATTTTCTAATGTCTTCTGTTGGACCATCCTCCGTGTATCTGTTTCATTCGCCTAGAATCAATTACTTTTTGTCTTTGTAGTCATGATTAGCTATAACAACTACACCAGGTTCGTTATTGGGTTTCAGAATGACAACGTAATTTATATTCTGTAGTCCTTTCAGTGTATTGAAATTATGATGATGATGTTTGTAACCAGAGCTATTGGCATCATCAGAGATATCGACAAATTAAGTTTATAACCAGCTTTGGTTTTCAGAATAAGTCAGAACAAGTGAAGTCAGCTGATCATAGTGATATTCAGACAAGTCATCAGTTGCCAAAATAGACGTTTTTGTATAAAGAGGCAGTAAAGTTAGGTCCAAGAGAGAAAGCGTCTTTTTTGATAACAGATGACTCAATAGATGATCGTAATAGGATTCACATGCGTGTCTTAGAATGAGTACTGTACACTTTCTCAACAGATTCTCTTTTGTTTTCGGTGACAGAATCACAAAAATTAATGAATTTAATATGAGTTTGGGTTAGGTCTCCGACACCACAGACGATGCATGAACATTAAGTTTCACTAACTTGTTCAACTTTCACTTCAGTTATCCATATGAGATTCAGAAACTTGAATAAATTTTAAAAAAATAGGCTGTAGTTTACAGGGGCACGTTGATTTTTAGAACTGCCGACGGGACGCTTGATTTGAAATACAAGACTTGAAGAGGTTCACTTTCACCGTTTCAGATATGATTTTTAACCTGAAGGTAAAAAGTTAATCTAACCTCCTAACAGTGTGATGTTAGTATTTTCTTCAGCAACCTGAAACAGTCAGTCTTTCGGGTAAGTTTTTGTGATATTATCAGAAGACTGAGTTTAACTGAGAAATCTGATGTAATTGGCAAATGCATTTCGACAATTTTCGAGTGTACACAACTGTATTTACACACAAGTTATGGTTATTATTATTATAATTATGTATCCTTGGGTTCCTCGTGAAACAAACGGCTTCAGTCGCACGTCTCCATTGCACTCTCTTCTCTGCAGTCTTTCGAACCTGGCTCCACGACTGCTCACAAGCTTCCATTCCTTCCTCACACGATCTCCTCCATGTCACCCTCAGCTGGGACGCCCAACTGGTCATTTCCCATGCGGGTTCCACTCTATTGCCTGGCCTAGTGCGTGATGTCCCCGAATGGTCTTCTCAGTGTATGCCCAGTCCAATCCATCTCCACTTCCGTCTGCATATTTGTTGGGCGATAGGTTCTTGGTTGGTTCGTTGGCAGCCACAATGAATTCCTTGTTGCTTATCCTTATTAATCTGGCCATCTGATCTGCTCTTCAGTATTGAGTGAGTGTAGGTGGTAGCTGTTGATGAGTGTCTGTCATTTGTTGGAAATACTTTTCGTAATGCGCCAAGACTGTCAACCATGTCATACAAGCACTGATTTGACTGGCATTAGTGTTGAAAATCCGGATATTGTTCACGCTTTATGCTGAGTGGAGTGGAGTGGAGTGGAGTAGAGTAGACCTCCACACTGGTTTCAAATTAATGAAGGAAGGCCTGTTTTGCTGTCTTTCGGATGCTGGTTTTGACATCCTCATCTGTGCCTTTGCCGCCTGTAGTTGAGGCGATGCTGCATTGGCTGGTTAGGTGAGAGTGACTACTTTGTTTTGGTTTCTCCCATTGATGGTGATTGGTGCTTGTTGTTGTTGTTGATGGTGGTCGGGTATCTTCATCACCTCTGTCTTCTCTACGTTCACCTGAAGGAAGTTGCATCTTCGCTGCTGTGCCTCTTCTGTCAACTTGTTGGTTTTTGACTGTAGATCTTCTAGTTTTTGCGACAAGTCATTGGACATAAATCATCACCATGGGCGAAGTCCAAATGTTGTAGGATTATTTTCACCGGTCAAACGGCGTATGCCCCTCTTCTCGCTGCTCACATTTTGTTGCATGATCCAGTTGGGTCCAGTCGATCACAATGAGGAAGATGATGGGTGATAGTAGGCGGCAACCTTGTCCTACTGCTGTCTTCACTTCAAGGGCGTCAGTGAGTAGCTTTCCATTGTGAATCACTAGGCATGTAGCATGATATAGCATAGCATACAGGTGTTGAGTGAGGTTGGTAAAGACTAGTGGCACTAAAGCCTTAGTGTTGAAGTAACTGGCATATAACTTCTCTGTCGACGCTATCGAAGGCCTTTTAAAAAGTCTATGAATTTGAGGTAGAGAGTTGACTTCCATTCTATGTTCTGTTCTGTGATGACACGTAGAGTAGCGTTGCAGTTTGATCCGCACATGTTTTGTTCTTCCTGAAGCCAGCTAGTCAGCCGGTTGCAGTCTTAGTTTTGAGTCTAGCTCACTTTTTAGTCTCTCCATTATGATGCGGCCTAATATTTTGTTTGGGGTGAACAGGAGTGGTGCATGAATCCACGCCAGTTCTTGCAAAGATAGGCTCCTCTTCCTTGTGCGTTTGACCAGGTAGCTCGTCTTACAATCAATGGACAGGTACCTTTGCTTCTTTGCAAACCATTTGCAATAGTGGTGTGAGCATATTGGCTGATGTCTCTTCGTCTGTTTTCAGTGCTTGTGGAGGAATTGCATGTGGTCCTTCTGCTTTTCCGGATTTCAGGAGATTTGTTGCGTGGCGTTCAGGACTTTATCTTTTATCGGAGTGCTTGTGTTCACTAGTAGTTCTGTGGCTGGGCTGCTGGTGGTATTTCTGGAGGAGTTGCAGGTGTTGTTGGTGTTGGTCGATTCGAAAGCTTTTTGAAGTGGTCAACTCATTGTTCCCTTTGTATCTCCTCTTTGGTGGTAACTGGGTTTCCTTCACTAACTTTCATTGGTCTTATCTGCGTTGATCTCTTCCCTATCATATAGTGACGTGGTTGTTTGATAAAGTGTTGTCAGGTGTCTCCTACCTGCAGCCTATTCTGTTTCACTTGCAAGTGAGTCTTAGGAGTGTCTTTTGTCTTTCCACGCACTCTTCTTCACTTCTTTGTCCAGCGTGGTGTTCCATATGTTGTGTTCAGTTAGTCTTTTTGTTGTTCATCCCTGCACTGCACTGGTCCATCTTCCTCTCCGTGCTCTATCAGTTTCCATGTGTCCGTGGAGATCCATTCATTGTCTCGTCTCGTCTCGTTCATCTTGTTACTTCTTCCTTCCTAAGATGGTTATGCAGGTTTCCTTCGACATCTCTTCCGAAGAGTTCGAGTGTTGTCCCACGCAGTTTCCCACAGGGATGTTGCTTAGTATCTCCCATTTTGTCGTGATGACTGACTGACGTGAAGATGTCATTTGTAGCTTTGTCTTTCAGTTCGGTTTCTGTTCTGGGTGATGAACTTGAACTGTGGTCTATCATCACCAGGTTGTTTGAAGACTTCCAGTTTGATTTTGAATGTAGGTTCCTTCAACTGGATATTGAGTGGTGTGAACCTACATCTTCTCTCCTTCTTGATCTTGTGTCCGGCAGGTTGGCTGCATCTCTACTTTCATTGGATTGAGATGAATTCGATCTGAATTTTAGTGTAATGTGTCCATCTGGTGAAATCGAATCCATGTCGGTTTGTTAATATCCTTGTGTTTGTACACACTGTCACCACACAATCACCAAATCGTTGAATGCACAGAAGTGTGCAAACAGTTCTTCATTGTCGTTCATCATTTCGATGAGTGCCTCTCAACCCTTGATGGATGAGGTCTCTTCCTGTGTTGTTTGCTCCCAGTTTGGCATTCATGTCGTCGCACCCACTAGAATTGTGATGTGACCAACTGGAGTGGAGTCTTGTCCATTAGTGATTGTAGTTGTCTATAGAATTCCTGCTTCTTCTCTTGATCTGTATTATTTGTAGGTGCATAGTGTAGGGTATCATTGTATGATTGTGACTTTCCTTCTCTTTGATTTGAATGTTGGTGTTATGATCCTGTGGGAGTAGGAGATTGGTTCTCACTGGATGAGAGAGAGCTTTGGATGGTGTTGGGGACATGATGCTAGCCAGTCGAAAAGTGAGTGTGCTCGTGGTTGTCATCTGGGTGGCAGTTTCGGAGTAGATTATTCTGTCTGCTGTTTGCAGTTTTGAGAGTCCACTTCCATTCCATCTGGTTCCGGAGATTCGTATCTTATCGCTTCTATGCTAGACCTTCTCATATCTTTAGCGGTCTTAGCAGCCTTTCCAGCTGACTCCAAAGATGGTGCAGACATTCCATGTCAGTATGTTTGCTTTTGCTTTTATCGAGAGTAGGGAAGACAAGTCGGCTAGTTTACTTCCCGAAGGTTTTCCCCAACAGGCGTCATTTGTGTCTCCGATTCCAGCGAGGAATATTTTTTTTTAATTTTAGTATTTTTGTGTGCTTTGAAGTTTCTTTGGCGATCAGACTGCTTTTCCTGGGTAGAGTTGCTAGTCGTATGCCCTACCGTCCCTCCTTATCCGGGTTTAGGACTGGACAGTAACTAGTGAACTTGTTAGCTAGGTGAGGTTACAAGTTGTAGTAGATAATAATAAATCTGAATGTTGATTAGCACTTTGTCCGCATGTTTCACATAACTGGCTCCTCTGTATTTTATTCTACGTAATTCCATCTTAATTCCTCGCATAACTTTTCACTTATGTTAGGCTCTCTCTTATGGTATTTAATGTGGATTTTATCGACATTTCTCTTTTCATACAATCTTCACCCAACTACTTTTAAATGGAAAATATTATGCTAACCCATAAAAACTTATTTCAAGATCCCAATAACTTTTAAAGTTTAGAAAATTAGCAAAAAATTGTTATCTATTTCAACTTATACCTGAATGCGAATGTAAAATTTTTGAAAGTAAAATGTTCGCGGAGATGAATTTTTCAAGTTTTTTGTCTCTGGAGGGATTATAAAATGGTTTTGTATTACTTGTCAGCTATATTGGGTAGACACTATCAAGCTTAGATTTAGAAATTTATGTTAGTAGATTGAATAATTTGGTAGAACTTTTGTTTTACTTGGGTTTGAATATTTGAAGGAAGTGCTAAACAGATTTGTTGTAACATATGCTATTATTTGACGAAATTGGGATTAAATGTGGTGTACAGTGTGCCAAGAATAGGTTTTAAGAAGATGAGGCATCCATTTTATGAAGCCATCTGTATGCGAGTATTAGCAGACTACTTTTGGAGTTCGTGTCATGAGGTGAATTGACGATCAAAAGCTATTCTTCAGCACCTTAAATTTTTACCCGGACAGGCAGATTTATTCGTCCTATCTCATTTTAAAATTTAACCATAACTTCACTAGTCACTGGAGGGTAATCAGTTTAAAGTTTTTAAGTCCTTAGTACTAACCAAACTATATTACTTATATCTTATTCATCATGCTAGGAGAATCAGCATCACCAAGAACATTGATTGATGTCAAATTATTGGAGACAACTGGTAGGAAACCCTTAAACCTAATTTACGTGCTTTTTGGCACTTATCATCAAGACATATCTGAAAAGTTAAGTGAACTTATTTCATCTAAAAGTTCTAAAGACCACCCCCCTCCCTCCAGTACTGAAGTCTGAGACTATCACTGAGCTATTTGAGACGTGATAGACCTCTTGTAAGAATGAATTATGTACAATAATCGGTCACTGAAGATCAACCATTTTCATGTCGTTTAGTCTTAATTGCTGAGCGAATACTTCCAAATAGCTCAGTAGTTAGTTCTTTGATTATACCATTGTGTGACGCGGGTTTCAGTGTTTGAAGGGTCACAATTTCTCTTGAGGCTGTAGGTGCGCCTTGTTGATAAGTCCCAACAAGCACGAAACCTAGGTCCGAAATTTTCTGGCGATTGCCTCCAACCATGTCACAAAGTTTCAACATATTTCTGTCATTATTCTTATTTTTCACTGTTCTACTTTTAGTTAAAAACGTTATTAATTTTTCCTTGAACCCTTAGAATAACAGTCGTGTTGAATTGAAAAGGTTTACGTCTTCGTCTAAGTCATATATGTTATTAACGGAACAGCTGATGATGTTGACGTTATTACAGTCAGCTGTGATAATTAGTAGATTTCAGGTTGTGAATCTCTGAATATTCCAACTGTTAGTTGGATGTGACTGCATGTTAGTGTGGTAACGTTTCCACTAGTACTCGGATGAAGCGACTATCCACTACAAACGCAAAATGAGGTTGAGTTCGAGTCCCGGTGGGAGCACCACCACAACGAGATATCAGTACATCCTCCTTATGACCTTCAAACAGAGGGAAACGTGCCTACTGGATTCCTCTTCTATCCATGACTAACTTAAATAACATCAGTGAAACATCATGACATACATTTAAAGATGCTGTTCACTAAAAGAGACAACTGTTAAGTAGAATGTAGAAAAATCAGTAAAACGTTATTATTACTGGCCCGTTTAGCTTTCTGTCAATTTTTTCTGGTGCTGATGCAGACATATCTTAAAGCTATACAATGCTGGTTAGGGATTCAAGACTTTCACTTTATTGCAGCTTATGTACATCTAGAATATGGGTCAAAATTATACTCTTTATTATGGAATGAGAACGAAACCGACATTTGAATTTTATTAAAACTGCTTTAAAAGATGGATAGATATTTTACTTTTGAAGTTTTATGCCTCTTGGAGCTCTTAAACGATATCAACGATAACTTCAAGTTGATCATTTTGAGATTTTATGGTATGCCTTTAAGTGTTAGGACCAAAGAATTTACTACAGCAGTAATCGAACATTGGTTAACTCTTTGCTGATATAGATTTTTTAAGTATCAATCGGTCAACAATTTTTTACCCGTATCCTACTTCACTTTTAGGACCTAATTAATCTTTTTCAGGTAGTAAACGGATTTAAGATGTATTTTGAGATTGCATTATGTGGTGAAAAAATATATTTCACTGTTGCACAACTACCAAATCCATCCATACAATAAGAAACATATCCACTTTTCACTTATCTAAGGTCATGAAACAATACGAAAAGGTATTCACGGTATTTCTGAAATAACTGTAGTTTTTCCGATCTACTGTATTTATGGGATGTATTGTGTCAAATTTGACTTTCTTACTTTCAGTAAGACCAACTGATGACACTACTCACCTTACGAAACTTTTCATCATATTTAAAGTTGTCAAAGTAGACATGTTTTACGCATATTTAAGAACTTTTATATCTCAGACAACAATTTATCAGTATCAAGATACTTAAATAATGGTAGGTCCCTTAAGAACTGGCTCCCGCCATTTTAAGTGAAGGAATTTTGTTATTTCACCAACGTAAGTTGGGATGAAAAAAATGTGACGTTATAAAAGGAAAAATCATCTCAAAATATCATCATTATCAGAATTTACAACAATGAAAATTTTTTATGTATTGAACTTAAACCTAACCAACACTTTAGTAAAGTCTGTGCATATTATAATCTGGTCTATTTTACATTTTTTAAAACGGTTGAATTTTATTTTGGAAAGCTAGTAATCGTTTTGTAACAGCTGTTATTGTTTTTCTTTGCTTATACATTCAGTCTTGGTGAACAAGGTTGTCGTGCATTATGCAATGGATTAGCTAAAAGTTGTTATCTTATTCACCTAAGCTTAAGCTTTTGTGGACTTACAAAACAATGTGGTTTATGGCTTGGAAATTTAGTTGCAGAAACTGCCATCAGGTGAGTTTGGATTGCTAAATAAATTGACAAAAATAAATAATATAGACTGGTATTTTGTTTCAACCTTTTCTTAAACAGCGACTGTATTCGCTCTGTAGTTTAGGAGAGTATTTTTTGCACACAACTTCTTAGAGCATATAGATATATATATATATAATTAAGAAATTGGGTTTATAAAAATCGGGTTGCATAGATGAGATACTGAGTCTATTACTGCAAGTTCATATCAGAAAGCCATGTGTTAAAAAATGACACACCATCTTGTTTTAGTCACAATGCAGAGCAATGTATTGGTTTTCGAAACACAATTCCGGATTTCAATAATTCTATTTCTGTTTAGAAATAAAATTAGGATGGCTCAGTTTCTTTAAATTCTATTCATATGACAATAGTTTTTAATGAAAAGTGAAAGTTTAATACATGTGTATAAAGAGTATACTTTGGAGAGTTTCTTTATTCTGATAGAAGTGCATCGGACTTTTGCATTGATGCTCAAATCAGTTATCATGAGGAAAACAAAGTTATCTTGTTTTTTTGTCATTACATCCAAAAATAGTGCATATTATATTCAAATTACGATAAGAACATGATTATCTGGAGATATTTCAATTATATAACGGTTTATTATGTATTTGTTCCAACTGATAAGCTATAGAAAAAACTAAGGGATAGAATATGATAAAAGATTCAATACGATGAGTAATTAGTATATACTATGCATCACATGGTTGTTGAACAGAATCCTTCAAAGTTAAACAATAGGAAGAGTTATTTTTAAAATGAACATTTTCAGTACCAACATTAAATAAGTGCAGCTAAGTGAAGCTCTAATAGAACATATTTAATAGTTCTTAATAACACAGATAAAAATCCTTACATTATGAAATTATGTCATAAACTTATTTGATTGAATCATAGACATCAAAATCCGACTATGAAAGTAAATGGGTCACAAAAACCGCATATGACACTAAGAACCCATAAATTTTCATATTAGTTTATTGGATTCGCTATTTTAGAATGCTGATAAATGCCTTAACTTATCGCCAACTTCAGGAATTGTTATTCTTACGACAAGTAAAACGGTTAGAAAAGCAGAATTATGGGAATTCAAACATTTTGATAGGATTCGTCATGTGAACTTTGAAATTCCATATGATGGTTGAAGGTGAAATGAAAATTTGGAAGCCCGGTGGTCGCTGGTGTGAATCCGGCCGCGGTCCAAATTTTTATTACACTTTCAAACATCATCCAGTATTAATATTTATTCCCAAAGTCTGGGTGGTCAATACCCCTGCAAATCGTTGTACTTTTCTACCAGTCTGTTTACTTATAACATTAACACTCATAGATGTCAATATTGTTATCATAGTCTAGCAGATAGTACGTGGTTGGACTTCTTGCGACGCTATCGTCTCAAATATTAACTATTTACTACAATGGGAAGTCTATCACCAGGTATTAACACAGGATCTGGCATAACTCTGCAGCAGCCCAAGCTGCCTTAACCTAAATTAGCACATTAAAATGTAAAGAAGCATAACCAGAGTCGAAGAAATAAAGTGGTAGAAAGTCATAAAATATTTTAAAAAAACATTGCTTGAATACATCTGCGTCACTGATAATTATTTTCAGTCAATACCACCGACAGTCTCCAACCATCATTTTTAATTGTCGTGTATACGCCAACCTGGAAGTGTATGTTTCTCTAGCCTGCTCCGACCAACAGCCAGAGATTTTATGAAATGGTCCCTATATCCAGTTTTTTTATCCTTCGTTTTTATTCTGCGTAGCTCTAATTCAACCAGCGTAGCTTGATGGCGTGGATGGTGATTAGGCATGCGTAGCGCCTAAGTCGGTGTAGGTTTACACGCTCATCAACTCATCTCTTTTACATTAGACTCTATGCCTTTAATCGATACTGCTGATTCGGTTTTGCTTCTACAAAGAGACGAGTCAATAAACATATCACAATAAAATAACTTGTCATAATAAATATTCAGGCAATACTAAGGTATCCTTATAAGAGCCTTTATGTCAGTAGAGGTCGTACAACTCAGTCCAGCAAAACAATGGAGAATTACGAGCGTACCAACAAAAAAAATAACCAGTATCTATTGGACAAGTGGTGGCTATCGTGCCCCATTGGCCTAACGGATAATGCTGTGGCGGATGAAGCGATGGGTACGAGGTTTGAATCTAAATGGCAACAGCTTCACTCATTAAGGTGCAAGTACATCCGGCCGACGAGTCCCAAATAGGACGAAATGCGCATCCTGCATCCTTCTGCTAGTCACAGCCAAGTAAATACAACTTTGGTATGCCTATGATTATTTTTAATTGTTTAAGAATTTTTCATCTTTTCATAATTTTTACCTATTTTTACTTTTGTCAATAGTCTTTCGAAAGTGATAATGGATTGTTGTCTCCTCTGTCATTTGTGTATTCGAATTTTGAGATTAGATGTAACTTATCATGTGGCGAGTCCTATAGAAATTTATGAATTCATCAAGTTGTCTTTCCCAAGTTTCTGCTTTCTGTAAAATCTTTTTTTATGGTATTTTAAGTCCTCATCAGTATGACTAGAAGTAAAATGTGTTGCATTTAAATTATGACTGATAAACTAAGTTCTTTAAAATGTAAGTTAAATGACATTTTGTCGAATTTATCAAGGGAACTTATTTTAGATGGCAATAATCTGGAAGCTGAAGGTACAATAGCTCTTCTCAGTCTACTGTCTGATGCTGCAGACAGAGAAGGATTTGAACGCAATGAAGCGATAGGAAAAAAACAATTATTTCAAGAAGAATCGAAAAAAAGAAGTAAGGAAGCGTTCTGGCATTAGATTATATCTTTATAGATCATTTAACAACTAAAGATATTTCTTTTTGATTGCATAGAAAAGTACTGAAAAATTATTTAAAACTGATAAAAGCTTTCTCACAGAAGTTCATTAAAAGCAACACAATAAATACAAATTAACTTTTATCTTAGTCTTTCAGCAACACATGATGTTTCAGTCAATGACTGCTCTAGTGGTTAACACAACAGCTTTTCAGTCACTGGTGAGGACTTATTAGCTGCCAAATAACCTTCATACTTTTTTCCGTTAACATTAGTCCGCCTGGTATATAATTTCAAGTCATTTTATTATAGACACTTTTGTATTCAAACGATGGCTTTATTACGTTAATTTTATAAGATTTAAGTTATTATCGGAAATATTCACGAGGTTGGTTAACTATCAGTTGGTTCCTTTGATACTCAGTCTGGTATCTTTGATTTCACTGAGGCTACATCACGAAAGTAATCAGCTTAAACTTCACTTCATTCACCTATTCCTGTGTATATTTAGCTAGACATCATTCTAGTTTTAACGCATACTCACTATTTAGATGCAAAAGCAACACCAGCTTCATTTTTAAAACATGCTAAAAGAAGTATGATTCTAAGAAAAACCAGTTTAATTACTAATATAGCATAAAAAGATAGTATTCACTTAAACAAATCGCTGCGTAGAACTGGGAAAAAATGAAAAAAAGTTGGTCTAAGAAGAATGGACTAATTTCAAGCTAGTTCTCATAATTGACATCAGCTAGAGAACCTTGAGAGCTTAATACCATCGGTTAAATGATTTGTTCGTTTTTGCAATTTCTTGGTATTGTTCGTTTATGACCTGATTAGGGGTCGAGCCCTAGTTCACCATATCTCGTACCAATCATGCTGCATAAGTTCAGCCGATGCGTTTGAATCTAGTGATCTACACTTGTCCATTTTCATCAATTCATATTATAGAACGATCACCACTTATTTTTACTGGTGAGTATATGTTCTACCATCCGATTTAGTTGAATACGTAGGTCATGGTACTTACTGCAAAGAAATTCTAAGCTGGGATGAAACGATAATATCTCGTTTTCAGTGAACTTTATATGGAAATAAGAGTCTTATCCCTATATTTCCCTAACTATTTATCTGTGATCCTAATCACAATATAAAAAAAGTCTTACATCGATTATACTAGCAAGTATGATATAATGGCCATAGTTCATCGGTCAAAGAACTTGACCTAAAATTTGGGGGTCCTTCTTTTGAACTCCATTTCATTTATGTTCGGGCAGCAAGGTAATATCATTAGCCTTCAAACAATAAGTGTGGCTTATCGCTTCCTGCAGGAACATGAGTATAGTTCTCTAGTCAATTCAGATTTCAGTCTTCCTTGCATCATTTTATTTATTTATTTCCCTGATCTCAGGAAAAATTTAAAAAAAAATTTTCTAACGAAATATACGACTGGACGACTTCAGTACTTAAAAACCACTCACACTGATCTGTAGGTTTCATCAGTTACATTAGAGTAATCTAGTCACTGGATGTCAGCTTCACTCGTTTGAACCTACGTTCATCAGTGGTGTACGTGGACAAACTCAACTCAAAGAGCCGAATTATTCGGATCACCTGAATTCGGCTAGCTGACTTGGATGGACCGGTATATTCTAAATAGAACGAAACATTTGCAAATGATTTGCAAACTGCACCGTCCATGTTAACATTTACGGCTGAATAGTTTTTCTGTTTCCCAACTATGACGCTAGCAGGGTTTCCTTCGGAAACGAACAAAACGGTCATCTGATGTTTAGATCATTCTGATCTGGCTGGCGAAATTACACATCAGCCTAGGAGGTTTCTAACTTCTCAAGTTGCTCGGTTGTATATTTAATTACTTCATGACTTTTGTGTCATAGATCACACCTTGTGATTTTGATTAGGTGGTATCTAATGGAAACCCCACTGACACCAGTGTTGGGTGGTTGGAAAACTTCTCAGCTGCCAGATTTATCAACGGAAACCGTGCAATTTGTAAATCATTTACAAGGTGATCATCTTATTTGTTGTCGTAACTATCTTGTATATTGGAAATATTTTTATGACAAGCTTTATAACTTATTATTCTGTGGCTTGAAAAGCCAGTGTAAGGACTTCGAGCAATTGTAATGAATGCTGAAGAACTTGTATGAAATGTAGATCATTTTCCATGCGTTTATCCAAACATTTTGAAGTTGACAGAAAATGTTCTACGTTCTCCTCGGTTTCCCACCGAATGTTTGTGGTAAAACTGTGAATTTGATGGGAGAAGACTGTGATTCATTATTACACTAGGTCTCCTGGAAAACATTAGCATTTCAAATAGTTTGTAATTCAGTATGTGTGTGTGCATGTGACAGATTAAGTAAACATCAATATAGTAAGGTACATACCTAGTTGACATGACCTGAAAATAATTGAATGACGTTATAAGTAAGCTTGAGAAATAATGTTGTAGCCTTCGTTATCATTAATTTTTTTTTAAACTGGTTCAGAAATTCCTTTAGAGGCGTTTGACTTCATAAACTCGATGTTGAACAAGCTCTCAAGAGAACACGGAAGCGAATAAGTAAGGTACAACATCAAGTTGAATAAAAAACAATTTCTAGTCAGAAAAAGAAAAGAGAGTTGAGATTTCATCTTAAATTTTATCGTTTTGACTAACCATCGGAAACTGCTTTATTTCTATCACATACAGACTTACACTTCACTTGCCAAGAAACCCTTTATCACTAATAGAATTCTGTTATGAAATATAAGTCTTTTAGTTAAGAGCGCAACTTTAATTTAAACCTACTAATCACGTAGATTCACCGTGAAAACATTTTTGAATGAGAAAGCATTTATTTCAAAGGAAATTAACATGAATACTTATGATTAAGCATACTGACCGTTTAGTAGTACAATTTTATTAAAAATTGGTACACTTAATTATGGATGGTGACAGATCCGTGATTTATCGTCTTGAAGAACTTGTAGGAAGCACTAACGTGTTATGAATGTTCAGGATAAAAAGCAGTGCTTCTTTTATTCATTAAAAAATAGTCTTACAGAATGATAGATTCTTTGATTGAGATACGTATATTTCGCTGGTGACTAATGTATTAAACAGTGACCCAAGTGGATCTGTTATACTTTATTTCATCTAAGAGATCTTGTTTTTAAATCTTAGTTACTGTTGACCGTATACTACCATATCAAAGAGTTCAACTTTCCGTAAGTTTATAGGATTATGTGAAATCCTTTGAGTTTGATTCTGTTGAGAAATTCTATAATATTGTGGGAGTTTGAAACACTGTTAATTCAGTGAATAAATACTTCAAATGAATTGAACAACTAAAAACAAAACTGAAAAGTAAATTTAAAAAATGAATTTTGAAAAACGCTGTTTGAGCCTCATTTATTTCAAAGTATTGAGATAAAGAATATCTTAAAAAGTCAGACAGTAAGAAATATAATAATTGATTTGGGAACAGCTTTCTCTTTTACATGGCAGAAATTGAAAGAGTGATACTAAGTGAGAGGAAGTAAATAGTACAGAAGTTTTAGTTTTCGATTCCTTTTAAGTGCACAGCCTTTATAAATGGTAGGAATAGAGGTAGGTTATTATCTATTGAATAGATTAATATGCGTTTTTCGCACTACTGAAGTATAACGGATGATTTAAGCATCTGATCTAACCAATATGTGGCAATCAATAGTCATTTTTAGATGACATTTATTTCAATCACAGCATACTGTTTAAAAATAAATAAAAATAAATAACTTAGATTTAGTTGTAAATGTCTACTGAATCATGAGGTTAACCATGTTCCTTTTTATCCTTTTTGTATATTCTCTTGTGGACAGATCGAGTAAATTTGGATGCCTTACCTCCATTGAACGAGGGGTTGGATGATGATACTGAACTGGCGCTTCAACCTCCGCCACCGTTGTCACCATTATCAAGTAAGACGAACTCTGCCAAAAAATCTAAGAAGAAGAAGTCCTCTAAAGGTTAGTTTTTCTGTTTGGTTCGTTATCAAGTAATAAAGTTTGTTCACGTACTAGCCCATTTCGACAACTGAGCTTTTATTTATCTTTGTATATATATATATATATATATATATATATATATATATATATATAATAAAATACATTTTTAGCTTATAAACAAGCAAAACGTTTTCAATCAATTCTGATTTGTCATTAATTTCCATTCAGTCATTGCTACAGACCAACTTGAGTTGGAAGACAAAACTAGCCACAAAATTGACACTCAAACTTTCACTATCTGTGCTTGAAACGCTTCAATAGTCTTCATTTACATTTCGCTTCATCGCGAAAATAAAGAAATCAAGATCTAATTATGAATAGCGGCTTGAAGTGGAATCTAGGAAGCGCATTTCGTCCTATTTGGGATTTATCAGCAGCATTCAGTTACTATCTAGTGACTGTTGTTGTTAAGAATACTGACCAAAGCATCAAATCAAAACGTATTGTTCAATTTAGTTCCTTTTGTGACTTCTACCAGCTGCTCCAATATGTGAGTTGCACATCATTAGATTTTGTGTCAACAATCTCCTCAACTTTGCAAAAATGACTATATCGTAGTGTAAATTCTAATTTACTCTTTACTAATGCAAGTCTATTATTTTGGTGTTTATATTATTATGTTGTGTGCCATTCTGAAGAGTGTGTACATATTAAAAGTTGAGCATCATACTTACTATGGAATTTTTGCATATTCATCTCCATTCAGGTTGTTTAACACGCAAAGATTGTCTATGCTAAATGTTTCTTCTTTTCAAAATTAAGAATTCTACTATCCTTTACTATCTTATATAATAATATAATCTTTTATTTTGAATAAGTATTCTCTTTTTGGTTTGTAAACAGTTATGTGACATATTATGAATAGTCAAGGGTATGTACCATCACTATACAATTATCTTAATTTGATGAGTTTTATTGTTTGCTAACATTATTTATTAGAAGAAAAAGATATTACCTGTACAATAAGTGAAGATGAGTTAGTAATTTTTGAATGTCCAAGGGTTTGCGAAGAAAGTTTCTTCATTCAAAGTTAACTTATAAGATGTGAATAAAACAGCGTACAAAAATAACTAGGAAAAAGTGTAGGTGAGCATATTTCTAGGTGGGATAATTCTGTTTGTAAGCCAAGCTTCAAGTATGAGATTCCATCGTATGAACAGTCTTTGAATACATACCGAAAACAAATGGCAAATTATTATATTGTTTCCAGCTTTTTTCGAAGAAACAGATTCGAAAGCAAATGTTTCTTTTAATTTAGTTGGAAATGGATGAAGAAATGAACATTTCGTCTAACAGATCACACAGAAAGATTAAACACCTTCATTGGAAGAGTATTCAATAAAAAAAATGAAAAAAACTATATCTAAGTCACATTCAAATTGGTTTATGTTATTTAGAAGGCGAATGAGCTTCAGAAAGGAAGTCATAAATCACTTTCGCAACAGTTTTTCTAGGCAACACACCACATTTAGTCTTACTGTAGACGTATATATATATATATATATATATATATATATATATATATATAAGTGTTTTACAGCATACTGTAATCTGTTTTATTGGATTTCTTCATAGTACCTGATATACTTGATAACGTGTCACATTAGAATATTTTGTGTGTGTACACCTTTGAATTTCGGTCATATTTAACCGTGAAACGTCTTACGAGCTGTTTTGGGCAATGGAAATTTGACTTTGTCGTTCTAAGCACCAACTGTGTACACCTCACAATCGAATTATCTCGAATTATCTTAATATATGAGGCATTTAGCAACGGGTGAAGAGTAATAAGTTTATAGGCTTTAACTCAACTAGGTAGAAGCATAGTATTTACCAGTAGTATAATTCAAGTGAAACTACTCCTTAGACCAGACAAGCTTAGTAATATGTTCGACCGTATTTTGTTAGTGTTAATTCAAGTTACTAAAGTAAGCTTTTTGCTGAGAAAAGTATCATCTCAGGCGTATGTCATGTCATCACACTCCTGATCTCTTCACTAGTAATGTCTTAAACATTTTGTGTTTTATAGTAACAGTAAGACGAGGTTGGTGTTCGTTGGTGGTAAAAACATGTAACATATTTGACATCTGCTTCTGGATAAGAGACAATATTCGTGAACTAAAGATTTCATGCTCTGATAATAATGGAAGTTGTAAACTGTTAAACTGTGACTGTGTGATGCATTAGAGGGTTTCTGTATACTGAGCGTTAGATGATAAACAAATATTTCAACTGAAAGTACTGTGTAGGTTTTCTGGGGCTGCCTAAGCTTAGGATAATGTTTAACTGGGTACAATATCAGCTGAAGAGATAAAATCGTTTATACAAGCATAAGGCTGACTTCCCTTGAAATTAAAAATATATCGTTTCCTCACTTACTATGTTTTCTGGATATATGTGAACTTTCTTTTTCGGAATTTTAGTGGTGTAGTACTCTGTCATTAGTTAGCTGATAATCGGATGCGGACGACATTTTTCCTGAAAGTTAGATCAGGGTATGAGGGAAACAATGGAAGAATGATTGGCTGAGTTAAACCATTGCAAAAAGATTAGTTTATATTCAGTGAGAATACTTTAGACACCACTCAGATACTGATTAGCTTGAGATACCCTTTAAAACCGTTTGCAAACCAATATAACTAAAGTAATCCAAGGCTTAAACCAGCATATTTAGTTCAAGAGACAAGGCTTTATCTGTCCATTTAGAAAATCTGTCACTAATTTTGATGAAGTTATGCTTATACAGGATGAAAAAGATATACGACCTAATTTTTTTTATGCTAACATAGAACTATGTTGTTGTGCAGATGGTCATTTGTTTGTTTGTTGCTTTTCTGATGCATTCAGTGTATTTAAGGTTGAGCTGATGAGTAACACACGCTTATTCAGAGTAACGTCATTAAATTTCCATTTTAAACATTATTCTCTTTGTTATAAGTGGAACCTAGGAGTAAAAGTTTTGTACCATTTGTGATTTCTTTTCTTTTCAAGTGGGGAAACGTGGTAAAAAAGGTAAAAATAAATTTTCACTTCCTGCAGTTGGTCCGCAGATTTCTGTACTTAAATTAGCTGATAATGGAATTAATCATTATGGTCGAGGTGGAAATTTCGCTACAGTTAGATGTATGCAATTATTAAAAAGGTTAGTGTATCTTAGGTTCGATTAAAGTCAAACCATTTTTGAGATTTTAAATATTTTGTAGAATGCACGATGGGAAAGCATATTTCAGTTCACACTTCAGTCATCAAAATTATATAAATGCTAAGCTGCTGAACTATATAGTTGTTAATGAATGCATTTCTACCTGTAATGTGAATCCAAAATTGTAGAAATAAGAATTTTCAAGATCCTATGATTAGTAATGTTGGTTATGTATATGTATATATTGACTAGAATGATAATTTAGGTTGGACTGCAAATTAAATTAATATAAAAAATGAATAAGCATGACAAATGCAGACAGTGCATGGGAAGAAGAAATAACTACAGAGCTTGGAGTTTTAGAATGCTATTGATAAGCAAAAATGATATAAATTATATATAGTAGCAGAATTGATGTGGCATTTACTTTGTAACGTGGTCAGTACATTAAAACGCTTATAGTATAATGAAGGCATCATCACATTGATGTGTTTTGAAAAATCTACGAGATTTTATGGGTCCTGAATGGTACAGAGGGAAAGTCATTAAATTCTCTTAAAAACATCAGAAGTTTCTACTAGTTATGAAATGAACAAGGAAATATCATTTTTCAGCATGCACAAAGTGTTAAAGCTTATATCATTTCCAGTCATACTTTTTTTTACCATAGGTGGCAGCAAGGTCGCGCGAAAACACGAATTTCCTTAAAATGCATTCGATATGTTAGACGCGTCTTCTTAGTGCCACGTTATGCCAGTCATTATATTGAATCCATGTCTTAGAAATTTAAAGGTGGTTAACGTAAGTAAATAAAAGAAATGGAAGTAGGTGAAAGTGAGAGAAAACCTAAAAGCAAATATAATGATAATGAAAATAGTTCAAACTACTTCTGCGAATTTCGATGAAATGACTAATATTCCAATACATCTCTTTTAAATGATCAATCAGTCTTTGCTTGGTCAACTTTAATTAACGAACCCAAGCAATAGTGAATAGGATACTGGACTTTATTTTTCAAATGTGGCAGTAATGCCACAGAGTTTCATTGTAAAAATTTTATCAAAATGACTTTTTCGATTTGTGACAAACTCCAATGACTGGCGCAAGTAGGTATAGAGTGGTCATGTGTTACTTGGATCGAGGCCTTTGACAAGAAACTCTGGACCTAGATTTTGTGTTTGTTGGCACTCATCAGCAAGGCATATCTGCATTCCTAAGGGGAATGATGTCTCGCCTGAGACTCGAACCCACGTCACCCAGTGTTGTAGTCAACAGCGTTACCCCCGAGCTATTCCGGCCACGACTGACCACCTGTAGGACTGGATTAGATACATTGATTGACCACTGGAGGGTAACCAACTTGATGTTGTCTGGTGATGTCGATGTGCGATGATCTCTAGGCTAACTGAAGTGATTTAAACAGTAGTCGGTAATATCGCTTATTCAGAGTCATGCTCACCTGCAATGTAAGCAGTTCGATTGGGCTAAAAGAGTTCAATCACTCAAGCTATCTAATCTCTGTCCAGATACTTTAGCTTTCTGGTAATACATGGAATCAAAAAACTTTTTGCTATAAAGCAGCTAGTGACTATAGATAAAAATAGCATCCAAATATAGAATATTGACACCGTTTATTATGTCGAGCAGATCATATGTTTTGGTTAGATCACACAGTTTGGTCCCACTTAGTTGTATGACATTCTCATTTCAAACCGTGTAGTTAGCAGATGCGTGATTTAATCAAATTGCAGCTGACATGTACACTGCGTTTTGCTTATCCATTTCTTTTGTTATTTCTCAGTATAATTTCACATAGTAAAGATTTACAAGAGATTGATTTGTTCTCTAATGACATTGGTGATCTTGCTGCAAGACAAATTTTAGAAGGAATATTATTTCGGAAAGACGCTAAACTGCCACAAATCGGTGTACGATTGGGTCACCGTATTAATCAAGATACATTTGATATGGTGCATAAATTAGCACCTGGTCCAAAGAAGAGAAAACGTAAAGGAAAGAAGGGAAAATGAACAATTATTCGGTGAAAAATATTCATGAAATGAGGCATTACAACAACTACTTGGGTGAAGATTGTGGACAGATACATTTAAATTCACATAATTTTCAAAAGTTATGCATATAAATAACATGCCGTTGATGTTATTATACACGTTTTTGAGTGAGCATATAAAAAAGGTTGGTTCTAATGTACAGCATTCCAAATACTACAAAACATAACACATTTATTTTCCGATTTCCAACTACTGAAGATTTCTTTATGGATGACTCTTAAAAATTATTTTCACTGGACAAAACATAAATTGATCATTATTATTAATATTTGTCCTCTGGGTTCCTAGTGCAGCATAGAAATTCACTTTCACGTCGCCATTTCACTCTCTTCTCTGCAGTCTTTCGAACCTGGCTCCACGACTGCTCACAAGCTTCCATTCCTTCCTCACACGATCTCCTCCATGTCACCCTCAGCTGGGACGCCCAACTGGTCATTTCCCATGCGGGTTCCACTCTATTGCCTGGCCTAGTGCGTGATGTCCCCGAATGGTCTTCTCAGTGTATGCCCAGTCCAATCCATCTCCACTTCCTTCTGCATATTTGTTGGGCGATAGGTTCTTGGTTGGTTCGTTGGCAGCCACAATGAGTTCCTTGTTGCTTATTCTTATTAATCTGGCCATCTGATTTGCTCTTCAGTATCGAGTGAGTGTAGGCGGTAGCTGTTGATGAGTGTCTGTCGTTTGTTGGAAATGCTTTTCGTAATGCGCCAAGACTGTCAACCATGTCATACAAGCACTGATTTGACTGGCATTAGTGTTGAAAATCCGGATATTGTTCACGATTTATGCTGAGTGGAGTGGAGCAGATCTCCACACTGGTTTCAGAATAATGAAGGAAGGCCTGTTTTGCTGTCTTTCCGATGCTGGTTTTGACATCCTCATCTGGTTAGGTGAGAGTGACTACTTTGTTTGGGTTTCTCCCATTGATTGTGATTGGTGCTTGTTGTTGTTGCTGTTGATGGTGGTCGAGTATCTTCATCACCTCTGTCTTCTCTACGTTCACCTGAAGGAAGTTGCATCTTCGCTGCTGTGCCTCTTCTGTCAACTTGTTGGTTTTTGACTGTAGATCTTCTAGTTTTTGCGACAAGTCATTGGACATAAATCATCACCATGGGCGAAGTCCAAATGTTGTAGGATTATTTTCACCGGTCAAACGGCGTATGCCCCTCTTCTCGCTGCTCACATTTTGTTGCATGATCCAGTTGGGTCCAGTCGATCACAATGAGGAAGATGATGGGTGATAGTAGGCGGCAACCTTGTCCTACTGCTGTCTTCACTTCAAGGGCGTCAGTGAGTAGCTTTCCATTGTGAACCACTAGGCATGTAGCATGATATAGCATAGCATATAGGTGTTGAGTGAGGTTGGTAAAGACTAGTGGCACTAAAGCCTTAGTGTTGAAGTAACTGGCACATAACTTCTCTGTCGACGCTATCGAAGGCCTTTTAAAAAGTCGATGAATTTGAGGTAGAGAGTTGACTTCCATTCTATGTTCTGTTATGTGATGACACGTAGCGTAGCATTGCAATTTGATCTGCACATGATTTGTTTTTTCCTGAATCCAGAGCATATTTTAGTCTCTCCAGTACGATGTGGCCTAATATTTGCTTGGGGTGGACGGGGAGTGGAGCATGAATTCACGCCAGTTCTTGGAAAGACAGGTTTCCCTTCCTTGTGCGTTTGACCAGGTAGCCCGTCTTACAATCAATGGACAAGTACCTTTCCTTCTTTGCAAACCATTTGCAATAGTGGTGTGAGCATATTGGCTGATGTCTCTTCATCTGTTTTCAGTGCTTGTGGAGGAGTTGCATGTGGTCCTTCTGCTTTTCCGGATTTCAGCAGATTTGTTGCGTGGCGTTCAGGCCTTTATCTTTTATCGGAGTGCTTGTGTTCACTAGTAGTTCTGTGGCTGGGCTGGTGGTGGTATTTCTGGAGGAGTTGCAGGTGTTGTTGGTGTTGGTCGATTCGAAAGCTTTTTGAAGTGGTCAACTCATCGTTCCCTTTGTATCTCCTCTTTGGTGGTAACTGGGTTTCCTTCACTATCTTTCATTGGTTTCGTCTGCGTTGATCTCTTCCCTATCATATGGTGACCAGGTTGTTTGATAAAGTGTTGTCAGGTCTCTCCTACCTGCGTCTCCATTTTCTTCTCATTGAGATGAAGTTGATTCGATATTTAGTGTGGTGTGTCCATGTGGTGAACTCGAATCCATGTCGGTTTGTGAATATCCTTGTTTTTGTATATACTGTCTCCAATCACCAAGTCGTTGAATGCACGAAGGCCTGCAAACAGTTCTCCATTCTTGTTCATTTCATTCAGTGCCTCTCAACCCATGATGGATGAGTTCTCTTCCTGTGTTGTTTGCTCCCAGTTTGGCATTCATGTCGTCGCACCCACTAGAATTGTGATATGACCAACTGGAGTGGAGTCTTGTCCATTAGTGATTGTAGTTGTCTATAGAATTCCTCCTTCTTCTCTTGATCTGTATTATTTGTAGGTGCATAGCGTAGGGTATCATTGTATGATTGTGACTTTCCTTCTCTTTGATTTGAATGTTGGTGTTATGATCCTGTGGGAGTAGGAGATTGGTTCTCACTGGATGAGAGAGAGCTTTGGATGGTGTTGGGGACATGATGCTAGCCAGTCGAAAAGTGAGTGTGCTCGTGGTTGTCATCTGGGTGGCAGTTTCGGAGTAGATTATTCTGTCTGCTGTTTACAGTTTTGAGAGTCCACTTCGATTCTATTTGGTTCCGCAGATTTGTATCTTATCGCTTCTATGCTGGACCTTCTCATATCTTTAGCGGTCTTAGCAGCCTTTCCAGCAGGCTTCAAAGATGGTGCAGACATTCCATGTCTGTATGTTTGCTTTTGCTTTTATCGAGGGTAGGTAAGACAAGTCGGCCAGTTTGCTTCCCGAAGGCTATCATAAACCGGCGTCATTTGTCTCTCCGATTCCAGAGAGGAATTATTATTTTTTTATTTTTAGTATTTTCTTCGTGTTTTGAAGTTTCTTTAGAGGTTGGATTGGTTTTCCTGGGTAGAGTTGTTAGTCGTATGCCCAACCGTCCCTCCTTATCCGGGCTTGGGATTGGTCGGAACTAGGGCACTAGTAAACCACAAGAGTATATATATATATATAGGTACTCGCTGTTTGAATATCAGGAGTTAGATTTTTTTGTTTGTGTGCGGTGCGTCACTTCGATTAAGGTTCGAACTATCCTCAGCTCGTAGTGGGTAAGCTTCCGATACTATTTGGTCGCGTGGTCTGAAATGCGTAGAATAAGGTTTGGAATTGTATCCCAGCTCGAATGTCTAGTGCCTATTTCAGTGAGCCATATCCTTATCTGTTGTAAATCACGTAGCTGTGGTCAAACATTTCGTCCTAGTTTGTACTTCTAAAACAGTGCACATCCACCACTTAATGTTCGAAGGTATAAGGTCTTCCGCTGACAACGATGCTAGTCACCTTGTTTCCTGGTGTCTTCACTGCAGTTTATATGTATTTGAATATGCATGATATACACGAAAAAACGGTTTCTCAAGTCAACCACCTTCACTGTAGGTTTTCTGGCAGTATCAGCTTACACATAATTTATGAATCAACATTAACAGTGAAGGCTTCAAAGCGCTCACTGAACTTTCTTGCAAGAAACAGGATTTGCTTCGTCCCGAGCTTTCTACCAAGCTGTTCAGTTCGTTTTCATATCATCGTCATTTTTACATCTGAACTACATTCTCTTTTCGTCAAACTTTTCAAATTTATCCTAATGCATATTTTTGTTCCCCTCAGCCGTTCGTCACTGGCTAGAATTCTAGTGTGTCTGTCACGTCATCAGTTGCTAAACAGCTGTTTTCGTAAAGCAGTCTTCCAGTGCGATATCTAACACAAGTATTCTGAAAGCATGCACATCACTCAGGCTGGCTACCTTCAACGTTCAGACTTTGATGGAAATCAGATAACAGACAGGTATGGTTAAGACTCTGGGCAACTTTGCTGTTATTGTTTGCTGTATGTTGACGACCCGCATATAGGTTCGCAGTGGACTGCCTCGAATAACTTCCTTATCTACCAACCCGCGAAGTGTATTTGCAATGCGCTGATCCGGAGACCCTGGGGACTCTGGCAACCAGCCTTACTGATGTTGATGTCTCTGCAACTGTTTTACAAATTTCCATCATGTAAATTAGATAAGACATATGAGCGGAAAATATTGTTTTCAATTAGATCCTCTTCAGGCTTTACTCTAATACAAATAGCTTGACATATATAAAATTAAACCAATCATGTAGATTTGTCGTTTCATGTAATAAATATTTTAAATTAACGATGGTGATAGTAATACAAATAATAATAATGATAAGGGTGATAACGTTAACTAAAGCACTTGCAATATAGGTGGTAGTGATGGTAAGAACCAAGAAAGCAGCATGAAAATGTAGATACTGCGATAATCAAAGTCGGTCAAAAGCTTGAGAAAATAAAAGTTACATAGTACTGAAGGACGAGGCAAGTGGATAAACAAAGTCTAAACAAATACAGTATATGAGAGGGGTGAAGAATAAGAGAGGGGTAGGAAAAAATTCAATGATATAGTTATTAACTAGATACTCCTTGGTTAAGAGAGAGATAAGGGGTGTACTAATTTCTTCGTTATCGACAAATCTATATCATTGGTCTCAGCAAGTATCAGAAATGGAGCTGCACCGGTCACCTGGATTTTAATCAACGGTTGCACACATGCTGCTAGGCTAGAAAGTTCGATAAAGGTGATAAGTAGCTGTCAAAGGAGACGATATCTCTTTATCATCTTTGCCCATACCCTGACTACAACCTGGATTAAGTTAAGGATGAGTTTTACTGTCAGCCGAGTGACCTCGACTAGATGCGCTTGACAGGTGTTATAGTTCTAGTGGGGGACTTGAATGCTTAGGTCAGGCATCTAGGCCAAGATAAGGGTCGTGTAGGTGGCTAATGGGGTTTAGTCGGTTGCAGGTCAGATAACAGAGAACCTTTTGTGCATCAGAACTTGTTTCTAGCCATGATCAGCTTATGGCACAGCCATTTTCGTGATGTTATCAGGCATCTTCCCCCTGCCATTCATGCACAGACTCAAATAAATCATATTGCAATCAGGTCATGGATGCACTAATCACATGTTCACCCTCTGTGAGATATTGGAACACCTTCACAAATATCGCAGGTCAATGGTCGTTGTATTCCTAGGTATTACGGCTGCTTTGGATTTGTTGGAAAACACTCTGCTCTGGAGTTAGAGAAGGGTGTCTCTGAGAAGTGTGCTATCCTGAAAACCCTTTGGTTTAGCACTTAGGATAAAGTGAGGGTATGCAGTCACCTATCTGGGCGGTGGGGTTAGGCAAGGCTGACCCTTTAACTTTGTCATCGATAGCATTCAAGAGACCCCTTAGGGAGGTGCTTGATGGTGGTGGTATATACCTGTGAGTATATGGAAGACTTTTCCATCTTGAGTGTGCGGATGGTATCGCTTTGTTGCACGAAAACATGTAGGCTAGTCAAACAGCACTCAATCAGTCGGTGAACAGTAGGCATAAGTAAGTTTGTTTTTATCGATACTTTTTATCTGCTTTGAAGTTTCTTTGTCGATTGGACTGGTATTCCGGGGTAGAGTTGGTAGCCGTATGCCCAACCTTCTCTTTTTATCCGGGCTTGAGACCGGCTAGTAACCAGTGAACTAGTAAACTGGCTGGGTCGTCGTCCGATCTCGGTTAAGTTTTCGATAGTCTCTGCCCATTTCGTCTGTAACATAGGGGCTAATTTCTTTGCTATGCCTTCCAAAGTTCCCAAAGAATCTATGTCTGCGGCATAGCTCATTTGTTCCAGGGCTATAGAGCACTTTGCATTTTTATGGGCAACCTCGACATCGCTTCAGCATCATTTTGTCCTATGTTAAAACATTCCGTCAGATCCTGTAGTAAGGCCCGGCTAACCTCATAGGTCCTTCCAAACAAACGTTTAAGTATATCGCGCGCACTGCGTTAACCGGCGGATGTTGGTAACATAATGCATTCCTCAACAGCCTCCCTGACCTTACCTTTATATTACTCTAACAATTATAACAGACTCTGTCCATCATCATCGAACCTAGAGAAACGTGGAGCTTAAACTGCCTCATAAACTTCCAGTATTTAGCTGGGTGTCCATCAAAGCTGCATAATTCTACCTTTGGCAACTCATAGCCAACAGCAGCAATCTCCTTGTCCTCTGCGTCGCCCACCTGGCCAATCATTTCGGGACCAAGCCTGCTGTGAGCGTCAATACCAGGACAAACTGATTTCCGACACTTTATGTCATCATGCAAAGAAGAGGTGTCACCCAAACCTTCTTTCATATCTGATAAGTCCAATTCTTTATGCAAACGCAACCTTTCCTGTCTTTTTATAGCCTTGAATTCACGAAGATCTAACTCTCGCCTATCATCTAACTGTCATGCCTTTAATTCGCCTGAGGCCCCACTAGGACTATCCTCGCTACTGTGTATAACTGTACTGTAGCGTCACACACTCCCCAAAATCAATAGCCCAGGGTTTGACGACTTCCAACATTGATGCTGACCTTGATAGTTTAACTGGACTCGCTAAGCTGAAGGCACCCGGTCGAGCATCCTCGCCCCTTGGCACGCTGTCGTGTTACGTTGCACTGCTCGTATTCGACTCTCTAGCCAGTTAGTTGGAACTCATCGGTATTTTGGCACAACCATCCAAATATACTATTCCATCCGACTATGCTATCGTGTTCTTCCTTCCTCATTCTCGATTTCTTGCCGTCATACGTTCATTACCACGGGAGTTAAACAGGTATGTTACAGCACACATGTTTAGTCCTGAAGTGAGTGATCCTTATGCACTTCTTAAGGCCGCACTGTTGAAGAAAAGCGATCTGACAGATCGCCAACGTCTAGACGAATTACTTCATAACATCGAGCTAGGCAGCCACTCAGCTACTGAAATCCTCGCACACATGCGAGAAGTTATAGGCGCACGAACATTCGACGATAGCTTTTCCCGAGAACTATTTCTCTCAAAACTACCACAACCGGTGCAAACCGTGTTGGTGACACTGTAGTCAGTCCCACCAAATGACCTGGCAGCCTCAGCAGATAAAATACTGAAGATTTATAGCAGACCTGTTTACAACGTATATTCTGTCTGCGATGAACCAGAGGGCCAGGATTCAGAAGTGACTAAGCTGTGCAAGTCTGTTAAACAGTTGCTACGATCTCGAAGTCCTAGCTGACGTAGCACTTCACAGAAACGCATCTTGGCGCTTGGCAGCAACACTCGTGGTAGCCCCAAGACTAAACCTAGCAGGGTGGAAAACCCTGAATGGTGCTGGTTTCATAACACTTACGGGGATGAAGCCAGAAAATGTCGTAAACCATGCCGTTTTAAGAAGGACACAAACTCGGGAAACGGTCACGCCGGCACGTGCTCACGGCAACCGTAGCCGGCGGAAAAAGCCGTTTGCTCTACGTCACCGACATTAAAACGAAAGTCCGCTACCTCGTCGACACCGGCGCAGAAGTTAGCGTTCTTCCAGCAACGACAAAGGAGCGTCATCATGACCCATCCTTCAATCTTCAAGCAGCCAACGGCAAGGCAATCGCGACATTCGGGAGACGGTATGCCTACCTCAACTTAGGTTTACGCAAACCTATTCACTGGATTTCCTCCTGGCAGACGTCTCTATGCCCATCATTGGCATAGATTTGCTAAACCATTACGATCTACTCGTAGATGCTCGCCGTCGACGACTGATAGATAACAACACAAAGTTATCTATTGGCGGCACCACCTATGTAGGTCCGAGTTTAGCCATCGTTAGGACTAAACAATCAGGCGACGCGTCCTACCAGGCAGTTCTGGAGAAATATCCAGAGTTACAACAACCGAAACACACTCTTCCGTGCATAACCAGCAATGTTATGCATCACGTCACAACCACAGGTCCACCTGTGGCATCCAAAGCGCGCCGTTTAGCCCCCGATAAGCTGCAAACGGCGAAAAATGAATTCGACCACATGCTCGAACTGGGCATTATCAGACCGTCAAACAGTCCTTGGGCATCGCCATTGCACATGGTTCCCAAAAAGGATAGCAACGACTGGCGTCCGACCGGTGATTACCGAAGGCTTAACGCCAAAACAACTCCGGACTGCTACCCTATACCTCACGTTTACGACTTGACCGCAACCTTATGCGGCATGAACATTTTCTCAAAATCGACTTGGTCAAAGCGTACAACCAGATACCTATGGCAGCAGAAGATATCGCGAAAACAGCCATTATTACTCCTTTTGGCCTGTTTGAATTCCTGCGCATGCCTTTTGGTCTTCGGAATGCAGCACAAACATTCCAACGCTTTATGGACGACGTCTTCCGTGGTCTGAATTTTGTTCATGTCTACATCGATGACTGTCTAATTGCGAGTCCAGATAAGGAAACACACCTTAAACATTTGGACCTCGCATTCGAAAGACTCAAAAACATGGCATCACAGTTAACTTACAGAAGTGTGAAATAGGAGTTGAATCACTCAGCTTCCTTGGGCATACCATTGACAACAAAGGTATACGCCCATTGAGAGATAAAGTGGCGGCTATCACAAACTATCCAGAGCCGACCACTGTGAAACATCTCCGCACTTTCAATGGCCTGGTAAGTTATTACCGAAGGTTTATCCCTAACTGTGCCTCTGTCATGAGACCACTCACAGATCTACTTCGAGGAACTGCGAAGTTCGTGTCTCTGGACAACGCGGCTAGACTTGCTTTCTCTAAAGTCAAGGAAGCCATTTCGAACGCAACCATGCTTATGCATCATGACCCCAATGCTCCTCTGAGTATTGCTGTTGATGCATCTGATTCAGCAATTGGAGCAGTTTTGCAACAGTTGACTGACAACCAGTGGCAACCGTTAGCCTTTTTCTCGAGGCGGCTGCAAGACGCGGAAACAAGATACAGTACATTTGGTAGGGAACTCCTAGCCATGTACTGTTCTGTACGCCATTTTCGACATTCTGTGGAAGGTCGTGATTTCATTATTTTCACAGACCACAAACCGTTAACGTTTTCCCTCAGCTCGGCGTCTGACAAATACTCCCCTCGTGAGTCGCGACAGCTGGATTACATTTCCCAGTTCACGTCAGACATCCGCCACATTTCTGGAGCAAACAACTCCGCAGCCGACGCACTATCTCGAATAGCTTCGATAAACTATATCGAGGGTATTGATCTCGTTGAACTAGCTCGGCGTCAAAAGGAAGACCTTGAGCTGCATCATGAGTTGTCGTCCACAACTCTCAAACTGCGACTTTGTCCTGTTGGATCAGACAAGGATACAATTTTGTGCGATGTCTCTGCTAGTCAACCACGCCCAATAGTTCCGAAGAGTTGTCGACGCAACGTCTTCAATACGTTGCACAAACTCTCTCATCCAGGTGTACGAGCCACCATTAGGCTTATCGCACAACGTTTCTGCTGGCCTGGGATGAACAAAGACGTTAAGGAGTGGGCCCAGTCGTGCTTAGCTTGTCAAAAGTGTAAAGTCACGCGACACACGAAAAGCCCTTTAGGCTCATTTCTAGCCCCAGACATGCGTTTCGACCACGTCCATATAGATATTGTAGGACCCCTACCAGAATCTAATGGATGTACCTACCTTTTCACTTGTGTTGATCGTTTCACACGATGGCCGGAAGCAGTACCCATTAAAGATATTACTGCCGAAACAGTTGCTCGTGTTTTCGTCGAAAGATGGATCGCGAACTTCGGATGTCCATCTTACGTCACAACCGACCGTGGGCGCCAATTTGAGTGTGGACTATTTCACGCTCTAACGGCACTTTTAGGTTGCACTCGGTTCCGAACGACAGCCTACCATCCACAAGCAAATGGCATGGTAGAGCGTTTCCATCGACAGCTGAAAGCTTCCCTTTCAGCTACAAACATACCTCAGTGGACCGAGGCTCTGCCTCTAGTCCTACTAGGTATTCGTAACGCGTTGAAAGTTGATGCTGGATGCACTCCTGCAGAACTCGTCTATGGGACCACTCTTCGCCTACCAGGTGAGTTTGTTTCCCCTTCAACTTTCAAACATGTTTCCGACAGGGCATCTTACGTGACTAGGCTTACAAACGCAATGCGTTCAGTTAGGCCTTCTCCGATTAGACCGCAAACGACTGATGTTTTCGTCCACCCCAGTTTACAGAAGACATCACACGTGTTTGTTCGCCACGACGCTGTTCGTCGACCACTTGAACCACCCTACGACGGGCCGTTCAAAGTGATTAAGCGACACGAGAAATTCTATATAATTGAGCGAGACGGACGTGAAGATACTGTCAGTATCGACCGTTTGAAACCAGCTTATTTCGAAGGCAACCCCATTATAAGTGACGTTTCAGCTCACTACAGCCGACCGACGGATGACTCAATTATCGAAATTCTCGACGATGTGCCTGGTAATGCACAGCTGCAACAACCATCGGCGCAACAAAAACACGATCAGGTCGAATCGTCAGGTTCTCGGAGTATCTGAAGTCGTATTCAACTTAGTGGCGTGAAATAAGATGTGCCAACCATATTCTCTTTAATTCGACATTTTTTCAGAGTCACTATTTTTCTTATCTACCAGCAATGCGAAACTCCCCATACATTTTGCCTTTTTATGTCAATTTTTTTATTACCATGCAATGAAGCTTTAAAAAAAGGTGAAGATAAGCGTAAACTTTTATTTTCGATATGTTTATATATAAATAATTCCCAATTTTAAGAAACGTTTTCGTGGTATTAAAGACTTTCATTAATATTCCAGGTGCAACGAGCACTGGACGGAACGTCAAAGAAATCTGAAGGCCGCGATCGACGTCTAACTCGATTTATTGTATTTTATTATTTAATTGCCACGACACCCTAGAATAAGTTCAGACAACCAGGGGACACTTCACGCAGTGAGCTCATCGGAAGAGTTTTACCAGTGGAGAAACCACTGGAATTTCGCTCCCAGCTGGTATCGTCTTAGGGTCCTGACGAACTCACTAGGGGGGAGTGATCTGTAGCGCCACACACTCCCCCAAAATCAATAGCCCAGGGTTTGACGACTTCCAACATTGATGCTGACCTTGATAGTTTAACTGGACTCGCTAAGCTGAAGGCACCCGGTCAAGCATCCTCGCCACTCGGCACGCTGTCGTGTTACGTTGCACTGCTCGTATTCGACTCTCTAGCCAGTTAGTTGGAACTCATCGGTATTTTGGCACAACCATCCAAATATACTATTCCATCCGACTATGCTATCGTGTTCTTCCTTGGTCTCATATTCGTGGGTATATGACAAGTCTGAATAATTAGTGATTAATCTTTGCGTCTGTCAAGTTTGCATTAGGACAGAACCCTAAATCGCAAGGAAATTTGTATCATGAAATTGAATAATCTTAGGGATATCAAAAGTGAAATAAAAAGTTGAAGGGTAAAGAAAGTGGCGAGTTGAGTAACTGAACGTACATCTGCATTCTTAGATACACCTTGAGTTGTTGGATTACAAGTGTTTCTGCCGTGCACAAGCTTCAAAAGTACAATCTCTTTTGACGTCCCCCCCCATGATGTTGTGAATGACGTTGAAGATGCACTCGGCTGGAATTTTGACTGCTATGCGATCGCTGCCAGGGAATCCTCGGGCAACTTGAAAAGTAAAAAGGAATAACCTATCGGTGAAAACGAGGTCAAGTATGCTATTGTGTCTGGTTAGTTGCACTACATGCTGGCGCCATCTCCCAGAATCTAACACGCCAATAAAATTATCAAACCGCGGGTCGATGTTGATCACAGCGGGTAGTTTATGCGATTATTTCCAGAGTACGATGATATCTCACTCGTCCTTATGAGCGTTTATCTGGTAACTATGAAGGATAATATTCCACAACCAGGTAAGGTCCATGCTACCATCCAGTCTTACCAATGCACAGAGTGCACTGCCTGAACACTCTCTGAATCGGTGGAAAGCGCATCAGTTTTTGAAACCCGCTCATATCACTTACATTTATTTGAAGATCAACGTTATAACTCAAGGCACTACAGACCAGTAGCTATTTTGCCCACACACAGCAGTCACGAAGTTACTGTAGCAGTTGAAAGTACTGCTGTAAGTCATCGCTTACTGCTCCTCAGCAATATGATTTCGAAAGAATCTGTCTGTTTAAATGTGTCAGTGGCATGGGATTGATAGGACCGAGGACTTTCAGGTCAAATTATTTTTATTTCCTTGTTAAGGGCACCTTATCAAGTGAACCGTTGATTCTTAATCCATCGCTGGGGACTAATCTGAACCAATTTACACTGTGTTAGCTGGTTCTCACCATATTTAGGTAGCTAATCACGCTGAGTTCAGATGGACAGTGTTCCATCAGCAAGCGAAGTATTATAGTGGGGGCTCTCAGGGTGCAACTTTGCGCCCTTTATATTTTCAGTGTATTACTGGTTCCAAGAGCTGCTTTCTGAGATGCTCCTCCATGTGAGCCATGTGAAATCACAGATTGAGAATACAGGCTGTGTTTACAGAAAAGTTTGACTCAGTCTGAAGAATCGACAGGTGAGAATGGATCCGAATTTAGCTGTGATCAATACGGGGTGGACCGCAGGAGGCATTTGTATCATGGCACGCCCAACGGCACGCAGCTTGACTTGCCACTGCTGAGAGATCCCGGTGCTCCTGTCCCCTAAAGATGTCGGGTCATTCGTTGGCTGCGGCAAGTGCACATTTCCTTTCGACCTAGAGATTGTGAACCTGTGACAAAGTTTAGGACAGTTTGGTGGCACGCATTAAGTTTTTGAAAGCCTTGTGTCACTGTACTTAGAACCTGGAGTATAAGTAGTATATGTGAGTAGCTTGTGATCACTCTCACATTGAACCCATACTGATACGGGAGACTAAGGGGTAGAAGGAGCATGGTTTATAATACTCCTAAATGTCACGATTATTTACTTATTCCCTGGCCTCAATGCGATTCAAAGTTTAGAGAAAACTCTGAGGTAGATAGTCGATTATAAAGGGCTGGCAGGCGTAGCTTCACTTCAGGCCCATGGACAGCCTGAGAACTTCCTCTGTAGCGGTGGCAGTTCCGGCCAAATGGGAAAACTCTCTCAAAGCAAATTATGGGCCCGCTGATGATTCTAAAGTGGGTTTGGAATTGAATTACTTTTTAATTGTTTCTCCTGACCGTTGTTTTGCATCTAAGCTACATCTACGAAGAGATGGTGATACACAGCTCTAATATGTTGGGACTGGTTCGGTGGTTTGAGATTATAAAGCCATATAGGGAGCGTTTGGTGACTATTGATGTATATCTTCCGGAAAAATAGAGGGGGAGCAAATAATGGAATTTAACATCTTTGGGGCGGCAGATGACTCCCCGAAATCGACCGTCTAAAGCTTGACGAAATTTGACACTGACATTGACCCTCAGTTTCCAAACTGACTCGTTATACAGATGGAACATGGCGAAGCATTCATCACATTTGGTACTTTGTCATATTACTTTGAGTTGCTAATAAACATCCCTCTAGACGGCTAATTAACACAACTTGGTATACTGACAACATTCCTCAAATTTGATTTTGACACGCGGCTGTACCACATTTTTTCCTTGGTTTAAAACTCCTGGCTATTCTGCAAGAGCGAATAACTACGGGCCGCATACTGCATCTAGCACGAACATGTGGTTAATTCCGAACTCCTAGACACATCTGGAAATCCACCGCCCCACTTATTAAAGTTTGTATTTGAAAGCAGCCTTAGCGGTCTTATGTAGTGATGTTGCACAACGTCTTGTTCGCAAGAGCTTTTCTTCGGAGATCCAGATCACTTTTTGCTTCCCGCTACCGAATATCTGAGATCATTTGCAGTCCACTTTTAGATACTCTTAATCTAGATTATTATTCCTGATATGTTGACATTTTTTGACGAAAAAATGATGCATAACATCAGCACAAGTGTTCCGAGATAAATCAAATTTTAACTGTCATGTAACCCTGTCTCAGGCAATAGTGAAATGCAAGGAATTTTTCTTTACTGAATGGCGATAAAAGTTTAGACACCTAAACATAAGTGTAGAGAAATGAGTTAGTTTGCATGACATTGCATATAGGACAGGGATTATTTGTTTTTCTTAGAGGCGGTTCTTACAAATTCATATCTCTAGTTATCGTTGGTGGTAATTTTCTGTCACTCATAAACAGTTTGTCGGTCAGTTTTGTTTTTAATATCGCTTTATTACGATTCATTCAATTTGCTTATTTTATACTGATATAGTCGTAGAAGCAGACTGTGTATATCTCAACCTTCGTGAACAAACAGTTTTGTTTCTTTTATGCGTCTCATCCATCGAGGATTCTGGCTTTCTTATTTAGATTTTTGGCCTTTTTTTAATGCACATTCACTTTTAGGCGTTAGAATATTATCTTCAACACCTTGTTTATCCTGGACTCCCGATTTTTAAGTATCTAATTATACGGACAGCCTAGTGATCTGACATCTGGTCACCGTTTGCGCTATGGGCCATGTAATAGTAACTCTCTATGTTTAGCTGGTAAATGTGAAGGTCATAGTGTATATGAAGGGTAGTTAATTGCCTGCTGATGCTTATGTTAGTGAAGCCCTGTGGTCTGCAGTCAGTCTGTAGAACTAACCGTTGACAGATAGCGCATGGCAAAAGATGGTTAGATGCCTCAATTTTTTCAGCTTCGTCCAAACTGATTGATGCGCTTGTGCACATAGAATTAACTGCATTCCATGTGAACAGCTTCAGTGTAACCTGACTGAAAGTCTTTTCTAAGATGTTTCTCAGTAACAAGTGAGGGAAACGAACGTTAAATTTGAAAGTCAAGAAAATGGATATTTATCCAAACTTGTAAAAATTTACGAGGTAAATGCTACAACTAGAATTCTCAACGTGTGTTTTGTGTTGATGTTTGCATATTATACTCTCAGCGTCTATGTGGCTGCCTGATGAAATACCTTGAAGTAATTTTAAATAACTAGAAAACTCTACGTACCAATAAACGCTTAAGCTAGCGAAAAGCGTCACACTTATTACGACGTATGTCAGCATAAATCCTAACAGTGGTTGACTTGTAACCCGTCGAAATTGTACTATTTCACGGGCCAACAAATAGGGGAAATGGCAAGGTTGAGCTGTGGTTCGTTGCTTTATGCTGTGCACTTGAGTTTTAACCATCGATTAGGATGTTGTTTTGAATACAGGACTTTGGGCAGTCAAGAAATATTGCTGGATCTAACATAGTAAATATGGAAGTTAGTTCTACAGAGAAGCTTGTTTACTACTGGATTATTCGATCGTATAATTTTCTGCAGAATTTCTGTATCTATCGTTCAGATTCAGACTTGTTCAGATTTGTTGTCTGAGGATAGCAGGCTGGGAACCTATATTAATTATATTAACTTCTGTGCTTGTCCAATCTCCTTTTGAATGAGTCAATTGATGATGCAGACACCACTTCTGAGAGTCGGTTCCAGGCGTTGATTACTCGACGCGAGAACCAGGAATGTGCGGAAACTATGTTCGTTCGTTGCTGTTGTAGTCTCCTACTGTGTCCTCTGAGGTGTTTCGACCTAGTGGGAAGGAAAAGAGAAGATAGATCAGGTCCAAAGTCATTTCTTAGAATCCTGTATAGCATGATTAGGTCTCCGCTCTGTCTGCGATAGGACAAAGTAAAGAGGTTCAGCTCCTTAAGTCAGTCTTCATAGGTGAGGCCAGCCATCGCGGGAACCATACGAGTGGTTGCCCTCTGAACTGTTCCTAGAAGGTCTGCGTCACCTTTCAGACAAAGATTAGCCGCCTGTTTACAGTTTTCTAATTTATACCTAACTAAGGATGTGTATGAGATGGTGAACATGTCACCACTTATTTTCGTGAACGTTCTGCGTAGTGCCTAGAGAGTCCTAAAACTCTGAGCTGCTACCAATCGACAGTGAGCCGTGGTTTTCAAGTCATAACTCACTGTGACTCCTAGGTCATTGTGGGTCAGTAATGACAATAAAGGAGTCCCATCAATATCGTAGGTGTTGCTGTGTGTGTGTGTGTGTGTGTGTGTGTGTGTGCTCCGAGTGCATATTCACACATTTACATGCGTTGATAGGCATCAGCCACTTCTCTGACTAAGGTCTACCTGGAGCACACGTATATCCTCATCGTTCCTAATTTCCCGCCAGATTTCTACACCATCAGCGTAGAGAACCATAGGGGAGCTCGTGATATTTGGCAGGTCATTTATGTATAGGAGAAACAGCAGGGGGCCCAGGACTGTGCCTTGTGGCACTCCATTCTCCACCGACTTCCAAGTGAGAGTTGAGAATTGATCCTAACTGTTTGTCTTCTACCAACAAGAAAGTCTCTTATCCATGAGAGCAGACTGCCAGTGATTCCAAAACTTTCCAGTTTCCCTAGCAACCTTGAATGTGGTGCTTTGTCGAACGCCCTACTAAAGTCAATGAAAATGACATCTAGCGGTATCCTATCATCTTTGGGCTTAACCCAACTTTCTCTGGCTGTAAGGATGTTCGTCAAGCGAGAGAAATTCCTACGAAAACCGTGCTATGAACGAGACAATAGAGTGTTGCTCTTTAGGTGAACTATAATGGATTTCTAGATTATTCTTTCTTGGATTTCCACTACAGTACTAGTCAAACTTATCGGTCTGTAGTTTGATGGGAGCTGCCTAGAACCTGGCTTGTGGATAGGTGTTACTATGGCATCCTTCCAGTCATAGGGGAGTATGCCTTCACTGAGAGACAGTCTGAATATAGTAGTCAATGGGCTGGCTACACAAAGTGCAAACTCCGTGAGGAGCCTTAGGTACAGCGCATCCGGTCCCGTTGATTTCTACACGTCGAGATTGCTTAATATCGGAAATACATCATTGCGATCGATATCCACAGAGTTTATTCTGTTGGATGTCAATGTTTTGACTATTGGATACGTGTTTACGAAAGATTCCTGTGTAAAGACTTCAGCAAAATATCCAACCGTGGCTTTTGCTTTTTCCTCATCGTCCTCAATCAAACAGTCAGTATTGGTCCCATTGATTGGGATGGGTATACTACGACACATCTTGTTTCTGTAGTTCATAAAGGAAAATAACCTCTTTGGATGTTGCAATGCAGCCTGCGCAAGACGTGTTTCAAGCATATTCGAGACCGGTGGATAGCAGCCATACATTTATTGCGAGCTTCTTTGTCATGCTTCACCACTTTGAGTGTACCGAGGTGGGTGGCAAGACCCCAACACTTTTTCTTACGTCGTAGCAAGATTCAGATTTCGTGGTTTATCCATGGAGGGCAGTGTTTTCGTCCCCTCGGGACAGTCCACGGAATGAACGGTTGGGTCACTCATGCATATAACTGTTTGAAGTAGCACCATGCACCTTCAACTGAGGCTTCTGGCTTGACTGTCCAGTCCTCCGAAGAGACTGCCAGGTTAATAGCTTCCACATTCGTTTTCCATATGTTGAGCATAGCTGAGGCATCGGCCTGGCACAAGACGTCTGCTGGGAATCTGAAGATGATCACAGCATGATCACTTTTACCAAGGGGTGCTAGGTGCAGGATGAAGCATGTGTCGTCTGTATGTGAGAATACTAAGTCCAGAACTGATGGAGCATGCTGATGATTATATCTGGTTGGTGTCCTAATGTGCTGTATGAGGGCTAAGGAAATTGATGTTCCCACTAACCTGTGGTCAAACGAATTACGTGGTGCTTTTGTTGTTAGTCTATCTCAGTCAACTGATGGTGCGTTGAAGTCTGCTACAACTAGAAATCGGTATTTATCTGTTCAGAGGGTCAGCTTATTCAGGAGGAAGTCTGCTGCATCACATTCAGGACTTCGTTATATCACGATTACGTTAACACCTTGCCCCTTTCATTTTAGTTGGCAGTGCAGCATTTCACATGTCCTACTTTCATGTGCAACTGTTTCTATGGCTTTTACAGTTAAGGTATTCTTAACGTAAAAGATGACACCACCACCTTTGCGTGCTAACCCGTCACTTCTAAAAGGGATGAATCCTCGTGAGTGTGTTTCACAGTCACTGATCCAAGAAGAGAACCAAGTTTTTGAGATAGCAGTGATGTCAGGGCTTTCGTTGCTTATCACATTACTAAGCTCAGTCCACTTGTTTAAGAGACTGCTTGCATTTGTGTACAAGACAACGAAACAACTTAAATGAGTTTTCATCGTATCCATAGCGGCTTTGGTATCATTTGTTGCCGAAACCTCACGACCTTTAGTTCCATTGAGTTCCTTATAGATGTGTGTTAGTTATTCTTACATAAACTGTTTTTAAACCAGCTTTTGATAGGTCATTTTAAAGGAACGCATGCTGTCGAAGGGTGGTGTGAAGAAGAGTTTATGTGACAAACACAGACCGGCAAAATCAGTATCAGACGTCGCACAGAAGTGCATCGGAAAGTGATTTTCGTCTTACCACAATGTAACAGACCTTTCTTGTATGGTAGGACCTCAAGGGAGCAAGCGTTCCAGTTAGTGCAGCTCTTTGGATGATATGATTGTTTACGTAAGTCGGTTGGTGGTAGTAGTTCACTTAGCCAGTGCAAGGATTTGAAAGGAAAAAAGAGAGATGCTCGCCAGCAAGTCACCAAGCAACAGTAATTTACTTACATTTAGTATTAACAGGATCGATAGAAGTTATCAGCACATAATGAAGACTGTGAAAATGTGACTCTTTGGCTTAGGGACTTGAATTTCAAGCAATTGATCCTGGGTTCAAGGCCCGCTCCATATGTTGTA
The DNA here is from genome assembly GCA_944470555.2 of Heterobilharzia americana. Taxonomy (NCBI): domain Eukaryota; kingdom Metazoa; phylum Platyhelminthes; class Trematoda; order Strigeidida; family Schistosomatidae; genus Heterobilharzia; species Heterobilharzia americana. The sequence continues at coordinate 50,308,855 of OX104130.1, read as the reverse complement.
TAGATTTTGAAAGTGTTTGGGTAACTAGCTGTCAGTTTAGTGCTTTATTTTGCTGTTCAACATGAACGATCAGTAAACGGTTCACATTGAGTCAGCATGAACGATGTTATAGCTATTAGATGGATTGAGTGGAGACTCATTTCTTTTACCGTAGTTGTCAGTCTTATATACTACTTCATTTGTTATCTGTACACTGGATTCTTGTATTTTGTGATTTGTATATTAAGTTTTGAATCATTACGGAAAATTTCGAATACAATTAAGACACGTTTTTTTCTTTTTCAGATCTTTTCACAGCTTTCACTCATGACGAAACACCAAAGCGTTTACAGAAGACGTACTCTCTCACTTGCAGATGTTCCAGATGTAAGCCGTTGATTATTAACGTTTATTGCGTGTGTACTGATGTCTAGTACTTTTCGTCTGGTGTCTTGGTTAGGCGAAAGGTACTAGGCAAGTCAGTCGATAAAGTTGTAAACCTCGGTGAGGTGGCTTAAACATGTATTAGCCATGTCGAGCCACCGCCCACCTTGACGTGCAATGCTGGCAGAATTTGGATTGGGTTGGAGGAAGATTCATGGTTGCCAGAACAAGATGTGGTACTAGTTGGTGAAATCCCTCATTATCTGAGGTATAGAGTATTTGGTTGGGATCCTCGAGAGTATCAACGGTTGTATACTCTTGATGATATGGAAAAAAATTGGGTTGCGATAGCTCAAGTGTATCCACTCTTTGACTTATTTTGAAACTAGAATATTTTCACTAACCTTGATTTTCAAATTGTCTTTCTTCCCATACACTTGTTTACTCTGATATCACTATTTTGCTATCCGCTTATTGTTTGCATGCTGCAGTGAAATGTGATGACTTGAACCGGTTCACTTATGTGCGAGGTTCTACTTTGACTTTGCTATTTTTCTGTCTGATGCCTGTTTTACTTGTTCTTTTGACTAGTTGTTCTATAGTTGTATCGTATTATTGACTACGTTACTATCTGCCACCGCTAGTGTTTTTGTCCTGTGTACACTCTGGTTTGTCTTGCGAAACTGAAAAATAAGCCATCCTTAAAAGTCCATTACTTGTGGTAAGAATATTCTTGGAAATTGGTCATAAGTGGTTGTTAGTATAGAAATTTTAACACATTTAGTGAGAAAAAGTCTTTGTTGATTATTTTTTGTGTTTTCGAAAAAAATATATTCTCTTGAAAAATTGTTCGAAGTCGTGCTTTCATCAAAATTTGCTGTCATGTTTCTAAATTTTTTAGAAAGATTTGTAAAAAGTTTCATTTATGATGAGCTGTATTCTTTTTCATTGTGTCGGACTTAATGTCTATATTGTACAGATATGTGAGCAAGGGAAACTAGAGTTAAGCGTTGTTAGATATTGGCTGCATGTTACGATTTTCTCTCACTGTCGTTCAGGAAGTGTTTGTAAGAATTTGTGTATTCGCGGGGGATAAGGTTTATCATGTACTGATTATCATCCAGGTAGGTCACAAATGAAATCTATTTGAAATCATTGGTGAAGGGGATGAGGTAGCAACCATTTGAATTTGCAAAACATTTTGTACGAAATTGTGTTGTTTTTGTTGATCTTGACGTTCTTTCACCTTTAGTGTCGCAAAAGTAGTCCTGCAAATGCAACTGAAAATCATGAGATCGATTTTTCCAAAGCATTCCATCGTAATATGGTACGCTGCCCTTCGTTTGCTCTTCTCGACATCAGTCAGAACTCGTCAAATGAATTGGCCTGCCTTAAACTTCAAAATACACTGAAAAATTCAAACTCTCAGTTGAAAAGTGTTTGTGAACCCAACAAACTTCACACTTCACTGAAGTCTGATTCAAATTCTCAAACAGCATCAAGTTCACTTACATCTAGTCTCTCATTTTTTGAGCCGTATCCCGCTGATGAATTGCCTGATGTTATACAGCCATTTAATGAGCATAATATTCAGTTGAGTTCTACAAATTTGTCGCAATTAAACTTTATGGATTACTTATTACCTTCATCTTTATTATCTTCATCTCTGGTCAAACTGTATTTATCCAAGGTAACTAAATATGGTTATGTAACTTTCATTGTTAAATTTTCATAAATGAGCAGCTGTTATATATATATATATATATATATATATATATATATATATATATATATATATATATATATATATATATATACGTATGATAATGATTATTATTTATCCTTTGGGTTCCTAGTGCAGCATAGAAATTCACTTTCACGTCGCCATTTCACTCTCTTCTCTGCAGTCTTTCGAACCTGGCTCCACGACTGCTCACAAGCTTCCATTCCTTCCTCACACGATCTCCTCCATGTCACCCTCAGCTGGGACGCCCAACTGGTCATTTCCCATGCGGGTTCCACTCTATTGCCTGGCCTAGTGCGTGATGTCCCCGAATGGTCTTCTCAGTGTATGCCCAGTCCAATCCATCTCCACTTCCTTCTGCATATTTGTTGGGCGATAGGTTCTTGGTTGGTTCGTTGGCAGCCACAATGAGTTCCTTGTTGCTTATTCTTATTAATCTGGTCATCTGATTTGCTCTTCAGTATCGAGTGAGTGTAGGCGGTAGCTGTTGATGAGTGTCTGTCGTTTGTTGGAAATGCTTTTCGTAATGCGCCAAGACTGTCAACCATGTCATACAAGCACTGATTTGACTGGCATTAGTGTTGAAAATCCGGATATTGTTCACGATTTATGCTGAGTGGAGTGGAGCAGATCTCCACACTGGTTTCAGAATAATGAAGGAAGGCCTGTTTTGCTGTCTTTCCGATGCTGGTTTTGACATCCTCATCTGGTTAGGTGAGAGTGACTACTTTGTTTGGGTTTCTCCCATTGATTGTGATTGGTGCTTGTTGTTGTTGCTGTTGATGGTGGTCGAGTATCTTCATCACCTCTGTCTTCTCTACGTTCACCTGAAGGAAGTTGCATCTTCGCTGCTGTGCCTCTTCTGTCAACTTGTTGGTTTTTGACTGTAGATCTTCTAGTTTTTGCGACAAGTCATTGGACATAAATCATCACCATGGGCGAAGTCCAAATGTTGTAGGATTATTTTCACCGGTCAAACGGCGTATGCCCCTCTTCTCGCTGCTCACATTTTGTTGCATGATCCAGTTGGGTCCAGTCGATCACAATGAGGAAGATGATGGGTGATAGTAGGCGGCAACCTTGTCCTACTGCTGTCTTCACTTCAAGGGCGTCAGTGAGTAGCTTTCCATTGTGAACCACTAGGCATGTAGCATGATATAGCATAGCATATAGGTGTTGAGTGAGGTTGGTAAAGACTAGTGGCACTAAAGCCTTAGTGTTGAAGTAACTGGCACATAACTTCTCTGTCGACGCTATCGAAGGCCTTTTAAAAAGTCGATGAATTTGAGGTAGAGAGTTGACTTCCATTCTATGTTCTGTTATGTGATGACACGTAGCGTAGCATTGCAATTTGATCTGCACATGATTTGTTTTTTCCTGAATCCAGAGCATATTTTAGTCTCTCCAGTACGATGTGGCCTAATATTTGCTTGGGGTGGACGGGGAGTGGAGCATGAATTCACGCCAGTTCTTGGAAAGACAGGTTTCCCTTCCTTGTGCGTTTGACCAGGTAGCCCGTCTTACAATCAATGGACAAGTACCTTTCCTTCTTTGCAAACCATTTGCAATAGTGGTGTGAGCATATTGGCTGATGTCTCTTCATCTGTTTTCAGTGCTTGTGGAGGAGTTGCATGTGGTCCTTCTGCTTTTCCGGATTTCAGCAGATTTGTTGCGTGGCGTTCAGGCCTTTATCTTTTATCGGAGTGCTTGTGTTCACTAGTAGTTCTGTGGCTGGGCTGGTGGTGGTATTTCTGGAGGAGTTGCAGGTGTTGTTGGTGTTGGTTGACTCAATAGCTTTTTGAAGTGGTCAACTCATCGTTCCCTTTGTATCTCCTCTTTGGTGGTAACTGGGTTTCCTTCACTATCTTTCATTGGTTTCGTCTGCGTTGATCTCTTCCCTATCATATGGTGACCAGGTTGTTTGATAAAGTGTTGTCAGGTCTCTCCTACCTGCGTCTCCATTTTCTTCTCATTGAGATGAAGTTGATTCGATATTTAGTGTGGTGTGTCCATGTGGTGAACTCGAATCCATGTCGGTTTGTGAATATCCTTGTTTTTGTATATACTGTCTCCAATCACCAAGTCGTTGAATGCACGAAGGCCTGCAAACAGTTCTCCATTCTTGTTCATTTCATTCAGTGCCTCTCGACCCATGATGGATGAGTTCTCTTCCTGTGTTGTTTGCTCCCAGTTTGGCATTCATGTCGTCGCACCCACTAGAATTGTGATATGACCAACTGGAGTGGAGTCTTGTCCATTAGTGATTGTAGTTGTCTATAGAATTCCTCCTTCTTCTCTTGATCTGTATTATTTGTAGGTGCATAGCGTAGGGTATCATTGTATGATTGTGACTTTCCTTCTCTTTGATTTGAATGTTGGTGTTATGATCCTGTGGGAGTAGGAGATTGGTTCTCACTGGATGAGAGAGAGCTTTGGATGGTGTTGGGGACATGATGCTAGCCAGTCGAAAAGTGAGTGTGCTCGTGGTTGTCATCTGGGTGGCAGTTTCGGAGTAGATTATTCTGTCTGCTGTTTACAGTTTTGAGAGTCCACTTCGATTCTATTTGGTTCCGCAGATTTGTATCTTATCGCTTCTATGCTGGACCTTCTCATATCTTTAGCGGTCTTAGCAGCCTTTCCAGCAGGCTTCAAAGATGGTGCAGACATTCCATGTCTGTATGTTTGCTTTTGCTTTTATCGAGGGTAGGTAAGACAAGTCGGCCAGTCGGCGTTTACGGTCACCGTTGTCCCTGCAGGAATTCTCGCATCCGTTGGATACACTATGTAAGTATAATTCTGAGAGGAGGCGGTGTCTTAGCATTATGGAGATGAGCGTCTCCCTAAGCATTACTGACCATCATTTTCTTGTTAGCATCTTTAATATGCCAAAAAACTGTCGAGGATTGCCTACTGCTGTTACCTTTTCACTCCATTTCTGTCAGAACCAATCAGTGTGATGGGACCTGAAAAAAGTGAATTTGTAGGGGTTGGCTAGCCAATTAGAATGGATGGCTATGGATAAAGAGAAAAATAGTAAGGCTGGTCACACATAGCTTTTACGTGTTTTTAATTTTGGATATTCCTGACTTACGTTTATACTTGAAAAATCCATACCGCTAAACCCCGAAGATTGTGGGATGGGTATGAGTGTGTTACTTCAAAGATCAACTCTTCCTAACCCTTCTTTCTAATAGAGGAATGATGATAACCTTTATTAAGCATTATGTAACCGGCAGTACGACTTTACCCTTGAAACCCGCACCATGACATAAGCAAATTACAGTGTATGACAGTAACTCCTTTTAGCCTAACCACTACCCAGCAGACCTTGTGTAGCTGTACCTCACGAATTAAGTGTTCCCACCAACATTTCAAACTACTTACAATGAAACTAAATGATAGTAGACAGCAATACTTTCGTTACTTTTGACTAGTGAATAGTGTAGTTTGTAGATAATCAAATATCTCAAGATAACAATAAATAATAATAAAACAGCAAACCAATGGTTATCGATCTATTACTTTATGTGCATTTGGGTACTTTGCTGTTGTCAAACTTAGCGCAAGCAAAAACTATTCACACTTTATTTATCGGTACCGAAATTTTGGCTACTAACAACTCATTAGAGCTTGTGCAACTCACGTAAGAATTGCTTCATTCAATAGTTACGATTTCTATGAATCAATACCAACCCAGTAGTTTTTAAGGTTAAGTGAAGTCGATTTTTCTGTAGTTGTCCAAATGCTATTAGCTGTATCGATCAACGAGTACATAATCGAGTTTATCTTTAAACCTTTGACCATAGTTATTAAGGATCTAAGCAGGTTATCCATTGAAGATTGGGTTAGAAGGGGGCTAAGCGTGACCGGGTCATACGCCGCACCAGTCTATAAAGTCTTTGCCTGTTGATCTGAGCGGTCTAGGGAGATTAAGATTGCTTACCTGGTGTCCTCGAGGTAATAAGAGTCATGTTTAGGATGTAGAAATGTTTAGTCGATTTGATTTCGCTTATGGCGAATAGCAAACGTCGTATGTGAATTTATCTACTGGTAACCCTGTTGTACGTTGGGACCCGCCGAAGTTGCTACTACATGCGTAGTTGCTTCCACTCGGTAGGTGAGGTTCTTAAGTCCATTATAAGAAACTGTATTTGGTCGCACACTGGATAGAGTAGAAGTATCAGTAAAAATGATAGGTGGATTATCGTGTTAAAAGTATATACAAAAGACCTATCAGAATACAAATATATATGTTTCATTAAATCCGCAGTGTTTTAAGAAACCTACTCAAATAGTCAGCTTTTTCCGCCAACTATATTATGTACAACTCATTACTCTACTAATTCTTACGTACGTTTTTAAATGTAACTGGGTTGTCAGGTTTTTGTATTGTGCTTATATTCACTGCTTAGTAGTTTTGTAATATATGGGCAAATTTTATTTTCTAGGTTACCACAGGCTCATCTTTGAAGTCAGTGACAAGTTATCTTGGTCCCGATAATGAAGAAGCCAAGTTTCATCATACTGACTCTCAAAATCTTGTCGGTATACCCGGATGTCTTCAGATTGCATCGCATTCATTGGTCTCTATGGTTATGCCTATAAAAAATGTTGAGATTTATTCAAACAGAAACACAAAGAAAAGGTTAAGTTTATATTCATCCAACGGAAGCCTAAAACTTCCCCAATTTATGTTGCATAGTTGTGACAAGGATATGCTTCGCGAGGTCAATTATTCAAGCAGTACTGAGTCTTCAAATACTGCAGAAGACACATCCAACTTCTCAAGTGGTTACTACTCAGATAATTATTTTAGAGGAGAAAAGAAGTGTGATAATAGTGGAGGACGTCTGGAAATGAAATTTCATCATCCATCTCATCGAATCCCTTTGTTTTCAGGTTAGTTCACTGTCATACATATTGCTTTTGTTCCTCAGCCTTTACTATAAATTAAGACATTGTTTAGACAGGTGGGAAAGTTTGTTTTACAAAAGGAAATTAGTTCATTTTGCTTATCAATATATTTGTAAACCCTGAAGCGTCTTAAATACTTGGATAGGACACGAATGATGTGTTTTACAAACAATTGTGAACTTCTACATCATTTCTTATTTCGTTCGTGTTGATGATTAGGAACAAAAGCTTGAAGTAGTGTTTTGATTCGTTATATCAACCAGTCAACCGACCAACCAGTCAATATCAACACAAAACCAGGCATTGTTACGTAACGGTTCAAGTTGCCACACTTAATATCAGCAAAACAAGTAACAAAGTAGTAAGATGAAAGATGAAAAAAGAAAAATTGATTGAAAGCAATAGAAAGCAGTGAAAGAGAGGATTGATAAAACGCTCGATTCCATATAGCGGTTAAAAGGAAGATAGAGTGTGAATACACCTGCGCCATTGACATAGATTCCGAGCTATATCACCTTGAGTCTCCAACCACCGCTTTCTGTTGTCGCGTGGACCCCAACAGGCTAGTCTGCATCTCCCAATATTATATTATTATTATTAGTCCCTTGGGTTCCTAGTGGAACATAGGGCTTCAGTAGCACGCCTCCAGTGACCTCTGTTCTCTGAGATCTTTTGAACCTGGTTCCACGACAGCCCAGAAGCTCTCATTTCCTCCTCGCATGACCTCCTCCATGTCACCCTCGGACGTCCAACTCGTCGCTTCCCATGGGGATTCCACTCGAGGGCCTGACGCGTGATGTCCTCAGTCGGCCTTCTCAGTGCATGGCCAATCCATCTCCACTTCTTCCTGCATATTTGTTGCGTGATAGGTTCTTGGTTGGTTCGTTCCCAGAGTTCCTTGTTGCTTATTTTTTCTGGCCATCTGATCTTCAGCAGCGAGCGTAAGCAGTTGTTGATGAATGTCTGTAGTTTATTGGAAATGCCTTTCGTGACGCGCCAAGTCTCTGAGCCATACAAGAGCACTGACTTGACGTTGGTGTTGAAAATCCGTATCTTGTTCCGCATGCTGAGTGCAGAAGATCTCCACACTGGTTTCAGGCTAATGAACGCCTGTCTTGCTTTTCCGATTCTGACTTTGACGTCCTCGTCCGTCCCGCCTGTAGTTGAAACAGTGCTTCCTAGATAAGTGAAGGAGGTTACTTCCTTCAAGTTTCTCCCGTTGACGGTGATTGGAGTTTGTTGTTGTTGTTGATGGTGGTGGTGCGGTATCTTCATCACTTCTGTCTTCTCTATATTCACCTGAAGTCCCGTCTTAGCTGCCTCTTCTGTCAACTTGTTAGTTTTTGCCTGCAGATCTTCAAGTTTATGTGACATTAGGCATAAGTCATCGGCGAAATCCAAGTCTTCTAGGTTCTTTTCCGTCGTCCAGTGTATCCCCCTCTTCTCGCTGCCTACTGTTTGCTGCATGATCCAGTCCACCACAATAAGGAATATCATGGGGGATAGTAGGCAACCTTGTTTCACTCCTGTCTTCACTTCAAAGGCATCACTGAGCTTCCCATTGTGGATTACTTGGCATGTGGCATCTTCATATAGTTGTTGAATGAGGCGGATAAAGGTTTGCGGTACTCCGTAGTATTGAAGCAGTTTCCAAATTACTTCTCGGTCGACGCTGTCAAAGGCCTTCTCAAAGTCGATGAAGTTGAGGTAGAGAGCTGATTGCCATTCTATGCTCTGTTCTATGATGATACGAAGCGTTGCAATTTGGTCTGCACATGATTTGTACTTCCTGAAGCCTGCCTGTTCCGGTCGCAGTTTTGAATCCAGTGCATCCTTAAGCCTCTCCAGGATGATGCGGCTTAATATTTTACTTGGGGTGGACAGGAGAGTGATTCCGCGCCAGTTCTTGCAAGCACTGAGGTCTCCCTTCTTCGGCAGTTTGACAAGGTAACCCTTCTTCCAATCGTCAGGTACCTTCTCTTCCTTCCACACCTTCTGCAATAGTGGTGTGAGCATGTCCGCTGTTGTCTCTGCATCTGTTCTCAGTGCTTCTGGCGGTATTCCATCTGGTCCTGCTGCTTTCCCGCATTTCAGTAGCTTTATGGCGTTCAGGACTTCCATTTTCGTTGGGGGATTTATGTTCACTTGTAATTCAGCGGCTGCAGGTGGTATTTCTGGACGAAGTGCAGGTGGTGGTCGATTCAAGAGCTTCTTGAAGTGGTCGGCCCATCGTTTCCTCTGTTTCTCTTCTTTTGTAATTAAATTTCCTTCTTCATCTTTTATTGGTTTCATCTGTGTTGGTCTCTTCCCTGATAGCAACCTGGTTATTTGATACAATGTCGTCAGGTCTCTCTTACCTGCAGCCTGTTCTGCTTCACTTGCCAGTGTGTCGTAGAAGTGTCTTTTGTCTTTGCGTGCACTCTTCTTCACTTCTTTGTCCAGTGTTTTATACATTGTGCTCAGTTCCTCTTGTCGTTGAGCATCCTTGCACTGGTTTATCTTCTGCTTCACCATCCTCCTCTCCTCTATCAGCTTCCAGGTATCCGTCGAGATCCATTCCTTGTCTTCTTTCTTCTTCCTTCCTAATACTGTTGTGCAGGTTTCTTTCCACATAGCTTTCAAAGACTTCCAGTGTTCTTCCACACAGGTTTCTTCAGGGATGTTGCTCGATGTCTCCCATTTTGTCTTGATGGCTGCCTTGAAGATCTCCTTTGTAGTTTCATCCTTCAGTTTCCGAGTGTTGTACTTGAATTGAGGTCTATCACCAGCTTCCTTGAAGGCTTTTAACTTGATTTGGAAGGTTCCTTGCACTAGGTAGTGGTCTGAACCTACATCTGCTCCTCTTCTTGACCTTGTGTTAAGTAGACTGCGTCTCCATTTTCTTGAGATTGAGATAAAGTCGATTTGATTTTTAGTGTGTCCATCTGGTGAAATCCATGTCGCTTTGTGGATATCCTTGTGCCTGAACACACTGCCTCCAATCACCAAATCGTTGAATGCACAGAATTCTGCAAACAATTCTCCATTCTCATTCATTTCACCTAGCGCCTCTCGACCCATGGTTAGTTCTCTTCCCGTGTTGTCCCCTCCCAGTTTGGCATTCATGTCGCCCATTAGAATTTTGATATCGCCAACTGACGTCTTGTCCAGTGTTGATTGAAGTTGTCTGTAGAATTCCTCCTTTTTCTCTTGCTCTGCATTATTTGTAGGTGCATAACATTGTATGATTGTGACCTTTCTTCCTTTTGAGTTGAATCTTGCTGTCATGATCCTGGAGGAGATTGGTTCCCACTGCATGAGAGCCTTCGATGCTCTTGAGGACATCATGATAGCCACTCCCTCAGTGTGCTCGTGGTTGGCGTCTGGGTGACCGGAGTAGATTATTGATTCTCCAGTTGACAGTTTGGAGAGTCCACTCCCATTCCATCTGCTTTCGCAAATCCCAAGCACTTCGATGTTATACCTTCTCATCTCCTTTGCAATCTGGGCTGCCTTACTGGGTTCAAACATCGTGCGGACATTCCATGTCCCCACGTTTACTTTCGCTTTCATCGAGAGAAGACACATCGGCCAATTGGCTTCCCGAAGGCTTTCACCAACTGGCGTCATTTCGCCTCTCCGATTCCAGCGGGGAATAAGTTTGTTTTCATTTTTTATATTTTGTTTGTGCTTTGAAGTTTCTTTAGCGGTTAGATTTGTTTTGTGGGGTAGGGTTGCTAGCCCTATGCCCAACCTTCCCTCTTTACCCGGGCTTAGGACCGGCTAGTAACTAGTAAACTAGTTAACCAGGCGAGGTTATCTCCCAATATAGCTCAAACCAATGTGCAAGAACTCAATACAATGATGCTATGTTTTAGTCTGGCCCATCTGAGCCTTATTCCATCTTGAAAGTACTTGAACCAACATTGTGCAACTAGTCAGACAGTGACTTGGCATGCATAACCCATGTCCCAACCATCCCAGTCGATGAAACTTCACAACTTTATCCTTTCCTCTTTAAAACCCTACATATGACTTCTGCGTTACTTACATGGGGATACCACGACAGAAGGTCTACGCTACGAAGGAACCGGTAGTCAAACACAAAGCCTTCTCAAGTCTTCTACTTTTAATGGCCATGTTTCACAGTTATACGGTAGAACACAGCGAACTGCATTGCATTACACTGGACCCTCAGTAGGCGATCGGGTATCACCGTGGCGCCACAGATGGCGTAAGTTGACAAGCGCTAGTCGGGCGTTTTATATTCGTGCAGAGATTTCACTGGCCACTGAGCCACCAGAGCTGATCCTACTTCTCAGGTAAGTAAAAGCGGTTAGTGCATCCAACCACTTCAGTCCCTATTGTTAATCGGTGAAGACCAATCCTGGGGCAACAATTTTCATTTTGGTGGGGAGAAACGCATCCCAAACATTCTCAAATTAGCAGTCAAGGTGTCTAGAAGACTTTACGTCTTGTCAGCATCTTCACCTAACAGAACTATAGCATCTGCGTATTCTAGATCTATTAAGGATTTTCCAGTTATTAGATCAATCCCTGTGATGTCAGATGACGAGAGGGAGAGCTCCCTAAGATTATCTATGACAGTATTGAACATGAATGAAGAGAGTATGGGCATCATTTACTGACACCACTTGGTGTACATAGCTCACCTGACAGCTCATGATAGGCTCGAATACGCCCACGGGTGTTCTAGAAAAGAGCCTTCAAGAGAGTGATGTACTCATTTGGTACCCATATGATCTCTCGATCGACAGAGTTGAGCACCGCCTTCAGGTCGAGAAATACAACTAGTGTAGACCGTCGATAAGTGGGATGCGTTACAAATTCACTTGGTAGTCGGGCAAAACCTTTGGTAACTAAAACGAAATTAAGATCTGGTCAGCGGCCGGGTCTCGTAGTTGAATTGACATAGAACCGGGCCGCTAACCTGAATGTCCTTGGGTCGAATCGTGCCTGTGCAGATTTCCACTTCACCTTCAATCATCATGCAGTATCAATAGAAGTGTTCCAAATCACGGCTCTCTCAAACAGTCAAACTGATGATATGGATATATCAATAGATCAACCAACCAACCAATCATTCATTGTTTCAGCAACAACAGGTCTAACACTATTGTATGATTGTCCGATTCGCCAAATTTTAAATCAGTGCATCAAAGGAGAGGACACAACGATGAGAGATAGAGAAATGATGGAGAAAGTCGTTGAAAGAGAAGAAGGGATAAAACGATAGGGAAATTCCATATAATGATTGGTTGGAAGGTAATGTATGAATTCATCTAAGCCAGTGAGATCAATTTTGAACTATATTACCTAGAATCACTAACCATTGATTTTGATTGTCATCCAGACTCCAGCTGGGATGTCTACATTTCCCCATACATCTGAGACTCCCAACCGCTGACTTCATGAACTGACGCCATGTTTCACTCTGGTTGACCTTAACCTTTTCCAACCTGAACCTACTTCAGCTAGTATTGTTCAGTGTGGTAGACGGTGACTGGTATGCGTAACACATGTCCTAGACATCTGAGTTGAAAAAGGTTAGCAAGCTCACCAAGTGACTTACCTCTTTCACGCATGATTTTCGTTTTTACTTTCTTTATTTTGTTAGCATGGTTGCCTCAATGCTCATATCATCAAAGACGCGTTAAGCAGGGTGTACACACTCACATCTTCATTAACATACTTTTTGATTTCCAGTATGATATTGAATTCGTAAATCAAAATTTGTTGATGGGCGGTCCAGTTTAAGAATTATATTACAAGTTTAATTAGTTCATGTTAGTGGTCAGTATTGTTGGGGTTTGCACAAAACATACGCTTTTGTGTTTAGCACACGGTTACATACTTGTTTATTAGGTTCTGAGTTGTTCTTGGTGAATTTCACTAGTACCTTTCTTTCTAATCAAGTTTCTGTGTGTACAGTCAGAAAATCTCCAGTAAGAATTGTCATATATCACCTCTGTTTTGGAATAGGCATCAAAGGGAATCAACACAACTGTTATGTACAACTTTTTGAATATTTGTTTGGTTGTTCAGTCTTTCCAATGATTGTAGTGAAACCGATAAAATCACGTCTGAGGGTAAGAACTTTTTAGACAGATTAATTTCTTATGGTAGGTAATTGACAAAATTAGAATTATTGTTTATTTGAGAAACAAATTGTGTATGAAATGTGTGATATACATTAGGATCGTCCAACAGTTATTAGCAGCATACTTTTTATTTTCTTTATTTTTTTTAGGTACACGAACCGCTAGCTGTGTATACATAGCTAGCGAAGGTGTCTCTGTTATCGTTGAGATGTTCCCTTGATATTTTGTATCTACTTCTGGCGGTGTTGTGGTATTATCCTCAGGTCATTCTGCATTCTTTGTTGTGAGAGAAAGAAAGAAGAACAGCAAATCTCCATCATTCTCTTGTTTGATGAAGATTGTGCTAAAGTCTTAGATTTTATGAAGGCTATCAATGTTGAGACCCATGTGATTGAGAGTGGTTTTTTAACCCTTTCAATCACATTTGTTGACGAATTTTTGCTGTGATTTTGCTGAATTTGGCAACGGATTGTGAACAAAGTGACAACTCAAATGTGTAACGAGTTACCCATAAAAAACGTGGGTTTATGGGCTTAATTTATCGAAAGGATCTCAAAAGAATTTGCTTTTCATTGCATACGGAAACGGTAAGGCATCAACGATTAAGTTCAGGATCAGTTTGTGGAGGGTTGATGTCTTCAGAAAAACGAACTATTACTGTGAAAAATATCTGAAATATTGTATTGATCCAAAAAATCGTAAACATTTCTATTCTCTTGTCAAAAAGTGACGTTCATTGAGTAAAGACAACATCCTGACTGAGGAATTTCATTGGTAGTGGTTTACTCCATGTGAAGTTAAATTTTGTGGTTCAGGGGAAAAGATGAAGAAAGAATTTTATAAAGCATTGCATATTGTTTCATTTCTAGGATTATTATCTTATTGCCAATTTCAATATTTAAATATTACGAACAATAAACTGTCTAGTTCTATTTTGTTTGAATCAAAAGCTATATAAGTAATCCATTGAAAACCACTGAAAGAAATCAACTCCTTGTTGTAAATCAATGAAGTTGTTTTAGTAGCTCACATGTCAGCCAAAACTATATTAATAAGCTTAAGAAAATAAAAAGGTTTCTTTATGATTATTATTAATTCATCACTTGGGATTCAAGTATAGTGAAAGGATATATAACTTACGATTGTTTCTACTCATCAACCTGTTTTTAAATCGGACTAGCAATATTTCTTTTTAGTTTTATCTCTAATTTTTACCTTTTAGATGGGCACTTGAAATCAAATCCAGCATACATAAGCAATGTCGATCTTCACCATCATATACGTCATCGTAAATTTGCCTTGACAAATATCTATGCTGGCCTTAATTCTAGTAAAGGCAATGGGTCTTCTGGTTCTTCCAATCCTACTCAATCACACAGTAATTATGTAGGTGGGAAGTCGAATTCCGCTACTACCAACTTTAATCAATCAAGTATGACGTCTGTACATGAACATACTCGAAGTTGTGGGGCATTGGAACGTTTATGCAGTTTATGGACAAATTTAAAATTGGATATAGCAGAAGAAGAGAAATTCTATTACATGGATGAAAGATCACTAGAACGAAGGGTTCATGCACAAGCATCGAATATAATTTCACCTGTATCCTTCTAAATATTTTCCAATGTCATACTCTATCTGCTGACTGCAGATACTTGAGCAGAAAGTTGATATTTTTGTCATATATCTTAATTCCACTATACTGTCTTCCGAAATTTGACTTTGATTTGGGAAAAACCGTCACATTTATTTTTAATATTAAATCCTGTTATTTCTGACAGAATTTGTTTTAAACCCATCTACTGTAATTTGAGTAGAAGTGGATTATATATATTATATCTTATAGCCTAACACATGTTGAATTAATATAATTTTTTGCACTTTCCCGTGAATATTATTTTGATAATTTTGATCTTTATTTAAAGCATGTTGAGAATTCTCTTTCTGTTTCATCTTATAAATGTGATTCAACTTTTTGCTCTATCAATGTCCGCGTTTATCTCCACACTATCGACTGGAACTCATTCTATGTCCTTTTTCCTTCTA
The DNA here is from genome assembly GCA_944470555.2 of Heterobilharzia americana. Lineage (NCBI taxonomy): Eukaryota > Metazoa > Platyhelminthes > Trematoda > Strigeidida > Schistosomatidae > Heterobilharzia > Heterobilharzia americana. The sequence goes on along the minus strand of OX104130.1, from coordinate 50,293,687 downwards.
ATAGCTGTTCTAATCTCATATATATGGTAACAATTTTGTAGTGATTCTCAGAAATCTCCACTCGAAATTTTCACCATTCCCATACTCCCTTCGTTTTTGTACTTAGAACATATTTATATTTGTGTAAATTATACATTTGTAAATATATGACATATGAATGCTACGTTACCCTAAATATCAGAAGATTGTAAATTTCCGATGTCTGCAAGTATATTGACCATGTTCTTGGTTAAAAATTATCAATGTTTTCTAAATCCGTTTAACTCAGCTTTTAGCATATGTATTTTAGTTTAAGCGTCTAAAGAGCTAGTGAATATGTAATACTTAAAGTAAGTAAATAAAATGAAATATTTATCCAAAAATTGATATTCTGAATATCTGTTACAGTGATGTTAATGTGTGCTGAAAATTGCTTGTAGAAAGTTCTCAAAGTATTTATATAGAAAATACTGAAAGGGTGTATGTAGCTTAATATACGTAAACTTAAAAACCCTAATTGATCATTTCGCATCACTTGATAATTAGGTAGTTTTGTTATTTGTTTGAAAATCACTGTTGGATATTCTCTAAACCAGTAATTTATAACTTGAATACTGTAGGACATTTCTGTTTGTTGATTTATTATTCGTTTAATTGTAATACTTGAATTTGACTAAATTGTGCAGCGAATTGAATCCCACCTATTTATGTACAGGGAGTCAAGTAAGACCATTCATGATGTTCACCGTGGGATGTGTGAACTCGTGCTCCATTACTGAGCTGGGGTTACTCAACTTAGTGAATAATGGAAGAGAATTTCAAGCGAAAATATCCACTTCCATTATCAAGTTGGCGTATACAAATGATGTTTACTTATACTGCCGACAGATATGCCACATCTTTTTGCTACATCCTTTATGACGCAAGTTTTTTCTGACGTTAAGCTTCTTGTCCACTTTTTTCCATATTAGGTTTATGTATGAGTCAATTAGTTTAACAGGATGTAACCACATATGTAAATGATTTGATATTAGATGACAGTAATCAGTACTATCAAACCCCAAAACAATAAACTGGTGAGTATTTCAGTTACTTCAATAAATAATTCAGATTCTCAACATCTTTATTTCTAGTCATCACCAATCTTATGAGCTTTTATAAACTTCAGTATGATTATTCGGACGAAATAAACCACCTGCTAGCTATTTGGAGCATATATATGACTCAGTTTCAAATAATATGTAGTTTACTGCCTACTTTGTCTACATTTTAATGTCACATCATGTGTGATATTCGTGTTGTCTGCACTGAGTAAGCATAGACTTAACGTAAACTGAAAGTATGTTCTTCAGCGATTGAGGAGATTACTTAACTGTTCTGAATTACAAACAAGTGTTTCGGTTCTTTTTTAAATTTGCTAACTTCATATGGTCACACTTCGTTAATTCATGGTTGATCATGTAGTGTTATTGCCGCGCCTTCCTGAAAGAGTATCAACATGTTAGTGTTGTACATTGAAAAGCAGTTGTCTTGTTATAAGATTTCCCTGGGTAGTAACTCATATTTCACTCATGTCTCTTTTAAGGAGTAGACACTGGCACATGAATACTTTAAATCGCAGTCAACTGAGAAAACAGATGATCATTTTGTTTGTATACGACAAGGACTTTCATATTGACTTATACATTTTATGGATTATATGTGCTTAAGGTTATTCAGCACTGTAATATAACCAACCTCCAAGTCCTCTGATACTTTTTAAAGTTGTCATGGAGAGGCTCTTATTTTATGGTTATGTACTCTACTATGCACTTCGATACCCAATTATTTATTGCCTTTAATTGGCGATTTTATTTGACTGAAACGTGGGATTTCTGAGTCCTCCTCGCTCGCCTTTCTGGAATCTTGGTGTATTTTATAAAACAGATAAGTAGTTTCTCTTTGAATAACTGTGATCATTTGTTGCAGTTTTGGTTAACGTAGTAAAATACGGTATGGATTCAGGGGTGTGTATTAGGAACTAACTTGGTTGCCTGCCACTGTTCTGAAACGCCAGTTCATATTGTCAAGCGCTGATTATAATGCGCACTAGTTCGTGTCTAGTTGCTGAAACCACATGACTGAGAAAATTTTCTTCGTGCTATTCCCAGATATGAGAAAGTGGACAATGGTGAACATGTGACTTCAGTTTTGAATAAGGTGTGAGAAGGATCATGATTTATAACCTAAAGTATATGGAAGCTATTTGATTTGATCCTTTTCATCAGAATTTATTAAGATGCTTCAACTAATTCAAAAACTCCGAGAATGATTAACAGGCTAAATAGATGAAATCCGGACTAGATAAGATCCTTCATAAGATGGGAGTAAAACTTGGGTATCACGGTAGATTATTATTCCATTTTAGTTTGTTTATTAAGTGTTTCACACAGTGCAACAGTAATATTTACCAATTTTCATCATGATCACAATTTATTGCCTTTAGTCATTATTAAAGTAACTCTTCAACTTTGAAGCATAGTTTATGTGTTTCTAATTCTTTCTCTTCCTCTGTGATGTATGAAAATTAAATCAACAAACTGAAATGGAATTCTCCATAAGAATGGTAAATAATAGTGCCTAATGAAAACAGAGCTGATTAAGCAACAATCGGAGATCCATAATAACCACTGGGTGTGCAAATACATTTCAATGAAATTGAATCCAGTAAGGCCATTGGTGAGTGGAGTAGTAACCGTAAGAAGATAGAATACTAGTATACTGTTTCTATCAAACATTTTAAACAATACGTACAAAATTTCTGCGATTGTTCAAGTAACATTTGAAGGCCTTCTAATGGCTTACCATTAACTATCAAACTGAGAAGACACTGAAATTGTATTTTCAACCTAGGGAGATGTCTAGGAGTTTTTGACAAACATGCAGTGGAGAAAAGACTCTGTGCTTATAGTTAAGCTCTGATCAACTAAAGTACGAGAAGAAAGAAAAGAGGAGTGACAAATGGTGGGGTTCGGTTTAGTGTCGTTAAGATGAGGATAATGTGTGTATACATCTGCGCCACTGCCATCGGTTCTGAGCCATATCACCTAGAGTCTCCAACCACTGGTTCCTCTTATCCCGCAAGAATACTGATTAGTGGAGAAAAAACGCATATGGTAGCATACCACACAATGTAAAACTACCTTACTTCGTGTGATGATGAAAAAAGACCACGATTAGGTAGCCAAATGATAACAAATTTACCCGTCAAGTCCTTAATATTAAGCGCTGATCAAAGTCTATTGATCAAGTACAGCTCGTGACCCCTACGATAGATGACTTGATACTGCGATGGTCTGTATTTCGGTGTTATATTTTATGATTCAATCCGTAGGAAGCCATTAATTTATGTTCCATGCTAGCAAATATACCCTACTTATGTGTGCCAAAACAAGAGACCTAGTTTTTAGAGCTTTTGTGAGTTGATTCGTGAGATTTATCATCAAGGATAACGTCGCTAAAGTTGTGTGTAGTTGACCGGATGAGATTTCATGGTCAACAACACTTTAATATTCTATGCATATCTCGTAGACGTGACATGCATACATGTCATAAAATGCCAGAGTTACAACTGGTGAAACTTGTTGTCTAACTCAATAAGGGCTGAATACATTGATTGGCTAAATATATGGTTGGAGTCCGATTTCAGGAAGTCATAGGTACTATTCTACAAAGTCAGATTGCCACCAAGAGCTAAAGCATTGCAAGATTTTCAAAGAATTTGGGAATCTAGTAGGCAGTAGGAAAAAAGCTTGAGTGCTTACAGAAATCTGAAATCACATAACATTGAAGACACACATTTCTTACAGAGGTATCCATTTTGTTAAAATTAGTCAAGATGATCATAGTGACTTGATGATAGAGTTCTAAGAATAGCTGCTTTAAAAAAACAGCTAAGTTCTCGATTTGAAATAATGTAGCCGATTTGTAGATCAAGATGGAGATGACAGTGGCTTGGTGTTCTCTGAGCCTCGATATTTTATCGCGAACGTCTCGTCACTAGACTTGGTGACATCTTCAGCACTAACTTCATAAAGAAATGAAGCGTATCCAATTCTTACATAAACGTCTAGATAGTGTTTCTATTGACCTTGGGTGTTGTCCAATTGTAAGCTGGGGAAGAGATTTTTGCCACACGACCTCTTTGACTTCAAATCTCTTTCAGTCACACCGGTAGATAATCTTTATTGGAGTGAAATTGTGCTGTTTGTTGCTATCACACTGTGCATCAAAATTGATTTGTTTGTTGAATTTATTCTTGGTCAATGGATAACTGTTTTTCTCTTTTTCAAAGTAGATTATAGATTGGGTCTATATCTACATGTTTGTAGATTGACTTTTCGTTTGAATGGCAAGTTTCTAGGAATTCTCTTGCAGCTTTTGGACCTGCTCTTTTAAGGATTTCCACATTCTCCCAATCGAATTTATGATCGTGATTGTCTGCATCCACCGCAATCAGGGAGACTACGTCATATCACTTTACTGCTACCTACCCCAGGTAATCTAATTTGCTAATTTCATACTGTAGATACCTCTTCATCCGTATAAACTGGGATATTTAAAAAAATTCTCTTGGCTTATTTTGTCACACAACTTGAGTAACATTATATTTAGCCATTATTCCTCAAATTATCTTTCTTAGTTTATTTCATTCGGCTCTCATAAAGGCCTTCTTATTATTTTATTAAACTGTCATCTTATAGTGCTACATAAGCCGTATAATCGCTTAGAGAATCAATTATTTTGAACTGAATCCCAGAAACAATAGATCCTATTATTAACATACACATAAGACTTCTCTGACTTGACTTCCTCAACTGTTTAATATTATTAACAAACTGATAAACGAAATCTCATTATTGTTGATGCATAATTCCTCATTATGAACACACATAACTATAGAGCTTGAAGAAGAAAGAATATTCTGTTCACTCAAATGACTTTTGAATTATGATGGGAATTTTTAATGGTTTAGTGAATTATGCGTATATATATATATATATATATATATATATATATATATATATATATACATACATATATATATATATATATATATACATTATACATATACAAACTAGGTGTGGGCATGTGACTCTGAATTAGGAAACGGAAAATCAATGTGATTTCACTAGTTCTTTGTAAATAAAAATCAATAGCCTTACTTGACCTAGAAATTCAACACTTGAAGAAAATAGTTTGCTCTAATATTTAATAACATGTAAGTGTGTGAAGAACTGGTATTATTCCTTGATTTCTATATATTTTGGTTCAAAATTATGTTAACATACCATTTTAAAATAAATTATCGAGCAAGGTCAATGAATATTCAATGCACTGAGATCTTCAGATATTTGTTCGAATGGGACACCGATGTTACACTAATCGGTTGTATGTTTCACTACTTTTCTTCTAAAAACTTTCGGAAATACCGACAACTCAGTAGGACGACGTACTTTATCTGAAACTTGTGATGTATTGGTGCAACGTATTTGGAGCAATCTAGCCAAACACTTGTAATGTATATTTATATGAAGTATAACAATGGATCGATAGATTTAATATAATAAACGATGTAATAAAGGATCACGTAGTTAGCTTAGGTGTCAAGTGACATGAGAAGAGGGCAATAATATCCCAGTTATTTTTGGTAATCACGCTGAGAGAGTCAATGTAACAACATATTGTTTGTGAATACATAGAAGAGGTCTAAACTTCCTTAAAGTTAGAGGTTCAATCAACCTGTATGTATACCTTGAGTTGGTTTTGTAAATAGGTTTAAAAGGTGCATGCAAATTAACCTTATGATCCACTTCGGTGATATGATTAGCTATAGACGAAACTGAACATCTGTTGCTTGAATCAGTGGGTTCGTTCGATTTGATTTTCAGTTTTAACCATTTCGGAATGTACTGACTTACACAGATCGACGGTCTCTCCTATACATATGTGTCTACGCGTAGGTGTAAACTGAGAAATGAAATTTGATACGATCCCACGCTTCCGTTGCTATAAAGGTTTACAGAAGTACAAGGTTTCATTTTCTGTACGATGTTGACGTTTGAAGAAAAGTATGTTCTCCGGATGGCTACAGCAAGTCTTTATTTGGTTGTCATTTTCTGTGATTTGCACACATACGGTAGCGCGATATATATAACAGTTACGCTGTAATCTGTTTGGTATAACAGCAGACTCGTAACACCAAGGCTGTTACTTTGAATCCTTCTATGAGCTGACTGTATCTTAATACGACCAGCATTGTGTTTGAACATAACGTTTTCGAAATCATCAGCGTTTTGCCCTGCATACATAACTTCAAATCACGAAGTATTCTTACTAAATTCATCCAACATACATATTGTTTGCCGATTTATAATTTCTCTTAAAGTATACTTGAATTTATACTTTGAGGTGTTTATTAACTGAAATCAACAAAAATCAGATTCTATTGTTTCTAATTTATAATATTTAGTCATTTAAATATATTTGTGGCTGTCAAGATATGTTTCACGTAGATTTTAATTTTTCTGTTTTCTCATACTATTTAAGATCTCTTACACATCTATGCGATTCTTGGTTAAATAGTCTAAGCAGGATGTTCATTGGCTGCAGATTTGTTTGTGTATAATATTTGTTCGTAACTTAGTGATTAATCAGGACTGTATTAATATGATAGAAGTTCGCCTTTTATCATCAGTCAGCATAATAACTACAACTACATTATATCATGGATTAGTGATTAGTTGGAATAAACACTTTTTTGCAAGCCTATTGAAACGTCAATCTGATTTACTGAATAATTTTAAGATTTCACATACTAATTAGTCTATATCTGTATCGTACTCATATAGACAGCTATTGGACAACTCGCTATCAAATACTACTTGGTTTAAGATCAATAAATGAATGTATAAAATACCTAAATCTAAGTAATCTCCTGCGACGTCAGAGGGTGTTTTTAGTTTCGATGGTGTTGTGTTCTCTGAGCTGGGTGGTTTAATCGTGAAGTTTTTACTTTCTAAACAGCATCATTTGCACTAACTTCAGAAGGAAGTGAGAGCTATAAGGTTTTCTCCACAAATGTTTTAGTAGTTTGTCCTGGTGGCCGTGTGTGTGATTGGTTGTTTCTGCCAAAGTCTTGTCATTTCCTTCATATTTGTTTCGATTAGTTATCCTGATGATGTGAACTTCGATCTTCTCGTTTTTTCCAGTTGGTTGACTGACTGGGTTGATGTCAATGTGTCTGTTGATTTCTAACTGACCTGAATGTCAAGCTTTTGAAAATTCCCTAGTATTCCTTGTATTTCCTCTAGCCAGAATTTCCATATTTTCCCAGTTTAGTTTATGTTAGTAGTTGTCCGTAAGCATTGATATGAGCGAAGATATGTCATGACCTTTCATTGTTAGTTGATATTCATGTAGACAGATAGGAAAAAGGCGATCACTCTGTCTCATATAATTGTTTAAAGGTAGCGTTTGCTTTGTCGTTTATTGCTATCGTATCTTTTGGCCCGGACAACAGAGTGAAGCGATTTTGTGGTGTTGTCACCCTACGTTTTTCTCTAGCAGGTAGGGGTACATTCGTTTTCACTGTATATTTTGGCGTCTTCTTTGTGCTGATTGACTACCACACACTAAGGGTCCATAGTTCAGCCATCCATAGATAGAAACATCTTACTGTTTTTCATCTAGAATAATCGTTTTACTTCAGATTGATAAATAGACTGCTCTTCTGAATGCTTTTTATAATCCATCATGTTTTCTTATTTATCCTTTATCAGCGACTACATGTAGGTAAGATACTGATTATTTAATGCTGATGCACATTCATTTATTTAAGATTGGTCTTTTTAGGTAATGACAACACAACCGGGCACTTAAACAATGTTGGTATGTAAAAGAATTATCTAAAATTAATGTTCCCACTCATTCTTACCATAATGAGTGATATCCTAGATCTTGCAGTTCTGTTTATGATTACTGTCTATCTAACGGTAGATCACGCGTCCAGATTAAATTCTAGTCGCGTCAAACTGCATTTCACTTGGTTCAACAACCGGATATTATACATCGTGTTGCCGATTTGAAACTTTTTCTACCTACCAATATTTAGACAGTTAAGCAGTAGTAGTTCCTCAACGGCAGTGGCTTACGGTTTTATACATGAACCCGTTAAGCGTTTTCTTTATTATTGTTTTAACTTGAAGTTATTCCAATTTTATGAATTTCTTCGTTATTTGTTTCCAGCTGAAATGTCTTTTTTTGTATGTTGTTGAGAAATGTAGTAACTCAAAGTGTTTCAATATTATTCTTTGATTTGCAAGCAGTCTTGAGCTGTTCATGCTTCTGACTTGAAACTGTTTATTTAGTAACAGTTACTAAGGTCGGATGCATACAAAGACCAAGTGATTGGATAGTCTTACTGAAAGAGCGTTGGTATGTTAGGCTAAATTGGGCGCTAAAATGCCATTCACGAAGGTCTTTAACTACTCGTTTTGTACAAGCTTTTAGTGCGCCGATTCACATACAACTAAATTTCGAGTAAGTTTTGTAGTAAGATTTTTAGCACAGTCCATCGTCTTAATTTTCGTTAAGTTTTCGTTTCATAATAATCTTTTATGTTTAGAATTAGCATTCATTTTTGAGAGACAGCTCTTGAGAAAGTTTCAGATGAAAGGCATTGTCAGCATTCACTGTAAATAAGCTAAAATGCCTCCTTTCAAGGCCTAATACAGTTTTTACACCATCCAAAGCATGTAGTTACCCTATCAGTAAGTCATTGTTTTCAAGTGCTTCACAGATTCAAAACTTTAAACAGTCTATTTGACCTCCAATATACCGTTTCAGCATAAATGGCCTAATAAATGGCCTAATTTATGAGAAAGATTATTGGTCAGGTATGACATTGTAAGAAGAAAGATGCAGGCATTTTACAGTAAGAGAATCGATATTACCTTGGATTACCATTCTGTCAAATTAAATGGTCAATTTCATGACTGTTTGAAAGAGCTGAATTTCTGAGCCACATTATTCTAAATATACCGTTGCTGAGCTCAGGTCCAAACAAATGCAATGAGCATACGGTACTCCGATCGTCACGATCTAGTCTGACTGCCTGGGGTATCCGAGACGATAGGAATCGTTGGTCCAAAACTATTGATGACATGGCTGAAATACCATCGCAATGGCGCAAATGTATTCATTCTTTGTCGATATCTAACTCTTGAAAGCTCTCACTAATCATTATCTTCAAATCGTGTATTCTCTCACAACTTTATTTTGATATCACTCTTTCTCTATTCACCTTTTGTGAAGTGTAACAAATTTAACCGATATACCTGTGTATGAGATACAACGTTGATTTTTTCTGTCTGATCTAGCCATCATGTAGTACTGATGATTGGCTACAGTTATTTCTAACTATTAATATCAGTCAGCAGTGTTCAGCATGTACTTCAAGAAATTCTTTTGTCATCCACAGGATCTATTTATTCTACCAGGACGGACTGACGAAAGAATATGGTGGAAGAAAAGAGCAAAGTGTAAATATCATTTATGATATATTTGTAAACTGTCGCTATTTTGCGTTCATGAGTGTCCATTTTCATAATTGATCAGTAAGTTAACGGCAAAATGGGACCTGGTGTTACTGAATCATAGATCAAGTGGCCAAATCTCATATCAGCACACTAAAGTAGATGGTGCTAAGTTGAAATAAAGGAGAGGGTAGTTAAGAATGGTTGAACATCGTAGAAAGCGATGAGAAAGGGACAAAACAACGATTCCGTATGACGATTAAGATGAAAGTAATGTGTGGATGCAGTCGCTGTATCACATAGGGTTTCTAACCACTGATTTAAGTTGTCATCTGAACTCCAAATTAAGATGTCTTCTCTCCACTACACCGTTCCCGCTAATTTCAGAGACTTCATTAACTGGTGCTATGTTTTATTTTCATCACTCTTGAACTTTCACTACTAAGGGAAATTTCAGCTAACACTCCACTTGAGATGAGCTAGACTGTGACTAGGTATTTATGACATGTCTCAGCAGTCTGAGTCGATGAAGGTTCACAAGCTCATCAGCTAACTAGTTTCCTTCGAAACAAAACTCAGGTGTGGCCTGTGTATTACTCACATGATGGCTCCATGACGCAACATCCATACTGCGAAGTCAACTGTGATACAACATTTGTAGCCTTCCCAGAAAAATGTAAACTGCTGCACAGTACGCTGGATCTTTTAACAACTGAATGTTTTACCCCATTTCACTTCTTCAGGTTAAGTTAATTTCTATTGTTACATATAAATGCTGCCTTTTCCATCTTTTTAGCCTTCGCTGATTACTGCTGCTCACAGTCATTGTGTAGACTCTTTTTCAACTGACATTTGACCTCGTTCAGATGCTCTTTGTTTTAGGAGCCTGTAAAAATGCGTTCACTGGCATCTATGGATTTGGAAGAAGCTTATAATGTCCACTGACTCCTCCTAGCCTTTTCCTGAATCTTATTTATGGTCTTTTCTGCTGTTGTTTGCAGACTACAGATGACGCCAGGCTTCTCCAGGATGAATGGCTTTCTCCTGCGCCAATAACTGTCTAGCTAGCTCCTCACTGAAATGAACCTTAACATTCTCATTTCCAAACCATCTTGTATTTGTGCTTTAACTGCATCTCTTGAAGTGTAGACATATCCGTGCTCGAATCAGCGTGTGATCAATTTGCAAACATGTGCTTCAGATGCAGTAAAAATCTTCCACCAACAGTCTGCGCCGGTAAGTGATGGGAGTGATGTGTACCGTAATACTAGAGTAATTACACTGCAAGGAACTTGGTTACATGAAATTTATGATGATAATTTGATCTCTCTGAATGATTTCAAAATGTCCAGTCAAGATCGATGTAGCTCTAATAAGAAACGTGGAGGTGGAGTAGCTGCCTTCATCAATACCCATTGGTGCATTTCGAGTTGCATATGCTTCAAATTCTCAAATGACTACATAGATTGCATCACTGTACAATGCCACCCAAAACATTTGAACAAATATTGCTTTATTTATACAACAAATATTTATGTGACACTTGGTTGCAGTTTCTCAGAACTATCCAATTTCTCTGATATATTCATGGAATTCGTAGCCTCTACACTCTGTGGTTCCCTGTCGATAATATGTGGTGATTTTAGTTCTTGTGAACAAAGCTTTCTCAAAACTCTTGTTCATCAATACATTGTTAACTTCACAACACGTCAGGATGCAACACTAGACTTAGTATTCATCAATGATACTGACATATACAAAACTCGGAAGAGATCCCCACTGTTCAGCTCACATCATTACATTATACGTGTTTTGCCCAAAATATACGGCAAACTACATAAAACAGCTTTCACATATACGAAGATTGTACATAGAAACTATTGACTTGGTAGCATACTTAATCTAAGCGAAATGCTTGAATATACAGACTGGAATATGTTTGACAGAGATGCTTTGAATGATACTGTTGGTGATGAACCATGCTATGTCAAGTTCTGCCTGGATATATGTTGCCCCATTGAAAAGCTTCTTCTGCTCTTCAATCGCATATCTTCTCCTCAGCCTAGTAAACTAAGGAGAGAAAAAGAAAGACTACATAGGGTAAGTGATAATGGTGGTGCTCGTCGATTGGACGTTTTAATTAGGTTGGGAATTAAACATTTGAGTCTACCATACAACCAGAAATGTTTGTCATGCAAAGGCTCTTCCAACATGTGGAAATGTTTCAAAGACGTGACTGGAAGTAAACACCTTGGTGAAGAAGCACATGTTGACGTTTGTGCCTTGGACAAATCGTTTATACGTCAACCCACTTGTTCGACCCCACTTTGTCTACCTATGTCCAACGAAGAATGTTGTCCAGAGTTCACCTCGAATTATGTTTTCAAATGTCTCAAATCCATGAACCCTTCTTACAGTTCAGGTCTGGATGGTATGTCAAGCTTCGTATTCACGAAATGTGTTGATATTTTATGCCATCCATTAGCTAACATGTTCAACAGATCGTTTTTAGAAAACACTTTACCAGCTGCCTGGAAAGGTGTTAAGATAGTCGCCATACCTAAGTCTAGGACTCCGGGTGCATGTACAAAGTACCGTCCGATTGCGGTTACCTCTTTGTTCTTAAAAATGATGGAGAAGCTAATAATACCTGTGCTCGAGCCCTCATTGAAGGCTTTTGGAGACCCTGATCGATTTGCATATAAAGCAGAAACAGCACCTTGGATGCTACCACTCTCTTATATCACGGTATTGAGAATAGTCTTGATAAGAATGCGAAGCATGTCAGATGTGCCATTTTAGACTGTACTTTGGCATTTGATTCTGTCCCAAAACCTCTTTTGCTGGACAAGTTGACCGGGACAAATACTGAGTCCTGGATAATCAGCTGACTGCATTCCTACTTCTGTGATAGGAAACAACATACTGTTCACAGAGGGAAGCGCTCCACCTCATTTCTTACTGTGACTGGAGTTCCACAAGGAGCCATCCTTTCCCCAGGTATTTCCTCATTCTTTCTGCATGACCTACCAACTTCATCTGGTACCAATTTCATCAAATATGCTGATGACCTGACCGTTTTTATACCTATCTCCTCTTCAGCAGGTTGCTCCCAACTGAATGATTTCCTATCTACTGTTAGACAATGGTCCTCTGAGAATGGTCTTATGCTAAATTCTTCAGAATGTTAGAACATGAACTTTAGTTTTAGTTCTCATGATTGTGTTCTGTTGATAGTTGCGCATTAGAGCGTGTCACAAGTGTGATTTATCTTGGTGTGTTTTTCTTCGGACCACTCCTGGTCTTCTCATATCCCACTAATTTCCAAAAGAATTTTTCGCCTAACTTTCTATATTAGGAAGCTGAGAGTATCTGGTATTACTCAGCTTCTCCTCTTATGTATTATAAACTCCTGCATCTTGCCTGTGTTCCTCTATTGGCCCCTTTTTTCCTGGGTTTCTGAAAAATGAGTATGCTATATTGTGTATAGCTTTGAAGATTGTCAGCAGAACTAGTGGTGTACCCCTTAATCTTTTAGTTGGAACTTTTGTGAACAAATGCATTAACTCACGTAAACATCTGGTAGGAGTTATTTTATCAGCTGACCAACATCTTCACTCGAAGCTCTCTACGTGTCAGTCATCTGGAAAGACGAGGAACAAGTACGTGAAACTCTATGCGCGTACTACAAAATGTAGAAGCTCTATGATGCCATATTTAGCTCGTCTGTTGTGTGATAAAGAAAGTATTAGAAATGAACTGACTAATCAACTTCTGCTTTTGACAGCAAAGTAACTGAAGATGAGCGTGTTACTATTTACGTATTATGAATCTAATTACCAATGTGATTGTATACATAGACTGACTGTGGATTTTGAAGAAAGTTGTAGATAGAGAGAATATTTTTATCTTTTTTTTGCATGCAATTTCTATTTATTTCACTTTGCCATGTATACAAATACACTAACTTTATCCAACTGATGGTATATGACGTTCTGAAAATTCAGTAGAGTATTCCTGAAATAGCTTTCATAATGAAGCTATTATTGTTATTATTATTATAAGGTCAGTTTGAGGTTAGTGAACCCCACATCAGACAGTGTATGTTTATGCCTAGAGTTAATTCCGATAAGATTTCTGTTGTTGTCTTATCAGACATGTTTACTTCCGCATGGGTTCCGAAAATCCTGAAATTGTTTATCTGAGCTGCTCATTCTACCTGTTCGTTGAAATCACCTGTTAAGACAAGCGCATCTGAACGTTTGCCGTTTAGTAGGAGGCTACACATTTTTCAAAAAAACTCATCTACCTTATACGAACTTCAGTCAGTGCATATGTTGGGAGAGATTACTAAGGGAAAGATAGACATATCTACTACTCTTTGGAGTCCTCAGTGCACCATTCAGTCAGACAGCGCACAGACTACCGCCGACTGTGATCATTCTAACGGTTTTTCTTCTGTTTCTTGACTTAACTTTATTTATACACCTTCAGGACCACAAGAACTAGTCACTGAATCTTCAGAAACTGGAAGGTTGAGTTTCATAAACTTATCGCATTGGTCGGGTAAGATTAACTTACTAACAACGCGTGTTTTACAAACACAGCTGACGCTCATGGCTTTGCATGGCAGAATTTTGCTTAATGAAACTTATTTTCTGACTTTATGGAAGGAGGATGGAGATATTGAAAGATTTGATGCATTTTTCAAAAAGTATTCCCAGGAAATCAGATTCTGTCTCATGAGCAGAAATCGTCATCGAATTCTTCAGAGCCCAAAGAAATCAAGGGTGAAGTAGGAATATGGGTGAAGAGATGCAAAGAAAGATTGGAATGTAACGATGTTGAATTTTGGTTGTGATCAACAAAGATTTAACTACTATCAGTAATGTGAGGGTGGTTGACACTTTTCGGCTGACCACACTATTGAGAGTTACTTCTTCTTGAGATACTGAGAAAAAAGTTATTGAGAGCTTGTCGTGCTACTTGAGGCTGATTACACAGGACGGTTTAGAAAGTTTAGAATTTAAGTATGATTGTCCTTTATTTAGCTATAAAAGCTATGCTACTGGGAATGGAGTTCCGTAGCACAGAAACAAGTGTGCTATTTTTGAAACCCTTAATTAACTGACCCACCTTTTTCTCATACTTAAGGCAACATCAACACGAACTGTTATTCATGCATGGAAAACACGTAACTGATCTCACACCTGCGTTCAGACAACAGCACGACGTCACACAGGAACCATCATCATCATTATCAACATAGGACCAGGCATTACTGCGTAACGGTCCGAGTTGCCACACCTCATATCAGCACATCAAGTAAAAAGGTAGTGAGGTGAAGGATGAAGATAAGTGAATGCAGTCAAAAGAAATATAAAGTATGAGAAGAAAGGAAAGAGGAGTGACAAAATAGTGAGATTCGGTATAGCGTTGTTAAGATGAGGATAATGTGTGTATACATCTGCGCCACTGACTTCGGTTCTGAGCCATATCACCTAGGGTCTCCAACCACTGGTTCCTCTTGTCCCGTGGACCCCAACCACCTAGTCTGCATCGTCCTACATGGCTTAAACCAACAGTCAGAGACTTCATACATTGGTGCCATGTTTTAGTCTGGCCACCTCGGGCCTTTTTCCAGCCTGAACCCACCTCAGCCAACATTGTGTGACGAGGCAATCGGTGACTAGGCATACGTAGTACGTGTCCCAACCATCTCAGTCGATGAAGGTTCACAACCTCGTCGACTGACTTACCTCTTCTCCCTAAAACTCTACACCTAACTTCTGCATTACTCACATGGTGACACCACGGAATACGTCCTATACTACGAAGGCAACGGTGGTCAAACACCTGAAACCTTTTTGTCTCTCCACTTTCAATGGCCATGTTTCACAGCCATACAGTAGAACAGAGCGGACTGCTGTGCAGTACACGCGACCCTTAATAGACAAACGAATATCACGGCGGCGCCATAGGTGGCGCAAATTGGCAAAAGCCAATCGAGCCTTTTGTATCCGTGCAGAAATCTCATCGGCAACTAACCCACCGGAGTTGATCCTACTTCCCAGGTAAGTGAAGTGGTCAACACACTCAACCACTTCACTCTCTATTGTTAACCGCGGTACCGCTGAAGACCAGTCCTGGAGCAAAAATTTGCATTTGGGTGGTGAAAATCGCATCCCAAACATTCTCAAATTCCCACTCAAAGTGTTCAGAAGACTCTGCATCTTGTCAGCGTCTTCACCTAACAGGACTATGTCATCTGCATATTCTAGATCTAAGGAAAATTCACCTGTGATCGGGTCAACGTCTTTGTAATTAGGTGACGAGAGGGAAACCTCCATAAGAATATCTATGATAAAATTAAATAAGAATGGGGATAGTGGGCATCCTTGACGGACACCACTTGATGAGTATAGCTCCCTGGACAACTCACCATAGGCTCTAACATGCCCACAAGTGTTCGAGTAGAGAGCTTTCAATAAGGTGATGTACTTACTAGGCACGCCTTTCAGTGACAGACACTGCCATAAGACTTCTCGATCAACGGAGTCAAATGCCGCCTTCAGGTCGAGAAATACAGCTATTGTCGGGCGTCTGTAAGCATGCCTATGTTCCAGGACCTGGCGCAGTGTGAATATTTGGTCGATACATCCACGGCCAGGTCTAAAGCCTGCCTGGTTTTCTCGGGCTTGCTGTTCCCGAGCTCCACTCAGGCGTCGGAGAATTATAGAACTTAGGATCTTAGACACTATGTTTGTCAGGCTGATTCCTCTGTGGTTATCACAAGAGGACTTCTCGCCTTTCTTGAAGACTGGGATGATGAGTGACTTAGACCAGTCGGAGGGGATCGTATTTGATTCCCATATACTGGCTAACACTTCCGTTAGCCTGACTAAGAGAACTCTACCACCATTCTTGTATACCTCAGCAGGTAGTCCGTCTGGTCCTGCTGCCCTTCCCCGTTTCAGGCTACCTACCGCTTTCTCAACTTCTTCTTGTGTCTCTATGTCCCATTCAGGGTCCGACTGGATAGCGGGCAGCGCAATGGTGGCTGGAGGCCAGTTAAACTGTTCCTCAAAGTGTTCTGCCCATCGTCCCAGTCGCCTTCCCTGCGAGTGAATCGCCGATCCGTCCTTCTCCGCTATAACCTCACTAACTGTTGTTGACCATTTCCCCCCAGTCTCCTTAATAAGTCTAAATAACTGTCTACTGTTACCGATCGCCGCTGCCTTTTCCATCTCTTTAGCCTTTGCTGCCCACCACTGTTCACGATCGTTGCGCAGACTTTTCGTCAGTTTATTTTTAAGTTGCGCTCGCTCTTCATTGTACTCAGAGCCTGCAGGGATGCATTCACGTGCATCCATTAGTTTGGAAGAAGCTGCTGATATCCACTGGCTCTTTTTAGCCATTATCTTGGAGTCGGCTACAGTCTCCAGTGCTGCTTTTACAGTAGACTGAAGATGGCACCAAGCTTCTTCTGGATGAGTGACAGTCTTTTGTTCCGATAACTGCCTAGCCAACTTCTCACTGAACACGGCTTTGGTGTTTTCGTTGTCCAGCAGAACTCGTAGTGGTTTTGTTGCCAAATTTTTTCTACGTCCATTGAGACGCAGGCATATACGTGCTCGGACCAACGCATGATCGCTGTCCAAACACGTACTCCAGAAGGAGCGGCAGTCTTCCACCGATCCTCTCCAGCGATGACTAATAGCAATGTGGTCTATCTGTGTCCATCGCTGAGTCGAGCTCGGTGGACGCCAGGTCAGACAGTGCCTTTCTTTATGTCTGAAATTTGTGCTGGCTAAAAATAGGCGGTTATCTGAGCATAGTTGTAATAGGCGATCACCGTTATCTGTACGTTCAGCTGGGATTCCGAAAGTGCCACCTAAGTGCCTTTCTGCCTCACTCAGTCTACCCACCTGTGCGTTGAGGTCACCTGCAACAACCACTACGTCCGAACGTTTGGCTTTCGAGAGGAGGTTAGACAGTTTATGGTAGAACTCGTCCTTCACTTCATCCGAACTACAGTCAGTGGGTGCGTAAGCAGAGATTACAAAGAGACAACGGCGAGTCTCACTATTCCTTTTAGTTCTCACTGTGCCGTTCAGCCTCATAGCGCAGAGGCGACTATCAACTGGGATCCAGTCTAGTAGTGAGTTTTCTGCCCTGGTGCTTAATGCTATACCTACACCTGCAAGACCACGAGAGCTAGCTATCGAATCTCCAGAAACTCGAAGGGTGAATTTTGCAGATTCACCAGATTGGTCAGGAGAGGTCAGGTGAATAACCACACTTGGGTCCTGTATGCGTGTCTCACAAACACAGCACACATCCATGCCCGAGTTGCTAGAGTCTTTGCCAACGAAGCCTGTTGGCCAATTTGACGGAGGGTGCGGACATTGAAGGCTCCAATATGTAATTTGGAGCGTGGTTTAAGGAGACCAGGGATGCTGTTCTGTGGACTCAGATCGTTGTCGAAGGCTGCGAGAAATTGAAGATGATGCAGCATCATTAATTAAGAGACGTGAAGGAAGATTAGAAGGTAATGATGGAGGAGGAGGATAGCAGTCAGAAGAAACTTGGGTGCTGACAGAGTTGTGAGGGCGGTTGACACTTCCCGGCTGCCCACACCGTGGAAGGCTATTTCTTCTTAAGGTACCTGAAAGAGATTTGTGTGACCGCAGAGCCCATCGGACATCTGCTTGAGGCCTGTCACACCCAGCCTTTTGAGTATGATTATTTTGAATTTTTGTATTTTTGGGGCCGGATGGTCGAAAGGAAACGACAAGTGAACCAACACCGCCGGCCCGGCAGACCGTGGGGCGTGGTGGAGTGTGTTATTTTTGGGGCCGACCTTTTCTAACCCCCCCTTCCACTGAGAAGGCAGCATCAGCTTGGCACTGCTGGTCATCCAAGGGAAACACCTTACTGCTGTCACACCCCATCCAGCTAGCAGCAGTACGACTTCGCCCTCAGACCCCCATCATAGTGTAGCAATTTACACTATAACGGTAACTGCTTTTCGTCTAACCACTACCCAACAGACCTTTCTGGTATGGTAGGACCTCGAGGGAACAAGCGTTCCACCAGCATAGCTCGTTGGGTCATTGTGATATGCAAGCCCGACCACCACGTCAAGGTAGCAGCTATCGGTAGCTGTTTACACTATAGCAGTAACTGATTTTGTCTTACCAATATCCAACAGAAATTTTGTAATGGTGGGACTTGAACGAACAAATATTCTCACCAGCATTGCTTGCTGAGTTATTGTAATATGCAAGCTCAGCCATCACGTCAACGTACCAGCTATTTATCACGATAGCAGATATCAGTGCTTTTGAGATGACTTTATGATCAGTGCGCTTACAGAAAACCTCATAAAGGTGTTTCATATATATAGTTTTCTCTTTAAGAAGAGTGGATGGCTTCCGGACTGAGATAGCATGAATTCATCTCAACTTTTTAGATTCTTATGAAACTGAGTGGTAATTCCGAAATGAGACTGGTAAAAGATGTAGATAGCCATGTAGTTTAGTGAAACCTTTTTCAAACTCGTTCACAGTCGACAAAGACTCACGATTTTACACAATATCAATTAGATATGAAGTAATCGTAAAACGAAGAGTGATAAGGAAGGTTTATTGTCTGTATTATCAAATAAGGTCACATGAGTAAGTTACTGAGTTCATTGACGAGGATTAACTGAGATACAGGATATCTTAAGTATGATAAGTATAACTGACTTAACTGCCTTCGGTGGCTTTAAACGACGCTCAAACTATCTTCAAATATGAACACCTGAGTAACAGAATCCACGTTTTCAAGAAAATAATGGTCATCGGTTGATTATTTCAATCGAATTATGGTCCAGGACACTACTCATGATGTCATTTGCACGCTAGATACATATAGTATAATTGCAACAAATGTAGACCCTGATGACCATGGTAATAAGAAATTAACAGCTGCTTCTTTCTGGTTCAATCTCAAATGCCTTAGAAACATATTTGACCTGTCTTACTTTTGGTTATTTTTTGGGATTTCAGGCGCTCATTCAGTATAACCTTTGCATGGCTGCAATATGACTGACATTATTATCATATCATTATTTGTCCCTTGGGTTCCTAATGGAACATAGGGCTTCAGTAGCACGTCTCCAGTGCACCCTGTTCTCTGCAAACCTTTCAACCTGGTTCCACGACAGCCCAGAGGCTCTCATTTCTTCCTTACACGACCTCCTCCATGTCACCCTTGCCTCCAACGCCCAACTCGTCATTTTCCATCTGGGTTCCACTCGAGTGCCTGGCGTGTGATGTCCTCAGTCGGCCTTCTCAGTGCATGGCTAATTCAATCCATCTCTACTTCCTTCTGCATATTTATTGAGTGATAGGTTCTTGGTTGGTTCGTTACCAGCCACAGTGAGTTCCTTGTTGCTTATGATTTCTGGCCATATTATCTTCAGTAACGAGCGTAGGCAGTTGTTGATGAATGTCTGTAGTTTGTTGGAAATCCCTTTCGTAACGCGCCAAGTTTCTGAGCCATACAGAAGCATTGACTTGACGTTGGTGTTGAAAATCCGGATCTTGTTCTTTGTGCTGAGTGCAGTAGATCTCCACACTGGTTTCAGGCTAATGAACGCCTGTCTTGCTTTTCCGATCCTGTCTGGCTTTGACGTCCTCGTCCGTGCCTATGCCACCTGTAGTTGAAACAGTGCCGCCTATGTAGGTGTAGGTGAAAGAGGCTACTTCCTTGAAGTTTCTCCCGTTGATGGTGATTGGAGCTTGTTGTTGGTGGTGGTAGTGTTGGTTGAGTATCTTCATTACTTCTGTCTTCTCTACATTCACTTGAAGTCCCGTCTTCGTTTCCCTGCCTCTTCTGTCAACTTGTTAGTTTTCGCCTGTAGATCTTCCAGTTTGTGCGCGTAAGACACAAGTCATCGGCGAAATCCAAGTATTCTAGGATCTTTTCCCCGATCCAGTGTATCCCCCTCTTCTCGCTCCTCACTGTTTGTTGCATGATCCAGTCGACCACAATCAGGAATATCATGGGTGATAGTAGGCAATCTTTTTTTACCCCTGTTTTCATTTCAAAGGCATCACTGAGCTTCCCATTGTGAATTACTTGGCATATGGCGTCTTCATATAGTTGTAGAGTGAAGTTGATAAAGGTTTGTGGCACTGAAACCGTAGTGTTGGAGCAGTTTCCAAATCACTTCACGGTCGACGCTGTCGAAGTACTTTTCAAAGTCGATGAAGTTGAGGTAGAGGGTTGACTGCCATTTTATACTCTGTTCAGTGATGTGTTGAGTGGTGTTGCAATTTGATTGGCATATGATTTGTTCTTCTTGAATCCAGCCAGCCTGTTCCGGTCGTAGTTTTGAATCCAGCGCATCCTTTAGTCTCTCCATGATGGTGCGGCTTAATATTTTGCTTGGGGTGGACAGGAGCGTGATTACGCAGCAGATCTTGCAAACACTGAGGTCTCCCTTCTTCGGGAGTTTGACAAGGTAGCCCTTCTTCCAATCAATCGCCAGGTACCTTCACTTCCTTCCTCCCAGACCTTCTGGAACAGTGGTATGAGCATGACCGGTGTTGTCTTTGCGTCTGCTCTCAGTGCTTCTGGCGGGATTCCATCTGGTTCTGCTGCTTTCCCAGATTTCGGTAGCTTTATGGAGCTCAGCACTTCGACTGTCGTCGGAGGGCTTGTGTTCACTCGTAGTTCTGTTGCTGCAGGTGGTATTTGTGGACGAAGTACAGGTGGTGGTCGTTTCGGCAGCTTTTTGAAGTGGTTGGCCCATCGTTTCCTTTGTTTCTCTTCTTTGGTAATTAAATTTCCTTTATCATCCTTTATTGGTTTCATCTGTATTGATCTCTTCCCTACCAGAGAGTAACTTGGTTATTTGATACAATGTTGCCAGGTCTCTCCTATCTGCTGCCTGTCCTACTTCACTTGCCAGTGTGTCGTAGAAGTGTCTTCTGCTTTTCCGTGCACTCTTCACTTCTTTGTCCAGTGTTTTATGCATTGTACTGACTTCCTCTTCTTGTCGTTCATCCTTGCACTGGACTGGTCTATCTTCTGCTCCACCATCCTCTCCTCTATCAGTTCCCATGTGTCCATGGAGATCCATTCCTTATCTTCTTTCTTCTTCCTCCCTAACACGGTTATGCAGGTTTCTTTCCACATAACTTTCAAAGAGTTCCAGTGTTTATCCACACAGGTTTCTTCAGGGATGTTGCTCGATATCTCCCATATTGTCTTGATGGCTGACGTGAAGATGTCCTTTGTAGTTTTATCCTTCATTTTCTGGGTGCTGAACTTGGACTATGGTCTTTCACCTACTTCCTTGAAGGCTTTCAACTTGATTTGGAAGGTTCCTTGCACAAGACAGTGGTCTGAGCCTACATCTGTTCCTCTTCTTGACCGTGTGTCCATTAGGCTGTCTCCTCTTTCTTCACATTGAGATGAAGTCGATCTGATTTTTAGTGTATCCATCTGGTGACATCAAATCTATGTCGCTTTGTGGATATGCTTGTGCATGCACAAGGTGTCTCCAATCATCAAATCGTTGAATGCACAGAATTTTGCAAACAATTCTCCATTCTCGTTGATTTCACCATATGACTGCCATAATTCGTTTTATTCAATCTGAAGTCCATAGTAATAGGAGTGTTTACTATTCCATTTCGATTAATTTATCCATCAGGGAGCATGAAGATGAGAATGAGGTTTTCTGTAAATAGGTTTGAGATTTCATATTAGATTAGTTGATCTGATACAATACAGTGATTCACTATTATTCACTAGATGACGATTCAAACCCAATTTATTGCTCGGAATCTTAACTAGATAATCACACAACTTTCAAACTTCTGCTTTGTAAGTTAACGGCTCCTGATTCTTTTATATCCGGTTAGAGATCATGAATATAACTCCACATACCACGAACTTAATTTTCAATAACCAAACACTTTATTTAGAATTAATTGTTTACTTCCTCTGCTTCTGACGCTATATATGTGGGTCGATTTCTACATACTTGTTAGTTGGTTAGTAGAATCCAATATAATAAAGTAGAATTCGATTGATACTGGAAACTAGAACATTATATATATATATATATATATATATATATATATATATATATATATATATATATATATATATATATATAATGTTCTAGTTTCCAGTATCAATCGAATTCTACTTTATTATATTGGATTCTACTAACCAACCAACAAGTATGTAGAAATAGACCCAATTTAACAATCAATAGAGGAAATGATTATCAAGTGAAAGGTGAGAGGTCAGGGCAGAGAAATATCCAATAAGACCATGTTTGCAATCAGTGATAACACAGAAAAAGAAAACAAACACTTGTTTGTTGTTTCATCAAAACTAGTTACTAGTCACTTGAGGAGGAAGCCTGAAAGCTTACGTATAATATTGAGTGATGAAGATGTAGTTGATTGATTTTTACATTCTATTCTCAAGCAAGAGGTGTATGGTTCAGATCCTGTCTCACCTGGTTCAGGTTCAGCAGTTAGACAGCATCGAAAGCGTTTGGATAATTGGCGTCACTTGAAGCTGAGTGCGTAAACCTGTATTGGGTTCAGTTGCGAAAAATATTAGTGTCAATGGTATCGTATAGAATAATACTGAAAGCTTGTTGTGGAATCTGTGTATCTCAGATGGGGCAAGACCACGGAAACTATCCATCTGAATTATAAATTTTCTTCGCCGTTAATATTGAACCGTATCTACTCAAACATGTAATGTGTTTATTAAGCTGTATAAGACATCATCATAAGAGCGTTTTATCTCTTTTGGAGGCAGTTATTAGGAGCAGATAGTTCTAGACTACGACCTTGATGACATACTCATTTTCTGTGTTCTTTTAGAAATTCAATTTTTTCTCCCAACATCCTAATAATTTTGTCCATGAAAAGAGTCATTCCTGATATTTCCAATTTTCTGACACAGAGTCATTTTCTTAGGATCTCTGGCTGTCTTAATGTCGAGTTTCATACTAGGTTCAAGGTTTCTGAATAATTATCACTGACCAATTGGTAAAAATGATATTACTTTAAAGTTGACTAGTTTAATAGGAATGCTTTGAAGGTAAGAACACAAAATATGCCATCAAGGTTTAAACATTATATACGCTTTAATATCCCATGAAATACTATTTGGTACACTTAACAATGCATTCAATCCAGTCTTACAACTTGTTAGTTCTATCCGAAACAGATAAGTTGTAACCTTTCTGACGGCAGCACCAGGTTACGCAGAATTTCATTTCTGATGAGAAATCATTTATTTTGAAGTCGCAAATCCTGTTGCTGATGAGTGCCACCAACACGAAAACTAGGTCAAGGGCTTCAGTAGATTGTCTTTAACCACTTGACGTCAATCAAAGTGGGCCTTGGTGATGAGTATTCTAGCTTGATAAATACATGGAGAAGTAACCAATGGGATATTTGGCCAACACTTGGGACTAGACAGCACGAAACTGGACACTTATCAGTGACCGATCGTTGTAAGAATGGTGGTAAGGTTCTCTTAGTCAGGTTAACGGAAGTGTTAACCAATATATGAGAATCGAATACTATCCCTCCGACTGGTCTAAATCACTCATTATCCCAGTCTTCAAGAAAGGCGAGAAGTCCTCTTGTGATAACCACAGAGGAATCAGCCTGACGAACATAGTGTCCAAGATCCTAGGCTCTATACTTCTCCGACGCCTGAGTGGAGCTTGGGAACAGCAAGCTCGAAAAAACCAGGTAGGCTTTAGACCTGGCCGTGGATGTACCGACCAAATATTCACACTGTGCCAGGTCCTGGAACATAGGCATGCTTACAGACGCCAGACAATAGCTGTATTTCTCGACCTGAAGGCGGCATTCGACTCCATTGATCGAGAAGTCTTATGGCAATGTCTGTCACTGAAAGGCGTGGCGAGTAGGTACATCATCTTATTGAAGGCTCTCTACTCGAACACTTGTGGGCATGTTAGAGCTTATGTGAGTTGTCCAGGGAGATATACTCATCAAGTGGTGTCCGTCAAGGATGCCCACTATCCCCATTCTTATTTAATTTTATCATAGATATTCTTATGGAGGTTTCCCTCTCCTCACCTTATTACACAGACGTTGACCCAATCACAGGTGAATTTTCTTTAGATCTAGAATATGCAGATGACATAGTCCTGTTAGGTGAAGACGCTGACTGATGAGATGCAGAGTCTTCTGAACACTTTGAGTGGGAATTTGAGAATGTTTGGGATGCGGTTTTCACCACCCAAATGCAAATTTTTGCTCCAGGACTGGTCTTCAGTGGTACCGCGGTTAACAATAGAGAGTGAAGTGGTTGAGTGTGTTGACCACTTCACTTACCTGGGAAGTAGGATCAACTCCAGTGGGTCAGTTGCCGATGAGATTTCAGCACGGATACAAAAGGCTCGATTGGCTTTTGCCAATTTGCGCCACCTATGGCGCCGTCGTGATATCCGTTTGTCTATTAAGGGTCGCGTGTACTGCACAGCAGTCCGCTCTGTTCTACTGTATGGCTGTGAAACATGGCCATTGAAAGTGGAGGATACAAAAAGGCTTCCGGTGTTTGATCACCGTTGCCTTCGTAATATAGGCCGTATTCCGTGGTGTCACCACATGAGTAATGCAGAAGTTAGGTGTAGAGTTTTGGGGAGAAGAGGTAAGTCAGTTGACGAGGTTGTGAACCTTCATCGACTGAGATGGTTGGGACACGTACTACGTATGCCTAGTCACCGATTGCCTCGTCACACAATGTTGGCTGAAGTAGGTCCAGGCTGGAGAATGGTCCGAGGTGGCCAGACTGAAACATGGCAGCAATGCATGAAGTATCTGACTGTTGGTTTAAGCCATGTGCGGCGATGCAGACTGGGTGGTTGGGGTCCACGGGACAAGAGGAACCAGTGGTTGGAGACCCTAAGTGATATGGCTCAGAACCGAAGTCAGTGGCACAGATGTATACACACATTATCTTCATTTTAACAACGCTATACCGAATCTCACCATTTTGTCACTCCTCTTTCTTTTCTCTTCATACTTTATATTTCTTTTGACTGCATTCACTTATCTTCATCCTTCACCTCACTACCTTTTTACTTGATGTGCTGATATGAGGTGTGGCAACTCGGACCGTTACGCAGTAATTCCTGGTTCTATGTTGATATTGATGATGACGATGATGATCACCGATCGTTGTACATTAGCATCTTTTTACAAAAAGTTCATTAGCTTATGAAACAGTAACACCTAAAAAAGGGAAAAACCACTCTTTCTCTTTAAGTCTTTATCCCCTTAAAGATCTTACTAGATTTCAGTGTAGTTCACTAGTTTCTTTGGAGATGATAACTAACTTTATTAGACTTAAAACAAGCCCGTTACTATTGGGTTCAGACAATGCAGATATTTTTTGCATATGAGTGTCTTTATTGTAGTTACCTCCAACTTGGCATTACTGTGTCATGATTCAAATCCCTATTTTCTAAATCAGCATGAATTGAGACAAAACAAAAATCGGGGAGATAAAAAAATAACCAGAAGTCTCAGAAAGCTACGAGATAACAAGAAGGAAATAGGAGTTAGAGTCAGTTAAATGTGCTACAGCATTGAAGATGTAGAAGAGATACGGATGCGTTTGCACTCTCTCGATCGATTATTAGCCGTAACACTTGGAGACTTCAACCTCTTGGTTCAGTTGCCGCTCAGAGTAAGGTTTTATGTCATACGAATTGATTGTCGTCAAGTAACCGATGTAGCTGTTAAGATCATATTGTCCAGCACTGACCAAAATATGTCTACTAAATTTACAATGGAGTCAGTAAGCAAAGTGAGGCTATACTGCAGTGTTCTTTATTTAGTGTTAGATGTTAGGAATAAATCGGTGGAAAGCCCTTTCACTGCATTCCAAATTTTTAAAATAAGGTTATTTCAGTCTTAATAGAGTGAAAGTTAATTCATATCTTCGTTAGTTTTTACGACAAAATCTCAAATAATGAAACACTGATTTCATCCCTTACAATTCTGTAAACTTGTTTTTAAATATTTATCTCATTACACAGTTCACGATACTAACCGCAAGCATCAAAACATTTTGTAAAAGACTGATTGAGTGAAGAAATATATTTCTTTTCAATTAGGTCTTCATCTTGGGCTCTACACTAATATATAGGTTTACAATTTAATCAAATTACCAATCACGTGGTGTTTCGGAAATAATGATGTAAATAATCAATAGAGTTACTAAAATAGGAAATATGAATATTGATAGAAACAAGAAGGGAAAGAGGTGCACAAAATAAACCTAGAAGTTACATCATGTTGACGGCCACGGTAATGAAAGTGGTCGAACAAACTTCTTTTGGATACAAAGGCTAGGTTTGTGAATGTGGATTGCAATCGCCTCTGCTATGTGAAGTAACCGAGTGCGTAATCCATGAGGTAAATTAATTGGAATCTGATGGATGATTTTGAAGACTTCCAGTAACCACTTGATGTCCTGTGTCAACTAAGTGTGCAATTATGGAGCTCTTTATAGTTCTAATTTGTCCCTTGTTCAACCATGATGGGTAGTGCTCAGAAATTCGACGATGGAACTACCTCATTGTACGCCCAATGTAACTCGCTCCACAGGAGCAGTTGAATTGATAAATGCACATAGAAGTGGCAGAATCAGGCTGTTTGTCTTTATTTCTTGCACCTAGAATCGGGCGGTTATAGAAGGTGGGACATAATTTAGCGGCTGGGAATGCTTTATCAAGACTCTTTTTATGCGTTGTGTGATGATCTCACTGGCAGTGTCGCTCTTAAATTCCAGCTTCAAGAAGATTTGCTTCTTAGGAACTGTTGGCATTGTTGTCTTAACCCTCGTAATATTCATGTGCTTAGTTACAAACTTGTTTGGGTAGCCATTCCTACTAAGCAGATCACGGATGGTGGCGCACTCTTCCTTTATATCATCCTCTGAGCAAGTAGCTGATGCACGGTATGCTAAGCATTTCACTAGGTTCCTTTTGTATTGGAGGGGTACAGCACTAAAGAAGTGCATATGCTGATCTGTTGATGTTGGCTTTCTTCGCTCAATCAGTTTTTTTCTAAATATTTAAATGGGAATATTCAAAGTATGGAAAACATTTTGTGTTTATTTTAATTCCATGAAATTGGTAGAGAGTTTATAGCTGAAGCACTAGCCATCCAGAAGTTCAAACCATCGTTATGCGTGCAAAAAAGGTACATCCAACCTGTGTCTTTGACATGGCCATCATAAAGCCCTGTGTGCCACGGATTCATTTTGTATCACACGTTTACCTTATTCATTTTTTCTACTCTGTCATAGATCTAACCTGCATTACGTGATTACAATCTTATTTTCAAAATACCCTGTTTATTTTACTACTCTACCAAAGATTTAACCTATATTACATAATCACAATCTTATTTTCATGATCCCCTGTTTATTCTCATACTCTGTCATAGGTTTATCCGGTATTACATAGTCGCAATTTTATCTTCATAACCCTTCGTTCAGTTTCCTACTTTGCCATACATTCATCCTATATTACGTAATTACACTTGATTGCATAATCTCCTGTCTATTTTCCCACTCTAAACACAAATGTGTATTAATTAACTTCCTTTAGTTACTCAAAAGAGTTTAGTTATTGTTTTCTTTGCAATAATTAAGTAACCTCAGTAGTTGTAGCACATCACTACGATGGGGAATTTGCGTTGTGACAATATTCGACAGAATGCATCTACAAAGAAGGGTAGTTTGGCTTTTGCCAAGTTTGCACATCCATTTTGCTTAGCAAAATATCAAATACACATGCTTTTGCTGATTAATTCAAATCTCTTTTGTCAGCATCTACCAGCTTTTGCGTTTTTTCATGTATAAACACATCAGATGACCCTTATTTTTATTCATCGAGCACTTGTTACAGTTTCTACCACACGGAGAACATAGACAGAAGTGTTAATGAGATTATTTTCAATGATGATCTGAAAACTTAAGATGTTTTAAAAGTCTCTTCCATCACATCACTTTGATTGCTTCTTTGGATGATTGTTGAAATGAGAAGAAAAACGGATAGTCATTATATCTCGATCGAATGGTACTGTTTAATTAATTTGGATTCCCACTAAATGAGATACAATAGTTATCTATCAATTGAATCGCATGACTTCAGTAGCCTAATGCCATTTATAGTCGTCATGTTAATGTGGCATAAACAGATGTTTGTGTTTTATCCTAATCGCTATCCGATTACACTGAAAATTGCTAACTAGATCATTTCATAAAGCACACAATAGTAAAATTTTGAAACGATGGAAAACATTTGTAATTCAGGATTAGGATGTTGTGGTGTTCATCGAAGAGATAGGACTAACCTTGATATGATTATGAGCAATAACTTATGTTCCAAATATCATTATATAAATGATACTCTATCACTACTTGCTACATGAAATAAAACAGTCTAAAACGGAATTGAACGAATTTATTTTCAATATTATACCTTTCAAGTAACCTAACCACAAGGGTAGCAATTCATAAAACAACTGTTTTACTTGGTATTGCTCAGAAAGATTATTACAATATGTAAGTTAGAGCACCATACCAAAGTAGCTGCTGAAACTGTGGCTGAAAAGATTGCAGGATTTGTTATGCATAGCAGCAGTGAAGCATTTATCTACCACAATATGAAGGAAACTCAAATGTTGTGGGAATACAAACAGATGAACGTCCAAAGAAATAATCAGCTCGTCGCTTGATAACAAAGTTTCAAAACACATTTAATCCTTTTAAAGCCTTTTTGTACATTAAATAAATTAACCTAACGAACTTAATAGTTGCTATTTTGATCATACCTCATGTAATACCTTATTTGTCATTATACTCGAATACAAATTCTGTCGGGCCTTACTTCATCAGACACTGATGAAAAAAACCGACGATGTTATTCACTCAAGCATTACAGTGGTACTTATAACTATTGAAAACACTTTTAACAGCCTATTATATCCTAACCAAGGAAAATATAATTTCAACTTCTCTCAGCATTTAGTCACCCATACTGATTTTCTGTTTGATCACCTTAAAATCATTTCGTTGAGAAGAACTATACATGAAGGGTAAAATAAGCTGTAAATTCATGTGTACTTTCCAAAGTAAGCACACTGAAAAAACGGTGAGATTGGCTTGTATTTGCTTCTGCAAAGAAACGGAGAAAACTCATCTGGCGGTTTTTAAGGATGAATTGGTTCCAAAGTAGTTCTCAACACTGAAGAACATAAATTGGAAAAATAGTGACAACTGTTTCTTCCTAGTTTGGAATTCCTCACAGTGCACACAATGAGAAATGTCTTCAGATGAAGGGATCTTAAACGTATAAAGTACAACTACGAGAACTTTAATTGATCTAAGATATAAAATGGATACATTAGTGTCTTTTAAATAAGCACTCAGTAAAAAAATAGCCCTACTCTGCTTTGCTAAAAATACTTCAGTCACGCGGCTTCAACCTCAAGTCTGCTCACAGAAGTAGACGATAGTTAGTCTGATCTTGTCATGGTAATATTTCTTTGACCGAATAATATGACCCCTTTTTTAATTTGTAGATTACTTACAAATTTCAACTGAAACTACTTCATTACTTGTATTAAGTAATATTCATTAGCTTTTTCCTTAGTATGAGGTTTAAACCAATAAAAATAAAAAAATATTTATTGTACACACTGTTAGAACTCTGGAATCCTCTCAATTACTTATTAATGCATATTTTACTTTCTTGTTACCTATGGTATCGGCATTCACCATCTTCATGTTTGCTAAATTTAACTAGTTTTTATGTGGCTCTGTGGGCATCATAAACCTGTTACTACTCAATTTTGTATGACTTAATTGTGCCGCTTGTCCCACTGAGGCAGAAACTGACACCATACCCATTGGAACATGACCACATCACTCCATAAAGAAGCAATAGAAACTGCGAGATGAAGGAGTGCTGAGGATAAGTTTACTATTTAACAGACTGAAGTCTTGTTCGTTATCAGAATTAACCAAAGAAATCACTCCATCAACTGACAACGGCTATACACCATTACCCACTGAATAAAGAAAAAGCTATGACCCTGTCAATCCTTAAAGTTTTCTTGCCAGATAAGGTTTCCCATGTTGGGCTGAGTTAAACCACAGGCTTCCTCATATCAATTCTATAAAAGTTTCACCTTTTTAGCCACATTTCCCCTAGAACTCAAAGATCTAAATGTTCCCCGGGGACCCCTCATGATGTCAGTTAAAGAACCATCTTGTATCAGCAATCGGCATCGTTTCTTGTCATGACTACATTATTATCTGATTGTCTTTGAAACTTTGGCCTACGTTCCTGTTCACTGAAAAAATTCTTGCAATCCCAGAATTTCACCTCTAACACTGTCATGCAAATGCATTGCTCTTAACCATTACGTCGGATCCGAAAACTAGCAAAATATGATGGAAGTTCTATTTCATTATTCAATGAAATAAATTTTCAGGTATATGGACTTGCTTCGAACACTCATATTTTCTAAAATAAACGTGCCGTCGACACCCGTTTAATGGTATCTGGAAGCATGCCGATAGGCTGACAATACAAGATGATTAACCCATCGTCATTTGTTTAACACGGACATGGCTGAAACGCTGCACAGCCACTACATTGATCTGAAAACAAGCCCTAATCGCAACCAAGAGCTGTAAACGAGCAGCGGAACGCGACGTCGCAACCACTTTCAGGTGCCTAGATCTCAGTTCATTGGTTGAATTAAGTGAATCGTTTCATGGTTTATATGCTGTCATTTCCATGAGGAACAAGAGTATTGATTGAAACCATGTATTTTTGTAGCAATTCTCGCTCGAAGAATTACAAAATATTTACGCGTGACTTCGAAGATCACCCAAACTACTGACTGGTTATCCGAGAGATTGATCTGGTGAACTTTAGAGTCAAACAATATTTAGTAGCTCTTTTTTTCTATCTGTCGAGTTAGGAAGGAGAAATCATTCGACACGTATGGCTGCAAACTGTGGTTGATATTTGCTGATCATGTCGCAGTTACAAGCATATTCTACCGACTATTGACGAAACTGTTCTCTTTTTGTCTCCCAGTGGTTTTCTTTTTAAAATAAAATAAATCATTCAAATGCTTTCACTTTTTGCAGTCATGTGAAGCATACTTAGTATAGACTATAGATAACACCAAGATATCGGATGAAATATACTTTAAATTGAGCTGGTGACCTCTAAGTGGATAACCAAGAGGTTCATAGTAGTGATTAGATTTTGCACATCTTTACGTTTTACTGAAAGAATCGAAAATATGGGTTCATATTACAAACACTTTGATAAAATAAAGGATATATTGCTGATGAGTTCTAGATATCATAAAGATTGTTAAAACTTTTAAGTCTTATCTGAAAGTAGACTACTTTTGTATGTCTGTCAAAACACGATCAGTGCCTCTGAGTGATGGTTTCAAGTGATTAAAGCCTGCAGGCTATTTATGTTTATCTTGGAGCTCTTACAGAGGGATTTTCAACTCTGTAAAACGTGCACTAATAAAACAAAGCATAGTATGTTAACCCCGTAATGTGATAAAATAAGTGCGATTGGTTTGAATTCATACTTGACAAATAAGAGACTTCAAGTTTAATACATTGAAGGACGTGAATGTAGTATGCATATTTCCCGGAATTTTGTACTGTATCCGTCGTCTAACTGCGCATTTAGAGATACCTTGTACACTTACTTTATGAATGGGATTTTGGTGAACGTATGCATTATGACTTAAGTAATTACACAAGTGTTTCCTCATGTTATTGGGTTACTTTACCTTGAACAGTTATTGAGTTTCACTCATTATGCAATCACCATCCAAAGCTATCACATAATCACGGTTTAACACCGAAATTTGAAAGCTTTGGCAAGTCTTTTTTGTCAGCACTCGGTATTGGTTACGTTTCTGTGCTAGTCATTACATTTTACCCAGTTCCACAGAAGAATATTGGCAACCACCATAGAGCAGCGTGAATGTTGCTTACTGCAATAATTAATGAGATGGTTTCAAATATCAGAAAATTCATCAATTTTATGGGAGTTCCGGATATGTTTCACTCAGAAGTGTCTATGAGCACGAAACTGGCATTCAAAACTACCCGATGATTGCTTTTAGTCATCTAGTACAGTTTCTCCCCAGATCAACTGGATGCATATGAAGCAAGTGGAAATATAAAACAGCAAATACTTACCAGTGAAGATATTATCTCCTAAAAAGTTTTAATAACTTTTAAAAGTCTTAATGCTATTCAGATAGTAACATCAAAAACGTTATGATCACTACAGTCTACTGATAGTATGCACAAATAAACCCATTATAAACGTCACACTAAGAGAGGGATAGCTAGAGATTTGTATGACCTCACCTGGTTAACTAGTTCACTAGTTACTAGCCGGTCCTAAGCACGGATAAAGAGGGAAGGTTGGGCATACAGCTAGAAACCCCACCCAGGAAAACCAATCCAATCGCTGGAGAAACTACAAAGCCCAAAGAAAATGTAAAAAATAAAGGTAAACAGTTTGATTGCTGAAATCAGGATGACGAAATGACGCCGGTTGGTGAAAGCCTTCAGGAAGCCAATTGGCTGATGTATCTTCTCTCAATCAAAGCAAAAGTGAACATGGACATGGAATGTCCGCACCATGTTTGGAGCTGGCTGGCAACTCTGACCAGGTTGTAAAAGAACTGCGAAGAATATAGTAAACGAGTGCTAGGCTAGGAATCTGCGAAACCAGATGGAATGGTAATGGACTCTCCAAACTGTCAACTACAGAGTCAATTATCTACTCCGATATTGTCACCTAGATGACAACCACGAGCACATTCACTTTTCGAGCGGCTAGCATCATGTCCCCAACAATATCGAAGGCCCCCTCATCCAGTGAAACCAATCTCCTCCTTCAGCATCATGACACCAACATTCAAATCAAAAAGAAAAGTCGCAATCATACAATGCTACCCTATGCTATGCATCTACAAATAATTCAAATCGAGAGAAGAAGGAGGAATTCTACAGACAACTGCAACCAGGGCCGGATAAGACTCGAATTGAGGAAAACAAAATTTTAACGCATGCCAAACTGGAGTGGAACAACACAGAAAGAGCACTCATCATCGGTTGAGAGGCACTTGGTGAAATGATGAATGAGAATGGAGAACTGTTTCGTGACGTCCGCGCATTCAAAGACTTGGTGATTGCGGGTAGTGTGTACAAACACAAAAATATTCACAAACTGACACGAATATGATTTCACCAAGTGGACACACTACACCAAATATCAGATCAAATTCATCTAAATGGGAAGAAAGTGGAGACACAGAGAACCTGCTGGACACAAGATCAAGAAGAGGAGCAAATTTGGGTTTACACCACCCACTATCCAGTTGAAGGAACGTACATTCAAAATCAAACTGAAAGACTTCAAACGACCTGGTGATGATAAACAATAGTCCAAGTTCAACACTCAGAACAGAAATTGAACTGAGGGACGAAACCATAAAGGACATCTTCACGTCAGTCAGTCATCAGGACACACAGGTGGAAGACATTAAACAACATCCCTATGGGAAACTGCGTGGAACAACACTCGAACTCATCGAAGGAGATGTGGAAGGAAACCTGCATACGAAGTAACAAGACGAGACGAGACGAAACAAGACAAGGAATGGATCTCCACGGACACATGGAAGCTGACAGAGCAGGGAGAAGAAGATGGTGAATGAGAAGACGAACCAGTGCAGTACAGTGCATGGCTGAACAACGAAAGGAGGAACGGAACACAACCTGTAAAACACTACAGTGGACAAAGAAGTGAAGAAGAGTGTGCGGAAAGACAAAAGACACTTCTACGATTCACTTGCAAGTGAAGCAGAACAGGCTGCTGGTAGGGGAGACAGACACCTGACAACATTATATCAAATAACCAAAACACTATCTGGGAATAGATCAAAGTAAATGAGACCAATGAGAGATGGTGAGAGAAACTTAGTTACAACCAAAGTGAAGAAACAAAGGAAACGTTGAGCTGACCACCTCAAAAAACTCTTGAATCGACCACCAGCTATACCACCATCTGCAACTCGTCCAGAAATACCACCGGCAACCGCAGAGTTACCAGGGAACACAAACGCTCCAACAAAAGCTGGAGTGAAGTCATGAACGCCATAAAATTGCTGAAATCCGATAAAGCATCAGGATCAGATGCAATTCCTCCACTAGCACTGTAAACAGACGCAGAGACAACAGCGAACATGCTTGCACTAATTTTGCAGAAAAATTCGTGGGGAAGGGAGGAATGGCACCTGCTCGTTGATTGGAAGAAGGGCTACCTTGTCAAACTCCCAGAGAAGAGGGACCTGAGTGTTTGCATGAACTGGTGAGGAATGATGCTGCTGTCCACCCGAAGCAAGCAAAATATTAAGCCGCATCACCGTCGAGAAATTAGAAAATGTTCTGCATTCAAAATTACCACCAGATTGGGCTGGCTGGCTTCAGGAAGAACAAATCATTTGCAGATCAAATTTCAACGCTACTCTACACGTCATCATAGAACGGAGTATAAAATGGAAGTCAACTCTTCATCTTACCTCAACTTCATCGACTTTGAAAAAGCATTCGACAGCGTCAACCAAGAAGTAATTTGGCAGGCAGCTGCTTCAACACTACGGAATACAACAAACCATTATCAGCCTCATTCAACAGCTTTGTGCTATGCTATATGAGGCTACATGCCAAGTGATTCACAATGGGAAGCTACTCAGTGACACAGTTGAAGTGAAGACAGGAGTGGGACAAGGTTGCAACTCCATATCACCAATCATCTTCCTGATTGTGGTCGACTGGACTGGACTGGATCATGCAACAAACAGTGGGCAGTGAGAAGATGGGTAAACATTGTTTGATTGATAAGAGGACCCCAATAGTCTTGGATTTCGTCAACGATGAAGATTTATGTGTAGTGTCTTGTCGCACAGACTCGAAGATCTACAGGCGAAAACTAACAAGTAGACAGAAGAGGTGAGGCAGCCAAAACGGTACTTCAAGTGAATGTAGAGAAGATGGAGGTGATGTGGATACCCAACCAACAACAGCATCAAAAACAAGCACCAATCACGGGAGAAACCTAATTGGAGTAGTCTCTTTCACCTGCCCAGGCGAGGAAGCAACATTTCAACTACAGGTTGAAAAGACCGGAGAGAACGGAGTGCAATGGAGGCGTGCTACTGAGGCCCTACGTTCCATTAGGAACCCAGTGGAAAAATAAATAAATAATTGTGTTACAAACTTATAACCCTCTCTGAATTTGCTTCAGTATGACTTTTTAATGGACTTTGTGGAATGTACAAAGATTTCCGCCTATAGTTGAAATGATGCTTCCTCGCCTGGGTAGGTGAAAGAGACTACTCCAATTAGGTTTCTCCCGTGATTGGTGCTTGTTGTTGATGCTGTTGTTGGTTGGGTATCCACATCACCTCCATCTTCTCTACATTCACTTGAAGTACCGTTTTGGCTGCCTCACCTCTTCTGTCTACTTGTTAGTTCTCGCCTGTAGATCTTCGAGTCTGTGTGACAAGACACTACACATAAATCTTCATCGTTGACGAAATCCAAGACTATTGGGGTCTTTTCATCTGTCAAACAGCGTATGTGAATAAATATTCTAATTTTCTGGTGACCAATTCACACGATAAGGGGTTCCTCAGTTGGCAAATATTATAGGGGTATGTGTAGGAAGGGCTTGTCCTTTGGGACACTTTACTACGTTTTTACTTGCACTTGTGGAACTAGTAATATTGGCCGTACGATGTGCTCACTTTCTAAGAGTATCTCTGAACATTATGTTACATGGTTCAGGAGTGGAGTTTGCAAATCAGTTCTCAGTTCAATTCCTGAATACTTCCTCAACCGTGGACATATATCTCTAACATATTCCTACTTCAGTTTCATCTATAGAGTCAAAGAAGTGCACTTTCGAAACTCGTTTATGTTAGAATCACTGACAGTTCACCAACTAAAGCCAGATCTCTTATTTTCCTTTACTTTTTTCCTTCGGTCTCATCATAATTATTCAACTTACTATTACCACTTTTACTTTATCCCTTATTTTTTCTTTACCTTCTTTACGTCCATTAAGTTGACACTTAAGAACCACATTTCGCATCTACCAAAAATTTTCAGTTTGTCAAACATCTTACTTTTCTTGGTTATTGTATGGTCTCATAGATTATAATGCTACTTCTTCGAACTCTTCACTTAAATTTGAACACAACTCTGACGATATAATTATACCTTACTATTCAATAAAACGCTGTTAAAAATAAGATTTCACAGCTTTAGAAAAAGATATTGTCGAAAAAGAAAATAATCTCCAGTGCCTTTTCTTTAAAGCTGAAAATGGCATTCGGAATAAATTAATGAAATCTTTACATGAAACTCAAGTTCTAAAAGTGATAAAAGCGCCAAAATATCTGTATCTTGAGTTATGGATAAACAAGTCCATGAATTAGTTGATAGGCGGTAACCTTTGTAGCTACCGAGCAAACTGAAGTCTAGCGATTTAGTTTCAAAGCCAGTTGATCTAACACTAAAGTGTACCATATCTTAGCGCTGGATACCAGAAGCCAATTGAAGGAGGGTATAGACCTAAGTCTCAAGGATTTAGGCATTTTTTAGTCGGAAATCAATAACACAGGAATGAATTTCATTCTAACATGAATTTCGGCATTGCCTTAGCCAGGCTCTGATATTGTGTGCCAACAAACTTAAACCTTAATCGACTACGACTCAGTGAGTGTCGACATCTAATATTTAACACCAATATGTGACAGTCAATTTTAACACATGGAGAAATCTCATTATTTTGACCAAGAGATATGAAGCGTATAATGTGAAATATTAACATATATCTTTAGTTTCTCATAGACTTTTTATGAAAGTAATCAGCATTACATCATCGTAACAGAGACTGTGTGCCTTGATTAACAATTGTTTATCAGTACCGAGGGTTAAATTAAGGCATGATATCAAATCAACTGAACTATTAATCATAGAAACAAGAGATGTGAAGAATTTTCGAGGCTAGTCGTATTTATGTGTCACTGAAACGCATGTGGAACTTACATTTATCCGCTCAGTTAGCCCTATTTCGCAAATGTTTAGCTGTGAATTTCGAATATTATTGTTCCATCAACTTTCTGAATAAGTAGTGAAATAAGATTGTGAGGTTCAATAAAACGAAGCAACAGTTTTCGATTATTATGTTATTATTTGTTCCTTGGGTTCCTAATGGAACATAGAGCTTCAGTAGCACGTCTCCAATGCGCTCTGTTCTCTGAAATCTTCTGAACCTGGCTCCACAACAGCCCACAAGCTCTCATTTCCTCCTCGCACGATCTCCTCCATGTCACTCTCGGAAGCCCAACTCGTCACTTCCCATCTGGGTTCCACTCGAGGGCCTAGTGCGCGATGTCCCCAGTCTGCCTTCTCAGTGTATGTCCAATCCAATCTATCTCCACTTCCTTTTGCATATTTGTTGAGCGAAACATTTTTCTGCACCACTCAAATGACAATAACTTGAACAGTAATGATATCTTTTGTGACATGTCAACAGAAATCAAATTTTATTGCGATCATTTTGACTGATTTAGCATACTTGCAAACTGCCTTTTCTATGTATAGGCTTTCTAAGTTGACAGACTCCTGTCATAACTAGAATACGATACCCGTTCTCCTTGCAAATTCTTAAACTCACTAAGTAATTAAAAACATAAATAAGCAAATGAGCATTAACTAGCACGTCGAAAATACTACTAGTATGCTTTAGTCAAAACTGCTAACTGAAGAGACTGTTGTGCAATTTAGAGTGTCGCTAGTCTAAATAACCCATCAGTAGTTCTATTTAAGGAATATCTTGCAATGGTTTAAGACGTTATGAGTTAGTTCCCATGAAACCCTAGATCTAGGTTTTATTTTATTTTGTTGACAGTCAGTCAGGTATATTCTCAACCAAGGATAGACTTACTTTTTCTAGATACTTTAGTTTTATACATTGCTACCAAAGTATAATGATTACTCTGAGATATGTTCAGTTATATATCTGACCAATTTTCTCCATTCTCCTGAAAAAATGCACATCTTTAAAAGCCATGCATTAACACATTTAGCTAGTTTGTATTCTGGATTGACCTTCAAATTAACTTCTCTGTAATTACTTCTGTTTGCATTCTTCGACTATGGAGGTTCTCGGTTTTGCAAGCACTGCTTACTTTTGAAATAATGGTGTCCCAATAAACTGTGATATTTTTTTGTGGGCTTTTATAGACTTGAGAGACAATTAGCTGCATTTTACAAGCATGTCACCATGATATTTTATGCAGATGTGCACGCGTGTAAATTTGAGATATGCAATCTAGGTTTCTAGAAAGACAAAAACCAAATTCAAATTTATTCTCATACTTTCTGGGAAATTGTTTTTGACTTCATATAATATTATGAAACATAAATTGACTGGCAAAATGATGTCGAGGGAGACACTAGATACCGTTAATGAGAATGTATTTGGCACTGGAACCACTCATGTGTATTTTAGTAATACGGAGGTTTTTCAGCTTAAGGTTACGACAGCTGAATGGAGGAGTGGTTTGGCGAAGGAAATGGGATTTCGGCTGAAATCCTTGATGAAGTCCCTACTTATTATTCAGACACAGGTATGACTTCATATTGAAGTTAGCACCGTTACTGTGTAGAAAGATACTGAAAGCTTCACGATTAAACCGCCCAGCTCAGAGAACTCAACACATGATATATGATAAGACAATTAGATGATTCATCATTATTCTGTTGATAATCGATGCGCCTTCTGGCAAATTAATTTATTTCCGTAATTACAACAGGGTAACAGAATAGAATCGTTTTCTCAGTTTAAAGCTCTTTGTTTAGACGTTGTAGATTCAAATTTGTTTTTTATTGAAACACGTCACTTTTAGCGACTCCATGTACAACTTCGGCAACTACCTAAATCACTTATTTGGTCCCTCCATTTTACAAAAACTAACTTACTAGCCGAAATCAAAAATCCCAGTTAGCTATCTATATTGGTTGATCTTCAGAGTTACTCTATCGCTTCATTTACCCTTATCGCTGCCTCCAGATCTGTCTTTAGGCACCTTTTAGTCCAGTCCAGTTCTTCATATCGTACGGATGATCAAGTAATAAACGATTATCTTTCTGATCATATGGCAGCCAATTTATGTAAGTACCGCAGCGTTATTGCACAACCTGATTGAATATGCTCGTTTTTTGTAGTAGTAGTATTTGCGATGTAGAACTTCCGTTGATATATAGTTATTGTTGTTACTAACATGATCAAGTTTTTTCAGTCAACCTGATTTCTGTAACTTTGTTACGTAATTTATCGGATGAAAGGATGGATGAGTTTTTAACTGTTGGTAAATACAGAATATTTTCCAAATTAAATATGACCAATAGAATCATGATATATTTTGAAGGCCATCAATCCCTAATAGTACATTCTTTGTGAAGCTTCATTTAAAAACCAAAATAAACAACAACTGATTTCAAATAGGCATTTTTGTGGGTTTCTTTCTTTCCACATTTGAATTTCCCTGGACAGAATGTTCACCTTAGTACTTCCACACGTGGAAGTTATGTGCAAAACGTACTGTTCAAAATTTGTCTTACCTGAACTAGGACATTTAGGCGTACAATATTGCGTAAATTAGTCTTCAGAACAGAAACCGTGAATTGACAAGATTTGGAACTATGCAGAGATTACTGAGCATGTTAGTCTCAGGAACCTGGACCAATGTTAAAAATTTTCACTTGATACAGAGAAGATGAGGGGAAATATCAATAGGGGTAGGATTAAACTTTCGCACAGTCATATATTTTCTGTTTATAGCTGGTAATGTTGAGAATATTGATACTTTTATTGTTAGTCCTTCGTTCAGACAATTTTGTCCTACAAATTGGAAATCATAGTGGCTAACTACAGCTGAACCTGTAGCTTTACGTCTCAAATTATTATCCTAGTTCTGTTGGTGAGTTTAGAAGTAATCCCGTATTTCATCTGTCATTCGGTTTTCAGTTGAAATGGCTATGAACGACAGGTTTTCTCGGAGGTGGCTGGTTCGAATCCTGCCGAGGTCTAGATCCTCATTCCATTTTGTCATCACCTAGCAAAAATAGATTGTGTTTAGAATTGTTGCTTGGGAAATAATTACCTGTGTGTACTTAATGAAACAAACTTATTTAGTTGAAAATTATTCACTTACTTTTTTGGGAGCATAATGGAACAGAAATTGATTTAAGCGTCTCTCTACGTAACTTGGCTTTCTTCACAAAAAGCTTTCAAAGCAGTGAACTCAGATAAGACAAAAAGGTATTGAGTGAATCTTTTGCCTTCCAGTTAATTTAACTAATGAAGTAGGTGTATTTTAGTTACAGACAATTTCAGTGACCTAAAATAGTCTGTTTTAAGGTTAACATTTACTCATTATATGAGAACATATGTTTAGTTTATGTATAGGTTTAAAGCATTCTTTGTTCACTTAAAAGATGGTTCGGTCACGATTTGTCATCATATGCCTAACCTTGAGACTCATCACTCCATTTAACAAAGTATTTCAGTTTCCATCATGTAGTATGCACAAGTTGCATTTGAAGCGCCTGTACGTGACATGTTAGTTAGTACTTCTTTAGGTTATGGATACCTAGAACAAATAAAAGTTATGAGAGATCAAATGAAGCCATCATGACCAATATGAAGGGCAGAAAGGGAAAAAGTTACTTTGTGGCCAGAAAGAAGACTAATTATGTTTTTTTTCACCTAACAATACGTGGGCTACACTTTAAAAGAAAACAAAATGAAGGTAGGTTACTAGGTCGTTTCAGAAGCTGCAAGTGGAGAGTTGTCACGGAGGAAAATAACTGCGCACCTGGCTGGCTGTAGGAATTTCATGAACATAGAGATCTGACATTTGATAATTGATTTCGATTATTACTGTGACATGGGTATTGGATTCCTACATTTTATAGGTAACTAAACAGTATACGCTAGGTAACGGTAGGAGTATCCTAGAAGTATGCTGTTGATAACCAGTGACATGCTAACAGTTTTAATTTCTCTGAAAGACGGAAGGACAGGAGTTCGACTTTTGCACACTGGATGGTTGAGGAAGATATTGTGCACTTAGTCTCCATAGCCGATTAAATTCCCTGGTAATCTATTTCGTAAACTATCATTACAGATGCTGTTGCTTTTGAAGTAAACAATAGTTGCAAGTTTTCACCAAGGAGTAAATCCTTCCAAAAGTCTAAGAACTTGATGTAGAGTGTAGAAACCCTTCATTTCATTCCAATCAGGATTATCACCAAGCACTGACACGAAGCTAAAGGGTTTTACTGTGCTTTCGGTCTTTAATCTGTATTGGTTATCTGCTGATAATTCATGTAAATTCTTATATGTTAGGCACTCGGAGTTAGTTGGCAAGAGGATGCAGAACTGGATTATGCCCTTGTTGGTACTCACCAACAAGGCAAATCGTCATCTTCGAAGGAAGAGATATCTTGTCGGACAGCCAAACTGACGTTTTTCATTGTTGCAGTCAGATCCGCCACCACTGGTCTATTCCAGTTGCAAATGATCGCCTATAGAATCGGATAATATATGTTGGTTAGTTACTGAAAATTAACTAGTTTCACGCTGTCTGTTCAAGATTTTCGTCCAGTTGGACCCAACCATGTAAACTGACCACAGCGAACAACTAAAGTGAATCTCCTCGCTTGGTGACCAACTAAACTGCAAGGTGAGAACTTAGTACTAGACAATACTGAATTGGTTATTCACCAGTAGGCAACCACTGTAACATTACGTAGTATTTGCAAACAAATCAGTGCTCTAAGAAATTAATCTTCACAGTGGTAAATTCAGAGTTATCATTCAAGTTTTAGGACTGAATAATCTAGATGAAGGAGCATTGTTTTTTCACAGCCATGGAAGCACTAGTGTTAACTTATTGAAACGAAATGAAGGGTCGATAAATATTCATTTTGGCTGAACTTGGTTTCTGAACTGAATTAAAGTACGTTGAACATGAAACATACTTTATTCTCTTGTACTTGCATCAATCTCATTTTTGTAATCGAATTTCGTTTTAAGCTCAATTAATTCTCGTAGTGTCTCATAGAACATGCATAAAAGCTGTTTTTTCAAACTATAAAGAAAATGTACAGGTTTAAAACTGAATGAACTTTCATGCTGACATTGTAGGAAGGATGTCTTAAGAAAATGTACCAGGATGTCCTGAAAGAATAAATCTTCCAGGTGAACGGTGACACTTGCTACTTTATTTCAGCCAAATCTTTTTCTTGACCTTAATATTGGTAAAATATTACCAAGGACTTCAGAGGTTGTGATTATACCAAGAATAGTTGCAAGAATGATGTCCAGAGTGACGCAAAAGAAATATCTGTTCACGTGGTCAAAGTACTACTGATCATTATATCTGAGCTTGTGACGAAAGAAGCTGGACCATAATACTACTGAATTACTGCAGGCCATTTTTTCAAAAGAATAGATAGAGCTGTTTTGTCATAATGATCTGGTATGCCATTTTCCTTATTAGGTATATATTTCATTTCAGATGTCAGTGAAGCGTGCTTGTGAATGAAGGGTTTGTTAGTCACGTTCTTTCACTAATTAACAGCTCCTTTCTAGTTTAACTCTAGGATGCAGGGTAACAAACTAAGAATGTGATGATTCACAAGCAGATACAATAGTCACAAACAGAACTGCAGAAATTCAATGACAATGAAACTCGGATATTAACCTGTTCTGTTACATCAATTGCAAAATAAGCAAAATGAAATATTTTACAGAACGACTTCGAAATGAACCGTAGACAACTCTTGAAGATTCATAAGTTTCCCAGACGGCATTCTGATGCATAAATTCCTCTCAACCAGCAGTGTCTCCATTTCACCTATCTACTCCAATGAAGGGTTGTTCGGTTGAGTGATCAACTAATATAAAAATCAATGACCTAAAACTACTTAGTAATGTTGACGTCATTATCCAGAAAACTCTGGATCAAGAGGCGTGAAACTGTCCAGGTGAAATTTAGAAGCTATCCAAACAATCGACTATTCAACCTCAAAATACTGCATTTTATATTCTTTTTTTCTGAAGCTTCGGAGGATTTATACAACGTCCACATATATTTTATTAGAAACTGCCCTATGAAAGTCAACCTGGTGAGTATCTAGTGCAAGGAAACTACCTGCAAAATCAAGTTGAAAATCTTCAAACAACCTGGTGGTGATAAACAACAGTCCATGCTCAACACTCAGAACAGAAATTGAACTGAGGGACGAAACCACAAAGGACATCTTCACGTCAGTCAGTCATCAGGACACACAGGTGGAAGACATTAAACAACATCCCCATAGGAAGCTGCGTGGAACAACACTCGAACTCATCGAAGGAGATGTGGGAGGAAACCTGCATACGAAGTAACAAGACGAGACGAGACGAGACAAGACAAGGAATGGATCTCCACGGACACATGGAAGCTGATAGAGCAGGGAGAGGAAGATGGTGAATGAGAAGACGAACCAGTGCAGTACAGTGCATGGCTGAACAACGAAAGGAGGAACGGAACACAACCTGTAAAACACTACAGTGGACAAAGAAGTGAAGAAGAGTGTGCGGAAAGACAAAAGACACTTCTACGATTCACTTGCAAGTGAAGCAGAACAGGCTGCTGGTAGGGGAGACAGACACCTGACAACATTATATCAAATAACCAAAACACTATCTGGGAATAGATCAAAGCAAATGAGAACAATGAGAGATGGTGAGAGAAACTTAGTTACAACCAAAGTGAAGAAACAAAGGAAACGTT
Organism: Heterobilharzia americana; assembly: GCA_944470555.2. Lineage (NCBI taxonomy): Eukaryota > Metazoa > Platyhelminthes > Trematoda > Strigeidida > Schistosomatidae > Heterobilharzia > Heterobilharzia americana. The sequence goes on along the minus strand of OX104130.1, from coordinate 50,249,067 downwards.
GAGCTGACCACTTCAAAAAAACTCCTGAATCGACCACCAGCTATACCACCATCTGCAACTCGTCCAGAAATACCACCGGCAACCGCAGAGTTACCAGGGAACACAAACGCTCCAACAAAAGCTGGAGTGAAGTCATGAACGCCATAAAATTGCTGAAATCCGATAAAGCATCAGGATCAGATGCAATTCCTCCACTAGCACTGTAAACAGACGCAGAGACAACAGCGAACATGCTTGCACTAATTTTGCAGAAAAATTCGTGGGGAAGGGAGGAATGGCACCTGCTCGTTGATTGGAAGAAGGGCTACCTTGTCAAACACCCAGAGAAGGGGGACCTGAGTGTTTGCACGAACTGGTGAGGAATGATGCTGCTGTCCTCCCGAAGCAAGCAAAATATTAAGCCGCATCACCGTCGAGAAATTGAAAAATGTTCTGCATACAAAATTACCACTAGATTGGGCTGGTTGGCTTCAGGAAGAACAAATCATTTGCAGATCAAATTGCAACGCTACTCTACACGTCATCATAGAACGGAGTATAGAATGGAAGTCAACTCTTCATCTTACCGCAACCTCATAGACTTCGAAAAAGCATTCGACAGCGTCAACCGAGAAGTAATTTGGCAGGCAGCTGCTTCAACACTACGGAATGACACAAACCTTTATCAGCCTCATTCAACAGGTGTATGAAGACACCACATACCAAGTAATTCACAATGCAAAGCTCAGTGATGCCCTTGAGGTGAAGAGAGGAGTAAAACAAGGCTGTCCCCTGTCATTCATGAGATTCCTGATTGTGGTCGACTGGACCATGCAGCAAACATTGGGCAGCGAGAAGATGGGGATACGCTGGACCGGGAAAAAGATCCTAGGAGATTAGAATTTAACTCATAATTTGTGTCTAATGTCACACAAACTCGAAGATCTACAGGCGAGAACTAACAAGTAGACAGAAGAGGTGAGGCAGCCAAAACGGTACTTCAAGTGAATGCAGAGAAGATGGAGGTGATGAGGATACTCAACCAACAACAGCATCGACAACAAGCACCAATCATGGGAGAAACCTAATTGGAGTAGTCTCTTTCACCTACCCAGGCAAGGCAGTATCATCTCAACTACACGTGGTTCAGGCACATTTGAGGATGTCAAAACCAGCATCGGAAAGACAGCAAGACAGGCCTTCCTTCACTAATCTGAAACCAGTGTGGAGATCTACTCCACTCCACACCACTCCACTCAGCATAATGCGTGAACAATATCCGGATTTTCAACACTAATACCAGTGAAGTCAGTGCTTGTATGAGATGGTTGAGAGACGTGGCACGTTACGAAAAGCATTTCCAACAAACGACAGACATTCATCAACAGCTGCTGCCTAAGATCACTCGTTACCGAAGCTCAGATAAGATGGTCAGAATAATAAGAATAAGCAACAAGGAACTCATTGTGGCTGGTAACGAACCAACCAAAAACCCATCGCTCAACAAATATGCAGAAGGAAGTGGAGATGGATTGGATTGAGTATGCACTGAGAAGACCGATTGTGGACATCATGCTTCAGGCCAGGTCGTCGAGTGGAATTCGCATGGGAAATGACGATTTGGGCATCTGAGTTTGAGATGGAGGAGATCGTATGAGAGAGAAATGAAATCTTGTGGGCAGGCAGCCATGGAGCCAGATTTAAAAGACTGGAGAGAACAGAGTGCAATGGAGATGTGCTACTGAAGCCCTATTTTTCACTGGGAATGCGAGAGAAAATTAACATTAATAATATTAAGCAGCTGGCAGATCTCCTAAAGAAGTCGACATTGTCGTTATTCAAAGTGCTGATTTTATTTTTTATATTTGTTTTGCTAGTTGCGTGTCTGGTGTCTGTTTATCGGAGAAGATGAAGAAGATTACTCTAGATATTAGCGAATAGATCGCATATCTTGCCTACCGTTGAGTGAATACTGACAGTTAACAAGAATGTTACGTATACTTACGCTGCTGTCTGCCTGGTATATTGAGCACCGTCCATTCATTTGTATATAGTTTGTTAATGCAGTGGTGTGTGCGAAGTAGTTACGCATTACCATTTTGGACAAGAGTTGCAGCAAATTTAACCACTTATGTGGGAAACTAGTTTCAACCTGATTGAACGAATAACTTTCTGTTAGTTTAACTATTCTTTTACCCTTTCATTTCTTAACTTATCGAGTCCAAAAGCAGAATTTGTGCAGTTATGATGAATGAGGAGTTATAATAACTCAACTAAGTCACATATGTACATTGAGCTGTCTGAAGAAATTCGATATATCAAAATTATAGCAAATTGGAAACTATTCAAGCCTATTATCTAGAGATTCTGTTCTATCTTTAAGCTATTCAACAGTGTACAACCCGAAATTCACACTGAACTTATACTTTTAAAAAACCTAGTCAATTATTTTCAGTCAGCCAACATCAGGAGACAAATTGTGTTTGTTCAGGTAAAGCTCACTATCTGAAAATCAAATTTATTAGATAAAATCCATTCGGTATTCAGCAAGAAAAAATTTAACAGTATCCTTCCTTGAGAGTACATGGTTATGAAAAGCGTATATTTGCGTAATTCCTCTCCATTTTGACACATCTTTGTTGAAGATATAAGAAAATGTTTAAGGTCGAGAACTTGAGTAGGTCAAAGCATAAAATTTATTTCGCGTAATGAAATTAAGACCTTAACGTTTGCTAGGTCGAATCTAGATTTCACTTATAGAACCGATAAAAATTGTGAAGTGTTAATGAAATGTGCTGAATTTACGACTATTCTATAATTTCTGTTCACAACATTCTAAAGTGAAAAATTTCATATTTGTCTCCTTATAAATTATTTGGAACACTTTAACAGTTGTAAGAGGTTGTAATCGTAACGAATAAAGAGCTTATATAAATGAGTTTATATGTTTCACATATGAAACATTTGCCAGTTCAAACAAATGGATTGGACGTTTAAGATATGGATCGAACATGACCTTCTGTTCCCCAAAGCGACTTATAACGACATTATGGCTATAATCGACTTTTTTTGATGAGGGTAGCTTTAAATAAACAACCATATTCTCTAGGCACTCAAATCCCGTTACCGGAAATTTACTCCTAATTGAGTATTCAACATTAGTGCTAAATTTCTTTGCGTTACCACTTTCTTTGTACATTCCGAAATAAGGTGCAGAACAACGTTGTGTTGGATAAATATTTAGCCATCATTTATTTATCGATAATAATCACATTTATGCTGTGGTCTTATCGAAAGTTTTAGCAACTGACAATTTAATGGGAAGGTTGCTCCTTTGCGTATACTTCAGTTTAATGATCTGCTCTATTTTGTCATAATGGCAAATCAAGTTATTGATTGTAATTTATCGTTATCGCTATTGTGACTCAGTGGCCTAATAAATAACGCCCAGGCGTTTGAATCGTTTGATCCTGGGTTTAAGTTATAATGGGAATGAAAATACTCACTGGTAGGCAGGTGTATCCGTTGCACTAGTCCCAAAAGGGACGAAATGTACGTTTTAGATTCCACGATTAGGAACTATCCATCATTAATATAATGACGAGTTCTCTACAGTCGCTTTTTTGGTAATCGGCCAAAATAAACAAACAGAAGCAGCTCATAGATAAGCAAACCAAGTTGAGATTTGACGGTGTGAAAAAGCCAAGTTTTTGATTTCATTAAGAAATACGAGTACTAAGATAAATAATAAATACAGTTGTATAAGCTATGATAAAGTCACCTGGTTAAAATTTCTATTTGTAATGAAGAAAATACACCAATCAAAATCTAATCCATATAATAGTAGGACATAATAGGGGATATTGATTCACTCGACAGGTAAATTTTCATTGATTGTGTTCATGCATTAGTAAATAAATAAATAGATTCTACGGGTTAGAAATTAAGCGTTCTTTGTTGCTTGTAAATGAAAGCATGACTCTTGTTCTCTAAGGTTATGTTGATAAAACTGTGTATTTATGCTTCTTTGAGAGAGAATAGTATAAAATATAGTGTTCAGCCATGGTACAAATATTTTATCTAGAGTATTGCCATCAAAAGTAATATTTGAGGACGCAGGAAGTTTCAGATTTCCTAGCAAACACAGATCCAGGATGCACGTTTCGGTCAAGATAAAAAAACTGTGGGAAATAGCCTAGGTCGCACAAGAAGTAGCCATATTTACTTAGAAGCTTAGAGAACAGCGACTTGGAATTTTCAGCAAAGAGTTCGATTTTAGGAAATAGTGGGGAAAAAAACAAACAAAAGAACAGGTATATCCATATGACAGGCTTAGAATAAAACGTGAAGGATAAACTTGACTTAACTGATAACCATCCTACACTGTTCATACCGAAAAGAAAACTACTAGACAAACAGGGAATTAGAACGGGAACATATACACAAAAACAGCTAAAAAGTTCATTCACGAAAAATTCACTTCCAAAAAACAATAAACTATGACATTATAGAAAAAACATCTTCAAAGGAGAGCAGTTTTTGATTACAAGACATCCCAAAGATTCAAAAAAATACATTGGATGCGATATCACTAACAGAAACTGCCCAAAGGAATCAAGTGTAGCTGCAATTATTAGCGGAACATAACATAATTGAAGTTGCCTACAAGAAAGTAGATATTCTTCCTAATCTCTTACGCATGCTTCAGAGATAAGCACTGAAATATGAATCTGTTCGGCTTCAAATGACGTTTCAATTCTGCTGCATAGAATGAAACATTCAGTCCTTGATATACTAGGAGGCAACATCAAAGATGAAGTGAAGAATATTGGCCAAACAGAAGCGCATATTGGAAAAAATATACTGTATCCCAATCTAACAGACCGCCAATGGTGAACGTCTGGCAATATTTAGTTTTCCGCAGGACTAACTTCGATGGAAAGGAGAGATACTAACTTGCATACCGTCCATATGCACCAGATTTACGGTGGACAAAGAGAGATCATATTGCAATGAGCCATAGATTTGGAATTCTCACCCAACGTGTAGCACCTCACTGTACTAAAATAAAGAGACAGTACAGATATACGTTAGTTCAGGCCTTAGTGAGCACACGAAAAACAGCCGTTAAGGCTTCCTGTGCTTCGCTGAAAGATAAGAAACGGGTGAGTTAAGGAGGGAGATATCTGAAATTTTATATGAATGTGACAGCAGTTCGCTTGCAGATGAAGCTTAGAGTGGTAACCAGTCTGATACAGAAACTGTGCAAAAAGCAGTTTATATTCTCCCTCCAAAGGCCAGTGAAAGCTAGAGAACTCTCGCAACCACATCCAAACGGATTGATGCGAGAAAACATATTCGAGCTAGTTATCTTCGGAATGAGTACAGAAAGAAGCTGACAAGTGAGTTGCATAGTTTTAAACTTATCAAGGACACTCATGCGTTGAAAACTCTAAGGAGATGGAGAGGGCAATAGAGTATTGAAGAGGGTAAAACGAAACAAAAACATGAAAGGGTATAAGAAAGTTTCATTTCCATCCACAATAGTGGCAATAAACGCAAGAACGGTATAATCTTCGTAATATACTATCACCCTAGCAATTTGTCAGTTCTGCAACACAGATTTCGACTTCGTTGATGAACTAGTTGATGTCGATACAGCATACAAATTGCACCATCAATGTAACAAGTGTCTATTTAACAGAAATTTGACATCATTTACTCCGTTGGCTTATCAGGAAATATTTTAATACTTTATAAACTTACTTTACAATGCGAAAGCCTGACGTTTGTTTCCTACTACAACAAAATGTCTCTTCGATTCAACTGATTTAACGGACAGAGTGGCTGAGACCAACCTTACTGAAACAATCATTCCTTAAGGAAACAAAGTCTTCAGGTATTGTTTATTACCAACTACCAACGGTTCATTCACACTCGCTTCAATATAACTGCAAATCAGTCAGTAAGTGAACATTTGATATCAGGATTTTCTGTCCTCATAGTTCAAACAATAGTATCTACAATCTCCATCAAAAAGTGGTTCATCATACATCTAAACTCTGATTTATTAACATTTGAATCCAAAAATATCTCATAACACCCCCTTCTTAAAGAACAAAATATTTTGAAACCGTGACTTAGATCTAATTGATGGAAAACACGTGTATGCACATTTTCTGATCACAATGCAAATAGATGATTAAAATGTAAATACATCGAGAAAAAAATGGAACAATTGTAAAGAATTGGTATGTAAATATTGTTAAAACTACTAGTCATTGTCTACCCACATTTAAATGCTTATCCAAGTCAGTGCTTCTTTCTCTTGTACCACATTCATCCTGCTTGCCATTAAGTTTCAATGCCCTTCTTCAAGATCATATGATGTTTCACAAGTAACTCATAACTGTAACATGTTGGTCGAGTACTTGCATTGAAATCCCATCACAATGAACGGTAATGTGGTCCTTTATGTTTGTTTCTGCATTTCTGTGTTGTAACACAACTTAACCGAATTGTTCAAAACGAAAACAAACGAGTGTTTACGAATCGGAAGGTGTTCTTCACAGTCGTTGAAATCCCGCTGCGAAATACGCGGGTGAATATGCTACTCTTGTAGCCCTAACCACAGCCTAATCACATGACCTTACATCACCTTCACACTTCTCTTTAATTACTGACGTCGTCAGAACATATACTTTCGCTGAGTAGGACGAAATGTGAAAAATAATGAGGTATGAAAATTGAGCAGTCTTTCTAAGTGGGACAATGTAGCATTGGCTGAAAGGCCGAGGCTATCTGGAAACAAATGTCTTCTGTACCCTGATGGTAACCAGAATATCGAGAAGGCGATCGTGTATTCGGGAAACACAAACCTCCTTGGAGTTGATGAAAATATTCGACTTTGAAATTGTATACTTCTGACTCTATCATAACTTCCGATACGGAGAAGAAAATTAGTGACGTGATACATTGCCCTTTTGAAGAAGCATTTCATATCAACCCTAAGTTTTCATACTCCAGACCGATGACTAACCAATTTGCTGATTGCTGTCATGGAACTCAGGAATTAAAAAGGATCTTTTTTTGCAGCTGATATCGTTTCACCGCGTGAGTGGGTTTTTGTAAAACGATATTTAGATGACACGTTTGAAGGAAACAAACTAGAAAATACCTAAATATAATCAATAATGTTTCCGAAAGGTATCAAGTTCAAAACTGAAGAATGATTGGAAAACTTCTGGGAATCAGTGTAGATAAAATACAAGGAATGCTATTGAATTTTCAGGAGCTTGGCTTGCTGTTCGATTAGCGATCAACAGCCATATTATCATTGACTTACTAACCATTACAATACATAAAAGGAAATGAAGATAAAAGTTAACACCAACAGAACTAAATGTGTATGAAGACAATGACAAGATTTTAGTAGAAACAACCAATCACAATGGTCATGAGGATAAACCAGTAAGCCCCTTGTGCAGAAAATACCACATGTCACTTTTCTAGGAAGTTTGTTATGATAATGTTTTCTAAGGTAACAATATAAGCTTCACAAGTAAAGCACCCAGCTCAGGGGACACAACATCTTCAAAATAATCTTCCTTAGATACAAAGATTCTCCATCATATCAGAACTCAAATTTTTAATGCTAGGTAATTTATTATATATTATTTTTTTATCCATTAAGTTGCTAGAGGAATAAAAGGCCGCAGTAGCACATCTCCATTGCACTCTGTTCTCTCCAGTCTTTTAAATCTGGCTCCATGGCTGCCTGCCCACAAGATTTCATTTCTCTCTCATACGATCTCCTCCATCTCAAACTCAGATGCCCAAATCGTCATTTCCCATGCGAATTCCACTCGACGACCTGGCCTGAAGCATGATGTCCACAATCGGTCTTCTCAGTGCATACTCAATCCAATCCATCTCCACTTCCTTCTGCATATTTGTTGAGCGATGGGTTTTTGGTTGGTTCGTTACCAGCCACAATGAGTTCCTTGTTGCTTATTCTTATTATTCTGACCATCTTATCTGAGCTTCGGTAACGAGTGATCTTAGGCAGCAGCTGTTGATGAATGTCTGTCGTTTGTTGGAAATGCTTTTCGTAACGTGCCACGTCTCTCAACCATCTCATACAAGCACTGACTTCACTGGTATTAGTGTTGAAAATCCGGATATTGTTCACGCATTATGCTGAGTGGAGTGGTGTGGAGTGGAGTAGATCTCCACACTGGTTTCAGATTAGTGAAGGAAGGCCTGTCTTGCTGTCTTTCCGATGCTGGTTTTGACATCCTCAAATGTGCCTGAACCACGTGTAGTTGAGATGATACTGCCTTGCCTGGGTAGGTGAAAGAGACTACTCCAATTAGGTTTCTCCCATGATTGGTGCTTGTTGTCGATGCTGTTGTTGGTTGAGTATCCTCATCACCTCCATCTTCTCTGCATTCACTTGAAGTACCGTTTTGGCTGCCTCACCTCTTCTGTCTACTTGTTAGTTCTCGCCTGTAGATCTTCGAGTTTGTGTGACATTAGACACAAATTATGAGTTAAATTCTAATCTCCTAGGATCTTTTTCCCGGTCCAGCGTATCCCCATCTTCTCGCTGCCCACTGTTTGTTGCATGATCCAGTCCAGTCCAGTCGACCACAATCAGGAATCTCATGAATGACAGGGGACAGCCTTGTTTTACTCCTCTCTTCACCTCAAGGGCATCACTGAGCTTTGCATTGTGGATAACTTGGCATGTGGTGTCTTCATATACCTGTTGAATGAGGCTGATAAAGGTTTGTTGTATTCCGTAGTGTTGAAGCAGCTGCCTGCCAAATTACTTCTCGGTTGACGCTGTCGAATGCTTTTTCGAAGTCTATGAGGTTGAGGTAAGATGAAGAGTTGACTTCCATTTTATACTCCTTTCTATGATGATGCGAAGCGTTGCAGTTCGATCCGCACATGATTTGTACTTCGTGAATCCAGCCAGCCTGTTCTGGTCGTAGTTTTGAATCCAGCGCATCCATTAGCCTCTCCAGGATTATGCGGCTTAATATTTCGCTCGCTTGAAGTGGCCAGGAGAGTAATTCCGCGTCAGTTCTTGCAAACACTTAGGTCTCCCTTCTTTGGGAGTTTGACAAGGTAGCCCTTCTTCGAATCGATCGCCAGGTACCTTTCCTTCCTTCCAGACCTTCTGCAATAGTGGTGTGAGCATGTCTGCTGTTGTTCCTGCATTTGTTCTCAATGCTTCTGGCGAGATTCCATCCTGTCCTGCCGCTTTCCCACATTTCAGTAGCTTTATGGCGTTGAAGACTTCCACTTTCGTTGGAGGGTTTGTGTTCGCTGGTAATTCTGTGACTGAGCAGCTGGTGGTATCTCTGGACGAAGTGCAGGTGGTGGTCGATTCGACAGCTTTCTGAAGTGGTCGGCCCATCGTTTCCTTTGTTTCTCTTCTGTCCTAATTAAATTGCCTTCATCATCTTTTATTGGTTTCATTTGTGTTGAACTCTTCACTACCAGATAGTAAGCTGGTTATTTGATACAATATTGTCAGGTCTTTATCTCTTCTACCTGCAGCCTGTTTTGCTTCACTTGCCAATGTGTCGTAGAAGTGTCTTTTGTCTTTGCGTGCGCTCTTCTTCACTTCTTTGTCTAGTGTTTTATACGTTGTACTCAGTTCTTCTTTTTGTTGTTCATCCTTGCACTGGTTCCTCTTCTGCTTCACCGTCTGCCTCTTCTTCCTCCAACAGCTTCCATGTGTCCGTCAAGATCCATTCCTTGTCTCGTCTCGTCTTGTTACTTCTTCCTTCCTAATATGACTATACAGGTTTCCTTCCACATCCCCTTCGATGAGTTCCAGTGTTCTTTCACACAGGTTCCTTCAGGGATGTTGCTCAGTGTCTCTCAATTCTTTCTGATGGCTGACGTGAAGATATCCTTTGTAGTTTCGTCCTTCAGTTCAGTTTCTGTTCTGGGTTTTGAACTTGGACTGTGGTCTATCACCAACTTCTTAGAAGGCTTTCAACTTGAGTGTGCAGGTAGGTTCATTGCACCAGATATTGAGTGGTGTGAACCTACATCTGCTCCTCTTCTTGGTCCGATCTTGTGTCCAGCAGGTTTCATCTCCACTTTCCTGGGATTGAGATGGAGTCGATCTGATTTTTAGTGTAGTGTGTCCATCTGATGAATGGTGAAATCCATGTCGCTCACCTTGTGGATATCCTTGTGCTTGAACACAGTGCCTCCGACCACTAAATCGTTGAATGCACAGAATTCTGCAAACAATTCTCCATTCTCGTTCATCACATCACGGAGCGCTTCTCTACCCATGGTTAGTTCTCTTCCTGTGTTGTCCCCTCCCATTTTGGCATTCATGTCGCCCATTAGAATTTTGACATCGCCAACCGAGGTCTTGTCCAGTGTTCATTGCAGCTGTCTGTGGAATTCCTTCTTCTTCTCTTGCTCTGCATTATTTGTAGGTGCATAACATTGTATGATTGTGAACTTTCTTCCTTTTGAGTTGAAACTTGCTGTCATGATCCTGCAAGAGGAGATTGGTTCCCACTGCATGAGAGCCTTCGATGTTCTTCAAGGGGACATCATGATAGCCACTCCAAAACTCAGTGTGCTCGTGGTTGTCGTCTGGGTGACAATGTCGGAGTAGACTATTGACTTCTTTCCAGTTGACAGTTTGGAGAGTCCACTTCCATTCTATCCAGTTTCGCAAATTCCTATAACTTCAGTGCGAGAACTTCTCATCTCCTTTGAATTCTGGGCAGCCTTCCCAGGTTCAAACATGGTGCAGACATTTCATGTCTCCACGCTTAATTTCGCTTTCATTCAGAGAAGACTCATCGGCCGATTGGCTTCCCGATGGCTTTCACCAAACGGCGTCATTTCGCCTCTCTGATTCCAGCGAGGAATAAGTTTGTTTTTATGTTTTATATTTTGTCTGTGCTTTGAAGTGTCTGCAGCGGTTGGACTGGTTTAACGGGGTAGGGTTGATAGCCCTATGCGTAAACTTTACCTCATTACCCGGGCGTAGGACCGGCTACTAACAGGTGTAATAGTTAACCAGGCAGGGTTTAGGCAATTTGAATTGTTAAAATTTTTTACTACTAAGTAAATACAAAGTAGACGATCATTTTAATTTAAAATAAACTTGCTTTTCGAGTGTAATTGCAACTATCCTCAGTTCACTCATTCCTAGGTGGGGCAGCAACAAATTAATTCTCTCCAGGTTTTCACATTCGCAATTAGTAATTTTGAAATCTGCTATGATCGAAGCTTTCTCAAGGACACATAGACCCATAATTTAGTCGGTACTCGGGTGTAAATACAATAACAAGGTGCGTTAACATAAACATTCACAAACAATAATTCTACTGTTCATCTTCTTTTCGGAAGTTATGATAGAGTCAGAAGTATACAATTTCAAAGTCGAATATTTTCATCAACTCCAAGGAGGTTTGTGTTTCCCGAATACACGATCGCCTTCTCGATATTCTGGTTACCATCAGGGTACAGAAGACATTTGTTTCCAGATAGCCTCGGCCTTTCAGCCAATGCTACATTGTCCCACTTAGAAAGACTGCTCAATTTTCATACCTCATTATTTTTCACATTTCGTCCTACTCAGCGAAAGTATATGTTCTGACGACGTCAGTAATTAAAGAGAAGTGTGAAGGTGATGTAAGGTCATGTGATTAGGCTGTGGTTAGGGCTACAAGAGTAGCATATTCACCCGCGTATTTCGCAGCGGGATTTCAACGACTGTGAAGAACACCTTCCGATTCGTAAACACTCGTTTGTTTTCGTTTTGAACAATTCGGTTAAGTTGTGTTACAACACAGAAATGCAGAAACAAACATAAAGGACCACATTACCGTTCATTGTGATGGGATTTCAATGCAAGTACTCGACCAACATGTTACAGTTATGAGTTACTTGTGAAACATCATATGATCTTGAAGAAGGGCATTGAAACTTAATGGCAAGCAGGATGAATGTGGTACAAGAGAAAGAAGCACTGACTTGGATAAGCATTTAAATGTGGGTAGACAATGACTAGTAGTTTTAACAATATTTACATACCAATTCTTTACAATTGTTCCATTTTTTTCTCGATGTATTTACATTTTAATCATCTATTTGCATTGTGATCAGAAAATGTGCATACACGTGTTTTCCATCAATTAGATCTAAGTCACGGTTTCAAAATATTTTGTTCTTTAAGAAGGGGGTGTTATGAGATATTTTTGGATTCAAATGTTAATAAATCAGAGTTTAGATGTATGATGAACCACTTTTTTGATGGAGATTGTAGATACTATTGTTTGAACTATGAGGACAGAAAATCCTGATATCAAATGTTCACTTACTGACTGATTTGCAGTTATATTGAAGCGAGTGTGAATGAACCGTTGGTAGTTGGTAATAAACAATACCTGAAGACTTTGTTTCCTTAAGGAATGATTGTTTCAGTAAGGTTGGTCTCAGCCACTCTGTCCGTTAAATCAGTTGAATCGAAGAGACATTTTGTTGTAGTAGGAAACAAACGTCAGGCTTTCGCATTGTAAAGTAAGTTTATAAAGTATTAAAATATTTCCTGATAAGCCAACGGAGTAAATGATGTCAAATTTCTGTTAAATAGACACTTGTTACATTGATGGTGCAATTTGTATGCTGTATCGACATCAACTAGTTCATCAACGAAGTCGAAATCTGTGTTGCAGAACTGACAAATTGCTAGGGTGATAGTATATTACGAAGATTATACCGTTCTTGCGTTTATTGCCACTATTGTGGATGGAAATGAAACTTTCTTATACCCTTTCATGTTTTTGTTTCGTTTTACCCTCTTCAATACTCTATTGCCCTCTCCATCTCCTTAGAGTTTTCAACGCATGAGTGTCCTTGATAAGTTTAAAACTATGCAACTCACTTGTCAGCTTCTTTCTGTACTCATTCCGAAGATAACTAGCTCGAATATGTTTTCTCGCATCAATCCGTTTGGATGTGGTTGCGAGAGTTCTCTAGCTTTCACTGGCCTTTGGAGGGAGAATATAAACTGCTTTTTGCACAGTTTCTGTATCAGACTGGTTACCACTCTAAGCTTCATCTGCAAGCGAACTGCTGTCACATTCATATAAAATTTCAGATATCTCCCTCCTTAACTCACCCGTTTCTTATCTTTCAGCGAAGCACAGGAAGCCTTAACGGCTGTTTTTCGTGTGCTCATTTAGGCCTAATTGTAGGGATATTGTTGTGTGATTGCTGGTTTTTTTTCTTCATTTTTGTCAGTGATGAGATAAACAGCTTTGGTACTTTACTTTTTGATTAATTTTTGTAATAGAATCACAGTAAATCAAATTATTTCGAAGAAGATATTCCGCCCTTCTGTCGCACGAATGATGGTTTAAACGTCGATTTCGTAATCTCGGTCAACTTTCCTTGTAATGTCTGTAGAATTAGGTTTTAATGATTGTATTAAACATTTAAATATGCCTTCTGAACATTTCATATTATCTCGCGCATTTTCAAAATGCTTTCAACTAGTTGTTTCTCTTGTTTAAAGACAAAACGGATAAAAAATATCATGTTATATGGAAGTGAGCTTTACAGTTGCTTTAAAGTACATCATATTTCTATCCCTTAGATGCTTAGCTTCAGTTGCAGATTCTTGTAATGGCTAGATGAATCAGCAACACCAAACTCGCCCATACATTTCTGTTACTTCTTCATTTCAGCTTCATATGGGTGTTACACATTATTGCTTTGAATGCTGTTATTATAAGCATCATTCAGATGCAGTAAAAAATATTGTTGAAAATATTGTTCTGGGAGGAAGTGTTTTGAAGAACTAGGTGCTGAGAATTCCTGTTGTGTTTGCATATTGTTTGAAAAGGGTGATTATTATTGCTATTATTATTCAGTTGTGTTGTGAAGAATACAACAAATAATGAAGCAAACATAGCCCATCTGATGGATCTGAAGTAATGTGAAATTCACGTTCCCTGCCAGGAACGTGGAAAGCCAATATGCCTTGGTGTTTTTTTACTTCCTGGGTGATTTGCCACACTGACTGAGGCTCTCATGCCAAACTTAACGTCAAAGTTTTAGTACTACCACGAACAAATATCTATCACAGACTAATTTCAAGCGGTCTGCCTTGGAAGTTGACATATTCAGTTGGACTACCTCATAACGTATATATTTTAGATATCTGTTTATATGTTAAAGTGATCTGATTAGTTGTTGCTTTCGCTAGGCATGACACAACTCGGCTATCAAGAATTAAGTCTTTTGATTACTGTCATTTTTGAATACTGGTTCACAAGCTTATTTCAAATACACTGCGTTCATTCTGATACGTATCACTGATGGACATTAGAAAAAATTTCTACTCTATCTAGAAAAATTAGTGTCATCTTTAAGGTGCTAGTTTCCATATCCATGATGTATTGAAGAAATTATTATTTCAGCGTTTCTCAGAAAAGCATTTTCACCACCAAAGCAGCCTCATTCAGCAAGCTCACCAGAGCGATATACGATAAAATTCAATGAAATTCAAGTATAGCCTTTAAAATGTGCTTATGCGGATCAGCAATGACTCAATTAAGATGCAACAGACTGAACACCAGAATCAGTAGCCAAAGTCTTCAGTCTAAACTGCCACTTCCAATGTTACAAACAAATCTAACATATGATAGTGCTAGAGAGCAATTTGTGTGACAGAGTGGTAAATAACTTATGACATCACAGGAACCTTTCAGATTTTACATGATGGAATGCCTAATTGTCATGGAAAAGCATATCAAAGGAAACTTTCATGTTAAATGAAACTTCGCTAAGACGAGTTTTGGCACATGATGCATTCACACAGGCATTACAATTTTATGAATTAGACAAGCCGTGATTCTGCAGGATGCCTTATTTGAGTAGTAATCCTGAAAGCAGCCACACTGAAGACGTAACAAAACACTCATTTCCATCAATTCTTCGACCTGAAGACTCTTATTTATTGGAAAGATTGTGATTTAATAATTACTGCTTTCAGTCACATGCCTTTTATCGACACCAATAATTCTATAGATATGAGGTTTTCTCTCTCAATGATCTATCAGGTTGAAATGGTGGTCCCCCTAGGGTATGTCTCCACGTTTTAGAAAAATACGAAGTGGTTGACACATAAATTATGATTTCAAAATTATCTGCACCCTGAAAGCTTTGCCAAATGCTTGTTTGATTGGCAATACCTCGAGTGCGACCTGGTTTTACGGAAATTAGTTATGTCGTTACATTCCTAACTATTTGATAATACTTGTTGTATTTTCTGAGTATATTTGCATTCATTTCTTCTGTGACCTTCTATAGGTAATTTGCGATTCATAATAAAATGTTTCCGCTTTCGATAACACTTTCACTTCATACCTAGTGCCGAACCACTCATAAATTTAATCGATTGGGACTCGGTTTCATACCCCTTCGAAACAACCTAGCGCACAACATGAAACTCATCTTTAATTTATTTCTCTTTTTTATCCGTTGACCCTAAGTGAGAATGCTTCGTTGATTGGAAAATATATACTCAGAACGAAACATGATAAGACCAACGAATACACTCAAATCAAATGTCCTTTCAATATAAAATTTACAAGAGTGGATCGAATGAAGCCTTACAAATATCTGAATACGCAGCCCGTGAAATTCTTCGTGAAGACAATTAGTAATCAAGGTCTAGGTAAGTTTTCAATACTTGAATCGTGTTAACAGATCGGTAATTAACTCAATGTTTGACTTTCTCAAGTTAAACAAATCTCATCTACTCCACAAAGTATACAGATCCTACACAAAAGTAAACATTCATTTCACTTAGTGAGTTGCTCAAAGTGAAAGAGCACACTTAAAAATAGTAAACAACAGGATGTAAATCATTGTTATAATTCGTCTTATTTGAGCATGAAGTAATGTAAACTAAGCAGGATTGATTAAAGAAGTAACCAGTGTCTTTTTAATCATAAATTAGTTTTAATTTATACCTACGCACTTTCTTTGTGAAACATAAGCTTGTAAGTGTTTGTCTATACCGTTGCACTTAAGAAAGTGATGAAGACACCAATACACCCAGGGACACTTCAGTTACAAAATACAGCATTGAATGTAATGTATGCTTTTCAACTTTAAACAGCAACATGGTCAAGCAATTACAGTTTCATGATATCAAGAGCTACTGCTCAGTTGTTTTTAATGTCCACCCCATCGCCCTTAGATTTCATCTCATCCACCCAGGATTTAACTTGAACATTTCGGTCATCATGCAGTCACAGTGATATTTATCATGTATCTATTCCAATGCCTATCTGAGGAGAAACCAGTTGTACCATCAAGGTGCAACCTAGCAAGTTATACAACCTCACCACTAGTGTCAGTCACCGCAAATTTTCTGTTCGACTAGTGAGCATTTCTAGCTATTAAAAAGGCATTTGACTAAGTCTAATTGAACTGAGATGGGGTGAGACGATTTGAATGGGAAGGTTTTCAATAGACACTCGTCTCTAAACTCCCATCTTGTTTTCATTTATTTTTGCAATCCCAATTGCTATCTCACCTTCTTTACCTTCTAAGTCACTGGTAAAATGGAAAATCAACAAACTTAAAGAACAAAAGTATGCAGTAACTGGCATTCAAAATTGAAAGTAACCAGAATATGAACCCACATCCACACATGAAGGAAAATTTAAATCGTAATTTTGTCCCCTCTCAAGCAATTGGTGCATTCCTCTTAATCCAAACAGTGCAATAAGAAGTACATACCTAGTTATATGTAGCTGAAATAATAATACCAGCCACCGTAATGCATACAAAGGAGTACATTAGAAGTCTTGCTTTATTTTCTAACGTTGCACATACTGAAACGTCATTATTATAAGAGTAAGCCTTGGGCACTATGGTAGACTGTAATTCTATTTTATGGACTTTTTATAGAAGAAAACTATGGAGTCAACAATAATGAAATGTTCTCACTTGAGTATAGTTGCTTTTGTATCATACCGTCGTTGATTGGACTGAATTGATTAGTCTCTATTGGCGTATGGGCTCCTTTACGAATGCCTAGAAATTACCTGTGTTCTGATTATATTAGTGATGGATCGTGGCTAGCAGTGGAATCCAGGATGCGCACTCAGTCACACACGCATCCTGGATTCCACTGCTAGCCACGATCCATCACTAATATAATCAGAACACAGGTAATTTCTAGGCATTCGTAAAGGAGCCCATACGCCAATAGAGACTAATCAATTCAGTCCAATCATCGACGGTATGATATAAAGACAATTATACTCAAATGACTGCCTGAAATTATGAGCACGAACTATAGGTCGCTGCAGGGAAAAGTGGATTACCTACAATCTCTTTTATTCTCCGTAATACTGGAGTAATTACACTGCAAAGAACTTGGTTACATGAAATTTATGATGATAATTTGATCTCTCTGAATGATTTCAAAATGTCCAGTCAAGATCGATGTAGCTCTAATAAGAAACGTGGAGGTGTAGTAGCTGCCTTCATCAATACCCATTGGTGCATTTCGAGTTGCATATGCTTCAAATTCTCAAATGACTACATAGATTGCATCACTGTACAATGCCACCCAAAACATTTGAACAAATATCGCTTTATTTATACAACAAATATTTATGTGACACCTGGTTGCAGTTTCTCAGAACTATCCAATTTCTCTGACATATTCATGGAATTTGTAGCCTCTACACTCTGTGGTTCCCTGTCGATAATATGTGATGATTTTAGTTCTTGTGAACAAAGCTTTCTCAAAACTCTTGTTCATCAATACATTGTTAACTTCACAACACGTCAGGATGCAACACTCGAAAGAGATCCCCACTGTTCAGCTCACATCATTACATTATACGTGTTTTGCCCAAAATATATGGCAAACTACATAAAACAGCTTTCACATATACGAAGATTGTACATAGAAACTATTGACTTGGTAGCATACTTAATCTAAGCGAAATGCTTGAATATACAGACTGGAATATGTTTGACAGAGATGCTTTGAATGATACTGTTGGTGATGAACCATGCTATGTCAAGTTCTGCCTGGATATATGTTGCCCCATTGAAAAGCTTCTTCTGCTCTTCAATCGCATATCTTCTCCTCAGCCTAGTAAACTAAGGAGAGAAAAAGAAAGACTACATAGGGTAAGTGATAATGGTGGTGCTCGTCGATTGGACGTTTTAATTAGGTTGGGAATTAAACATTTGAGTCTACCATACAACCAGAAATGTTTGTCATGCAAAGGCTCTTCCAACATGTGGAAATGTTTCAAAGACGTGACTGGAAGTAAACACCTTGGTGAAGAAGCACATGTTGACGTTTGTGCCTTGGACAAATCGTTTATACGTCAACCCACTTGTTCGACCCCACTTTGTCTACCTATGTCCAACGAAGAATGTTGTCCAGAGTTCACCTCGAACTATGTTTTCAAATGTCTCAAATCCATGAACCCTTCTTACCGTTCAGGCCTGGGTGGTATGTCAAGCTTCGTATTCACGAAGTGTGTTGATATTTTATGCCATCCATTAGCTAACATGTTCAACAGATCGTTTTTAGAAAACACTATACCAGCTGCCTGGAAAGGTGTTAAGATAGTCGCCATACCTAAGTCTAGGACTCCGGGTGCATGTACAAAGTACCGTCCGATTGCGGTTACCTCTTTGTTCTTAAAAATGATGGAGAAGCTAATAGTACCTGTGCTCGAGCCCTCATTGAAGGCTTTTGGAGACCCTGATCGATTTGCATATAAAGCAAAAGCAGCACCTTGGATGCTACCACTCTCTTATATCACGGTATTGAGAATAGTCTTGATAAGAATGCGAAGTGTGTCAGGTGTGCCATTTTAGACTATACTTTGGCATTTGATTCTGTCCCAAAACCTCTTTTGCTGGACAAGTTGACCGGGACAAATACTGAGTCCTGGATAATCAGCTGACTGCATTCCTACTTCTGTGATAGGAAACAACATACTGTTCACAGAGGGAAGCGCTCCACCTCATTTCTTACTGTGACTGGAGTTCCACAAGGAGCCATCCTTTCCCCAGGTGTTTTCTCATTCTTTCTGCATGACCTTCCATCCTCAGCTGGTACCAATTTCATCAAATATGCTGATGACCTGACCGTTTTTATACCTATCTCCTCTTCAGCAGGTTGCTCCCAACTGAATGATTTCCTATCTACTGTTAGACAATGGTCCTCTGAGAATGGTCTTATGCTAAATTCTTCAGAATGTTAGAACATGAACTTTAGTTTTAGTTCTCATGATTGTGTTCTGTTGATAGTTGCGCATTAGAGCGTGTCACAAGTGTGATTTATCTTGGTGTGTTTTTCTTCGGACCACTCCTGGTCTTCTCATATCCCACTAATTTCCAAAAGAATTTTTCGCCTAACTTTCTATATTAGGAAGCTGAGAGTATCTGGTATTACTCAGCTTCTCCTCTTATGTATTATAAACTCCTGCATCTTGCCTGTGTTCCTCTATTGGCCCCTTTTTTCCTGGGTTTCTGAAAAATGAGTATGCTATATTGTGTATAGCTTTGAAGATTGTCAGCAGAACTAGTGGTGTACCCCTTAATCTTTTAGTTGGAACTTTTGTGAACAAATGCATTAACTCACGTAAACATCTGGTAGGAGTTATTTTATCAGCTGACAACATCTTCACTCGAAGCTCTCTACGTGTCAGTCATCTAAAAAGATGAGGAGCAAGTACATAGTACTCTATGCACGTACTACAAAATGTAGAGGCTCTATGATGCCATATTTAGCTCGTCTGTTGTGTGATAAAGAAAGTATTAGAAATGAACTGACTAATCAACTTCTGCTTTTGACAGCAAAGTAACTGAAGATGAGCGTGTTACATTTACGTATTATGAATCTAATTACCAATGTGATTGTATACATAGACTGACTATGGATTTTGAAGAAAGTTGTAGATAGAGAGAATATTTTTATCTTTTTTTGCATGCAATTTCTATTTATTTCACTTTGCCATGTATACAAATACACTAACTTTATCCAACTGATGGTATATGACGTTCTGAAAATTCAGTAGAGTATTCCTGAAATCGCTTTCATAATAAAACGATTATTATTATTATTATTATTATTATTATTATTATTATTATTATTATTATATCAGTTATTTACTACCTACATAATTCAAACAGCTGCAAACAACGCAACCTGAGACTAATATATTTGATTAAAATGAACTTTCGGTCGGTATTGTTTACTGAGATTCATGATTTTTTCGAAGCATCATCCCCTAAATCTATGAAATGAAATTTCACATGATCTAATAACAGGATGTTATCAATTTTCGAAAATGAGGGCCATCACTCGGTTTGAAACAGTTAGTCCCTTTTATGAATTTCGATAGAGTAATTAGAAGACAAAGTTTATCTGAACAATGTGATGCATTTGTGTAATACATTTCGAACAAACTGATCACACATTTACTTGTCAAGTAACATTGTCACATTGTTCAGATAAACGTCGTCTTCTAATTACGCTGTCGAACTTCACTTGGTTGTCATGTACTATTCCACTTTAACTAGCATCGGTTTTAGACAGCGTTGATTTGGTTGGCGTTTATTTCTAAGGATTTACAAAAGCAAGATAAGAAATTCTCTTCGCAATATATTCGGAGATTTATGCTGATGCATAAAACGAGGATAAGGTGTGTAGATCCACTGGATAGCCATCTGTTGTATGACCTAGAAATGGTGGAGGTTGGTGTGACAC
The DNA here is from genome assembly GCA_944470555.2 of Heterobilharzia americana. Classification (NCBI taxonomy): domain Eukaryota; kingdom Metazoa; phylum Platyhelminthes; class Trematoda; order Strigeidida; family Schistosomatidae; genus Heterobilharzia; species Heterobilharzia americana. The sequence goes on along the minus strand of OX104130.1, from coordinate 50,228,270 downwards.
TCAGTCACCTATTGTTTTCCGGTAATAAGCGTCAGATTTGCTGCTTTCAGCGTCAGCCACTGCGTTGACTTTGACTCTGATGCTATGTTGTATGTTGATGGAATATTATATTGATACTAACATTTTGATCGTGTAAAGCCAGTGTTTCGTGCTACTTTCTGCTTCCTATGGAGCGTCTTCCTCCAAGTGATCGAGGTTTGCATCCTAAAATGACCGTCTCATTTTCAGCGCAACCACAAACAAATCTTAATCACAGACGCATTTCGCGTATTTTATCTAGGAAGTTGATGACTTATTCAGTTGGACTATCTGACAGCGTTTATGTCTTAAGTTATTGCTTCATATTAGCATACCTCAGCTTGGTTATCAGTTATTGAGTATTTTTGGTGAGCTTTTATATGAGACTTAAACACCTTTCCCTGTCATATGATTCATAGACTAGAAAATCATTTTCCGAGTAAATTATAGAGTTTCCTTTGATAAAAAATAAAACCTACCTCACAGATGATCCAAGCGTATAACTTGGATTCTCCGTGGTATCTAAAAACCATCAAAATGTCTGCGTCGCCATTCATTTCGATCATTTTGTGATAGCACTGCATTAAAAAAGCAGTTGAGTCAGTGATAGCATGTATTTTTTATCCTTGCTACTCTCTGAATTTATTTTTTCACTTGACATTTGCCACTTGACAAATGTGACATGTGTCAGCTGGTTGATACCTGTTGCAATGATACTGATGGATTCACTTCGTTGATATGGCTATTTCGAAAGTGAGGAACGATGACTTTTTCTAGAGGTCATCTAGTCATCTGGATATATCACAATATACTACGAGTGTGCGTTCGAGTGCTTTCTGAATCTGGTGTGATAACCAACCTAGACTGGTTCGGTGAGTATTTGTTTTTCATGGGGAACGCAGCGCTTTTAATTTTCATGGATGAATCGTTAACTATCTGTGAAGCTGATTTCAGTGTATGCCAAGTTAAGGTGAACGGATACTTAAAAATGTGTTTACCAGTCGACGAGAACTAATAACCTATAGATAATTAGTCTTGATACAACTTTCATGAGACTTTTAGAAAGTAGTGGTGAGAAATTCGAGTTGAAGCTGATATAACGCGGATTTAACCCTGATATACACTCGATTACTGTCTCCGTGCTACTCGGGACATTCTTTCTTGATTTCGTTATTCTATTTAAAATAACATTTTTGTGTATGATAGGGTGCTGTTTTCCGAAAATTTGGGAAAAGTTGGTCTATTATGAAGTGTCCCTGGGTTTTGCACTTGACTGAGGAATCTCGACAAAATTATTGCATAGAGAAAGCGCCTGTTATGTGTAAAGCAATTACTGCTACAATCTCAGAGTCTGCTTTTCGAATGACGATTACAAGATGTCAGAACGCAGGAAATCACCTTTCCAATCAGTCATCAATGGAAAAATTGAAATTACACTCGAAAAAAAGATTACACATGTATCGAATTTCGACTGTGAAACACTTCAGTATATGGGGAATTTCAAGTGGTAATTATGACGAGGTAACATTGTTTTAAAAATCCATTCATAGGTTTCTTTCATCACATAATTTGAACATTGTTTGAAGAACCGTAACTACGGTTCACTAGTGTTTTGAAATGCACATACTCAGGAAGAGAATGTTGATTGACTGCATGGACAACAATAATTATTATACTAGGCAAATCTCTTTCCCTATTTAATAAAGCATGCAACAACACAAGATGAAGGTGAAGTATTGCGGCATTATTTCCTTCACGTCAATTCATGTCAACAATTATGGCTGCAAATTCGACTGCAATTGTTCGAATTCAAGGAACACAATAGTTCAATGAGTCTCTGCAAACTACTTGAAGTATTGGATTCTGTATAACAGGAGTTTGAAAGATTACTACTACATATATTATTTTTGGTAACTCGCTGAAAAGACGGTTCGGTGATTAGGAAATTTCGAGAAGTGATGATATCGCGACAACAACTTTCCAGAGCGATATATTCACAGATTACTGCTTATGCATAATACGACGGTAAATTGAAGAATGACATTTTGCATGCTATTCAAATCTCAAAGTGCATATTATTTGCAAGAGTGCGTGTAGATTCACTGGATATTCGTCTATACATTGACATTCTAAATGTGCTAGAAGGTAGAGGTTGGTGCCACTCTCGGTCACGTATTGTTGGAAGTATTGGGTTTTCAAGTTACAGCTCCCAGTGTCACACATTGCATCAACTTTGATGCTGGTGCAGTGTTGTAAGTTCATGAAATGCTAACTTTTGACTTTGAGTAGATGAGGTCTTCTGGTATTTGACAATCGGAGATGGTTTCGTTGTTTCAGTCTTCGACCATTTTCAAGGTGGGATGGGTGTTTTGCTCACCGTCTCATGTGTTGCCATTTGTTTGATTATGCTTCATCTCTGCAAATTTATTTGGTCCACTGCTGCTATAAGGATGGTTACATAAGACGTACTCTTATTTGGATGGTTCGTGAACTGGCTCGTCATCATCCACCGTGTTGGTATGGCGTTCAGATGGAGGTAAGGTGGGTTGAGTGGCTGCATATTGAACTAACACTGTTCAAGAAGCGTTTTGGCAGTGGATTTGCATTCGTTTATCCTGTATCCTCCGGTCTTCCGTGTTTTTCTATAAAACTTTGTAGTGAGCACAGCATGTAGTATTTCTGTTCATTCACAACATCAATGTCTTTGTATCCGCAAATAATTTTTGACCCATATTCTATAACTGTTGACTAAAACTAACTTCCACCCTCTTATTTTAGTTCAAGAGCGTAACGCATCTACAGGCGACAGTTTTTTCACATTCAGCCCACACGCAATTTACTTCCCTAGTTATCAGTGCAATCTCTTACACTGTGAGTGGAAATATGTGACTACTTGGCCAAATCCTTATAGTTCTCTTCATTTATTGGGAAATCTGTCGGTCAAACGTTTGATCCACTCCAACTTACATGCTTAGATTATGTAAATTTCAGACATTCACCAGTTTGTATAATGAATGAACGTATCACCAGTATTAGCAAATAGCTCGAAGTTCATGACTGTAGCTGAGCATTCTGTGATCATTAATCAGCAACTAAATGGTAATTGTGCTGCTTTCATTTAATGGTAGTGAAAAGCTGCGGAGCTATTTGTAGTGAAGCATTACTTCATTCGGTCAATACTTAATATTTGATGATTTTCCTGTGAACCACTGCATATCAGTGATTCAATAAAGACCACCCAATTTTTGTAGATATTGTCCGAACCTACAAATATACTCCCCAAACTTTATATCTAAGGAATTCAGCAGTAATTTAAAGAATATTTTTAATATATATTCTGGTGAGACCTGTTACCACACTAAAGAATTCTATTTATAAACTGTAAAATCTTATATAATTTCACTGAAGGGATAAGCGTTGTCTATTTCGTCTTCTAGTTTACGGATAGGAAGCAAGTAGAGTTTTTAGGTGTTTTGAATTCATTAGGAATACACCTAAACCTTTCAAATGGCACACCACTTGTTGTTTGGATGTTCTTATCTGTGTATGCATTCACAGCCTCAAATCATTCTTCCGTTAGACATAATGGTGCTTAATGCTTAAAATATGAATATTTGTTGATCAGATGTGAGGAAATTCACTGTTCAATACAGCAGGTGAAATACTGACTACAGATGATGGTTGTTCTGAGATGTGGACGACAACCATTTTGTCGTGGAAAATACGTAGTGCGTTTGTACCTTCGAAGATGTTTTTAGAGTAATCGTCATAGCAGTTGCTGTTTGAGAAGATGGTTTCATTCTTTCTGCGAAACCGAAGGGGAATTCTGAGGGTTTCATGATGACATTTTAAACAGCAGCAAGTGATTTGAAGTAATGCCTGAAAACTGTAAACCCGAGTCATATTTGAATATCAGGATTCCGCTTTCCTTTAGTTGTTGTGTTAAGGGTCACCTTATTCAACATAGAGCAAAGGCTTTTGTATACTATTTGCACGTTAGTAGTAAAAATAAGATAAATTGAGACAGGTATGAGTGTCTCGAATTGAAGATTTTCGTTTGAGCGCCTCCTTGTGTTTTAATGACTTCTGTCAGTACCAAGTAAAATTGCAAGTTTCTTTTTAAAGAAGACGCTAGTCAATGCACATTATTTATGATGCCTTTGTCTATTCACATAGGGCTGCTGGTGTCCTGACTTTATCCGTTTCCGCAAATCAGACTAAGGATTGATTCTGAATGAGTGAAATTGGCACCACTTTTTGGGTCTGAGTAGAACCGCAGATTGTAAGACAAAGTCGTTGCGATGTGTTACCTATGTAATGTTATGGTTAGATACAAAAAGGGGTTCTTTAGAATCTTCCTTATTAACTAAGTGGTGGAGTGCTGAAGTAACCCAGTCATCTGTTAAGATTGCTTGTTTGTGAAAATACTGTTGAGAGCTACTGATGAAGGAAGCACGGCGTCCTTGGAAATGTCCTCTTTGGAGTTTATCTGTGGGTTAAACGAAGTCAAAGTTATCATCATATAAATTGCTTAATGTCTAATCGTAGACAGTTCAGAAATATAAAAGGAATCCCTGTGATCGTTCCACTGTATCGGGAATTGGCTTCCTCTGCTGAAAGAATATTTAAATGTTGATCAGGTAACAAAAATGGAAATAGCTTTATATATATATATATATATATATATATATATATATATATATATATATATATATATATATATATATATACCACGAAATCAGTTTCAAGGACACAGTATATTAGAAAGGGATGTCGTTACTGCAACTGATTGTTATGATGAGTTACCACTATTCATTGTTCACTTACCTACGTCGATAGACAAATATGCTGTTGCCGGATGAAAAACTTTTTCCTAAATGTGTAGCTGACCTACTGTTTGATATTCACATTTTATCATAGTTGAAATACTACTTCAAATCCACATTTCTAAAATGAAAGATTTCATTCAGCTGTGAATAGGAATCTTGTGTTATTACATAAGCCTGATAAATAGTGTTTATGAGTCTGTAATGTTGGTAGTTTGAAATACTAAATAAGACATTCAATATTCCATGTCAAGAAATCTTTTCTTCATATCCAGTCATATTATTTAGTTAATTGTGTTTGAATGTATTTGGCAGTTACTGATTTCTCTTTCCAGATAATAGGTTATGTTCATCGTGATTGTTTACTTTATGAATGATGGTAGAAAGGACATTTATTTTCATTTTTGGCTTTTTAAATACGATTATTTTTGGGCATTACTTTTGTTCATAGTAAATAAAAGTTAACTCCAGATATGTAGACAACCGTCTATTCAACCTCTTAGTTTTCACTGTATACATTCTCTCTTCCAAAAATCTGCAGCTTATTACATAACGTTAGGACGATTGCTCTTAATACAGTTCTGTTAATTTGTTACGCAGTCGGTAGTTAAAAGCTGTAATTATTAAAGAAACCTCGATTTTACACGTGTATGTATCCAGAAGTCCTAATTCAAGCCAAATTTCAAAATGAACACATAGTTGGGAGAGTTTGAATTCTGATCTTTAGGAGTCTGTTTGTGTAGAGCTATTAAGATACATTTTTCCACCTGTTCGACAGATATATCTAATTTACAGTGTTGTAAGCAAAACAGACTGCTTGGTATTCGAACGTTGCTGATACCAATAAAAGAGGAAGGAAAACATCTTTGGTAGATACGTAAGATGCATAAAAGTCATTAAGTAGTATATTTGCAACTACCAAAACAAGCGTATAGGCTTCTGCATTATTCCTCCAAAGACAGCACTAGAGAGATACTTGCGAACTTGAGGCATCAGTTGGAATTTGAAGTATTTGAATAACGTGACTATTTTTTCCATTGTTTGATTTAAGTTACCTTTACTACATTTTATTTTTGGATGCAGCAGACTCCGAAAACCAATGAAAAATGATTTTGACACATTTTTACGTAGGAGATTTCACTACGGGTATTCTTATTTGTGGAAACTTACGGCTTGTCCGTCATTAGTATGATATAAATACTCCTTGATTTGTAGAATTATTCTATACTACCGTTATGAAAAATGATAGAAGAACCAATCTACAATCGGTTTTCACGACATTTACTGCAAACTGCCTACTCAAATCATTGTAAGTCTTCACTTTATTGTAATACTCAGTGCACGTGTTATCTTATTTTGTCGTATGTTGCATGACAGTAATTATCTTGCACTAGTTTCCCTACACCAGTGATTGAGTCAGTAACTTTTATTTTAGGTGTAGTCTCACTACGAGTTGTTGATGAGACTGTGAGAGTTTTAATTGTTGATGAAATTACAGTCGTCCTACTTTGATTGGTATATCTTGGAAACAGACCATGAGTTATTGACTAACTTTTCAATTTTACCACGAGTAATGACTTGACCGCACACATTTATTTCATTTGAACCCCAAGTTTACAGTTATCATCATTGTCGACAGACTGCATGTAACTTACATGAGTGCATCACATGGAACTGTACTTGTATTACAGATGGTTTTTGGCAAGCATTTATAAAGATAATGCAGTCGTCTAGTCGTTTGACTGAAGCAATACGACTTGGAATTTTGAGTGTTGATTGTGTACCTCGTAGCTACGAGGCTGACTCTGAACATCCTCAAGAGATGGACACTTTGACGTTACTCAGCTCAAATACTGTTAGTGTGTTTGGCACCTCTACTGTTTAGAAGCCGAAAGATACGAATCACTGATGATACATGCCTGACTTCTCTCCATCAACTAGCGTGCGTCTAGGAGACATAAATATATTGCAGTTTTATAATGGCTCATGTCTGTGAAATGCATAGATATTTGGTAGGATGCGTTTCCTTATTCTGTTTGTTTATTGTTGACAACGATGCTTGTTGGTGGTAAGTGTCAGAGATGTTTCACTATCACTTGATTGCAGAAATGGTATTTTTGAGAAGTTCATAAGTCCAAACTAATGTACATTTTCACCAATATTCATCAGTAAATCCACTGTGCACTTCGAAACAGGAAATCCTCAACTGCGGGAAACTGAAGATGTATACTTGGCAAAGGGGTGCGTGATTGACTTACCTGACAGTCAGTATTTTCAGCCAGATCGCACATATTATATCTGAGCTAGACATGTGCGATATATTGAATCACGATAAGAGTGTAAGCTGTTGTTTGTTTCGCTACCAGTGTGACACCTGACTTCTTAGTGTTTAAATGTACCATTAAATGATACCATTTCATCTGGAGTGGGTAATGAAGAGTAGTATTAAACTTGACCAATGTCTTACTCGGTTGTACTTTGCCTTGATCTCGAGTAAGAACTGCACTTATCTACGTGGTCTATGTAACTGGAACAATGAACCTCAATTGGATCACTATTTTACTCTCTAAGGAATTGTTTTTAGTGCTGCAAATTTATAATGATAGATTTATTCTGAATTATTTTGTGGTCTAGATGCTGAACTTTGTGAATGTTATCCTATAAAAAATGCGCTTACCTGTATTACATTGTTAAAATAAATCCTAAATTATCACTTACAGTCATGATGATGATAACATTCCTAATTCATGCAGGGTAATCAGTTATTCATTGACCATTACATATCCAAAAAATAAGCTTCTTATAAAAGCATCATTTTCCACATACGTTTTTTAATTAAATAAAACCGTATTTTCCGGCTCCTTATCTTACCTTAGAGAAAACGAGAAGACAAATATGAATGCCTACCTAGTACATTATTATTTTTATAAAATACCTGCTGGCAATCCTCGACATGAAATAAGATTTTTGCTCATAGAAACATTAGAGGTGGAGGTGAAAAACAGAATACACTAATAAATTTATCTCAAAGTAGAAAATCGGCTGAACCAAAAGTTTTCATTCTCCTAATATCTTAAGTTGCTTGGGAGACTTTTTCTTTAGTCAGTAAGATGTGAAAGTACCAGGTAAGATTAAACACAAACCAAGACCGAAACATTCCCCAACCCGGAACCGTTTATATGACCGGAATATTTGTTTTGAAGCAGTTTACACATATCTTCTTAAGTTTGAAGCAAACATTATTGCTAAAAAGTTGATATGAATAAAGTACAAAACCATTCAAAAAGAATGAATGTTTGATTATCGATAAGAAACCACTTAGTTTATAAGAATTTGACAAAGAAAAGATTGGAATGAAATTTGCCTCAGTAAGTAATGAAGGTAAGCATTCCCTTTACGTAGAGTTTACTGATCATTTTCACATAAATATTGATGCAGCTAGAATGTTATCCAGGACTGAATATATATTGTAACAAGCTTGTTAAACAAAAAGAATCTTGACAGCCAGTCAGAAACCAATAAATGTTCTGAAATGTTACGTCTCGTATACTGAGAACATCTGTCGAAGCTATAGACAACACTATGACAGCATCCAAGGTGATTCTTTTGTGTATTTGCGTGGACTGATTAGGATCAGAGAAATTCCTAAAAGGAAATCCAGGCAGAGGCCGTGCCAGTTTTTCAAATTGATTTTGATAATGGAAGTGTAAGTGCAGTTGATCTAAATTTCAAATTCATTCAGGAAGACATGAACCTGACTACTAGGACTATTTTAGTATGCCTTCAGTTAGCATGTACAGAATCATAGAAAAAAAATAATTGAAACTGGATTCCACTGGATGACACGACACATAGGCACTCACTGAATGAAGAGCTTGAACTAAATTGGTCTCGGGTTAAAACAGTATATAAACTCATAAAAGAGTAAACCAGTATTTTGCGATACTGGAAAACATCTCTCTTATGGAGAACGCAACAACCTCTTTTTTGTTTCAAAAGGCACGATAAGGTGACATCAACAAATTCACATATTTTTGACGAATTGAAAACAAAGATATAGTTACAGGCTATATTGCTAAGCTGTTTACTACCAATAACATCTCCAAAATGTTTCCTCAAACTAGAAAAATTCTTGTATGATGAAATTTCTCAATCATGTAGTTGCTAAATTGATCAAGCAGCTCAGTCTTCGTACACTAGAGATACCACTCACTTTCTATAGTCTTTCTTCTCTGTTTAGTTTCATCGAAACAAATTCTAAGATGGCGTGTAACATCATAGGTAATGATAATCTTTACACTTTAAAGTAGACTGAAATTTGTGTTTTTTACCATTTGAATGACTTCCACATGAAAATTTCCTATATGTGTAAAAAAGCTTTCATGTAAAGCCTGCCACATATTCTAGGTAATAACAGTAATATGAAGTGACCTAACTGGAACAGTCAGACCCATTCACAAGTCTTTTTTCCACTGACGTCACCAATGAATGCCAAGTTCACTGCTGTAACTAGATATGTTTTGAGGTTAATGAGATTCTAGTAAGCCAAGAAAGGATATAGTCAAAAGGATTAAAACTAACACATATTATCACTGAGCAACCACTGGATGCAACAAAAGCGAATTCTGAAAACGTATCAAAAAAAGCTTACCATTGCTAAAAGTATTATGCCATCAAGACGGAATGTTTTAGGAGAAAACCATAAGTCATTTCTTGAGTGAGACGCAGAATATGTAATCATGCGGTCACTTTGTGATCACTAAGGCGTTAGAAAATAATGACGTAAACAATACTTTATAGTTGGAGGAAAACATTACTAGAAATTTAATAGGAAATAGAAACTAACATGCACAAACGTAGGAAAGTAAACCATAGAATAAAAACAGTGACAATAAACAGATAAATCTTCATCCATTTCTTACCATTTATAAACTTGAAGACAGCAAAAACAACCAGTGTAGCGGGACAGAATGAGTTGTTTTTACTATTTATTCAATTCTTCTCGATTGCTTACAATCTAAATAACATTAAAGCGTACACATAACAAGAATTGAACATACTTTCAACGAGTTGACAAGACGTGTTTGACACGATCGACTGGTAGATAGCATAGATGATGTAAATGACAAAAGTAGAGTAGATCGTTAGGAATGTGGGCGGAAGATTAACAACTGGTTGGATTATTAGGTGAATAATCTTGTTTGAGAGGGTTAAAAGGCGTATAGGAAGTAATTCTTACAGATTGCGCAATAACTTCATAACATTATGAAGTTACGAGAGCTTAAAGAGTAAGGTGAACAGAGTTTATACAAAATATTGAGGTTTGAAATAGAACAAAGTGTGCAAGATAGAATGAAGTAACATCTTTTGACGTAAATATGAATAATAAGTTCTCTTTGAAACGTCAAACAATGAATGATTCTGTTTCATTGTGTAAAATCTCAAACAGGCTAACTTGAAATTAGACGCAACAAAAAGGTTCTACGAAAATCTACATTTGTTTTTATGAGCATATTCCTAAAACTCTTTGTCTGAAGAGAAGCATAGTTCCCGCCTTTAATATGACGAAATATTTTGTGTACACAGGATGCAGACTTGACCACTAAATACTTACAGGACAATTATTATAAAGAATTTTGAAGACAGTTCGAGAGACATTTAATTGAGTCATTTTTTACATTTATATATCTTTGAATGTTAAGTGACGATATATTCTCTGCTAATCGCCCCCACATTGATTAATCACAGAAGAACAAAGATTTGGTTACTGGCAGCCTACTTAAACCCTAGGCTGTCAAATACTTACATCCTATACGTTGCGTGAAGTTTATTCTATTTTAATTTGTTTTAATCTATCCAAATATAATCTGAAATCTTATCGCATACTCACATGAACGTTTAAAAAGGTATCAACCAATAGATGTGAATTTGACAAGTATGATTAAGAAAAGACATCGTGGTGGATAGAAACACGCCCTAAAAGAAACTAAACGACAACAAGTGGTACTACCAAAGATACTCAGATCGACCTGCAGATCTTCATTGTGTAAAGCAGACTATTTAAAATCCCTTCTATGTTCTGTTATTTGTCGTGGTGCTTGCGTAATAACATTACAGAAAACCTGATTCCACAACCTGTATGATAAAAATTTAGTTTCTTTAGACGTTTTCAAATTGTTTCGCTAGGATCAGTGTGGTTCAACAAAAATGTGCGGGGGAAGTGTAGCTACGTTTATCAACACTCAGTGGTGTTCTTCAAATTATATATGTCTCGCCCATTCTGATGACAATATATACTGTAATACTGTTAATTGCCGTCCCAAACATTTAGATAAATTTGAATTCATTTACATCACGATGTCTACATTACTCCTGGTTGCAGCTATTGTGAATAATCCAGATTAGCTGAGAAATTCACAGAGTTTGTCGCTTCGATAATGTCCAGATCCTTGACTGTTATCCGTGGTGATTTTAACTCTTGTGACTGCAGCTTCCTGTGTTCTCTTAGTCACAGTAAGCTAATGGTCTTCCAACTCGTTTTGATGCTGATTTAGACTAGGTTTTCGTTAGTGAACCTGGAACATATGAAACTTGGGAATGTGCACCACTGCTGGGTTCACTATATTATATGTTTACCGCCAAAAATATATTGCAAATTACAGAAGAATACTTTTACAACTCAATCTAAGAAGACTATACACAGGAGCTTCAAAAATGACAAGATACATAAATTCAGTGCTTGTTATAGAATACAGTACAAAATATTTGAAACTGGTGCTTTGGGTGACGCACTTGGACTTCTTACATACTATCTTAAATTTTGCTTTGATATTTGCTACCCAGATGAAATAGTTTTTCTTAGATTTAATAGACTTTCTACTTCGCAAATAATAAAGACTGTGAAGCGATAAAGAAAAACTGTACAAATCGAAGAATAATGCTAGTGTTGAATGACGTAGCTACCTGATTAAGTCTGAAATAAAACTACTAAACTTAGTGTATAAACAGAGGATTGTATCATGTAGAAACTCTTCTAGTATATGGAGACTTTTTAATGATACTATTGGAAAAATAAAACTCAGAAATGAAACCTGCAACAACGTTTGGGCATTAAACCAGTCATTGATACGTAAACCTGCTAATTTTATCTGATCTAGTTTTCTCACAGAAAAAAGCAGTTTTCCTAAATTCAATTAAACAGATGTGTTCAAATGCCTAAAATCATTAAAACGTTCGCAAAGCCTGGGATCAGATGTCATGCTAGGTATTCTTTTTACGAAATATGCTGATATTCTCTGCCATCCGCAGTTTCAATGTATTTTGCTAGAAATGACTCATCAAACTCCTGGAACAAAATTAAAATGTTTCAGGTATCTAAGTCCTTATCTTCTGGAGCAAAAGGGAAATTTCGACCGGTCACACTAACCTCACTATTCCTAAAAACTATGAAGAAAATGTTGTTTCATGTGCCTAAACTTCCTTCAGAGGCTTTTAGAGATCCAAATCAATTTTTCTATAAACCCAGATGGATTGCCTTGGTTCCTTTAGTTGTTTTACATCATAATATCGTTGCCAGTCTAGACAAATGTTCTAAGTATGTTAGATCTGCCTTCTTACATTATACTTCTGTGCTTGACTCTATCCTGAGACCTCTGTTGTTAAACAAACTTACCAGAACTCACCTTCGTCCTGATTTGCAAACTGACTTGATTCTTATTTTTAAGAGAGAAGGTAGTGTAGTCTATGCAGAAAAAAGTTTTCTGCTTTGCTGCCCAGTGAAGCCGGCGTTGCACAAGTTGCTGTTCTTTCCCCTCTTTTCTCCTTCTTTTTGCATTACCCACCAACCTCAACTAAAGCTTTGTTAAGTACGCAAGTGACCTGGGAGTATCCATGCTGAATACCTCCTCTTCAGATTGTTCTGTTTAATATCTTCTTACCAAGATTAGTTACTGGTCTTCCTTAAATGGTCATGCACTCAATCCCTCCAAATTTCAGATGGTTAATTTTAGCTTAAGACGTGAACAAGACCTGTGTAAACTGTTTCAGTCCTATAACCCTTGCCCTATAGACGGCTCTGTTGTAAAGAGTGCAACAGGCGTGATCCATTTTGGCTTATACTTTTCTTCTGATCTTTCTTGGTTCCCTCATATCTTGCTGATTTCCAAAAAATCCTTCACTTAACTTTTATAAAAGAGAACTTAGTGTGTCTGGCATGACAGACTCTGTTCCTACGTTTCATTAGTTCCTATATTTTGCCTACATTTATTGTTCCTGCTTATTATTTCCTAAATTCGGGAAAAAAGACTACGTTGTATTGAGTAGGATTTTGAAGGCTGTTAGTAGAGGAGATGCTGTACCACTAACCGTGCTGATAAATGCGGTCGTCGATAGACATCCAAACTCTTGTACACCACTAGCTAAAAATATTTTCTCTGATGACAGGCATCCTCTGCATCTGCACCTTTCTATGTTCATCCTCTGAGAACACAAGTTAATATATTAAACTCTATGCACGCACAACTACATACAAAATTCAACCATACCTTATTTCTATAAACAATGATCAAGATTTGATCGTATAGTATGGTAAATATTGGGCGCTGAGTAAAAGGTTGACATTACACAACTTTTATCAATGAATTGTGTTCGATTCATTATTACTATCATCATCACCACCACGATCATTACTACCACTCATTTCCACTCTAATTCCGGTAAATCAATGCGAAAAATCAAAAAAAAATTCGCTAACACTATTGACCACTTTACTCCAACTGAAATTGTATACAAATCCACCTCACCCCTTTCAATTTGTACCTATAAAATTAACGAATGACTATGACACCAGTGACCTTTTTGTCTAATATTTACAATCAAGAAGAATATGAATTGGAGTACATGTATACATACACATATAACATACATACGCCATACAACAAAAAAACAATTACAAGACAGTTTGGTAAGTCTCACTAAAAATTCATTAGACATTAAACATAAATTATTACAAACAACTATTGAAGATGATAAAACAATGGTTAGCTTTGACGTTGTTTCTCTGTATACAAATATTCCCATTGATGAAAGCATACAAGTTGTTAGATTTTTATTGGAGTCAGATAATTCTTTATCACTTAGATGTAATATTTCCATCAGTGTAATCTGTGATGCAATGAAATTATGTCTGACCTCAACCTATTTTACTTTTCGAGAGGACCTTTATCGTCAAACCAGTGGGGTAGCAATGGGTTCACCTGTCTCACCCATTGTCGTTAATCTATACATGCACAAAGTAGAATCAGACCTACTTAACCAACACAATTTAAAACCAAGAATATGGAGGAGGTATGTTGATGACACCCTCGTCATAACCAAAAAGCAAGGATTAGAAAATCTTTTTGAATACCTTAACAGCAGTTTCAATTCTGTAAAATTCACATGTGAACTAGAAACAGAATTCAGAACGTTAGCTTGCCTAGACTGCAAGGCGATACGAAACAGTGATGGGACACTTGACATTGATGTCTATTGAAAAGATACACATTCTAACAAGTGCCTTGACTTCGATTCGGCCCACCCATTGGAAACTAAGTTAAACGTTGCCAAAAACCTGTTGACGAGATCGCAAAGGATACCAAACAAAGTGGAATTTCAGCAAGCAGATAGGCGACTTGTTTGGGAAGTCTTAAGACAAAATAACTATCCAGGCAAACTATTAAAAAGGACCGAAAAAAGTCTATCGAATAAAAATATGAAAAAGCCAAGCTATAAAGATTGGATAAGTACTATAGTGCCTCTTTTTCGAACATCCGCTTCAAAGGAAATAAGACGTATCCTTAATAGTTACAACATCAGAATATTCTTTAAGGTGATGAATACATTACACTCACACTTGTGTAAATTAAAAAATCCAATTCCCCATTTGGAACAACAAAACTGTGTTTATAAAGTAGACTGCAGTGAATACGGTACTACATACATTGGAGGTACATCACGTCAAGTACTAACACGTCTAGCCGAACACGGTCGAAGTTCCAAAAAACCACCGAAAAAGCTCTGCTATCGCGGTTCATGCCTTATATTCAAATCATAAAATATCATTTGAACAGACAAAAGTCCTGCAGAAGGGTTTTCTCTCTCACAAAGAGCGGACCATTGCAGAAGCTTTGCACATCTGCTCATATCCTTCTTCGGTCAACAGAAAAGATAGGTTAGACATCCTACTAATATAGCAAACATTAATGACTAGCCTAGGCAGTTGTAAATAATATATGAAGAGAAGGTAGAACACAATTTCATTCCACATGATTTATTCCGAATTCATTCTTGTCTGAATAGTTTCCGGTGTTTTTTCTCTTAATCGTCTTAACCACTAGGAAAAAGAGGAAAAATATATTGGTTGCATTTTAACAACTTGTCTAGTCCTATTACACAGCACTTTACTGATCTATTTTCATCAATTTTACACTACTTTCTGAGTCATATACATTCGATGAACCATAACATAATCCATTTTCAAGTTGTTATTCATCGTAGACTGACATCAGTTGGAGGAACAAAGGAAACCTGGGAGCACTGGACAGCTGTTTCGTCTTAGTATGGGACTCCTCAGTAGGGCGCACTCACGACCCACCAGGGATCGAAATCGCGACCTTCAGGTTCCGCGGCCAGCGCATTACCACCGAGCCGCTGGGTCAGAATCCAATACTCCATATAATCCATTTTGTTATCACTCATACTTCAAGTGTTATCAAAAGTAAATTTATGGTTATCATTACGATTATTTATTTATGATATACTGTCTGGTCTTCAAATATTCATCCTTCCAAACTAGTAATCTATTCTTTCTCACCTTTGATGTCTCACAACCCCATTGTACTTTTCATAGACGAACTGAAAAATTTCCCCACCCTATTTTCGTTCCACCTTACTCGCACAACAGAAAAACCTCTCTGACTGAGTTGCTTATTCACTCACCTGTGTTACATCGATCTTTACTCCATATCACTATGTAACTGGATGGTTGTGAAGGTCACCACTTTCTGTACCAAAACTTGTATATTAACCTGAAAACTTAGTGTCAGATTCATACTCTTGAAAAGGATCTTCCTAGCAAGATCGAAACGTTGAGGAATAATACAAAATATTTGTTTATTTTGTTATTTGCTCTAATATACTACGCCGGGAATACACAAGTAAAAATACATCTTATACAATGAATTAGTTATCATAATTTAGAAAGACAATGACTATACGAAGAGGATTGGACAAGGAGATAAAATACACGTTTTTTTGAGTTCATTTATATATATATCCTTGATATTTTAATTTTGATTATTTCCGTGAAGGAGCTCGGACCAGACTTCTGTGCGAAACGTTGGAATTATTTGATTTCAAACCCGCCTTGACTTACACAAATACAATCTATATCTAATGTCATACCTTATTTAGCTTGTGTATTGTGTGAAGAAAATCCTGTTAGACATAGTTTTATGAATTAACTTTGCCATGGCGAATAGTTATCATGTCCGTGAAATCATTAAACATTTAAACAGTCGTGTTCTTCATTATCACATACTGTTAAACAGCACCGTTTTTAATAAAGATTTGAAAAATGTTATTCAACAAGTAAACTGATGCAATATCGCATAGTGAGAACTCTGAACTGTAAACATAATTATAGTTTGGAATAAAGCAAATATATTGTGAGCTAACAGAAATTGGAAATATAGACCATTGGATTCTGACCCAGTGGCTCAATGGTAACGTGCTGGCCACGGAACCTGAAGGTCGCGGGTTCGATCCCTGGCGGGTCGTGGGTGCGCACTGCTGTGGAGTGTCATACTAGGACGAAACAGTTGTCTAGTGCTCCCAGGTTTCCTTTGTTCCTTCAACTGATGTCAGTCTACGATGAATAATGACTTGAAAGACCATTTCCAAACAGACTGATACGTCTTTATTTCGAAAAAAGATTCCCATTGACATCAAACCTTTTTCTTTGTATGAGATTGCATTTACGCATGTTTTCATTAAACATATGATGTGATGCTTGTTTTTGGTATTTTATCCATTAAAAAAGTAACCCAAACTGTAGGATATTTTCTCATTATTTCTTTCCTTTTTAACATTACATGGTAATTAAGATGAAAATTATGCAGTTTGCCCGGTTGGTGTGCTATTTGTTCTTACCACGCTTCTGGGATCGAATGGAATTCGACAAAATACTGCTAGACAGGTGAAATACGCGCTGAAAATACAACGAAATGAAAATTCTTCAGCAAGACAAAGAGCGAAAAATTTGTATCTTTTTTGAAAAAAAGCTTATCGGCTGAGAAGACTGTGATACAGCAAAACGAAGTTAATGTTGTCAGTGCTGAAACAGGAGTATTCTTGAAGCAAAAATATCCTTTCGATAAGCGTTTCAAGAGATTGGTAAAGAATGAATTCATGTGTGAAGTGAAAAATGTAAGATTTTGTTCATTTATATTTATAGACACGTAAGCATGAAATATATATTGACTGAAAAACATTTGTAGTTAAAAACCTTCCAAAACTGAATCCATATACATTTATGTTGTACTCCGACTAAAAATAGTAGAGTATTATGCTAGTAGATATTATTTTATTGTACAATCAGTCGATCAAAGTGCGTAAAATATTCATTGTTTTGAATGAAATTCAAATAAAGTAAACGGCATGTTTGATTCATAGTTCTACTACTTATGCAAACTTTTGAAATCTCTTAGTCTATGAAAAATAACTTTAAAATGCTTACAGTTTCTCAAAGTCTGTTGAACCTGCACTTCTAGGATGTACTGCCAGTCCATTGTTTTAAATAGACTATGTTATACGCACCAATTTCAATACAACCATATAGTACACGTTGATTGATCTACACTATGCAGCCTTCATTAACAGACAGCTCTTAATGTATAGCATTAGTTGAAGGAATTTTATTATCTACACGCCTACGACATACAACCAGGAATTTCTGTCAAATAAGAACTCCAATATGTAGAAATTATTTAAAGAGCTTACTGATAGAAAATAAATGACTCAATAAGCTTTTTCTGACCTTTGCCCATCAAACCAGTAATTTATGCGTCGACAAGCTGATTTCACCTTTCTTAGTGTCTGTAATCACGCAGGAAGTTGTTTTTCAGGTTTTAAATGGTATTTTAGACGTTGCGAATCCTTGGATCATTTCTAAAGCCTAAGTCCTGATGGTGTTACATGTATTATTTCTAGAAAACGGATTTTTTTTCAAAAATATAACACCTGCTGCTTGAAAGGAGAATAAATTTATGCCTGTATTTAAGCCATCTCGATCAGATGCAAAGTTTAAACCCATTTCTATTACCTCTTCGTTTTTGAAAATAATGGAGAAATTACTATTGTGTATGCTTGAACTTTCAGAAAGGGTTCAAGAGATCGGAAACAACTTGCTTGGAAACACAGGAGACGTAAGTTTGATGCTGGCAACGTCTTGCAGAATAATGTCGCTTGTAGTCTACACAGAATTGCCAAGTATTTTCGCTTTGTTTTCTTAAATTTCACATCAGACTCTGAATCTCCTACCGGACCACTCTTGTTGAAGCAGCTTGCGTTGCTTATACTGAGCCCAGGGTAGCAAACTGGCTGCATTCTTATTTTTCTGAAAGAAAGCAGCATGTTGTTTATAAAAGAAATCGTTCCACTTTATCGGTTTTTGAAGTCGATGTGCCTACATTTCTGTTTTCTTTCTCATCGCATAACTTAATGTATTCCGTGAAAACTAATTTGTTAAGTGTCCTGATGATCTGATGAGTTGTGCGCTAGTTGTCTGTCAAATGGACTGCCCTCAAATAAATGGTTTTTATCCGGAATCGGACAGTGGTCTTCTTCAGTCTCTTTCAAATGACAGAGTGTTAATTTTAGCCTTGAGAATAGAGAAGACTTACCTGAGCTGTTTTGGTTCCATAACTCCAGTAGTATTGATAGTTTTACTGTACAAAGTAAATCGAATGTTATCTATCTTGGATTGAGCTTTATTCTGAATTTTGTTGGTCTTTGCATGTCTTGTTGACTTTTAACATATTATGTAAGGAAGCTGATGCTCCTGTCACTATTCAGCCTCTACTTTTACAACTTACTAGTTCTCGTATTTTATCTATTATTTTTTGTTGTTCTCCGTTAACCTTTCATGGTCTGCTAAAAAGGGATTTTGTTATACTGTGCAAAGCCTTGGAAGCTATCAGTAAGATACGTGTTGTATCTATGAACTAACCATTTAACACTGTAGTTGACAGACATTTGAATGCATGCAGATGAGTAGCTACATTTATTTTATCTAATAATGAGCATCCACTTTATTCACAGCTTTCTTCTTGTAATACACCATGCTAAGATTTCCGAACTGCATCAAAATTGTTTGGAATATAGTTAGTATCACTGTTATCCCCCACTGACTAATTTCACTGAGTCCAGCTCTAAGATAATCTTAAACAGCTAGAAACAAACATTGGCTTTAGAACAGAAGCAACAAGTATCGAAGTATGAAGTCAATAAAAACGTCAAACAGGTAACTGTCAGACTGAGAATGATGTCCACAATGATATGAAAGGTTTGACATCTGCTGGTATGCATACGTATATTAGTTGGCTTCCGAACGAAACAGCTCGTATCAACATGCATCTCTAAGTCAACTGAGTATTCATATATCGCCTATTGTCTTGTCTGAACTAGGTCTTGGTATCATTTTCTTCAGTCATGAAGAAAGATTATTATTGTTTGTTTTGCAGAGTTCCAATGGAAACTAGCTCTTAGATCCAATTTTTTTTCAACTTGTTCATTTTTTAAAATATATAGGTAGATTTTGAAGATCAGACCGCATCAGTAAGCATGATCAACAACTGGGTTAAGAAGAAATCTGGAGGGTTAATCGATCAGTATTTCAAAACTCAACATGAATTACCCAGTGATATAATTATGGCAGTGATCAATGTGGTAACGTTCAAAGGTGAGTCAGGTATTTTGAGCCCGCGCCTACTTGTGATGAATAGCTAAACCAGATGTTTTCATGTGTATATACTTTTCTCCTCGTTAAATGTCTCAAATTTAGAATTGAGTGGCTATGAGAGCGGCTACTTTGGCAGGTTAATGTGAACCCACACTTTCCGCCAAAAGTTCTTCTAGGATAATGGGTAAGTAGAGAATACATCTATAAGTACAATGTAATATCACATGAAACCGAATTGTGTGACGGAAAGATGCAATCCGTCTCTCTTAAACGTATTCTTAAAGCTATTGAGGATATATATATCTGTCATCACTCAACTCACATAAGTGTGCGCACTAAGCAACTGCACTGACAGAACGCAGTGGAAGATTTGTGTCTGCATTTTTGAGTATGTTCAATGAAAGTAGTGGATAATAGTTTCAAAAGTCTGCGAAAGGGCAGTCTGTAGTCATCATATCGATGGTGAGTCCGGGCTTGATG
This sequence comes from Heterobilharzia americana, assembly GCA_944470555.2. Taxonomy (NCBI): domain Eukaryota; kingdom Metazoa; phylum Platyhelminthes; class Trematoda; order Strigeidida; family Schistosomatidae; genus Heterobilharzia; species Heterobilharzia americana. The sequence goes on along the minus strand of OX104130.1, from coordinate 50,207,948 downwards.
CCAATGAAGCATGGAATCGGCAAACAGGTGCAGTGAAATTTTCATTTGGGTTTCACTGAGGCGGTGGTTAATGAACAAACTAAGATAAACTATAGCACAAACCAGTAAACTGTTGTTAGTCTATCCCTGTTAAAATATTTCAGTGATGACGATTATTGCTTTCATGACTTCGTCAATGCATACTGTTATGGTTTCGATGCGCTTATAGTATATGTATATGTTCCAGAACGAATATAGTGCGTGCGCTCAGCTGACAGCTAACTTGGTACGCAAGAGACACTGACTGCAACCCCGGGACGAATAGAGAGAAGACCGAAGCTGGCAGATGGGAGAGTGTATTACTCCGAGAATGTAATATAATAACAATGAATCAATCCAAGACACGTGAATAAGTATACACATGAAAAATGACCTTGTCCGCAATTGGAGAAATTCGCATAGTAAGAGTAAAAGTTAACCAATCAGCAAATTACATACAATGGGGGCAGAAAGACTATTAGTCATACAGTAAAAATAATGTGGGAATGACACGTTAAAACGTTCAGATCAATAACAATGTTTTATACAAGACTGGGGCATCACAACACATACCTTTACATTGTTTGTTCCATTTCAAGCTGTTGTTCTTATGGTCACAGAGTGACGTATGATGCCTGCTGGACTCCAGTTTCAACGGGAATAACATCACTCGCTATGGGGCAGGTTATCCAGTTGACAAGTATCTAACAGGATCAAATCTGCCTTATGAATTCAACCACCGGCCATTATCCAGTAGTGTGACCCCAACCTCGTTCTTTGGATTACATTTATCGCCTCTTTTTAGCTGATGGGTGTAAATCGACTGGCATTTACGACATTTGTTTGTTCCTTGAGAAACGCTTTGCGGTGACTTACATATCGTAAGCTTCTGTGACGTCTTTGCTTGTATGTGAGATATCAAATCTTGAGATGCTCAGGCAGTATCAGCATTATAAGTTGTGATGGTAATTCCTCATGACTTCTGATTACTACTTTGCCTCATCGACGCCTTCTCCTTTTTCATCAAGCGAAATTCTTCGATGAAGTTGTTGAAAGTATTTCAAGACGCTTTATGAACCCGAATATCTGACCAAGCTTTCAGATCTTATGCTAGCTTCCGAGAACATAAATCTGAGTCCACTGAAAATGCGATAAATTTAGGTATTTAGAGTGGTGAAAATCCCATTAGGTGGTACCTTCCGTTACTGAAGTCGGCTAAAAACAACTGATTTGGTAGCATAATATGGCTTAAAATGAAGCGGAACTTCTCAATCTAACCGATACTCTGTGGTTGGTTTGAAAAATCAAACGATGCACATTGCTTAGAACCCCATGATCTGGCCATTTATGCATCTTTCATTAACTTTCTGAATAGAAGTGTGCATTAAACTAAGCCATGACTGTTGGTTGATTCTTACTCAATACTTGAACACACATTTCTTATACAATCCCATTTAGGCCATTTTATATGGAGAATTAAATTGATGACATCGTTAGCATTGTTTTTACTCACTCAACAGTTTCCTGTATGAACAGAAAAACATTATCGTGATGATAAACGCTATGAGGTCTTTTGTGTCATTGATTTCTCAATATTCAAAATTTCTCTCTCCGCATTTATTAATTGATTGACTTCAGTGATCTGAAAAACTTCTGTAATGTAGTTAATAGGCAATCATTATTTCGGGCTTTATTTTTAGGTCATTATTTTACTGCCTACATCTAACACGTATTCCTGTATTCTCAATTTTGCACTAAATTAAGCCTGTTTACATCTCTTAAGGTATCACAAATGAAATTAAATTACATCATTTTTTAAGTAACCTGATTTTCAATTTATGTAATTTACTTAACTGTGCTTTGATACATCACTTATATATTACTGATAACTTACCTCTTTATTTACCTCAAGATGTTTGGAAAAAGAAGTTCGATGGGGCTTATGTTTTCACTGATGATTTCTGGGTGAATAATTTAACAGTAGTTAAAACTGATTATATGCGAATAACTGAAACTGTTGGTTATGCCGCTTTCTGGAAGTTTGGCTTTCGTATGATAAGTAAAGATTTTAAGGTAAGCAGACATGTAGAGAGTATAAGAAATAAATTCTCATTACCTATCCGCTCTTGTCAACTGCCAGAAATGAATACTGGATTACTTTCCAACGTTAATAAAAATACTTTATTTTGCTATAACTGTCATTATTCAGTGAATTGCTAATTACCTCAGATTAGGCATTGAAGATAGTAAAAATCCAGTTATTTTCATCAAGACCCTAATGAAAAACAGTTTTAATCTATGTCAAAATTACCCACTGCAGAATATTTTTTGAAAGAATTTTTCGACGCTAGTTGATGTCGTAATCACCTGCACTTCTCAGTTTGTGATTGTATAAGACATTACTCTAACCCATAATAACCTTGCATTGACAATCTAACATGATGATAAGTACGTATAACCTCAGAACCTTAATTATTGTATCAGTAACTCTAAAAGCCATATATGAAAATACTGAGATACTTAATTTCCTTTACTTTAGTCTGAAAAGAAGCTTTTTGTTGAATTAAGAAATCTTGATAGTCATTTCAGGATATGCTAGAACGGTCTCTAAAGTTCCTGTGACGGTTTTACAGAAATTCAGACTAAAAAATACAAACAAGTCGTTCCTGTTTCTGTTTCTACCTGATCTGCGAACGTGATTGATCACTTGGGATGAAAATAGTTTCGATCATCACCTTTGCAAACTTTACACACTAGTGAATTCTGGATGGTAGTTACCATATTAGTTATGACATAATTTTTGTAACCAAGTGTTTTTTAACATAGTGTCACCATATAAGAAAAAAGACATACATTTCGTCAACAGTAAACTCTCGGAAAAACACCTAAAGTATATTCTGAATTTATTCCTGACTCATTTGTGTTCGTAGGTTCTGTTTTGGAAAACAGTATTTTCGGATGTTCACAACTGTTTTGCATATTCCATATGGAGCATAGTCAAAATGTGCCACTTTCACGATATTTTATAAAGCTAACATCTTCATGAGGTACTAACCATAAGACAACATGAGGAAAAATGATTATTTTGTACCTCACATGAAGGAGATTTGTTCGACATGCATAAAAACAGTATACCTTGCTGAGTATCGTTTGCATTAGGAAAAGATAAATTTTCTAATCTTTAATTAGTAATAGGAAGGGATGAGCATATTTTGTCCCAAATACTCTGATCACCAGACAAAGTGTGGTTTTCTGCTTGTGTAAAAGTGTGGATTTTCTGGTGTTTGAACAGATTTTGTCGTCAAAGATTTAAAAGACGCTGTCCACTGTGATTATTCTTATTTATGTCTTTGAAACTAAACATATCATATGAAAGTGAATATAAAAGGGAGAACTGAAACAATATATATTTATACGATGATTCATATATCAATTTAAGGATTTCACTAAAGACTAGGTTGTAGAAACTAATTTGATGATGTCTTCTGGTGTAAGTTAATGATGAGTCTTAATTTCACTATCCAAGTTAACTGGTCAGATTTGATAGATCTCAGAGAATCAGTATTAAAAATTTCTTTATTCCGAAAGTTCTCGAGAGTCTAACTTTTCATCATATTAAAAAGATGCAACTGTTGTTTACGCCTGATTCATGGAGACAAATGGGTGATTTGCTGCTCCCGACAATCATAGAATCCGTGAAAATTACAACATAAATAAAGCAAGAACTGCAAAATTTGCAGAGGATAATGAATTCGTTATATTTTGTAAAGTACAAGCCTGAACAAAATGACTGCAATGCTTTTAATAAACCTAGGGCATGAGTTAGCGCTAACCAGATCTTTCTAGGTGATCAATCAACAACAAATTGCATGTCTTATTAAGCTTAACTTGTGGTTTGTATCGCTTACATTTATGCATAGCATTTCTCTACCAAATGAACGAATGTAAACTAATATTTTGAAACTATAATTTCATAGCCGTTAAACCTTTGGTCGACTCTTGATTTCACAAATCTAAAGTATATTGACACTCTTTAATTTCTAAAATAGGTGTGTTTCTGTCTTGTTCGTGGCTAGAGATAATGAAAGAAAAACCAATGGACTTACAACATTCTGCAACTCCAGATGTTCTTAGTTTCCTTCAAGTGCTAAAAAGGAATCGGTCGTTTAAAGAAAGATAAAAAATTGTTTCGAATTATCATACTGTGTCTATCATTGGCTCAGAAAATTAAAATCATTTGCTTTTTATGAAATGGCTACAACCGAACATCCCTGATCTAGAATACAAAAGTTGGATGGCGTCATAAGATATCCTTTCTAGAGGTTGTGGGTCTGAAACTATAATACAACAAAATTATAAGCTTTTATGTGTCATTATTGTGTTTAACGCTTAAGCGATTCAGTGCTTTTATTTCATTTCCCTGCGTGTCTGTGTCTATGAAGTTCCTTCAGTTCTCAAGACGTACTAGAAGTCAATTCTCTCCTTAAGCCACTGAATTAAATTTGAAAATATCTTATTTCTTGCTGCTTACATAGTTGGACATGAAGTAAACAGTTCATCAAGATCCGCTCCTAAAACTAATCAAATTTCATTTTAATCATATTTTGTCCTATAGAATTCCCGTTTCAAATTCGTTATTGCCTTACCTATAAAAAAATTTAATCTAAACAGAGCACTGAATCTATTAAAAGGAATCAGAAGATTACCATATTTTGTTCGCGGACTACAACAAAAGACGGTGTATATACAAATGCCTAAATTCAAAATCTCAAACACACTTGATCTGATTCAAACAATGAAAAAGATGGGAGTATCTGACATGTTTGTCGGCTGGAAAGCAAATTTATCAGGTAATTGAAGTGGTTGTAAGGAAAAGATGGTTTTGATTGCCTTTTGGTTTGAGAAATACCAACCGAATTTAAATATCTTGCACGAAACTCTTATCAAATTCAGTTAGATGATTAATTGTTTGGTTTATATTTTAGAGTAAGGCAAATGAAACTTCAAACGATCATGAGGTCTTACTGTTGTTTCGTGTCAAGAGGGAGAATGTAAGAACAGATTTTTCACTGGAATATTTTTTCAAAGCTATTGTATATAACAGAACAACACTTTCCTCACCACAATACAATGTGAATATTGTTCTCAAGCATTGACAGGCAAAGACTGGTTTGAAGTGATGACATACTGGCTACAAAAGATTGTCGAGACCAGTGAGAACCGGTCTTATGTAAAGATTTCCATTCTTAGGATGCTATTTTTGGCTAAATGAATGATGTAAGTGTATTAGAATATGATCACCAGCCACACAGAATAGTTTGCAAGAGAAAAGAGGATTATTCTGATGCATATTAGTTAATTTAAACCCCATCTGCATGCTTTTATAATAAACCTAAGTACTAATATGGTATTTTACATTGCCCTAATTTTATCTAGGTATCGCGAATGTTAAAAATTTAAAAGTGGATTATCTGCGTCAGTCGACAGTTTTGAAAGTCGATGAGAAGGGTGTTGAGGCAACTGCGGCTACATCATTGTATTCGCTTGGTCGCAGCTTTTATATTAAGCCTGCCAATATAACATTTACTGTTGATCAACCGTTTGTTTGTTTTATATATGACAACAAATTGAGAATGCCATTATTCGCTGCTCTGGTCAAAAAACCCGGAGTGGAAGAATGATGCATTCTGGCAACCCAAAGCAAAAAACTATAATCGTTTGACTTCAAAACACTCATGTTTTTAGATTTTTAACAAATTAACACTTTTTGTTTCCGTAAAAATAAATGAAAATTATTCCCATTTCTTGCAAAAGCTACTCCGTTAAACTTGTTCCCAATTATATTTTCTACAAACAATATCATATTGTACACAGTTGCATAACAAAGTGATTCACTAAAAGAAACTGTAAATTAATACTACAGCATCATTAGGCTTCTCATGTGATGTCAAACAGAGATCATAATAGGTGACCTGATAAAAAGAGCTACACTATATATTACGAGATATGATGCTAAACAGCTAATGAATACGAGACTCTAAAGATACAACTTAGAAGACCAATTTTAACAGCTCAACATACAATTTTGTCATTCAGAGTCACACTGAATCCAGCGACAATCTTCATTTGAATTCGTATTACGTAATACTTTGTCTAACTGCCTCCATGTCCTCAACTGTTAGATAGTTAACATTCAGTGACATACTCTGGTGATGCCAGTACTTAGTAGTTATGTGGCCCACATATCATTTTAGACATGCCACAGCCTTAATTAACTTTACCCAATCCAAATAGTATAAGAGAATGGGATCATTTGTCGACTCAGAGACGCCTGGAACAAACCTTCTAAATTAAATGTTTTTGGGTACATCCTTCCTTCCACCATAGAGTCTAAGAAATCGATTTCTTGCGAATTATGGGCCCTAAAGCCAGGACTGGAGATCACACTCTCTCCATGTGCCCTGTGAATTCCAATCCGCAAACCCAGACGCCAGACATAAACTACCCATATGGTTTCGCGAATGAACACTTGTGAATAATGGCTAACCAGTTGGTCACATACATGCTCTACTGATTCTCTGCGTCTTTCGTGTAGTATAGAACGACCACGAAATCTGTCTTAAAGTAGAACTAGTCGAAAATGTCCAGAACAATTTTCCTCGAAACTCTACTCATTCATGCAGTGAAGATTATGGCAGCGAACCATAACCTCGGCACTGTCACGTTTTAGAGAACAACCCGAGCTTTGCTATAAAGCAATAAGCTGTATGTTGTTTGGCGTTGAGGAATGTTTCATGACCAGATTTAACAGATGCATCCCAAAATACGTGCGACTCAGTCGTTTTAACATCATTTGTATTCTCATTTCTAATACTCCTTGAGAAGAGATTTGTTTGAGACTCTAATCAAACAAACAGACACTACCTAGAGGGGTTCGGCACCGGAACAGATGGTCTGACGTTGAACAATATGGAACTTTCAAAGACTCTATAAGAATTAATTGACAAGAAGGCAAGCTGGAGTAGTCACATTCAGTAGGTCAAATAAGGTTGAAGAGATGGATAGTATTCGTCTCCTCGTCAAGCACTTTTCAATTGGGTTGAAATAAATTTTGGAAACATCGAATTTTATGTCCTCTTCAAGACCTAGAGCTCTGTGAGTACAATCTTGACTTGTGTGCAAGTCAACAGAGGTCTTTGTACTGTTTGAATTCAAAAGAACTGTACTCCCTAACTCTGGGTAATCCACCGACATTTTGAATTCGGAACGTCGTATCATCACTTGATCTAACCGTTTCACCAGCTCTTTTGTGACTTCATTGCTCGATGAAGACACTAGTTAGTCGCCAACATGGAATTTACGCCTGACTGCTTCCAATGCATAGCTGTCATAATCTTCCAAAAACATCTGAGCCGTCTTGGTCAGCCCAAACTATGCCTCGAATGGCTACGACACTTAACAGAAGGGGCGTGATATTTGTTGATCTACGAGATCCATAGAGAAGTAATCCTATGGCCACCAAAAAAGCCCCGATCAGACCAAAGGACCATTGCCTGAGTAAGCGTCTCATCTACATCAGCATAAACGCGACAATACACCAACCAAATCCGTTTTCCTATCTGGTCCCTGACAGAGTAAGTCATTTAGGGAATTTCCAAAACATTTGACGACACATCCCAATTCCACTTGCCCTTCTACTATTTTCTTAGGGTTGAATTCTTGTATACCTCCGCGTGCCTTACCTTCACAGTAATATAGCTAATGCAATAAGTGCTGACCATCATATACCATTCTTGGTGCAGCGTGTAGTTGGAAATATCCCCATTAATGGCCAGTGTGCAGCTAGTTATTCGTCGAAGGTGTACAACTCAACTTATGACAGTTCAAAGCTTATTCTACTTGACGACAACGTTGTATTGGCTTCTTTTTTCATAACAATTTACTTCACAAGAATACTTGACACCAGCAGAATCTCGCGACTTGCAGACACTGGTCGATTAAGAAAGGTGGATGGATTCATGAAGCTAGTTCAGCCAATTTTCATTTTCATGTGACAAAATCGTGCTTCATCCTTTAAGTATTTATTTCCTTCTAACAACTTCAAATCTTGTTAAAGGTCTGGCATCTGTTTCCAATGTCTATTCTGTAACTGCCAGAACTCTAAAGTTCATTTTCCCGTAATTTGGCGGATACAATTCTGGGCTTAGTGGTGATCTGCCGATATCCTGACCCATCTGATCACCGGTAGATTTTTGTCTTGAGAAACAGGCATCATCCAAAAAATCTTCCGTTGTTGAATACCATAGCAACAAAAATACAATTACTTTGGCCAGAAAGCAGGGCAGAGGCTAGAACAGATTTCGAATCGACCAAAAGATGCAACTGTGTTCTTTTTGTATGGTGTACTTAGCTTCCCTGAGTTAAAAGTAACCAAAACTAATTTCAAAGATAACACAGCTGATGCAGTTACAACTGCGCTGCTACCTAAACATCATACACTATGCAGTTAACAATCACTTCTTTGATACGAAACATGAATTTATATGGCGAAAAGGATCAGTTAGTGATGAAGGTTACATACTCACGACAAACTGAGAGTATTTCCGAAAAAGGAACCGAAGTAATTGCCTGTGAGAGCCAGATCAAACAGCAGAAATGTCTCAAGCACAAAGTCAAAGTACAGTCACAATAATACCGGCTTCTTACGTAGTCTTGAGCAACGTAAAGCAAAACTTAGAACACAGCAGATTACAGTTAAATAAGTTACATTACAAAAGCCACATGCAAGTAAAGTTTTACCAATATGAATAAAGTTATATACGTACTCCTGTGAGTTTGAGTAACACCAAGAGTAGGGAAAATAGGTATAGGAACAGGTTCAAATGCAAAAACAATAAACAGAACTCTAAGGATAAAAAATAACTGCAAAGTCATTTTAGGGGGATTTGTTATGGTGTGGAATGAGACTTCTAAATTCTTCATAAGAGGCCATTAACCCTTGAGGCATTTGACACCCTCTCATCTGACGCCCAACTCGTCGGTTCCCCCCTGAATTCCACTCGACGGCCTGACCTGGCTGGTGATGACCGCAATCGATCTTTTCAGTGTGTGTCCAATCCATCTCCACTTTCTTCTGCATATTTGTTGGGTGATATGTTCTTGGTTGCTTCGTTCCCAGAGCCCCTCCTTGTTTATTCTTATTATTCTGGCCATCTGATCTTCAGTATCGAGCGTTGGCAGCTGTTGATGAATGTCTGTAGTTTGTTGGAAATCCCTTTCGTAACGCGCCAAGTTTCTGAACCATAAAGCAGCACCGACTTGACATGGGTGTTGAAAATCCAGATCTTGTTCTTTGTGCTGACTGCAGTAGATCTCCAAACTGGTTTCAGGTTAATGAAAGCCTGTCTTGCTTTTCCGATACTGGTTTCGACATCCTCATCTGTGCCACCACGTGTACTTGAGACGATGCTGCCTAGGTAGGTGAAAGAGACTACTTCCTTCAAGTTTCTCCCTTTGATGGTGATTGGAGCTTGTTGTTGATGGTGTTGGTTGGATATCCTCATCACCTCTGTCTCCTCCACGTTCACTTGAAGTCCGTCTTCGCTGCCTCACCTTCTCTGCCAACTTGTTCGTTTTCGCCCATAGATCTTCGAGTTTGTGCGACAAGATATTAGACATAAGTCATCATCGGCGAAATCTTCCCCGGTCCAACGTATCCCCCTCTTCTCGCTCCTCACAGTTTGTTGCATGATCCGGTCCAGTTTAGTCGACCACAATCAAGAAGATCATGGGTGATAGTAGACAGCCTTCATTTCAAAGGCATCACTGAACTTCCCATTGTGAATTACTTGGCATGTGGCGTCTTCATATAGTTGTTGAGTGAAGTTGATAAAGGTTTGTGGCACTGAAACCGTAGTGTTGGAGCAGTTTCCAAATCACTTCACGGTCGACGCTGTCGAAGGACTTTTCAAAGTCGATGAAGTTGAGGTAGAGGGTTGACTGCCATTTTATACTCTGTTCAGTGATGTGTTGAGTGGTGTTGCAATTTGATTGGCATATGATTTGTTCTTCCTGAATCCAGCCAGCCTGTTCTGGTCGTAGTTTTGAATCCAGCGCAACCTGTAGTCTCTCCAGGATGGTGCGGCTTTATATTTTGCTTGGGGTGGACAGAGATGAAACACGATTCCTCGCCATTTCTTGCAAACACTTAGGTCTCCCTTCTTCAGCAGTTTGACAAGGTAGCCCTTCTTCGAATCGATCGCCAGGTACCTTTCCTTCCTTCCAGACCTTTTGCAATAGTGATGTGAGCATGTCTGCTGTTGTTCCTGCATTTGTTCTCAATGCTTCTGGCGAGATTCCATCCTGTCCTGCCGCTTTCCCACATTTCAGTAGCTTTATGGCGTTGAAGACTTCCACTTTAGTTGGAGGGTTTGTGTTCGCTGGTAATTCTGTGACTGAGCAGCTGGTGGTATCTCTGGACGAAGTGCAGGTGGTGGTCGATTCGACAGCTTTCTGGAGTGGTCGGCCCATCGTTTCCTTTGTTTCTCTTCTTTCCTAATTAAATTGCCTTCATCATCTTTTATTGGTTTCATCTGTGTTGAACTCTTCACTACCAGATAGTAACCTGGTTATTTGATACAAGGCTGTCAAGTCACTATCTCCTCTACCTGCAGCCTGTTCTGTTTCACTTGCCGATGTGTCGTAGAAGTGTCTGTTGTCGTGGCGCGCACTCTTCTTTACTTCTTTGTCCAGCGTTTTATACGTTGTACTCAGTTCTTCTCCTCATCGTTCACCCTTGTGCTGGTTTATCTTCTGCTCCACCATCCTCCTCTCCCTGCTCTATCAGCTTCCATGTATCCGTCGAGATACATTCCCTATCTTTTTTCTTCTTCCTTCCTGATAGGGTCATGCAGGTTTCCTTTCACATCTTTTTCGAAAAGTTCCAGGGTTTATCCACACAGGTTTCTTCAGGGATGTTGCTCGATATCTCCCATTTTGTCTTGATAGCTGACGTGAAGATGTCCTTTGTAGTTTCGTCCTTCGTTTTCCGGGTGTTGAACTTAAACTGTGGTTTGTCACCTACTTCTTTGAGGGCTTTCAACTTGATTTGGAAGGTTCCTTGCACTAGATAGTGGTCTGAGCCCACATCTGCGCCCCTCCTTGACTTTGTGTCCATTAGGCTGACTGCGTTTCCACTTTCTTCACATTGAGATGAAGTCGATCTGTTTTTTAGTGTGTCCTGGTGCCTGGTGAAATCCATGGCGCTCGCTCTGCAGATATCCTTGTGCTTGAACACACTGCCTCCAATCACCAAATCGTTGAATGCACAGAATTCTGCAAACAATTCTCCATTCTCGTTCATCACCTCACCAAGCGCTTCTCTACCCATGCTTAGTTCTCTTCCTGTGTTGTCCCCTCCCATTTCGGCATTCATGTCGCCCATTAGAATTTTGATATCGCCATCTGAGGTCTTGTCCAGTGTTGGTTGCAGTTATCTGTAGAATTCCTTCTTCTTCTCTTGCTCTGCATTATTTGTAGGTGCATAGCATTGTATGATTGTGACCTTCCTTCCTTTTGAGTCGAACCTTGCTGTCATGATCCTGATGCTGGAGGAGATTGGTTCCCACTGCATGAGAGCCTTCGATGCTCTTGAGGACATCATGATAGCCGCTCCACAACTCAGTGTGCTCGTGGTTGTCATCTGGGTGATAGTATCTGAGTAGATTATTGACTCTCGAGTTGACAGTTTGGAGAGTCCACTTCCATTCTATCCAGTTTCGCAAATTCCTATAACTTCAATGCGATAACTTCTCATCTCCTTTGAATTCTGGGCAGCCTTGCCAGCCGGCTTCAAACATAGTGCAGACATTCCATGTCCCCATGTCTACTTTCGTTTTCATCGAGAGGAGACACATCGGCCGATTGGCTTCTCGGAGGCTTTCACCAGCCGGCGTCCTTTCGCCTCTCCGATTCCAGCGAGGAATAAGTTTGTTTTTTATTTTTTATATTTTGTTTGTGCTTTAGAGGTTGGATTGGTTTTCCTGGGTAGGGTTGCTAGCCCTACGCCCAACCTTCCCTATTTGCCCCGGCTTGGGAGCGGCTAGTAACCAGTGAACTAGATAACCAGGCGAGGTTCTTATACGCCACTATGAGCAGTAAATTCATCTCGAATCGTCACTCAGTAAGTATTACTTCATATTTGTTTGCTAAGTCAAATGAATAACTGAGTATATAAATATTTGCCCCAGTTTCGCCTATGCACTAAAACATAACAGTTTCTATCCCCATAATCTGACATCAAAAGCACACGATAAAGTGTGTTGCCTTCAGTTACTAGTTTACTGAATGACCATTTCACCTTTTTACTGATTTTTGCTATTTGTACCGCCAACTGACTCTTTCAGCACCAGACCTGATGGCTACTGACATGGGGTTTCTCATCTACATTTTACTCGGTTAAACCTTTAAATGATGCTCTCTGGTGATTTTGCAATCGTCATTAGTCCAAACATGCACGCCCCACTTGTTCGCCATGATTATTCTTTAACCGGAAATACATGATTCAGGCTTAGTGGTTTCAATGAACCCCTTCATCTCAGGTGGTAGTATCTGGATTTTTCATCTATCATTCATTCATACAGACAAGTCTTTCGCGCTACTGACGAATCTCTGCAAAGCCATCACTTTGGACAACCAAACCCGAGTTCAACATTCGATTGTATAGACTAAAATGTCAACCTCTCGAAAACTTTTCGTCCGTAGCGTCACACACTTCCCCAAAATCAATAGCCTAGGGTTTGACGACTTCGACATTGATGCTGACCTTGATAGTTTAACTGGACTCGCTAAGCTGAAGGCACCCGGTCAAGCATCCTCGCCATTTGGCACGCTGTCGTGTTACGTTGCATTGCTCGTATTCGACTCTCTAGCCAGTTAGTTGGAACGCATCGGTATTTTGGCATAACCATCCAAATATACTATTCCATCCGACTACGCTATCGTGTTCTTCCTTGGTCTCGTATTCGTGGGTATATAACAAGTTCGAATAATTAGTGATTGGTCTTTGCGTCTGTCAAGTTCGCACCAGGACAAATCCTAAATTGGTGAGCCCGACGTGATCACATATCCCGACCAATAACAAGTATTGAATTGGTGAGCCTGTTCCATTTTATATTTGTTTATTGTTTTCATTTCGATAACATTTATATATCCATTTACTACACTTTCTCATGTCCGACCACACTCCCAAGCTTATTCGTATTAAGCCGACTCGAACACGATCCAACTCGTGCCATATTGGCCAGACAATGCAGAAACATGGTTTCTGTATGCCGAGGCCGATTTTCGAGAACAGGGTGTCTCAGATCCTCATCTCGATTTCTTGCTGTCATACGTTCACTACCGCGAGAATTAAACAGGTTTTTACAGCAAACATGTTTAATCCTGAAGTAAGTGACCCTTATGCACTTCTAAAGGCCGCACTCTTGAAGAAAAGCGATCTCACAGATCGCCAACGTCTAGACGAATTGCTTCGTAACATCGAGCTAGGCAGCCACTCAGCTACTGAAGTCCTCGCACGCATGCGAGAAGTAATCGGTGCACGAACATTTGACGATGGTTTCTTCCGAGAACTATTTCTCTCGAAACTACCACAACCGGTGCAAACCGTGTTGGTGACACTCCAGTCAGTCCCACTCGACGACCTGGCAGCCTCAGCAGATAAAATACTGGAGATATCCAGCAGACCCGTCTCCAACGTATATTCTATCTGCGACAAACCAGAGCGCCAGGATTCAGAGGTGACCAAGTTGTGCAACTCTGTGAAACGGTTGCTACGATCTCGAAGTCCTAGATCACGTAGCACTTCACAGAAACGCACCTTGGCGCATCGCAGCAAGTCGCGTGGTAGCCCTAAAACGAAACCCAACAGGGTGGAAAACCCTGAATGGTGCTGGTTTCATAACACTTACGGGGATGAAGCCAGAAAATGTCGTAAACCATGCCGTTTTAAGAAGGACACAAACTCGGGAAACGGTCACGCCGGCACGTGCTCACGGCAACCGTAGCCGGCGGAAAAAGCCGTTTGCTCTACGTCACCGACATTAAAACGAAAGTCCGCTACCTCGTCGACACCGGCGCAGAAGTTAGCGTTCTTCCAGCAACGACAAAGGAGCGTCATCTCGACCCATCCTTCAATCTTCAAGCAGCCAACGGCAAGGCAATCGCGACATTCGGGAGACGGTATGCCTACCTCAACTTAGGTTTACGCAAACCTATTCACTGGATTTCCTCCTGGCAGACGTCTCTATGCCCATCATTGGCATAGATTTGCTAAACCATTACGATCTACTCGTAGATGCTCGCCGTCGACGACTGATAGATAACAACACAAAGTTATCTATTGGCGGCACCACCTATGTAGGTCCGAGTTTAGCCATCGTTAGGACTAAACAATCAGGCGACGCGTCCTACCAGGCAGTTCTGGAGAAATATCCAGAGTTACAACAACCGAAACACACTCTTCCGTGCATAACCAGCAATGTTATGCATCACGTCACAACCACAGGTCCACCTGTGGCATCCAAAGCGCGCCGTTTAGCCCCCGATAAGCTGCAAACGGCGAAAAATGAATTCGACCATATGCTCGAACTGGGCATTATCAGACCGTCAAACAGTCCTTGGGCATCGCCATTGCACATGGTGCCCAAAAAGGATAGCAACGACTGGCGTCCGACCGGTGATTACCGAAGGCTTAACGCCAAAACAACTCCGGACTGCTACCCTATACCCACGTTTACGACTTGACCGCAACCTTATGCGGCATGAACATTTTCTCGAAAATCGACTTGGTCAAAGCGTACAACCAGATACCTATGGCAGCAGAAGATATCGCGAAAACAGCCATTATTACTCCTTTTGGCCTGTTTGAATTCCTGCGCATGCCTTTTGGTCTTCGGAATGCAGCACAAACATTCCAACGCTTTATGGACGACGTCTTCCGTGGTCTGAATTTTGTTCATGTCTACATCGATGACTGTCTAATTGCGAGTCCAGATAAGGAAACACACCTTAAACATTTGGACCTCGCATTCGAAAGACTCAAAAAACATGGCATCACAGTTAACTTACAGAAGTGTGAAATAGGAGTTGAATCACTCAGCTTCCTTGGGCATACCATTGACAACAAAGGTATACGCCCATTGAGAGATAAAGTGGCGGCTATCACAAACTATCCAGAGCCGACCACTGTGAAACATCTCCGCACTTTCAATGGCCTGGTAAGTTATTACCGAAGGTTTATCCCTAACTGTGCCTCTGTCATGAGACCACTCACAGATCTACTTCGAGGAACTGCGAAGTTCGTGTCTCTGGACAACGCGGCTAGACTTGCTTTCTCCAAAGTCAAGGAAGCCATTTCGAACGCAACCATGCTTATGCATCATGACCCCAATGCTCCTCTGAGTATTGCTGTTGATGCATCTGATTCAGCAATTGGAGCAGTTTTGCAACAGTTGACTGACAACCAGTGGCAACCGTTAGCCTTTTTCTCGAGGCGGCTGCAAGACGCGGAAACAAGATACAGTACATTTGGTAGGGAACTCCTAGCCATGTACTGTTCTGTACGCCATTTTCGACATTCTGTGGAAGGTCGTGATTTCATTATTTTCACAGACCACAAACCGTTAACGTTTTCCCTCAGCTCGGCGTCTGACAAATACTCCCCTCGTGAGTCGCGACAGCTGGATTACATTTCCCAGTTCACGTCAGACATCCGCCACATTTCTGGAGCAAACAACTCCGCAGCCGACGCACTATCTCGAATAGCTTCGATAAACTATATCGAGGGTATTGATCTCGTTGAACTAGCTCGGCGTCAAAAGGAAGACCTTGAGCTGCATCATGAGTTGTCGTCCACAACTCTCAAACTGCGACTTTGTCCTGTTGGATCAGACAAGGATGCAATTTTGTGCGATGTCTCTGCTAGTCAACCACGCCCAATAGTTCCGAAGAGTTGTCGACGCAACGTCTTCAATACGTTGCACAAACTCTCTCATCCAGGTGTACGAGCCACCATTAGGCTTATCGCACAACGTTTCTGCTGGCCTGGGATGAACAAAGACGTTAAGGAGTGGGCCCAGTCGTGCTTAGCTTGTCAAAAGTGTAAAGTCACGCGACACACGAAAAGCCCTTTAGGCTCATTTCTAGCCCCAGACATGCGTTTCGACCACGTCCATATAGATATTGTAGGACCCCTACCAGAATCTAATGGATGTACCTACCTTTTCACTTGTGTTGATCGTTTCACACGATGGCCGGAAGCAGTACCCATTAAAGATATTACTGCCGAAACAGTTGCTCGTGTTTTCGTCGAAAGATGGATCGCGAACTTCGGATGTCCATCTTACGTCACAACCGACCGTGGGCGCCAATTTGAGTGTGGATTATTTCACGCTCTAACGGCACTTTTAGGTTGCACTCGGTTCCGAACGACAGCCTACCATCCACAAGCAAATGGCATGGTAGAGCGTTTCCATCGACAGCTGAAAGCTTCCCTTTCAGCTACAAACATACCTCAGTGGACCGAGGCTCTGCCTCTAGTCCTACTAGGTATTCGTAACGCGTTGAAAGTTGATGCTGGATGCACTCCTGCAGAACTCGTCTATGGGACCACTCTTCGCCTACCAGGTGAGTTTGTTTCCCCTTCAACTTTCAAACATGTTTCCGACAGGGCATCTTACGTGACTAGGCTTACAAACGCAATGCGTTCAGTTAGGCCTTCTCCGATTAGACCGCAAACGACTGATGTTTTCGTCCACCCCAGTTTACAGAAGACATCACACGTGTTTGTTCGCCACGACGCTGTTCGTCGACCACTTGAACCACCCTACGACGGGCCGTTCAAAGTGATTAAGCGACATGAGAAATTCTATATAATTGAGCGAGACGGACTGAAGATACTGTCAGTATCGACCGTTTGAAACCAGCTTATTTCGAAGGCAACCCCATTGTAAGTGACGTTTCAGCTCGCTACATCCGACCGACGGATGACTCAATTATCGAAATTCTCGACGATGTGCCTGGTAATGCACAGCTGCAACAACCAGCGGCGCAACAAAAAACACGATCAGGTCGAACCGTCAGGTTCCCAGAGTACCTGAAGTCATATTCAACTTAGCTGTGTGTGTGCCAACCATTTTTTTTTCTTTTTCGAGGCACTATTTTTCTTATTTACCGGCGTGCACAAACCCTCGTACACTTTGCCTTTTTATATCAATTTTTATTACCATGTAATAAAAACTAAAAAAACCGGCGAAGATAAGCGTAAATTTTTATTTTTCGATATGTTTATATATAAATAATTCCCATTTTTACGCAACGTTTTCGTGGTATTAAAGACTTTTATTTATATTCCAGGTGCAACGAGCACTGGACGGAACGTCGAAAGGAACAGATGACCGCGACCGACGTACAATTTCATTTATTGTATTTTATTTATTTAATCGCCACGACACCCTAGAATAAGGTTCAGACAACCAGGGGCCACCTCACGCAGTGAGCCCATCGGAAGAGTTTTACCAGTGGAGAAACCACTGGGTTTTTACTTCCGGCTGGTATCGTCTTAGGGTCCTCACGAACCCACTAGGGGGGGAGTGATCTGTAGCGTCATACACTTCCCCAAAATCAATAGCCTAGGGTTTGACGACTTCGACATTGATGCTGACCTTGATAGTTTAACTGGACTCGCTAAGCTGAAGGCACCCGGTCAAGCATCCTCGCCATTTGGCACGCTGTCGTGTTACGTTGCATTGCTCGTATTCGACTCTCTAGCCAGTTAGTTGGAACGCATCGGTATTTTGGCATAACCATCCAAATATACTATTCCATCCGACTACGCTATCGTGTTCTTCCTTGGTCTCGTATTCGTGGGTATATAACAAGTTCGAATAATTAGTGATTGGTCTTTGTGTCTGTCAAGTTCACACCAGGACAAATCCTAAACGTCTCTGGTATGCTGACTACTGTAGACCAACTTCGCACTTTGCAAGGACCCCACCCCAGCTGCATGATCACTGACGAAATGGGAAAAAATTGGGGAACATCTGCGGTAAATTGTGGTGTCCAGGGTAGCATCTGTCATATTTATGACTTCAGTGTAGCCAAAAGCGAGAACATGAGGGAAACTTTTGCCTAACATAATTAATGCGCTATAAACATACTGGAGCAGTATAACGCCTAAGAGCATTTAAGAAACACTAGGTTACTAAGAGGTGGTAAACTTTCTGTTACTATAGACTCTTTCAAGTGTTATTTCAACGGTTGTTCCCCAGATATAAGCAAAGACCTCAAAACAACCCTGAAAGAAAGTAACCTCACTAACATTTTCGAAGACATTCCACCGATGGACACAACCTCAGGCAGTCAAAAGGATATTTCAAAGGACTGCCAGCGCTCAGACCAACCACTTTAGCCTCAAAATTGGATTCTGCTCTGTCGGTAGCTGTTTCTGCAAGTAACGGGGCATGAAACACATGAGTTTTTCATAAAATGATGAATACTGACCCCCAATCGAACTGTTTCATTCTATTTAGCGATCCTGTGTGCAGTGACGGTCTGCCAGAGCAAAGAATGTCTGACAAAAAGAAGTTGGTTACAATATGCATCTAAGGTTGAACAACCTGGCGA
This sequence comes from Heterobilharzia americana, assembly GCA_944470555.2. NCBI lineage: Eukaryota > Metazoa > Platyhelminthes > Trematoda > Strigeidida > Schistosomatidae > Heterobilharzia > Heterobilharzia americana. Next base: position 50,189,246 of record OX104130.1, on the reverse strand, counting down.
CGAAGCTGTGCCATACAACAGCAGTTGCTAACCTGAATTGACCCATGCATCATTGAAAAGTAAGCTTATCTCAGCAAAGCAGGCCAATAATAATAATAATTTTCATTTCTGAATTTACAGGTGCATATGATGGCCACGGATACAGTTACTACATTTAGTGGTGAAAAATCCATGGTAATGTTGTTTGCCATCTCTTTTTCATCTCAGGTAATAGAAATCCCCAGACTGAAAAAAAGAAGATCTTATATCACATACAAATAGTGCACTTAAATTACATGATGGATTTTTGTGGTGATTTTATGTTTTCCGGCAGAAACTAAAATTGAGTTTACTGATTATGTAAAAGCTTGATGCAAAAAAGAAGAGGAGGCAATTCAGTGGGCCCATTCCTGACGGAGCAACACCAGCTTATTTACTCAAGGGTTTTCATCAAAAAGATGGTCGTATGTGTTATTAAAAAGATTTGCATCTCCAGATCCATCAAAACGTCAAGATATACTGTATAGACAATAATAAATCATACTGATGATAACAGAACACCTCCCTGGTGAGACGTTCTACTTTTGTTTGTTCATGCCAAACTGAACATATATCCACCGTAGCCGCCATAAGACTTTGTTTCGCACCTGGTAGCCCGGTGAATAATCATTAAATTCCGTTCAATGTCGAAGCCGGCTCAAAGATTGTGCACCTGTAGATAAAGTTGGGGAATTTTTCTGCATTTCTGTATGCTATTTATGGCTGCAGTTGCCGAAATGGCGCCAGTCAACCATTCGGAAGTAAAACATTGCAGTTGACGCACGATTCCTCGTAAAACAGGATGAATAAGTATCAAGAGGCTTCATGTGATGCGATAAGGACGTTCATCGCAGGTTGGGCGATTACAGAGGGGTTGCTCGATGAAATACTGCAATTCCAATCTAATTAAAGGTTTCCAAGATTCTAGTTACAACGACAATAGAGAAAACAGACAGCGATGAACCAGTCAGTCAGTTACGATCGACAATCTGGTAGTCTCAGCCTATAAAATATCTCCACAGTGTCTTCAAATGTATCTGATGATGGGTTGATACTTTTGTTATCAATGGATTACGCACGTGAACGAAAAGATTCAACCGCCAATTACCTTTTCCGTAGGATGACTGTGATGTCAAACTTTTTCAGATTGTTGGGTATGGGGTTTAAGCGTTCGAAGTGAGCTTCATCCGGACCCTCAAAAAGAGAGCCACTGACATAAACTTAAGCAAAATCCCAATCATCAGCTTTCATAGTTTTACGCTTTCTATCAAGGGCAGAAGGAAATGAACCTGTATTCAAAGAACCGAAAGTTTATGATAATGGCTACTTCAAAATGCCATGGGGATGTGATAATAAGAATTGATGTGGTCGATCTTTAGGAGTGCGCTCAGTTCACCTAAATGCGTTGTTGGATCACAGGCGCTACGTGTTAGGTAGCAGTCAGAGGTTGCATTGGGTTTAGGCGATCAGTGATCAACGGTTGGAGGGCAATCGTTTCCATCACTTTCCAGTTCCAAATGCGGAGGCGATGTTCATTGGCTGGATCCGATTGTGTGTCTCGTTCTAACCGGAGATAAACCTTGACCTACGTAGGTGGTCGTGATAATGGGAAACTTCGCGCCATTATCTGTTGGCTATCGCTGACAGACATCTATGCTTAGGTCGCACTGGTGCAGAAAGTCTGAGTCAGTGATGGGGATGGAAACATCATTTCGAGGAAACATTCAGTCGATAGGCTTGCGTAAACCTATAGTTAGGTGGACATACCTTTTCTCGAAAGTGGAGATCGCTTCGCCGTTAGCCGCTCGCGGACTAAAAGACTAGTCACTACGATGCTTTTTCGCCGTTACCTGAAGAACGCCAACTTCTGTGCTATGGTAGACAAAATGACAAACTTCCGTTTTACGTCTGCGATGCGTAAAAAAAGCCTGTGGGCAGGGACGTTCCCTGATCTTACGAAGTCTCTGTAGGGTATTCACAGCTCACTGCAACAAGTTACCTCCTCACCCATGGTGTTATGTAGCCAACAGCATTTTGGGTTTGCAATCCTAAGTGGCTTACCTCTTGGTTGATCATGTGAACTGGTGCGGTGGTGTGGAGGATGTCAATACCGCACTGTGTGGTCACATAGAGCTTCTAGTTCTTAGGAGCTGCTCACCAGAGTTACGTAATTCTGCCATCTACAAATATTGACACTTAGGTGGTTAGGCCCAGGGGCCTAAGGATAACGCTATGAACAATTTGTATTGGACAATTACAAAGTAGAGAATAAAAAGGCAGTGGTAGAAGTACAACGTGCTTATTCCAAGCACTCTATTGGGCAAGGTTAGCGCGCAAAATTTTACTAGCACATTCAAAGTTATACGTCGTTCAATTGCAAACAATAGTGAATATAAAGTTTACATCATACAGAAATCGTGACCAAGTTTACTGGTAACTACAAGGTTTCTGTCAGCCGAATACAGGTTTGAACAGTTTCACAAATGACCTCCGATGTTTTATAGGCTGAGACTACCAGATCGTCGATCGTAACTGACTGAAGTGTCGCTTGCATGGACTGCGCCAGTTGTGTCAGTTTTGAGACAGACAGCTCATAGAAACGGCCATCATCAGCTGTGTCGGAATAAAAACAGCTTCTCCCATCCCAGCGAACATTCGACTGGTTAAACTGCCCCCTAGCTCCACGTTCCAAGGCGATTCATCTTAGCGATGGCAATCTGTGGGATCACTTTTTCCCCCAGAGGGTTCCTTTGGGCAGCGTATGAAGATCGCCTGCTCCGAGGTGTGTGGCGCAGCGTACTTGCATATCTGCACACGTTAGTGATCGTATAGCGACAAGAAGTTCAGGACAAGGACCCATGACTCACTGTTCTCGGAGATCAGCTCCGGTGTGCGTAAACTATGATTCCGACTTGTCTAGTCAGCACTAAATGGGCTGGATCTACTGCGTTGTCTGTCATTAGGGGCAAGCATGAGGGTCTGGTTGCGTGTGAACACGGAAGTCTATGTTACGGGTAAATGCAAGCAGTAAAATATGGAAAGGTACACAGGAAACAAACCCATCAGTTTAAGAGTTTTCCACGCGCGAACTCGACAGATGCAGAGGTCAACCACAAACTCTTCACACTTGTAAGATACCCACGGGTGCAAGACCTAGAAAGAACACAATATAGTGGCTAGGTAATTGGTAGATCGTGTCAAAGCACTGGTATGTTTTGACCAGATGGCAAGGGGATTGTGTACGGGCAATACACTGTAACACGATAACGCGCCAAATGGTGTATATGCCTGACTGTGTGCTAATAGCTTGACCCACTCTTCAAAATAATGAACGTCAGCATCAGCGTTGAATCCCTCTAAACCTTAGGTTACTGATTTCGGAGAATTATTTTACGCCATATACGCAGAGCTTTCAGCTGTTTTGATCTGGATATTTTCAAATCGCCTATTCTGCATGGGTGAGATGCTACTTGGAGTCCTTCATTGAGGCAGCTAGTCTGTGTCTAGGGAGAGGCGACGTCACATGTGAGTGTACTTAAGGAGCTCATGATTAATCTGTGGCTGTCTTTTTCAACTTTGTGACTTAGGACAGTTTGAGTCAACTTAATTAACTGCCATTATCTTCCCGTAAGATAAGTTTTGGCCTCATGGTGGTATTCATTACCTTAGTGATAGCTCCACCACTAATGTACTGTTATTTTGTATTCTGATAGGGTTGGTTATTCTCAAGATTATCTTGAGGAAGTTCGAAAATTATGATTAAGCAACATCAACGAGTACCAACCTCTTCAGTGAACATATTCGAGGTGAAAATAGGCCTTCACGGCGATATTAGTTCCAGGAATGAACACAGGATAGGTGGCTTTTTTATCCTTATCGCTGAATGCTGAAAGTTCATGAAATAAACTGAATTTGTTAGCTAATGGACGTGACGAACACAGAAAGCAGAAAATGCTTTCATGCTCACTGGAGGGGTGAAACGAGAGAGAGCTGACTAAACGTGAAGGTCCAGACAAGAGAGTTCAAAACTGTCAGTTTGTCATGTTCACTTTAAAGATATTGAACATTAAATGTGTTTTGTTGGTTGCTTGTCCTTCAGAAGCACTTCGAAAACTGGATTGGTTTGCGTAGATTCGCATATGTACAAATGTTTGAAAATGAAACTTCTCAAAAGCATTTTCATATTGGTACTTTTCTTGACGGTTTGCCTTTCAGAGCATATCTGCAGGGTCCCTCAGAATACGCGTTTAGTAAGAACGCTTTTAATAATATGCAAAATTAAGATTCATGCTTTTTCTTCTCCAAGTTCTCGATCTAAACGAAGTACAGTGAACACCAAATTACAGTTTTCTGTTGAATATACGACGGGTTTTCTAAATCATCCCATTTCTGAGCAAGTAAAGGTATGTTAATGACTATTGACTTCTTATGAACATGGATAATGCTTATGAATTCGATCTATTCCCGTGTTTAAACACATTCATGAATAATTAACTGCATGTTGTGTCCTTGTTGTGAACTATTAAGTGGACACATGTGTTTTTAAACTTACTGGTTTTTCTAATGACTTAGTGTTTCGCTAGTTAATTAGTAATGTCACTACTATCACATGAAACACTGAAACGGTTTGGTTTTGAATTCAATTATGTCAAGTACACTGGTAATTGTTTGTACAAAAGTTTCCTAGGAAACGTCAGCAGTTTTGGCATCCCTTACTACGGAAATATTTTGTATCAGTATGCCCGATCATTGGTAACTGTAGTAGTGTTTTGAACGTTCCATATGCTGCCGTATTTGGAACATAGCAACTTACATCGACAAGAAATTTGCGGCTCACACTCAGACAAACAGTTTGGCTCAAACTCAAAACACAAACAGTTCCTACTGGTGTTTGTCGTAGATGATAGATTGAAATTGTTTGAAGTCCATACACCAAAGTGAATCTCATGGTGTTTAGTTTTTCAGATTTAGATTTGTTGTTTGAGGATAGGAGCCTATATTAATCCTTTTGCAGTAGATTTCCGTACTTTTCCCACCCCTTTTTGAACGAGTCAGTGGGTGATGCGGACACCACTTCTGGGAGTCGGTTCCAGGTGTTGACTACTCGACGCGAGAACCAGTACTCTGCGGAGACTATGTTCGTCCGTTGCTGTTGTAGTCTTCTACTATGTCCTCTGAGGTGTTTTGACCTAGTGGGAAGGAAAAGAGAAGATAGATCAGGTCCAAAGTCATTTCTTAGAATCCTGTATAGCATGATTAGGTCTCCGCTCTGTCTGGGATAGGACAAAGTAAAGAGGTTCAGCTCCTTAAGTCGGTCTTCATAGGTGAGGCCAGCCATCGCGGGAACCATACGAGTGGTTGCCCTCTGAACTGTTTCTAGAAGGTCTGCGTCACCTTTCAGACAAAGATTAGCCACCTGTTTACAGTTTTCTAATTTATACCTAACTAAGGATGTGTATGAGATGGTGAACATGTCACCACTTATTTTCGTGAACGTTCTGCGTAGTGCCTAGAGAGTCCTAAAACTCCGAGCTGCTACCAATCGACAGTGAGCCGTGGTTTTCAAGTCATAACTCACTGTGACTCCTAGGTCATTGTGGGTCAGTAATGACAATAAAGGAGTCCCATCAATATCGTAGGTGTTGCTGTGTGTGTGTGTGCTCCGAGTGCATGCTCACACATTTACATACGTATATCCTCATCGTTCTTAATTTCCCGCCAGATTTTCACATCATCAGCATAGAGAACCATAGGGGAGCTCGTGATATTTGGCAGGTCATTTATGTATAGGAGAAACAGCAGGGGGCCCAGGACTGTGCCTTGTGGCACTCCATTCTCCATCGACTTCCAAGTGAAGAGTTGAGAATTGATCCTAACTGTTTGTCTTCTACCAACAAGAAAGTCTCTTATCCATGAGAGCAGACTGCCAGTGATTCCAAAACTTTCCAGTTTCCCTAGCAACCTTGAATGTGGTACTTTGTCGGACGCCTTACTAAAGTCAATGAAAATGACATCTAGCGGTATCCTATCATCTTTAGGCTTAACCCAACTTTCTCTGGCTGTAAGGAGGTTCGTCAAGCGAGAGAAATTCCTACGAAAACCGTGCTATGAACGAGACAATAGAGTGTTGCTCTCTAGGTGAACTATAATGGATTTCTAGATTACTCTTTCTAGGATTTCCACTACAGTACTAGTCAAACTTATCGGTCTGTAGTTTGATGGGAGCTGCCTAGAACCTGGCTTGTGGATAGGTGTTACTATGGCATCCTTCCAGTCATAGGGGAGTATGCCTTCACTGAGAGACAGTCTGAATATAGTAGTCAATGGGCTGGCTACATAAAGTGCAAGCTCCGTGAGGAGCCTTAGGTACAGCGCATCCGGTCCCGTTGATTTCTACACGTCGAGATTGCTTAATATCGGAAATACATCATTGCGATCTATGTCCACGGAGTTTATTCTGTTGGATGTCAATGTTTTGACTATTGGATACGTGTTCACAAAAGATTCCTGTGTAAAGACTTCAGCAAAATATCCAACCGTGGCTTCTGCTTTTTCCTCATCGTCCTCAATCAAACAGTCAGTTTTGGTCCCATTGATTGGGATGGGTATACCACGACACATCTTGTTTCTGTAGTTCATAAAGGAAAATAACCTCTTTGGATGTTGCAATGCAGCCTGGGCAAGACGTGTTTCAGAGCATATTCGAGACCGGTGGATAGCAGCCATACATTTATTGCGAGCTTCTTTGTCATGCTTCACCACTTCGAGTGTACCGAGGTGGGTGGCAAGACCCCAACACTTTTTCTTACGTCGTAGCAAGATTCAGATTTCGTGGTTTATCCATGGAGGGCAGTGTTTCCGTCCCCTCGGGACAGTCCACGGAATGAACGGTTGGGTCACTCATGCATATAACTGTTTGAAGGAGCACCATGCACCTTCAACTGAGGCTTCTGGCTTGACTGTCCAGTCCTCCGAAGAGACTGCCAGGTTAATAGCTTCCACATTCGTTTTCCATATGTTGAGCATAGCTGAGGCATCGGCCTGGCACAAGACGTCTGCTGGGAATCTGAAGATGATCACAGCATGATCACTTTTACCAAGGGGTGCTAGGTGCAGGATGAAGCATGTGTCGTCTGTATGTGAGAATACTAAGTCCAGAACTGATGGAGCATGCTGATGATTATATCTGGTTGGTGTCCTAATGTGCTGTATGAGGGCTAAGGAAATTGATGTTCCCACTAACCTGTGGTCAAACGAATTACGTGGTGCTTTTGTTGTTAGTCTATCTCAGTCAACTGATGGTGCGTTGAATTCTGCTACAACTAGAAATCGGTATTTATCTGTTCAGAGGGTCAGCTTATTCAGGAGGAAGTCTGCTGCATCACATTCAGGACTTCGTTATATCACGATTACGTTAACACCTTGCCCCTTTCATTTTAGTTGGCAGTGCAGCATTTCACATGTCGCACTTTTGTGTGCAACTGTTTCTATGGCTTTTACAGTTAAGGTATTCTTAACGTAAAAGATGACACCACCACCTTTGCGTGCTAACCCGTCACTTGTAAAAGGGATGAATCCTCGTAAGTGTATTTCAGTCACTGATCCAAGAAGAGAACCAAGTTTCTGAGATAGCAATGATGTCAGGGCTTTCGTTGCTTATCACATTACTAAGCTCAGTCCACTTGTTTAAGAGACTACTTGCATTTGTGTACAAGACAACGAAACAACTTAAATGAGTTTTCATCGTATCCATAGCGGCTTTGGTATCATTTGTTGCCGAAACCTCACTGCACGAAAACCCCCTATTTTCAGATTTTGCTCTCTCCTACTCAGTATATCTTGAGTAGGGTGACTCCTGACATGTTTTCTGGTAAAAACTGGTTTATCAAACTTTGTACCTTGCCAAGGTCATGTTTAAAACGTTTACGTGGTTCCGGGTCTCTTCTTTCTTTCACTCTGTGGGAGATTACGGACCTGTCAAGGATCTCTACTTTGTGTTTGCTCTGTGGAGCGATGATAGCTGGTTCGGTGACCGTTATTGGCTTCTTAGCATTCCGTTTAGACTTGGTTACTTGTCATTTTCCAGAGTTGGGTATGCAAGGTTTACTAAAGCCTAGTCCAGTGACCTTGACGCTGAAAGCCTCAGAACGGACTTGCATCCCATTCTGTTTAGTTCTTGTCAATGATTGGGTCGCCGAACTGGGTATGACCTGCAGCCCGCACGGTTCCGTCGTTGATACTGAGAGCACTTCACTCCTGTTTCTTTCATCTGAAGTAGACCTAGTCTTACGGTCAGCAGTTTTCAGACTGGGTCTACCAGCTCTGGGGATGCGAGAACCAGAAGATACTCGCCTCACCCTACTTGGTGTAGTTTTTTCCAAGTCGCTATCAGCAAACTTAGTGGGTAGTCTACGCCCGACTTACAGCTTGTCGTGAGACGTCCTTAAACTTTTGCACAGCAATCTATGTGTCAATGGATGCTGTGTCGTTATCACTGTCATAGTTATCGGCTTTGACTTTCGACTACAGTTTCTTAGTTATCGTGTTTAGAAGTGTTTTTGCTTCTTCTTCTATCAGAGTGTGAATATCCGAGCAGCACAACGTACAAAGCTAGACACTTCCTGCGGTGCTGTGCCTCCTATATGCTGAGGGTATGAGGCTTGTGCAGTTATCGTGGAACCAACTCTTACATTCACTGCACTGCATACGAGAGGCCACTGTGAAGTGGCACCCGGCTTTATCACAAGCATTTTTTCGACACTTTTGACTCACCATGTAGCAGAAACTACAGAATTCCACCCAGTAAAAGTTTGTCTCACTTTACTTGAATAATATTCGGATTAGAGCAAAACTACAACAGCCTTTGATGTGTAAGCACAAAAAATGCCAAGAATCTAGCTGAACGTGAAAAGTCACTCCCCTTTTCAAACAGTGCGCGAAGCTGCATATTCTTTTAATCTTTACACGCACTTTTGTCAAATATTTAGTTATTAATCAGTTTGAAGTTACTGAACCCTTTTTCAATGGCTGCATGCATAACATATGCCAATCAAAGTTGAAAAAGCGTTTAGTGAATGTTTCATTCCTATCAGCAGGGAGGCTGGTGTTGAATGAAGTTATTCCACTTATTACAGACGGACGCGACCACAGTCTTGCAGTACATAAATTGTTCACTACACATTCCGGATGATGCTACGCTTCTGCCTATAAGCAGAATATAAGAGTGACGTCATATAGGTTCAGAAAAACTTGGAAACCCAACACATTTGGTAGCCTTTTGCTGAAATTTCGAATGTCATGTATGTGCACTCAGTTCGAAATGTTATATTACAGAGGAGATTTAAAATAACCAAAAAATATGGTTACAACGTAACTTTCCTGGCCTCATGATGACTATAAGTAGCAAATGGCTTATGATGGTTCCTCATTTTCTCGTTTGCTGTCTTGAACATCACTACAAGACGTTTTCATTTGTTGTGATTTGTGAAACCAATGATTTAGAATCATTTCGAAGATAATATTTGTTTGTACTCTAAAGTGAGCGCAATCCTAGTTATTCAAATGGAAATCAGCTTTAAAATAAAGACATCAGACGATCTCCAGGAAAATAATATAATAATAATAATATAATACCTCTTGCTCCTAGGGCGCAGCAGATGGAAGAGAGAGTTTCGCATACTTGGTAAGCTGACCAGGTAGATAATGTTTTCAGTTCTGTATATCTTTGGAGATCATTTTAGAGCGGAGCAAAGTCAAGCACAAGTCAAACTAAGTGTATTCAATACTGAAATTCATTAGTGTTTCAGAGTTCTTGTTATTGTGACATACTAACTTAAGAACATGTACATTCTGTTAACCACTTCTAAACTTTCTGCCAAGTGTTCAGACAATGGTGAGTTTCTGGAGGTTTAAACAAATCCGATTGCTCACAGGTTACCTGTATTTTTATTCAACGAAGTGTACTCTATGCAACGCTGCACTGTTATGTTGCAGGACTTCCAAACACGGGCATTGGGGCCAGACAGCCATAAAGTTTACAGGTTCTTGTCCCTTTAAAATGGGTTTAGAGGCCTGGTGAGAAGCTGTAACCAGCTATGTTTGCATAGAGCTTGCTCCACAAAGGAGTGAATAGGGAATCAACACTGCACTTCTGAGTTCTGAACGGGTGTATATCCATATATTATTGGGTTCAACGACATTGGACTATCTTGAAGTGCGCAATAGATTTTCTTCCTCTATCAGTTATTCTGTGATAAACAATTGTACTGGTTGTTCAGATGTTCCCAATGATTTCGCATCCTAGCATGTGAATATCGATAGAAATAAATAAGTAATGCGGTGTTCATTCATTGATGCTGTTTCAATATGCAGGCAAGGAAGTTAAGGGTAATGTTTTTGCCTATATGTTTTGTGTCCGTGTGCTGGTTAGGTGTCCGAAGAATGCTTGGAAATCAAGTATGGAAGCATTTAAGTTTCTTATGGGAAGACATATAAGGCAACTAGACCATACTGACTCTGATGCACTTGTCGTTGCCTGAGGACTGACCTGTATGTTCTAGATTGTGATTATTTTTTTAAAGGTTCAGCAGTTGGTGAAGTCTCTTACTCATGGCTTGAGCCACGTGGGGAGTTGTTTACTACTGGGTTTGTTTGAGACTCTTGGTGAAATGGCTGTGAATATGTCACCATGGACTAGATGTGTTCATTTTTTTACTTCTGAAGCTTGAATAATTTCTCTAGTTTTCACTTTCAAATCCCTTCTCCTCCTACGTACCTTTATATACTTTGATGTCTCTTTATATTCATGTGTTCTTTCTATAATATGGTGAAGTGTGGTGACTTGAACGGATGTTCAGTGCAGTGTTCCACGTTGATTTTGTCTGTTGGTCCTGATTAAGTATTCACTGTAGATGCCAATCATTCGGTCTTTAGTTATTTTGTCGACAATAACTCTCGGTTTTGTAGATGTTTGGTCACTAGGCAGCTCAAATACCCATTGTCCTTGGTGCTTTGGCTGTCCTAGCTCCATAACCTGGTGAGAACTCAACATCGGAACATAGTCCTGTTCATTCTTGCGGTCGACTGCTGCAATTTTGTTATTATCGGACCCTTTTGTTAGGATTCTGGGAAATTACGGGCATCAAGTTAGAGTTAGAAATTAGCATTTATCAGAAACATGAAGATTGCCGTTAACGATTGTTCCGATGTTGTTTTAAAAGTATATACTTGGAAGTTGCTTGAAGGTCACTTGCAGTAATTACTGCAAACTAACAAATTTGCGCTAATGAATATTTGATGCTAGAGAGAGTATTGCATCCGAAGCTGAAATTCAATCGTAGGTTACTGAAGGCTGTTGTTGACTGCACTGAAAAGTTTTGGTTATCTTGCAGTGGTTCATGACTGATGCAGAATTCTAGAGAAGGCGATGCATATGTTGAATAACTCCGTTATATAATTTGCCTCAACATTTCATGTAAATGATGATGGTTAGATTTTAAATTATTTTTATGACTGCTCGACAACATAATTATCTTGGTAGCACTTGGTTTTTCTTCTAAAGCAGTATCGTAATGAAAAAAGTGAGTCCTTCTGTCTGACAGCATTCGAAGTCTGGATTTCTAAGAAATCAGTTAATCTGTAGTCTAATAGGTGACATTGTCAAGCGAATGAGACAAAAACTTAAAACACGCCAACCCAAATAGAAGTTACTGGGAATGAATTGTAGTGGTATCTGTGCAAATCATGGACTCACCAGGCGCTCTAATATGCAAGTTATTTCTTGTTTACATTTAGAGTACTGTCAAATCGTATTTTCAATGACTAATCTGAACAAGATAATGGGATTCCAATCTTGTTAAAAATGCCAATCAAAGTCAAAGAAAAGCTTATAAGAAATCAATCCTAGGATTGTAGAGTCTTACTTACTGAATAAACGATAGCCAGTATCTGCATTCGGATGGTCTCCATAGTCTTTGTGAAAATAAACTACGCTACATATAAGGTTTAGTTCGACCCTATTAACTAGTTGGAAGCTCTGTGATGCATAAGAACTCAGTTTTTATCACTCGTTTTATTATTGATAATAACTGGCTGCCACTAGTTTTCTGGGTGGTATACTCTTACTTTTCAACATATTGAGCCGTGCATAAGGATGTCCGTAAGCAAATCTACAGCACTAAATCATGGTATGAGAGAGGACTACACCGAAATACCTGTTTAATATTCCACTGAATTAACTTAATGTGGGTTATTAGGGGAGCAATCTAGGTTGATTATTAAGCTTACATTCCATAAGAGTGGTCACTTCAGTAATGTTGAACAAACAGAGAGTAATACGAAGTGCTTGTTAGTTAGTGAAATGGGATCCATTTCTCAGTGGAGATTTGACTTAAATCATCGTGAGAGATTGCATTAGAAATGTAAGCGATGCATAGAGCGAATGGAGCAGGCTCAGAATTTGATTTGCCAGAGAAACCGATGCAAAGCGTTTCTAGGCTAATTACCAGTTAGCTGAATTGGTGCCACATCTCGAGCCTTCTGATGTCATCTTTTGATATTTTGTATCTCCTTGCACGCCAATGCTCTGTTATCAGTGTAAAGTGGGATTTGGTAGTTAGGAATCCACAGAATTTCATTAAAAGCAATATAAACGGTGGTCATTTCTCATGCTTTTCATTACTGTTGTCCCCACTGATGAAAGTGCTGCCGGTTAGAAGCACTCCAGATTATATGCATTCTTCTTAGTATGAGGGGCATCTTGACAACTATACTACTCCCAAGGAAGCTGAAGTTTGTCTAATGAGTGGTGACCTATTTCGCTTGGTGAGGGAAATGCAGCATCTTCGCATTGCTATAAAACAGATGAATGAATGTCAGGTTTTCCCACGAAAAGTCTTGATAACTTTTCAACAACCACCACAAAAGTACGTTCGATGCTTAGAAATCTTCTGCTCTACATGACGCAGAAACAGGTTTAAACTCTGAGTGCCTCGTTGGTTGATAGATTGTTGTCTTTGAAGTCAACCGATACTGGTTCTTAGAGTATTTTCGAAGTTTGTGCGCTAGGTTTGTTGAAAACATATCAGATTTGTTTATTTGATTTACAATACACAGTGATATAGTATTATTTACTTGATGACGTTTTGAGCATAAATTGTTGCTCATAACCGTATCAGTTTCTTTTAAAAGTACTTTCGTCCCAACTGAACTTAGAGTTCTCGAGGGGAGACTGACTACCCACTTTGTTCTATCGATGTTTGATAATGTTTGTAATTTGATTATCTTCCGACGGATATCATTTTTGTATTAGTCTGTTGAACTTTTTATTTGACTGTTTCTGGATTTCATGAATGCAGCTGATCTTGCTTTATCTGGCGTTTGTATAAGAATTTCATAGTCTCTACCGTAACGTTGAACAAAGGAAGAGTAATAGGAAATGCTTTTGAGTAAAAATGGTACTTGTTGTAAAGGTGATTGCTTCCGTTTTTAGGCAACCTGCTGAATCATTCTTTAGTTTGTGTGGTAATGGTTTCTATGCTCGACTCAGTGAAAGCACCGCCAATCCTTGGCTTGTGAATTATAAGGGATAATGGTTGCCTTTTGGCTTTACTATCAGCTAGAAATGAAAACATAAACGTTTGTATGCGTGAAAATATTGGACAGCTATTTTTTCCTTGTATAGGACTCCTCAGTGAGACATACCCACAACTACCTGAGACAAGAATCCGATAATAGGATGGAACAGTTTTCCAGTACTCTCACGATTTCATCAGTTCTTCAGTTGATGTTAGTTCGAGATAAATGCTGCTTTTAAAGCAATTCAGCCTCATGAACCACCAATTAAAGAATACTCAGAGCATTTTTAGCCAAGATTATTTTATTTTACTGTAGATTTTGCATACCTTATTACTTTATGTCGTGAATGTGAGCCCTGTTATTCTGGGAGTTTTGCTTTTAATCGGCAGGTCACTGGTTCATACATTGCTCTACGTACCTGGAGGTGGTCAGTGTTTTAATTGTTTTTGTCTCCACATAACAGGTGTGTCTCATTTTCTAGTACACGAAACTGCACCGGGTCGCTGAGTTGGAATTTCATATTACTCAACACCTACCTTGTCTTTGCTCACACTTTATTATTTTGGTAATTTTTCTGCCATCTCGGCCGGATGTCTGTGGTCTCATGCGTTATGCCGTTCACTTGGCTTTGCTAGCCATTAGCCATTATAATAACGTTATTTTTATTGTTTTTACTATGAACTGGTCATGATAAAAAGGTATCTGTTTCGATATGTTTAACTAACACTTCAGTATTGTAAAACTTGAAATAACATTGTTTCGTGTAGCATTTGGCTTTCGTTAGTTTGAAGTTTGTATTATTTTGTAGATAATAATAATATAGAAATTCATTACACTCACGTTATGTGAAATGTGAAATGTGTTGACAACGATGAGTCTTAATTTCAGCTGTCTTTTACAGACAAACACTATATCACATCTTCACTTTCAAAGTGTTCTGAAATTTTTCTCATGAACAAGAGAAGGTATTTGCTTTGCATGAATATAATTATAATTGCCGTATCTCCTGATATATATATATATATATATATATATATATATATATATATATATATATATATATATAGCACTAAATTTTTCGCATGCATTTAATGATTTTATAAATGAGCACATGAAGAGTTCTCAATCTTCTAGCAAATAATTATTAAACCCTTGTGAAGACTGTTATTTTTCTCATGCAGACATTATTTATCAGGAGTTTAGTGAAAAAAATGTGATGAAGAGGAAGTACTTGTAAGATCTATTCATCGTTTTCTGATTATCAGCAAACCTTTTTGGCGACAGTTCTTTTCAGTGGACTATATATAGTATGTTCTAGTTCTCACTCACTATGCTGCACTTGTATGATATCTCATAAAATGTGTCACTGAATAAATGATTCTATTTGGCGAATCGAGGTCAAGTTGTTTCATAATACAATGAAATAATTTTCTCCTTAGCTGATTACTTTAAGTATCTATTTCTATAAGAACTAATGAGCGAACATCTTTTGAAAATTATCACTACCGATTACTTTTTGTTCAATTTTGCAGACAAGAATTGTTCAGCCTTCACTTGCATTTTGGGAACAAACACTAGAAGTCAAACAACTGTCTACAGGGAACATCATACTTGAGAGGTTAGATGTTTCCTTATAATTTTGGTAACCTCTGCTCTACTTAGTTTGATAATTATCTAAGTTTTGACTGATAGGCAACTTTTTATTTTCGAGGATGATAATTTTATAGCATGGATTATTTGGATTTCAGGATGTGATGCTGGTTGAAAAAAAAATTTTCTTTGCTTGAATTGTTGTTTTCTAAATGTTTTATTGAGAACTGTGGGTGTTTACTGTAGACTATTTACGTTACGCTTTCATGTTATTGGAATATACTTTTCAAAGGAGGACAAAATATGATGTCTTTTTCACATAAATCAATCACCGGGACATTTAAAAAGACGAGTCTAGTTAGTCATTGTTTCTACTTTAATTTACTCAATATGAGTAATAAATGTGCATGCTTAATCTTGTTTTGTTTTTAAAGACAATGTATAGATGGTCAGACTTCCTATATTAAATGGCCTAATGGTACACTCGGTGTATACTGCAGTAAAGGTTGTGAAAATATCACTCGATGTTTTACAGAACCCATACCCAGTAATTATTTAAATGTAAGTTACTTTTTCTCATAACAGTTTATTTGGTTCCACTAAGTAACGGACTACTTTTCTGAACTTTGTTAGATGCCAGAACTGATTTCTGCAATCTTCTCTTAAGTTGGATCTTGAGTGAAATTTATTTCAATGATAATGGTTGATGTGAATGAATTTGTAAAGTAATAAACCGAAACAATCGAGACTGCAGTATCATCTCCTTGACTTGGATACATGCCAGTAAATAATTTCATATGTTGTATGGTAGATAAAAAGCATTGCGTAAAATGATTTTTTTTAAAAATCTATAAACTGTATTCCAGAAATGCTGACAAATCAAACTCAACTGGATTGGAAATGGACATTTCATTTTCTGAGAATACTGTTTTATTAATTCTTTTAATTTCTATGAGGTTTGTGTCTCCTTCTTCTGGTCTTTGTTAATTCGATTTTCAAGTTTAATTCAACTCGATTACATGCTAACCAGTTTGATTAGATAGATGACGAAAACTATTCACTGGGAAGCTGGTTTAGCTTTTTCTATACCCTAGATAGTTAGTATGACCATAGATATAAGAAATTTTTGAACTATATAAAGCCTGTCACATAAGGTGCATTTTACTTGTGTAATCCCGTCGTGGTGTACTAGAACAAATGTTAAAATAAACAAATATTTTGTTTTATTCCTTAACGTTTCAATCTTACTACGAAGAAGCTTTTCAAGACCTGCTTCAAATCTGCCTACTTTGTTATCCATAGTAGGGTATTATTTAATTTACTTCTTCAAATAATTATCAAACTGGCCAGTGATCACAAAGTTTTAACTTCATAAAAGACATCACTTTTGAGAAGTACTAATTATAGTTAGTTTTTATTCTGATTCGATATATACAAACAAGTACGGAGCTATCTTGGAAAATTAGTTAATAACTGCCTAGTAATGTGAGATGAAGGATATCAAGGTTTGTATAGCAAGTAACTCACAGGAGTGTGCTGCTGTTGACATTTACCATAAAGTGTTAAACTTCACAGGAGAATATTTTTATCAGTGTGAAATATGAATGAGACACGTATTGTATAGATAACAAGCTGTGATATCCTTTCAACAAAACTATCTTTTTTGTCTTGTGAGAATTTAATTGGCTGAAACAGACTAAAGATATATAATGTTCGATTGCTAGCCATCAACAGGCAAATAATACCAAAAGGCAACTTAGAGTAATATTGTGGTAATGTGTCAAAGAGCCTATATGCCAAGAGTGACTGATCAGTTCGATTCAGTATAATAATCAAAGGGAAACTAACAGTGTCCATAAATAATAAATATATTAGATTTTTTGTACATTCTAGTTCATGTCATTTGTATTCTGTATCCCAAACTAAGCCTACTTTTTATTTAGGTGAAATAAATCAAGTTGTAAACTAGTGTTGCAGAGAAAAAAAGAGCCACACAGGTGAAAATGCTAATCGTTGCAATTCCGGTAGGTTCATATATCACTATAGACTTCTGAAACTCGAGCAGTTTAGTAAGAAATGGATCGCCAAACCGTAAATACATTAGAATTTGGCAGTGATGATACTGAAATAGCGTCAGAGAAGCATTTTATGAAGAATGAACTGACAGCTTGCTCATCCTACTCCTTGATCTTTGAACACTAAATATCTTGTTTTTTAAGAAAAGTTTGGGTATCTTAGTGGACACTTCAAAGCTGCGAAATGAGTTTGGAACTTGATGGTTATATTCTAATGATTTCAGTCAACTTTCGGATGAATTACTCTAATTGTTGAACAGCATGTTTTGTTTAAGCTTATCATTAGTGCCGATTCCGCTTGCTGCTAAAAGTGTATAACCAAACAGATTGTGGAAAGATTTATTTCTCTAAGGAGAAACCAGTTTCCAAAACCATATTGTTTTCAGGAAAAAATCACTTAATGTCATTTCATTATGAATATATGTCAAAAAGTTAGTAAGCTGTGAAAAGTTATCAATTCTGGTATATTTTCCATAATTCGTTAACTTGGTTTAAAGCAAGTAAAAGTATTTGCTGTATGTGCAGTTCAAGTTTAGTGATAAATCCAACTTTTCACTCATTGAGAAGACTTAAATGTTATATACTAATAGTGACATTGGTATATTTTCTGTCATTCACTTAGTACATCACTCAGTCATCACTAATGTTAATATTACTACGCTTAACGAGTGCTGTAGCTAAATCCCGCCATTTTTCTTCAATGCTTTGTAGTCACTTCATTCGGCGAGAAGATTCATCTCCACTTAGACTAAGGCATATTTCATAACGGTTATTAAATTCAGTCAAGAAGAATCTTGTAACTTAGTGTCATGGAAGATTATCAGGTGGCACTGAATCTATGCTATTGGAAATTCTGTTTAACTTTATCTTTGTCTCATACATAATTGGGTAAACAAGATTTCAGTATATGAAACGGTGAGAAATAATTCATAGCCTACTACTACCATTCACATTATAGGTAGTCTTTTTTGAATTATCACCCCCATTTTCGGTTTTACTTTTGTATACTTTTCAAACCAACTGGTCACTAATGATGATAAACTAAGACAAAGAAATTTAGACGGTTTAATTGGTGATTACTACACTATGAATTGTAATCTTATATAAAAAATGAGAACCAAAGGTACTCTCCGTTTTATCATGGGTTTTTGTAGGGATGTAAAGAGTTAAATGGAAGCCGACCGATTGTTCAAGGTGGTAGCGGAGTTGGGATACCACCAAATGGCTATTTGATTTTTGTTGACGCCTCTGCAACAGAACCATGTAAAACTGATGATCTTCTTGCTTATGCACTAGCATGTCAACTTGAGTCTGGCACCGACAGGTAAAACTTTTATTTTTCCAATGGTGTTTCATTCTCTTTCATTGATTACACAAATAATGCTTTAGTCAAAACACTTTGCGGCAAGGTTACACGATGGTTGTTGTTATACTGATCATGATAATATGTAGTGATTGTTCTTAATTAATAAGTGATATCCATTTACGGTTAAAATGTTTTTGAGAACGGTAAAAAGGGATATTTCGGTCTTAGTGACAATAACTACTGCACCAAGAGAGTATCGCTTATCACACATTTACGTAAATTTCGTTGTTTTTCTATTTAGTAATATTTGTTAGTTTCCATGAGAAGTCATCTGAAATAAGATTTCAACCATACACCCAAAAGGACCATGATTTATATAATTGCTCGTGATAAAACTGACCGGAAGCAGAATTTTGTAAAATTTAATTTTTACGAAGCCAAAGTCGATGAGTTTCGTTGAACACATTTCACAGACTCGATGTAAAACTTTATTTTTGGAAAGGAAGAAAAAATGAATTATCAAAATGCAAGCTGATTTCTTTTACACTACATTCATGTTTATTTGCAGTGATAATGACTCATACAAAACGTCTCAAAAACAAAACAGAAAAAATGGACGCTTTTTCTAGACCAGAATACCGTTTTTCCTGCGTGACTCTGAAGGTCACCCTAAGAACTACTGAAACAACCAATCAGTTTTCATTATCTTGGTTGAAAAGCCAAATTTTTATGAAAGAGACACTTAAATAGTTGTTTTAGCAGTTGCTATGGTGGCCTTTAGAGTTGCTGTTTTTCCTGAAGTTTCAGATTGGCCTTCATGATAAACCAAAATGCTATGAGGCCTAAATTAAAGGTATCATAAAAGATAACACTTCATGCTGCTACTACAAATCTTTGCCTTCACTTTTTATTACCGTGTTAAAATCTTGTAAAAATGTCTATTAAAGCCTTCGGTTATGTGGCCCATAGTGACTACACAAACAGGACGGCTACATCCCATACCTTTTTCTCTACAATAATTAATGACATTGCGCGAAAAATCTTTTCTCTGTATTTTTTATGACGAAACTTATCTGAAAAATTAGTAGATATCTGACGAAAAAAACTTAATGTACAAAATTTTTTGAAATGCATCATACTAGCTCAACATCTTTTGTGAAACTGCTAGTATGAAGATCGGGATTTGTATTTTATTACAAAGTTTTGGTAGTGATTTCATAGCAGATTGTAAACTATTTCTAGCTCTAGTAAAGTTTCAGTGACATCAATGTTTGTTAAAAGTAGTTCTGAGAACTCCATTTTAGTTGATTTATTAGATTTATCATAGTGAATCAGTCTTACCCACTGGATTACGTTTCGGACAAAATTTATTGTTCATAGTCACATCAAGATCACTACATAACTTTAAGACATCCTTCATATAGTTCTAATTTCCTCACCTCCTTAGTGATATGTGTAGTTGGATTTTCCATAGATCTGGAACAGGTGCTGAATCATTAATGTTGCATGTATTAGGTGTTGCTTCGACAAAAAAAGATTCGGTCATCAAAGTATAAAAATATACAAACATACGTAAAGAGTTGCCATCGGATCACCAATATCCCCTATCGGGGAAGATATATTTATGGATAGTTGGGAAGTGGTTAGCCCTCGAAACGTTTAGTTCTTCTCCAAAAATGTAGTCTTGACATGTAGACGACACATTTACAGAGTTGAGATTGGAGCACTTATGTAGTTTCTTCATACATATACGTTCAGTAGTCAACGCAGTCCAATTTTTCCAAATAGTCTCACTCATTCTATCCGATGAAAAATTCTTAAAACAGACAACACAGGAAGATCCTACTGAGCAGTCCAATTTATCTACGGACTAGAAAATTATCAGTTTAACAATCTGAGATAACTGTGGTTTGGTATACCTATATTGTCGATACTGGGTGATGATCGAAGATGGAATGAAAATCTGCATCGTGATTGGATGAAAGAAATTAAGATCTGGTCAGAAACTGGGTCTCGCAGCTCAATTGGTAGAGCAGTGGGTCGGTTATCTGAAGGCCCACTGGTTTGTATCCTGCTGAGATCCAGATATTAATTTCACTCTCAGTCATCATCCAGTAGCAAGAATTAGAAAATGGTGAAGAGGAGCCGAAGATGTTGGATTTCAGAATAAGGTGGAAACAGAATTGGAGTTTCTATACTGGTTTTAGTTGTGTTGGGTTTTATGACCTGAGTGACTTAATCATGAAGCTTTCATCGTCTTTCTAGACCATATCGTCGGCACCAACTTTAGTGTGAAGTCCTAACTTAGTATTGGCATTAGTGCTGATGATGTTGTCCATAAGGACAATCGAAGTTTCACGATTAAGCCATCTTGTTCAGCATAACCAAGATCACTCACTTGAACTTCAAATATTCTCTACTGCTTAGTCAATGGTGTTTGCAGAAAACTTCACACTTGACTCGCTACTAAGACTTCATATCATTTCACTCTATGTTAGTTAAAGTTGGCTTAGTAAAATGCCGATGTAACAAAACTAAGATTCAAGACAAAAGGCCAGATACACTAAAGACATCTTGTTCATCAATAAGTATCCCCTCAAATTAGTTATTAAATTTCTTAGTAATCGTAACAAAAATATTATTTAAAGTCACGGCACATGTGTTATGGTGGTAATGATAATGATAATACTGTGGAGATAGAATTCAAGACCTGTACGGTATTATGATACAAGGAAGGCCTTATGTAAGATTTTTAATAGGACTGGGATTAGAGTGGTACTTCAAACCTACAAACCTACAAATAAGCCATCTAAGTTAGAAGGTCCTATTGGTCTAATTAAGGAGAATAATTCAGAATACCGAGTCCCCTGGAACAATTATGAAGTCAGATACATATGTCAAAGTAGTCGACCAGAGTCACTTGGGCTTTTGAACACAAAAAAAAAAACAAAATTGGTGCATTCTAGCAAGAAAAACGATCTGGGAGAAAGCTCGGCTATAGCTATCCAAGCAAGTAGAGGACAGGGTGAAAATCCTTAAAAATGACATAGCAGGATAGAAGAAGAGAGCGATTACTGAATCTTTGTCGAATCAACACCTAATACATACAGCATTAATGATTCAGCACCTGTTCCAGATCTATGGAAAATCCAAGTACACATATCACTAAGGAGGTGAGGAAATTAGAACTATATGAAGGATGTCCTAAAGTTATGTAGTGTTCTTGATGTGACTATGAACAAAAAATTTTGTCCGGAATGTAATGCAGCGGATAAAACTGACTCAACGCAGTGAATCTAATAAACCAACTGAATTACCTACTGCCCTAATTCTGCTCATATGTCAATTTTGAGAAGCATATTTTGAGAAACAAATAAACCTATGTGAAGAAGTATACGATGCAATGAAAAATGCTTGTAAAACTATACATATATCACAGATCATTCTATTTAGGGTTTTATTAAGCTAAATATTTTGATTTTATGGCTTAGTATATTGAAAAAAAGAATGAGTGAGAATTGAAGTAACCAACTTTACCTTAGTTTGAGCTGTTTCTTTCTGAACTTAACAGCAGTGTTGACCGTTTCCTGGAATAAACAGGAAGCACTGATAACTAGATTTACGTCATGTATTCAGATTATATGAGTTTACTTGCAGATAAATGTTTTATGATTAGTTTTATGTTCTAAAAAGCTGTATGAGATTAAGTTAAAGAGTAACATTTACAGCTTCCAAGAAATCCAAATAATCTGACAACAGAAAAGTGAATATTTAAGCCTAAGAAAGTGTTAGGAATAAACAGTCTCTGATATCATTGTCGTCACTTTTCTTTGTAGATGGATATGTCAGTGAAATACTGATTTTTTTGTTAAATAGTTTAGCATCTTCAGTAAATTTTTCTAAAAGACTTCCGGGGCCACTAATCAACTCTCTTTGTCAGTAGATTCATGTTCAAATCATATTGATTACACCACTAAGATCAAGTCTATGAGTGAGTGTCGCTTCCCTGACAGTAGAAGTATGCCTTGTTGACAAGTGTCAACGAGCATCTAGCCAGGAAATAGTTTATTTAAAAATATATAGATTCGTCATTGAAAGAATCTAAATATGTTAATCTTAACAGTACAAATAACATTTCATCTTTTCAATTCAGACCAGTTGCAGGTTATGTTAACTTATGTCCAAATCAGCTGTCTGCATCACCAGAAGAAGTTCGTGCAACGGTTTCTACCTTTATTCATGAAATGGCACATGCATTGGTAAGTTCTAATTCTATACATATTTCAAATATAGCTAACAAGGTGAGCTTTCGTCTATATAAAGAAATCATTCTACCACAGGATATCTGTAATTAATTACAATTAACAACTCGCCATTCTTATAAGGACTCTAATCGGTTGAAACTGGGTTGACGGAAACTATGTTGCGGAACTTTTAAAGTATCCTGGCTCATTAGATATCTGTATTTCAGGTTAGAATTGTGTATGCAATCACGTGGATATTCGTAACAAGATTTGAACGTGAATTTTGAAAACTTTTTCTGAAGTAAAACACAAATTGTGAATCGGTGTTTTGATAATATTTAGAAGAAATATAAATAGTTCAATAAAATACAGAACTTAGATAGGCACAAAATGCAAAGTAGGCGAAGTTCTCAACCTACATTTCTAGTCATGATAGTCTTCAGTTAAATATGTTTGATATAAGGTGAATGGTTGGAAAATTTCCAACTGTTTTTCAAAGTCTTTTTAACTGTCATGTTAAATGTGTTTACGTAACATATAATTATGTGCACCAACAACAACAACAAACTCTAATCACCGTCAACGGGAGAAACTTAAAGGAAGTAACCTCCTTCACTTATCTAGGAAGCACTGTTTCAACTACAGGCGGGATAGACGAGGACGTCAAAGTCAGAATCGGAAAAGCAAGACAGGCGTTCATTAGCCTGAAAACAGTGTGGAGATCTTCTGCACTCAGCATGCGGAACAAGATCCGGATTTTCAACACCAACCCAGTCAAGTCAGTGCTTCTGTATGGCTCAGAGACTTGGCGCGTCACGAACGGGATTTCCAATAAACTACAGACATTCATCAACAACTGCTCACGCTCGCTACTGAAGATCAGTGGAGATGGCCAGAAAGAATAAGCAACAAGGAGCTCACTCTGGGAACGAACCAACCAAGAACCTTTTGCTGAACAAATATGCAGGAGGAAGTGGAGATGGATTGGGCATACACTGAGAAGGCCGACTGAGGACATCAGGCGTCAGGCCAGGTTCTCGAATGGAATCCCCATGGGAAGCGACGAGTTGGGCGTCCCAGCTGAGGGTGACATGGAGGAGGTCGTGCGAGGAGAAAATGAGAGGTTGTGGGCTGTCGTGGAACCAGGTTCAAAAGATCTCAGAGAACAGAATTCACTGGAGACGTGCTACTGAAGCCCTATGTTCCATTAGGAACCCAAGGGACTAATAATAATAAAATAGGACTCCTCAGTATTGCGCACCCACGAATTCACCAGGGAGCACTGGGTTGATAACTCAGAGGCTGCTGTTTCATATCCTACCGTGACTCAAATTTTCACGTCGTTCCCAATCATCGCCCAGTATCTATAATACAAATCTGTCAAACCGATCTTGCAATGAAGTTCTACTTTGTTCATTTTTATGTTATATTTGGATTATATGAATTCTTAAAATATTGGCGTCTCATTTTTTATTCGTGCTCATCAACTGCTTATAGGGCTTTTCAAGTACTTCTTATGCCTTTCTGCGTGATGAAAATGGTAATCCACGAACACCGAGAGATCCTTACACGAATTTACCTGCCCTTGGTCAGGATGCTGATTTTATTTACATAGCCAGGTAAGTGAAAGAAGTTCTGCGTTCTGTCGAACAACCTGACTTTTGTTTTTTGTGGTTTCAAAAATAATATGCAAGTACAGCATACAGTAAATTTTCCAAGTTGATCTATTTAACATGCAACTCAGAAACATGTTACGGGTTTCTTACTTACTACATAGAAAGCGCTAACTTCAAGAGTTAGTCATGTTCATGCTGAAGTATTTGCTTTCATACACATAGGTTGTTGTTAGGTAATCGAACTTCTAGACTAGTGGACATCAGTTTGGAGAAAATGCACAATCTTTGATAATAACGATGCGTCAATAATTTGGCAGCTGTTGGCATCAGCTTAAGTGACACTTACTTAACAAGAAGCTTATTATGATGCTATTTAAATGCTGGTATTCATAGTTTTATTCATTTCAGACAAACAATGAATTGTGAAAATAAATTGCAAAGGGTAATTAGTTTCTTATTACTTACTATTTAAGTGTATCCACTGAAATATGAAATTTCGATTCGCAATAATATATCAAGGTTATGATTATGAGAAATAAACTGTGCTTGTAACATCATCCAGTAAATAATGCTGTTGCATTGCGTACTATATCAAACAGACTGATCTAATTAGAATTACAACAAATGTGGATATCATGTTTTTCATTTCACTGTTGATTTGACTTTGTTAAAGCGAAATCAAATTTAACAGAACCTTTTTCTTGTTTTTATTTAGCAAGTCAACAATAACAACATTTCAACGAACATGGGTTTCTGCAGTTTCCACAACTTCACGAACGATAAATGCCTTTGTTCTTCCAAACCTATTAGTGAGTTTAACTTGCCCTATCCTTCACATACCGTCGAAAAACCAGCAGCTCGGGAAGAATAAGAAATATGGATAATAGATTTGGTTAGATGACTGTGCAATGTTTTGGTCTATGTCGTTCGTTTTGTAGCCATAGATCTTCCGTACATCCCACTAAATTTATCACTTTGATTCCAATATCGAGAAAAGTCACTGTATTAACAAATACAGTAAAGTTTGTGTAGTGAAATGTGAATATTTAGTTTAGACTTGAATTTCAGTAGAAACAGTTTGATCCTAATGAAATAGAAACTACAGAAACCGGTAGTAGAAACAAGCGTATATTTTATATACTTTTCAATAGCGAAGTGAATAATGACTCTATTAAAGCTGAAACATCTATCACCAATAATGTCGGGATGGAGAATACCACTAGTATATACTTGTCTCAACAAATAGGAATGCTTGATTGTAGATGGAGGTGTATAGAAATGAATTTAAGAATTGTTTTCATTACTGATTCACAAACTATTCACTAAGTCATATTTCCATAAATGCATAATACATAAAGGTTTTTTGTCAAGTGGTACTATGAATTTATTACAACCAACATCTAAAAATAGCAGTAGCATTATTTGTTTGCCTACTTTAACAGTTGCCTTCATTATCATTAATTAAGGTCTAATCAACCTTTGTCTATTTAGAGACCTTATGTGTGTTCTATCTATTAATAGTTTTTTCATTACGTATTCTGTTCTCAGAATTCAAACCTCTGTGAATATTAAAACTACTTAAAATGCAGAATTCAATTATTTTGCTTGATTGCATCATGAATTAAGTGCTTTGTCAATTTTAGGAAGTTTATCATAAACCTCACATGTATCCAAGAAAGCAGATACGTTGTCGATATTTTAAGCATAGCATTTTCTGGACCATTAGTCAAGAGTTTTTTTTTTGATCAAGAATTCAATTGTATTTTGATTATCAAGTCATAAATCATGTCGTTAGTTATATTTACGGTGGATTCATTTTCCTGTGAGATATGAGTTTGAAACTGCTAAGTACATTCACAAGAGTTTGTTAGTATTGACATAATTTATGTATCTTATACATAATGGTTTCTTGAAGTGGACTACAAATAAAGTACACAATGTAAAATGCTTTACAGTGATGAAGTGAAATTATAAATGTTGAAGAGTATTTTTTTTGGAAAAATGTTTTTACGTAAATTGTCTTTTAAAAACAAACAACATGAAGATTATGTAATAACAAATCTATACATCTAATAAGACAATTAAAAAATGAATGGTGTAAGTTATATCTGTGTAAGCCTTAGCATGTTTGAAATGAATAATTTCCACCAATTAAGGAATAAAAGATGGATAAAGAAGTACCACTTATTTTTCAGTCGGTAAGTAATTTTTATAAAGTCATTAGACCAAGCCTTGAATGATATTTTATGAGCTCTTTGCAGTTTCATTATGTATCAGCCATACTACTCAAGTTCAACACATCTATAAAAGGATTAGAAGAAGTTTACTGGGTTAAATTTAACTTGCTTTTTGCAAGGTTTAATAAGCGCATTATAGTAAAAATGGTTAACCGTGTTCAATTCCTAGCAAAAAGGGTTTGTTATTCATCGTAGACTGACATCAGTTGGAAGAACAAAGGAAACCTGGGAGCACTGGACAGCTGTTTCGTCCTAGTATGGGACTCCACAGCAGTGCGCACCCACGACCCCGCCAGGGATCGAACCCGCGACCTTCAGGTTCCGCGGCCAGCGCGTTACCATTGAGCCAATGGATCAGGTTTCCTTTGTTCCTCCAACTGATGTCAGTCTTCGATGAATAACAACTTGAAATATTTCCAAATCTCCACAACTCCCTCAAAAAGGGTTTGTTTTGTTCTGACTTATTCGATCACTTCATGTCATTGAAATTAACGGAACGTTCCTGCTTATTCCTTTTGAAGAATAGCAGTAATATTCCATTTTCCCTTATTCGAATGTTTCTTGTCCGCTGTGTTTACAGGTGTAGAGGTGCCATGTGAATTGGACGATGGGATTCATCAATATAAGTACTGAGGAGTTCATAGAACCATGTGGATGTTATATATCAAGTGTTTTGTCAGATTTTTGCAACGTTGAGTTAATTTGTAACCAAACTATGCCGAATCCCTTCGCATACCTTAATTAATTTGACGTAAAACCACTGACTTGAAGAGATGACACCGATGTTGCATACTTAAGGTTGAAAGATTTTAATAAATTAGAGGTAAAGGAACACCTCGTAATTTTGCCTGTGTGTAGAAAGATTCGGTGATTTAACATCTAGAGAGGAAGACTAGACAGTAGTCGAGCGTAGGGATATTCAATATGCATAAGAACTCATACCAGTTAGAATACAGAAAATAATATGTTAAGAAAGTTATAGGATTGATATTAACCAACTAAAACAAAAGCGGTTGGAACTCAGGCAATATCGTCAAGAATTCTGAATAAAGAAACAGTTCGCCAATGGGATCATGCAAAAAATCCATGCGACCACTTAAAATTTACCATGGTTGAGAAAGACCAGGGAAAGTTTACTTTTGAGTGCATAGCCTTTTGAAATTTGTTTGATAGCTACTGCTGTA
The DNA here is from genome assembly GCA_944470555.2 of Heterobilharzia americana. Classification (NCBI taxonomy): domain Eukaryota; kingdom Metazoa; phylum Platyhelminthes; class Trematoda; order Strigeidida; family Schistosomatidae; genus Heterobilharzia; species Heterobilharzia americana. The sequence goes on along the minus strand of OX104130.1, from coordinate 50,161,401 downwards.
ACGAAATGCAACGAATTTCATATTGCTTGTTCATTGATTACTCCTAATGATTTCTGGATGACAAGCTCACTCTTATTATCAATTTACTCATCGCACGCAGTGATAGTAATATATCACTGCGCGACATATATCAAATTAAAAAAATCTAATATGGAATTACATTCTACCACAGCGCCCAAGTTTTACACTTATATTAGTCATAAATAGCTAAAATGCTGCTGACTTGCGAACCTTTAAGTCACAAATTCCTTCGAACACACTCAGACATATAGCTATGTAAACTCCTTGTATGTTTTGTTACTGTAGGTGGATGTGAGTTGAAATATGCATTTTCTAGGAATTTGGGAAATGGACTTAATAACCTCAGATTATTTTCTTGGGCGATTTATTTGTCATCGAGTACCAAGCGTTGTAGCTCCATAGTTCATACTCAGTGTCAGTCTGTAGATAATTTATCAAAAGACCTCAAGAATTTTGAGGGAAAGATTTAGATCGACAGAATTATTTCCTGTTGTCACATTTTTCGCTTTTACTGTACATTTTCTTCATCGTACCGATGAATTTCTGTGGTCCTTTATAATCTTGCAGCCTCATTAAAGTAAACACTGAAAAGTGTCTTCATTGGTGTCTCCTTGTAAATTACTGGATAAAGGTTGTTCAAATTAAAGTACGATCCACTGTGTATAGCTCTTCTATGATTATTTGTGGGAGATATTCGCAGCTCAGCTGGATGGTCTTGGTTGTATTATGTTCAGTGAGCAAGGTTGTTTAATTGTGGAGCCTTCGTCTTTCTAGATGAAATCACCAGCACTAACTTCAGTATGAAGTAAGCTGTCAATATCTCTCAGTGAGTAATTTAGTAGCTTGCCCTGACAAACTGGTTCGCGATTGGTTGTTTCCTCTAATTGTTGTGTCATTGACTGTATAGGTTTTCCTGCTGAATGTTCCTCTGCTTGACCTCTGACGTTTCTGTCGTTCATCATTTTCTCATTGGTTGATAGATTGGGTCTATGTCTATGCGTCTATTAATTGCTGACTGACCTGAATGCCAAACTTCTAGGAATTCTCTGGTATTCTTTGTGTTTCTTCTGTCCAACATTTCTACATTGTCAAAATTGAATTAATGTCCATAATTGTCCACGTGCATTGAAATGAATGATGAAGTGTCATGACGTTGAATAGCCAATTGGTGTTCATGTAAACGAAGGCGAAAAGGGTGACCACTTTGTCCAATGTAATGTTGACTACAGTGACTGCAGTTGATTTTGTAAATGATTTTCGGTTTGTCTTCTCTGGTTGTTGCATCCTTTGGTCTGTATAATAGCGTTTCGAGGGAATTTGTTGATTTATGAGCTACACCAATTCAAAGTGGTCTCAGTAATCTTGTCGGAATTCCTGACATATTTATTATGTACGGTAGGATAGTCCATTTGTTGTCGGAAGCCGTTCTTCTTTAGGACAGAAATCAAGTGATTTCCTCCTTTTCGTTAAGCTGTTGTGCTTCAGTGTGTTTTCCCTCTTTTGAATAGAGTCTGCACGCAGCCGATTTTGTGCGTTGTTTGTGAATGGACTAGACAGGCAAAAGGCATGTTTAGGGTTATTACCGGTAGCAATTGTAACATCAGCGTACTTGCTGTAAAATGTTACGCCGTAAGCTGCATGCTAGGCTACGTATTGATAAATAAATAATTTTAGTTTAATAGTTATATGATAGGTATTTCACAGAAGTGGACTGGAAAACTACAGTGCTAACAAAGAAGCATTTTAGTTGGTGTCGAAGACGTCTAATTTATTTGCCAGTTTAGTAGCAAACTACCCTTAGTCATATCGAGATGGTTACTTGGAAGAATAATTAAGAATATTTCTTATTTGTAACCTTCCTGGCATTTTTCGATTATCGTTAATTTTACTATTAACTATTTTATGCTCATTGAATCTTCTACAGAAGGAAGCTAGAGCTCACTACAACTGCCCGACTTTGGATGGAATGGAGGTTGAAAATGATGGTGGTCCTGGAACAGCATTTGTTCATTTTGAAAAAAGAATCACGGAGGTAAGTCAGTGGAAAGAGGTACAGAAGGTATTTTTGTGACCAAAAACCGTAAGTTATTTTATAGTTAAACCAAGTCTATGAGGACTTCAGGTAATTGTACATAATTTCAATGTGCATACTCATATTTATCGAAGTTGAATATTCTCATAGAATCTTGTATTTTCCTCGTTAGTGAGTGTTTGTTAATCAAAATGTATTCAAACATCATCCTTCTTTTATCTCATGACCTTGTCTTCATCGAATTTCCATATTTTAGGATGAATTAATGTCAGGAAGCTATTCCAAACAAACATATATTTCATCTTTAACGCTGGCATATTTCCAAGATTCTGGGTAATGATGATTTTTATATTGTAACAATAACAAAGTAATGAGGCTCGATCTATGTTAATAATGTAGTTGTACTTTTTACTCTCATTACAGCTGAAATACGATCTTTCCTAGATTACAATTTCTTCTTTTTACATCAAGTAGTGCCTTTTTTTTCATTATTCAACAGATTACTCAGTTAGTTTTTATGATTTCACTTACTTCAAAAAGTTGATCGTCACCAAGACGTTTTTATTCTCCCTCTAAAAGTCAAATTTCTAAACAATGACATTTCACTTCGAAAAAAGTATTATTAGCATACTTTTCTCATGAATTAGTAGTCATCTTCGAACTTACTCTCGTATTTGCACTATTTTTATACTTTGAACAGGAAAGTAGGTTTGAGACCACTGAAACGGTCGAAGACAAAATTATTTACACGGTCTTTTATTATCATGAAATATAAAATTACGGTCATTCATTAAAGAGAAGTCGCTCTAGGTTTTGTTTAGGAAACTAAGAAAACGTCATAATTATCAGCTCTAGTCTGTTTCTCTATGCTAAGTTCATATTTTATCAATAAAAATCTTTTCTTTATTTCCTCATATTTTTAGACAAAAATCTGTATACGTGGCACTAATCTAAACTGTCTGTTCTAAGAGGTATAGAATGTGCTGATATCACCTTAAATAATTTTTTGTAAAAGGTTCTCAGAAAATCAATGTCTTTTCAGCGCTATTTTTAATGTGAAGGCAATTTTAAAGAAAAGAATAAGTGGTTTCCCTGCAGTAAGAAAATGTACTCCATCTTAGCATAAGTGTGTCATCACTTAGTGGACGTAGACAACTGGAATGTTATTCTTATGGCATGAAGTTTAACTCAGAATCATCAACCAGGATAGTTTGTTTGGTACCATTAAATTATCAGGGCGACCTGAGAGACTTCTTTCGATAGGAAACATTACATTATGCTGCAAAATCGTTCATTCTGTCATTTGCCTTGTGAGTATTGTCTGAACTTCTTAATTATCACAGCTTTGGTATTAATGTATTAGAAGACCAAACTTTAGTCAACTGAAAATGTAAGTTCAAAGTTTAACGTTTTCCCTTTCTGATTCCTATTTAATGATACAGTTTATATGCTTTTCGTATTTCTATTCTTCCTATAAATCGGGTCGTTCCGCAGATGTTTAAAGCCAATCCAAATATTTGTAACTTGATTATTACTCTTTTAAGAAGTTATTTACAGTATAGCCTGTTATTACACAATCGATTTAGTTTTCTGACTTCAGATTATTACCCCTTATTTTTTAGAGGAAAAATGTGGTGAGAATGTGACTAAATAGTTACTTAACTTTGATTTATTGATACTTTTAAAAGTCCTTTCACCATGCGATATCTGAACGTTGCATGTGTCATCAGATAGAAACATTTTTTAACGAAACGAAATGTTCTTGAATAAATGTAATCTTATACCTTGATTTCTCATCTCCTAATGTCGCTTCCGTATTATATTCGTTTAGTTTATATAGCATACAATGATACAATATTATTTACCTTATTACTATTTTTATTTTAAACATTTTGTCCAATTTATAAATTTAAAAGTGGCACTAGGAAGGCAGATATTGGTAGAAGATATAATTTATTAATATCCCTGCAACCACATAACAACTAACATGTTTTCAAACAAATTATAATAAATTAATCACTCAACTACGCATACTGACGAATAATATATTATTAGCAACCATGTTAGTTCCAATGCGATCATAGAGAAACGACAAAATGATATCATCTCATAATATTTGTTTTCCTACTGCCGTATTTAAATTACTTTTGTTATTATATTGATGATGGATAGTGGCTAGCAGCGGAATTCAGGACCCGCGTTTTTGTGCTATTTGAAACTCGTCAGCTGGATGTAACTGCCTCCCAGTAAGCGATTTTGTTCCCACTAAGACTCGAACTCGAGACCGATCTTTCTAAATGTCAGCGTTATCCACTAGACCACCGAGTTACGATAGCCACTTAATGTATGACAAGTATAGTCTCAATCTTGTTACGTGTATTATCCTGTCGTTGATTGGACTGAATTTGGTCGGTCTCTATTGGCATATGGGCTCCTGTGGAGATGCGTTGATATTGTCTATGTTTCTATTTTTTATTTATGATGAATGGTGGCTAGTAGAGGAATCCAGGACGCGCGTTTCGTCCCATTTAGGAATCGTCAGATGGATGTACCTGTCTTATAGTAAGCGATGTTGTTCCCATTAGGACTCAAACTAGGAATCGATCGCTTCAAACGCTGATCGAATCCGGTTCAATCAATTGTGGAATAATGCAAGTAACAATATTACTTTTATTATTGTATACTTGGTAAGCCAAATAAGTGGTACTGTATCACTATGCGCTATATTGAAATAAGAAAATATCTAACATGGAATTAAGCTCAACCACAGTGTCCAAGTTTTATATTTCTGACATCTTTCATTTTTATGATCATTCAAATGTTGCTGGTTTAAAACACTAACCTTAAACATAATTTTAACTAAATTACAGATGGTATAACGTCAATATGTCTATGGCTCAAGACTGGAAGTACGGCAAAAATTGGGGATGTGATTTTCTCCTCAAGAGCTGTTACGAATTCATGGCAATAAAAATAGCAACGTATGTATTTATTTTCCGCAGAGTATTTTCTAGGTTTCGTTTATTATCAAAGCATCTTTGTCACAAAAACCCTTTGAATAAAGATTTCATATTGCCATGTAGCCTGCTTTTCATTTAGGCCTAAATTTTCGATTTTATGATATTCAAAAGCTTGTAATTTTAGAACCTGAGATGTTATTAAAACCGTCTTGTCTTGAGGATGCCTAGCAACTTGGGAATTATTTGCCAATTGCATAGTGCATGTCAATATTATTCAAAGCTGAGCAGTTTTTTCAACTGCTTAATTGTGGTCTCAACCAGGTTGTCGTTGGAAACCACCCAGACAAGGTCAAAAGTGTGGTCTTAGATCAATATCATGAACTGATGAAATGTACCACTAGACAACATGAATAGCTAGGAAACGTTTGTGCTAAGGTGTAGATTTTGCTAACTAGGTCAAACTGATGTAAACTAGATGATCACTTGGTCAATGTAGACAAGTCAGTTTATAAATAATTTACTAACTGATTACTCTTTTCAGATATGCTAATAGATTTGAGTTAGTCGCTCGAATTCGATAGATCTGAAACATTTGGCTCTGAAAGCCGAGCTTTTCTGCGCATGTCGTTGATAACCTCAAGCAAAACGGTCATCCGGTTTTCCGATCAAATTGATCTAAATAGCTAGATCTACAAATCAACATGAGTGGTTTTTGACTACTCATTTTGTTCAGCAGTATGTTTCGATACGTTCAGTAGGCAATAAATAGTTGATTTCTTTCGAACAGCGTACTTTCTCGTATGATAAGTCATATTTAGCCATGCTCTTGATAAACTACGCTATTAATTCCTACTTTCATAGTGGCGAACTATTTTCTTGATTGTACGACCAGAATTTATTCATTGGAACTGTGACTCACTGGTTCAAGAAGTTGACTTTCTACCGGTGGGTCATGAGTTTGAACCCCACTCCACCTACCGAGGTTTGGGTAGTCAGGTAGTGTCATGTGCCATCACGTGTGGTTTATTGCCTGGTGAGCAACTGTGCACAAGATTACTGGGTGCATTTCGTGATTATTAAAAATAATTACGGAAGTCATATGTTTTGAATGAGAAATATTTAATGAGTACTATTTACTTCAGAAAAAATAATCCTGTATTCTACAAAATAGAAAACGTCTGTTTAACTGCTGAGAATCATTCATAAAATATTTCGTTTATTCGCTAAACACAGTGTTTTGATATCAAGCTGGTGTATATTGCTTTTAATTACTGTTTTTCTGTATCTGCTATTCAGCTTTGAATGCCTTGGCATACAAAGCGTTTGTTGGCAAAACCTTATAAAAGCTTTGGTGATTGTAAATGGTATTTCACCGTATCCAGTTCTATAATTGATTCTTTATCAACAGAAGAATTAAGGGAACATAAAATCTCACTTTTTTGTTTTGCAGGAATAGTCCCATGACTCCGTATTGTAATAAGCTGTCGACTTTCGATTTAAAATGTTTGGTTTATGATGAGGCATACGGTAGTTGTGATCTCAAGCGTTTGAAAGAAAAACTTCCACCTGAATACCAATATTTTACGCATATTGATGGTGTTGCTGATTCAGATGTAGCCTTCTATGGCGGTGGATTTACACTAAATGATAGATGTCCAATATATAGGGTAAATTTAATTTAATTATCTTCATGCCACAAATTCTTATCTTCATTTCTAATTTACAAGTGTTTAATTTTTTTAATTTTTACTGTATTACGTCTGAAACAAGTAAATATTCTCATAAGTATTCGGTTTAGTAGTTCAACCGGTGTACACGAGTTGAAAATCCTGAAGAGTATTGGATGAACACGCTTTGGTGCAGTAAAGTAGCAGACAAAAGTTTAGGTGAATCCTCTGCATTACCAAAATTTATACATTCTTAGTTGAAAAGTTTAAGAATTCAGTTTTATCAATTAGATGTTCATGCTTTGGGTTTGATATGTGTCTCAGTGGAATGAGATCCCAGTTAATTTTCGGTGTCACTATTAATCTAGACAAGTATCAGTTTCGTTCATTTGTTTATACATGCCTCAACAGAATCTCAGGACAGTTTCTTCATTCTGCTTTGTTGCATTTTTCTAACACTATTTTCACCTACTAACTTCTCATCAGTAATGTCATAATAAAAAATTTAGCTATTCGGTCCTTGAAGACTATTGGTAGCATGTCATAAATGCTATCCTTACTTTTTTTCTCCATAAAACAGCTAGAAAGGTTAGCTCATCAACACGACGAAAACCCTCGACATTTATATTATTTCCTCACTTCTGTTTGAATTTCTAAAAGTTCTATTTATACGAAGTCTTTCATGACTGCTCATAGCATCTTGCATTGTAAAAACGTAGACCATTATAAGAGGACTGGCTATTTGTTTCCAAATACTTTAAGATCACATCAGATGTATCCGTTATATTGTTTACAGGAGTTTCTATGGTTTTATCCACCTTACTGTTTTGTGTCAATGCGTCTCTGTCTTGTAGTTTCTGTTAACCATAGTTTACTTCTATTACTTTTTCTCTCATCTTTGGATCTACGTAAATGCTGCTCTTTGTCTGTTAATTCTGTTTGTTATGAAATGCTGCGGCTTAAAATGATGTAAGGCTCTACGTCAACTGTTTATCGATCCTTTTTTTGCAGGTGCAGTTTTTTTTGGAGCGATATGTCACTGATTTGGGGAAGAACCTGTCAATTCTGGTTGAAACTATGAATTTATGACTGTTTACTTCGGTGTCATCAAAATCTTGCTTCACTTGTATCATATATCAACCTATTTTTTTCCATATTAAAAGGGTTTTTCACAGTAGAACTGTATTTCTTAATGAGTGACGTTTCTAATCCAAAATATTCCTAATGACGGTATCAGGGCCTTGTGGAACTGTGGCTCGGACTAGGGAGTTGATTATCAACCAGTGGGTGACTGGTTCGAAACCCTTGTTTGCCTACCAAGGTTTTGGCAGCCAGTTAGTATCACTAGGCCCCACAAAATACACAGAGTTCTTTTACCTACTCCATGGAAGTGCACAACGTGCCTGGGTATGTTTCGTTTCGAATGATGATCTCGAAGTAATTTCTTATAATTTATCACTCCTTTGTTTGAATGGTTTTAGGATTCTGTATCTTTTCTCTTGTATGTATTACGTATCAGCTCGATGGACGAAGATTCGTTAATACAGCAGTAATACCCACGTATTTTGATTGATTATAATTTCATTTAAGTTTGTCTATGAAATGTATCACAATAAAAAAAAAGAGTAATACTGCCTCACTGTGTGATATATCTAATACGCAAGCAAAAGTGAACAAAAGATCCGTTGATCACTTTTTCATTCCACCTAAATAAATTGCTCTGTTTCATTCCTACCGTTTGAATTTAAGTTAATGCAGTTACTATATATAACAATAACTATATTTAGCTACCTTTTGTTGTAACGGTAGCTAAGTATAGTTTAAAAAACAATTTCGAATTTATTTCAAAAGTCAAAGACAAGAACATCAGTAAGGAGACGATGATTTCTATTTCCGTTACTTCCCTGTTTATCAATGTTCGTCTTCTAGAGACGATCGATCTCATTTGTAGTTCACTGCTAGATAATAAGATGGAGGTAGGTATACCACTTGCAACCCTATGAGAGCTGCTTCTTCGTTATACAATGAATGTACAATTTCAGTCTAACGAAGAAATCTACCGTCAGATAGAAAGTGTGGCAATAGGTTCACTATTAGGTCCTCTTCTAGCCGATATGTTTATGGAGAAATTGGAAAGTGGACCACTACGTAGCACAATTTATAAACTGTCTTTTTATCATAGATACATAAATGACACTTTCATTCTGTACGAAAATGATACTAATCCTGACATTCTTCTCGGTACATTCAATAGTGCTCATCCAGAAATCGAAGTCACAAGTAAAACGGAGAAAGATAAATGTCTGCCATTTCTAGATGCTTTGCTATCAAGACGAACGGATGGCAGTGTCAGACTCAGTATTTATCGTAAGAACTCATGGATTGGTCAGTATTCACATTTCCGATCATTTTTCCTTCTTACGTAGAAAAGGAATTTAGTTCATACACCGAGATTTCAAACCGGTAAGATTTGCACGGCTGATACTTTGAACGATGAACTAAGAATAGTAGAAAACTTTTTATATGAGAACGGCTATCCTGAAAAGTTCGTAAAAACTGTAACAATGAAAACAGCTGGAGAAAAGCGCCTTCAAATGGTGCCGAAGAAACGATTCTATCTAACCTCAGGGTTCAAAGGAGATGCAGCTGCAGAAAAACTGAGACTGAAACTCTGAAATCTGATACAAAAAACCTTTGCTGCCACACTGTTTGAAACTTACTACTCGCTGTGTGATGCCAATGCAGTTGAAAGATAGGCTTCCGAATCTGGCCATACCTATGTGCATTTATAAATTTAACTGCTCCTATGGAGATAGTTACATAAGCAGAACGACTCGGCAAGCCCACCATCGCTTCATTGATCACTGTTCAGCTTGGTTAGGCAAGGGAACAGTGAACTCCAGTAGTAGCTCAATACACGCCCATCTAGTAGATACTGAGCATAAGATTGACAAAACCTCAGCATTTAATATTATTTACAAAGTCCCATCACAATACTCCAGATTTGTGCGCCTCCGATTGCTGAGCATAACAATTAAAATTTTAAAACCCAGTTTATGTATGAAGAAGATGTTTGTTCGTTCCCTTTCCCTCCCATGGCCTTCAACTTCAACCCAGATACAATTACAATAAATTCCTTCCTGGTCACCTGGATAAGTGTAAATATTATCAGGGTTTGTATTCTTATCATTATCATTTTATTTTTTTTCGCCCTTAGTTTTATAATTGATTAAGAATTTTAGCATTTTATTATCTAATCGCTATTTGACAATAATTTTATTTCCCTCTATCCCTGCACACACACAATTCATTCACACATCTACAAGGATTGACTACTGAGAATATATAAACCTTCAGAGATTTTGTTTTGTTATCTCCTTTACTGTTATCTTCTAATTCATATACCCGAGATAATTTAACCATGTTGACATCAAATGAGTATGCTGAATAATTTATAAGTGAAAAGCCTGACAATAATTTACCGAAAATACGTATTTGCTTCAAACTCTGTCTTCTAATACCGTTTCACTGTGTGGTTTATAAAATAAAGCTTTTAAATACGTGATTACATTACCGCACTGCCCAAATTCCACTTCTGCTCTACCTTTTTGGTTTCCAATTCTACGTGGACTTTTTGTTTATCCACCATGAGCCAATGACGATTCCAAGGGAGGTAATTATTTGAATGGAGTTTTCTTAAGACATGGGAGTTTACTGTCATGGAATTAGATATCTTGTAGCATTAGAAGAAAAGTTCATTTCACCAAATGGACCGTTTTCTCAGACTTCTGTGTATCGATGTGAACTTTACTGCATACCGTCTAAAAATGGTCAATTTCCATCAGTATCCCTCTCAACAAATCCTAGGCTTTTATTATTTCTTTGATTTATGTTGTACTCAAAACAGATGAAAACACCACTAAGTAGTGGCATTAACGGTGAAATTATAAATGTGAATTTCATAGTTATTTTTTAATAATTACATTTATTTAGCCACTGGAACCAGTACCCGGATATAAATATACATCATACTGTCATCACCCCGAAAATCAAGATGCGCTTGGTTTGTCTTTTCTGTTTCGTTTGTTTTTACAATAGTGGGTGTATTTCCTAGAAAATAAGTCGCTAGTTTGTAGAACTGAATTGCTGCTGCACAATCATTTGCTTTTAATGCGAAGTGGTGTTTTACTATAATGAATATACTTAACATTCACTTAAGTAGTACATACTACTAAATGATGTATTTACGCAGCTAATACCTAATACACAGCACTCTTTTTCACTTGTATTGTTTCGTTTACACTGTAGTTTATAAACGAGTTCTGTTTACTTCCAGCTTTAATCATGACCGAATAATGATTAGATTCAGGGAATTTCCGTCTTATTGACTGGAAAGCAGTTCATCATATCAGTTTAGTGGCAAGAAAGACTCAGCCAACGTCGATAACATCTGGCCTCAGTACTTTTCCCACCAGTTTTAACTCCATTTTAGGAAGGAATACATTTTTGGTAGTAAAACCTAACTCTTTTTCTTTGAGCATATTATTATTATTTGTCCTTTGGGTTCCTGGTGGAACATAGGGCTTCAGTAGCACGTCTCTATTGCACTCTGTTCTGTTCTTTACAGTATTTTGAACCCGGCTCCACGACTGCTCACAAGCTTCCATTACTTCCTCACACGATCTCCTCCATGTCACCCTCAGCTGGGACGCCCAACTGGTCATTTCCCATGCGGGTTCCACTCTATTGCGTGGCCTAGTGCGTGATGTCCCCGAATGGTCTTCTCAGTGTATGCCCAGTCCAATCCATCTCCACTTTCTTTTGCATATTAGTTGGGCGATAGGTTCTTGGTTGGTTCGTTGGCAGCCACAATGAGTTCCTTGTTACTTATTCTTATTATTCTGGCCATCTGATCTGCTCTTCAGTATCGAGTGAGTGTAGGTGGTAGCTGTTGATGAATGTCTGTCGTTTTTTGGAAATGCTTTTCGTAACGTGCCAAGTCTGTCAACCATCTCATACAAGCACTGATTTGACTGGCATTAGTGTTGAAAATCCGGATATTGTTCACGCTTTATGCTGAGTGCAGTGCAGCGCAGTTGATTTCCACACTGATTTCACGTTGAAGAAGTCCTGTCTTGTTGTCTTTCCGATGCTGGTTTTGACGTCCTTATCTGTGCCTGTGCTGCCTGTAGTTGAGACGATGCTGCCTTGACTGGTTAGGGGAAAGAGACTACTTCTTTTAGGTTTCTTCCGTTGATGGTGATTGGTGCTTGTTGTTGATACTGTTGTTGGTTGGGTATCTTCATCACCTTTGTCTTCTCTACATTCACTTGAAGTCTCGTTTTCTCTGCCTGTTCTTCTCCTGTAGATCTTCGGGTTTATGCGACAAGTCATTGGACATAAATCATCATCATGGGCGAAGTCCAAATCTTCTAGGATCATTTTCATCGGTCAAGCAGCGTATGCCCATCTTCTCGCTCGTCACAGTTTGCTGCATGATCCAGTCCAGTCGAGTTGACCACAGTCAGGAAGATCATCGGTGACAGTAGGCGGTAGCCTTGTCTTACTGCTGTCTCCACTTCAAAGGCAACACTGAGTACCTTTCCATTGTGAATCATTCGACATGTAGCGTCGTCATATGGCTAGCTGTTGAATAAGGTTGATAAAGGTTTGTGGCACTAAAACCGTAGTGTTGAAGTAGCTGCCTGCCAAATTACTTCTCGGTCGACGCTGTCAAATGCCTTTTCAAAATTGATGAAGTTGAGGTAAAGATCCAGTTGACTTCCATTCTATGTTCCGTTCTATGACCATGCGTAGCGTAGCGTTGCAGTTTGATCCGCACATAATTTGTTCTTCCTCAAGCCAGGCAGCCAGCATACTCCAGTCGTAATTCTGAATCCAGTGCATCTTTTATTCTCTCCAGGATGATGCGGCTTAATATTTTGCTTTGGGTGGACAGGAGTGGAGCATGATTCCGCTTCAGTTCGTGTTCTTGCAAAGGCTTAGGTCTCCCTTCTTTGTGAGTTTGACAGGGTAGCCCTTCTTCCAGTCAATGTTCAGGTATCCTTCTTTCATCGTAAACCTTCAGCAGTGTGGGTGTGAGCATGTCCACCCCTGTTGTCTCTGCATCTGTTTTCAGTGCTTATGGAGGAATTGCATCTTGTCCTACTGCTTTCCTGGCTTTTAGCAGCTTTATGGCGTTCACGACATCGGCTTTTGTTGGAGGAGTTGTGTTCGCTGGTTATTCTGTGGCTGGGCTGCTGGAGGATGAGATTGATTCCTACTGCACGAGAGAGAGCCTTCGATGCTTTTGGGGACATCATGATAGACACTCCAAAACTCAGTGTGCTCGTGGTTGTAGTTTGGTTGACAATATCGTAGTAGATTATTGGCTCTGTAGTTGACAGTTGAGAGAGTCCACTTTCATTCCATCTAATTTCGCAGGTTCCTAGCACTTCTATGCTATACCTTCTCATTTCTTTTGCAATCTGGGCGACCTTACTAGGTTCAAACCTTGTTTCGACACTCCATGTCCTTATGTTTGCTTTTGCTTTCATCGAGAGAGAAGAGACACATCTGCTAGTTGGCTCCCCTAAGGCCTTCATCAGCTGGCATGATTTCGCTTCTCCGATTCCAGCAAGGAGTAAGTTTAATTTTGTCTTATATTTTCTTTGTGCTTTGAAGTTTCTTCAGTGGTTAAATTGGTTTTCTTGGGTAGGGTTGGTAGCCGTATGCCCAACCGTCCCTCTTTATCCGGGCTTAGAAGCGGCTAGTAACTAGTGAACTAGTTACCTATACGAGGTTCTTTTCTTTGTGCATAAGCCCACTACAAAATTAGGATTTAGAAGAACATCACTGAAGTTGCCAAAGGAATTCTTCGAGTGCGTAAAGCAGGAACGAGATTAAAAAATTGTGGGAACGAGAAGGATAAACATAAGATTTACTCAAAAATGTCATAACACTTCTCTATTACTATTGAAATGCAAGAAACTTAATAAATCTGCAGGAGGAAGGTAATTGTGCTAAATTTCCAGACTTGAGAGATAGCGTTAGTAGTTAAAAAGTTAGATTATCCTTTTGATCACGTTAACAATTCTGTTCTGAATCAATGGTAGTTTTTGAAACAAAACCATCTTCAATTGAATTACAAATTATTACAGACCAATCACTTCTTTTTGCTAGTGATTTATAAATTGCATTTCCTATGTCACCATTTGTCAGTGTTCAGTAGTCTTTGAACTGACCAGCTTCGATGTCAGAAGGACTTCGGTTAGATTTTACCCAGTGAAGATACTAAAAGGTTTGATCCATGAAACAGAAGTTTTTTGAATTGATGAAACACACTACTTGAATTACATTAATGCTAAGCCACTAATACTACGAGGAATGCCAAGGTAAAGTGAGCAGTCTGTAAACAGCAAGTTTTTCATCTGCTGTACAGTACCAGCCGAAACCAGATAGTGAAGGTCAGTTTGTCTGGAAATTTCAGCACAAGTGATTTCCGATTACTTACATTTTTCACCAGTATTCAGTAGTTCATATGAAGTCACTCAGTAAGGAGATACCATCTGAAAACTGAAAGTAAGAAAGTATCTTTCTCGACAACACACAACTACTACATCACCACAAACTTCTTTCGAAGCTGACTCAGCTGTGCTATCCGTTTAGTGGGAAATAACGAAAACAAAGACGGGTTCTTGAAATGACTGTATTTTAAAACTAATGAGATTTCACTAAGTGAAATGTACCCACTGAGTCATTCAAAAGACAAAGAATTGAGAAAAAGCGTATTTTTGCTAGTCTCATCAAGACTAAACATTATATATAATATTTTTACAATAGAGATGATATTCATACATCCAGTTAGTTCTAGAGACCTAAGCTGTGTGCAAACTTGTTTTACTTTATAGATATTTTAGTAAAGAGGTAGACTTAAGAAATGAATCTGGGTAAAGTAAAGCCGTCGTGATGATGATGAATGTTAGGTGAAAACCGAAAGCATAAATCGCATATTAAAATGATTATCAAAAGTAAAAGATACAGTTTTACAAAGAATCATGTACACTCAAAACTGTTTAAAGTTAAATTATCTAAGATCTAAGGTAATGGAGTGCCACAGGAGAGCAGGATGTGCCAACATTTCCTTGACACAAGTCAGGTTTTGTTATCGTAATGACCTTAACCTCAGACGTTTGTAGGAGACAAATCAGTATCACATGTAGTGGATAGTTACGTATTTGATAAGCCTTTCGCCGGCAGTTAAATGCAAACACCATGACCAGTACGTATAATGTGTAACTGAATAGGTCTACTAATCTTCGTTTTACTTTGCATCAACTGCACTGGCAGACCATATATTGTACTTGATAGCAAAACCTTTAAGCGATTTCAATTTAACTATCTCTACTGTAGTAATTGGATTTGTACATACAAATATACATGAAACTACAATGAACCCTATCTTTCATTCATGATGGTAAAATACATATGATTGTTAAGGTTGTTTCCATATTGGTTCCCTGGAATATCTAATTTAACGATTTCTGTAGTAAAAGATTGGCAAAAGACGATTCAGCAAAGAAAACTTTCTTTTCAACGAGTCATTTTCAAAAGTTGTACATCGTAAACGTATTTGCAACAAAATATATATCCATCAAGTAGCTTATGGGCCAATAAAGTCACAACGTGATAATGACTAGAAGGCCTTCGAAATGACAGATTTCTTTTTATAAATGACTTTTAAAGAAGACTCTTGTGGAGCAAGGTGACCAAAGTTAACCAAATGCTCAAGAATCGAGCTTTCGATGGTTCTACACTCTCCTTTCGAGATTGATTGAAAATAGTGCTTGGAGATGCTTTTGGATAGGATACGCTTTTTACGGCCTATATAGCCAGCTCTACAAGAGCAGGGGAATTGATAAGCATACATAGAGGTGGCCTAAGTTGGTCGTTTGTCCTTTGTACACCCTCGATTCAACCGTTGACTATAGAAAATCAGAAAATGTGTTTTTCAGTGCTTTGCACAATCGATTCTTCAGTATCTCTGCCAATGTACCTTCTTTGAATCCAATGTTCATAAACACTGTCTTTCTTGGAACCGTAAAAATCCTCTCTTTAACATTCTTAGTCCTCATGATCCTCTGAATGAATGTTGAATGATAAACATCCTCTATTAACACTTTGAAGTACTTCTAGCTCTTCATTTACTGCACCATCCCTATAAATTCCTCTAATTCTTGTGTAAAGTGAATACATTAGATTTCGTTCCTGACTAGTGGAATGCAGCTTTAAAAATGAGTATTTTATCCATTCCAGTTTCTTTTTATGTAAATCGGTCACCTATTTTCTCATGGAGCGCAGGACTGTTTTCAGACTTCCTTGTTTGATTCTTGCTTCTTAAACCATAAATAGCTGTAGTTACAAAGCTATACTGCCTATATTAAAAAAAAATAATGAGTAAACTGTATAACAGCTTACTGACACACTTGCACCATGTATAATATTAGAGAAACTTCATCTTTCTCTTAACAACTTTTGTTCTGACGAAAGTTGTTTCTTTACAGTGGACAACTAAATTGTCGGTAATTATCTAAAATTGTCAGATATGCAAATGTGGATTCAATGTATCACTATACTGTACACTATGCACAAATCATATTTTAACAGACGACTTTCAGTGTAACTTTATAGATATTTAACAGTTGATTAGCACTCGACTGCAAATTCTGCAAGGAGTTCTTCATTTTTGACGACATTACAGTGTTATTTTAATTTATTCAAAAGTGTAAAATTAGTTTCACAAACTCATTTTCTTATACTCAAATATGGGTGTTACAATACACCTTATATCTGTAATATTGTATAAACTAATCGGTGTCACAAAGTTTACGACAACTATGTTTCTTCTTTCTGAATAAGTATACCATTTATATATATCCACAGTATTGTCTATAATATTGCGTAGTTTAAACATTTTATAAAAGTGATAGTTTGATGGTGATTTTTTGAGTTGGATAAAATTTCAAAATACGTTTGAGTCACTCATGATGTTACATCATGCATTGTCTACTTCTTCATTCTCCCAAATAGTTTCCACGCTATAAGGTAGCCAACGGCTTAAATAATAACACATTTAACTACAGATATAAACGATTTGACACTATACTCAAACACGCTTATCCATATTGTAACGTATTCACAGTAGTGTTACTTCTGAGTAACAGAAGTATTGGGTTGTGGCTATCACTATATTGCTTAAAGAGGAGTGTGGAATAAATACGTAAAATAAGCAGCCTTAGTGATCATAAGTTGTCAAAAAATGCAGTCATCTATGCTTTGTGAGTTCTTAGGTTTTTTTATAAGAAGAAATAAATAATCCTATTGAACTAGTTTTTTAAGAGTTCCTACCGTGTTCATTTCTTCTTAAAAGCTCATCATCTTTATACGTCTACATCTCCACTGTAATTTTGAAACATGTATTCAGCTTACGGAAGCAAATATCATTTGTTTATCTCTTCCGCAAAGAAGAAAAGTTTAAATACGCAAAGATCAGCTTCGTTCGTCAGTTAAAAGATCTAGACAGTCTGGAAACCTATAGATCTTGAAGTTTCTGTCGAACTTATTGTAAAATATTAATTTTCTCACTTTTTATTACGCTAATATCAATTGATTTGCTGTAGTTCTTGGAAAATAAACAAAACAGTAAATAGTACATCGATATTTCTTACTAGTTTCTCATATATCCATCAAATGATGAAGCTTCATTATTTTCAGGTTCAACCACCAATTATGCTTTACAGTACTTTGGGAGCGATTCAATTTGTGTCAACCCTGATCCATTACAACCTCGGATTAGTATTGTAGGCGGATTTTTTAGGATACTATCTTCTCCAAGTTGTCACAAGGTAAGAAAATATGAAACGATCTCAAAACGTTTATCTATTCACTATAAAAATAGCGAAAGTTAATATTCTTAAAAAACTCATTTAAACATTCTTTTGATACGTATACAAACTATAACTGAAAAATACCAAATCTTAGTGAAATGTTTGCAAAGAAATATGGGTTAGAAACTAGTTTGAAGACAGGTCCACACCTCACTAAGTTGAAAAGGAGGGTACGAATTCTTCGTCTCATTGTTATCGCTTTTAAATCTGTATTTTTTCTACCTTTAAACTGTCTAAAATGAAATCTTTATAGTATATTAAATTCCTGTATATTTAAACACGGGAAGTAGTAAGTATGTAACTGTTGAGAAGTAATAAAAATTTATGAGATTGCCTAAATCTCTTATACACATGGTGTGTATATTAGGTATGACTCTAAAGCATATATCAGTATATCGACCTGTAGGTTGCGTTCTATGTAAAAACTTTTCAACGAGATCAGTATTAGATTTTCGCTCATGAAGTATTTTTGTGTAACAGAATGGTAGAACTCGATTATTGTGATGTAGCTATAACGCAAGTCTAGATCGACTTAGTTTACTTTGTGTTTTTTTCCATTTAACCTACTCATTTCAAATTATACAAGTTAGTAGTTTTTAATCATCTTGTTGATCGGTGAAGAGGTTCAAGTTTGCATCTACAGTCTGAACAAGCTGATACATTTTTTTCTGTGTTGTTTGATGAATATCACTTCCTTCATTTAATTTTTATAGTTTGCATGTCCGAATCTGGGAATTACACTACTAATCGGAAAACCAAGCTTTATCGTGCGCAAGTGATGGTGAGTCAATCCCAATAAATGCTGTTGATGGGAATATTAATGTCAGAGGATTAGCATTATGTCCCACCTGCAGTGGAGTTTGTGGTGTAAGTAAACTGTACATTAAAATCAAATTCTAATCTAAAGTGTTGTAACTATGTGCAACTATCATTCTAAGTTTTGCTAAGTCTGTTAATCGCAAATTATCTGAAAGTAAGCCTTTGTCTATTAAATCCTAGTGTAAAGTTTTAACCGCATTTCAGTGATACATTGAACAAATGGTCGCAGTTGTTAGCATTTGATTTGTTAAGTAAAAATCATTCCCAGTAAGTTTACCTCAAGCGGACTTTTTTGGTCTCTATTTTAATTTACTTACTTGGGAAAAGAGATTCATTTAAGAGATGATTATTTTAACACCTTGAACAAATCTCTCCCGTAGTATTTCATAAAGTAAGTTCATACCTGAGATTCATATTAGTCATCAGTTTTTCAACAGTCTGCAGTATAAGTTTATGATACTACCATTTCTTTGTTGTAATCAGTGAGCGTGGGAAGTTATAGCGTCTTCCAATTTACTCTTCTGGATCTTCACTAAAATAATATTTAACGTGTATCATCTAACATAATTCTGAACATACCTCAATGTACTGACGGGTCCAGTGTGTGCAGTTGTTGTGCGTAAGAATAAAATGTATAAACTGGTCAGCAATAAAGAACTCCTAAAAAGCCACACCAGTTATTGTTTTCATAATGCTGAATTCCCTGGATACGACAGAAAAGGTAAACTTTAGTCAAATTCACACTATGGTAATACATAACCTTCAGTATACAACAATAAGAGCACCATTTATATACTGTTTGTAAATCCATTTCAAGTAGCAGCATAATTTCTTAAGGGTATATTTTATCCAAAGAGTGAGATGTAGCTTTATTATAGATGCAAAATCAAAAAATTTCTATAGCTTACACATGAACATGTGTTGCCATCCATATAACACAGATTAAATTGTTTCCAAAACTTGTCAATGTTTGCATTGTCCGCCGTAGAGCCCAGTGATTAATGACTTAGGGTTATAAGTGAAGTTGAATTAAAGGTTTCTGAAAATCAGCCTTTTGTAATGCTTTCTTTTATCTATAACTTCTCTACATCATATCATGAGTTTGTAAAACGTATAGTTCGATGTTCAAATGGCAGGACTTGGGGAAACTATTATTCACAGCTGCTCTTATAGATGCGATGGCTAATATTTTGTTTATTGGTCTTGGTGCTAACTTTTATGGAATATGTGCTTAAATATTTGAGACCACTGGCAGATAATGATTGGATGAATTGATTTATCTTCTGCGAAAAATTCCACTGTCATAGTACATCTTGAATATGTGACCTAATCTGACCTCATTACTTACCCTTACCACATTTGTAATTGTTCATTTGATTTCACTGTACAAAAAAACTTAAATCTTAGTATATTATATACGGTGTAAAGAATAATAATTATTGAGTTGATTTTCTTCACTTTTACCGATTATGTTTTTTTTCTCAGGCTTGTCCTAACAATACGGCTACAGGGAACCAATACAATTTAATATCTCGGATAAATATCAATAACAAAATACTAATCTTTCATTTATTTATTTTGCTCAAAGTTTTGAACTGTAAACACTTGTGATATGAAAGTGAATTTTCGTTTAAAAAACCAAGAAAGTAACTAAGTAATTAGTGAGTTTCTACTTGAAGAAGCTTCTGAAAAAAATGTTAAAGGTCATTACCGCAGCTTATTATTATAGTTTCAGGTATTAAATATATGCAGCACGCATTTTTTTTTAATCACTGTTATTTTAATCCCTTGTCGTTTTTTTTATGAAGACAGTCTTACTAAGTAGCGTAAACATTTATATATTATTCATATAAGTCAAAGGAGGTCTTTGTAAAGATATTAGTTTCTACAATAGTTTTACGAAGTATAGTCAAGTTTATTGACAATATGAGGATATGTTCCGAAGACAGCATTTTGTCACATCACACCAACAGGCAGTCATTTCGATTTGAGGTTAAATCAAAAATTAATGTGGTACTGTAGGATGCACGGATATATTTTAAGGGCATGGTCATTTCAAAAAAGCTCTTAAGAAAACAAATGATTACGTAAACTTTGAATAAAATTTGAAAGATTATCGCTGAATGTCTAAAATGATAAGAAGATGGAGGTTATTTCAGAAATGTGACGTATTTACGCAATACATTGCGAACAATCTAGTTGCATACTTACTTATCAAAGCATTTTATATGAAAGGTGAAAATAGAGTAGGATAAGGCGAATGGACTAACATAATACAAGATTTGAGAAAATAAGAGATAACAATGAGGAATAATACAGTTTTACATCTTTCTTGATACTGAAATTAGACGAAGATTGCCGAGGAATGTTTAAGGTAGGAACAAACTAATTTTTAATACACAAAGGAGGTTTGAACGTTCATGTTGCTAAGATATCAATAGTCCTCAGTATACGGTCTTGACGGTTCCTGTATAATAGTTTGAAAGCTTTATTGTGGTTAATTCTATGACTAATTTCTATAACATATTTACCTATAGACAATTAGGTTTCCCTGACCCCTGTATTTATCGGACTATTTGAATGTAGTTGTTTCTATATGTTCTACCACCCTCGGCTTCATAGTTCGATTACTTCTCCTAATGTGCGTTAACTCACACAATTAAATTGGCATATATGACAGAATGTGACTTAATTATCTATGCAGTAATGAGGTTTATTTTGAAGCATCGGGTTCGTTTGCTCTATAGTACTGAGTCCGGCCGCATAGGATTTCTTAAGTGGCTGAATTTTGCCTCCACCTTAGGATCACACTATTTGATTTCCCCTTGTTCAGTAACGTGATGTAAACATCCTTTTTCGGAACGGAATACCGATTAGTTGTCAAAGCTGAGACGTTTTTATAACGATTGATAAACTTCAGTAGGTCTGCGTCTTTCATAAGTGTCTCTATCAAGAATTTGATTTCTTTTTCCAATTTATCTATTGCACAGATACTCTGGATCCTTTTAAATAGGTACTTTATTAAACCCCAGTTGTTTCGTATTGGGAAGGAAATATGAAAGCCTAGGTGCTGTCCGATTCATGTAGGTTTTGAAATGGTGGAGAATACTTGTAGCTGTGGTGGATGGTCTTAGTTGTATTGTGTTCTCTGAGCTCAGAGAACACAATACAGGTTAGAAGAAGTTGCGAATAAGCTTTGGATATCAGGTTAGTATTCACCATGGGGTGACGTCAATTAGAGGGACTTTGGAAAGTTCAGAGTACTCAACAGCTGTTTCGTTCTAGTATGGGACTCTGTCAGTAGTGCCCACCCTTGACCCCGCCAGGGATCAAACCGAGGACTTTCAGGTTCCTCAGCCAGCACGTTACCGTTCAGACATTGGGTCAGAATCCAGTGGTCCATATTTCCTATTTCTGTCACTTCACGATATAATGCGACCCCCATCCAGTGCCATCGTTATGTAACTGACCTCATGTTCGGAACCTGAAGGTTCTGGTTTCAATCCCTGGTGAGGTCAAGGGTGAGCATTACTGACAGAGTCCCACACTGGAACGAAATAGCTGTTGAGTGCTCTGAACTTTCCAAAGTTTCTCTAATTGACGTTACTTCGTGGTGAATACTAACCTGATATCCAAAGCTTATTTGCAGCTTCGTCTAACCTGTCATCTAAAGCTTACACGAATGACACGATGACCTGTGAATACTTTTTTGTGTAACTACGGTAGATTTTTAAACAGTCAGCTTTGTTTTCAATATGATGGGTGGAATGTTTACATTATTCCTGTAACAAAGTAAAAATCGTAATTAACAATGAAAATACGTGTTTTCAAAACTATTTCGACTACCGAATCAGCCTCTTTCAGGTAATCTTTACTACTGACAGATTGACTGAAGTGTTTTGAAATAACTTATCTGACTATTATCAACCCACACACAGCTGTCAAAAGTCAACCATATTCCGAAAGTTACAGTATTATGATTTTCAACTTCCTCTAGTCGTTTCGGTGTTCTGTAGGTTTTGAAAGGAAATGATAACAAGTAGTTAGTTACCACGAAATTCGTGGTATTTGACAGAATTAGGTAAAACAGCTATTGTTTTCACTGTCGAAAATCCAAGTAGCTTTCTCTGATGCGTCTAAGAAGGAAGAAAGAAACTTAATTTACTACTAACTAAAGTATTAGCCACGGGTGCCAACTGTATGCACATAATTCAGCTATCAGAACCTGTATCTGAACGACAAGCACTCGAAAAAAGCCTAAAATGTCTGGAAAGTCAAGTATACCAGACTGGCTGGTAAGACGAAATCAATAGAAAATGCCCTTCTAAAGAGTCAGGAAATAACGAGTGCCGCGACAAACATTTGAAAACCACATTATTTTTGTACATAGTTACCCTTGCTAAACGCCTCATATGATTTTATCACCCCTTTTTTCCGCAGAAGCAAGCAATGATCATGTGCAAAATCTGAAAGTTATTGCTCAAACGTTCACAAACTTACATCAGTAGTTAACAATATATAAACAATATTTATCGTCCATTCGTCATTACTGTACGCAAATCATACTTGTACAACTAGAAATTAACTGACACGTTTAGAGAAGAATTTCTCTGTAAATATCAACTAAACATATGCAGTTTTAAATTTAGATTGCGAAATATTTACCTCGAAATTCTCACAAACTGAGCTGCGTATTTTACCTACTCATCAGGACGACGACTGTTGATGGGAAAACCTTTATTCTGTAAAGGAACTTGGTGAGTAAATGGTACTCAGACGAAAAGAAATAGAATAACTCAGAGTTACTTCAATAACGTTTAAATCTTTTTTACCTGAAATGAAAATAAAAGCGTTCTGTCTAGTTTGAAACTGTCAAAAAACTAATTAGGAAAAGCTATATCAATTCTGTTCCTCCAGCAATTAAAGCAATGCTGTCCAACTTATGTGCATTAAAGTTCATTTTGGAATATTATAATACAGGGCAACCACGTTATTTATTTGGTGTGTGTTTCCAATGGCATCTAAAATTCACGCCCTATCTGATTTCGTAGCCAGTAATTGACTGTACCTGCGTCTCAGTAATTGCTATTCATCTGATTTGAACTTGGACCAGCATTGTTTAGTGAGCTACCAAGTTACGATAGTCAACATTTGTACAGTAGATATTACATATTATTTTGAGTTTCGAATCTTTTTTTGTTCATATTTCTGCATTAACAGATAAATCGGGTTATACTAAAACTTACAACAACGCTGAATAACCACTATGCGGATATGGTTGATTATCTAAATTCATTTGTGTTCACAAGAAAAAATTCAAAGTTCGAAAGATTGATTATCATCATTTCACATAGTTAGGTAATGACCTATGATAAAGGAAGTTATTTATGTTGAGTAGTGTACACTTATATCGAACTGGGTGTGAACTGAAATGCTAGGTCACAACAGAATTGAAACTAGCCGCCTCCGTTGTGTGTGCTTGGCGCTCTACTGACTGAGCTACAAGAACAAGCTGCTGATTATCTCTTGTGTTTATTTTAGTCATCGACATTTTTATCTGGCATTCATATAAGTCTGTAATGTGTACGTTCATCTGAATAGAATTGGTTACCCAACCAGGTCTTGACATCACAACCCAAATGAAGCTGAATTATAGAGAGAGTGTGAGATTGTTTGTTAATTAGGTTATACGGGATAACCTTGGCTAGAGAAACTGATGTTATTAAAACTTTGTGATACTTGAAGTTTTCATTTCATTATTAGACACGGAATGTCGTCTGGATGGCTGCCGCTGATACGTCTTTTGGTCAACCTTATAGTTTGAGTTCAGTTACCAGCTGAATGAGTTGGTGATAGCACTTAGGACTACTTTAGCAGTCTATTGGCATTCGAATCCCAATTTTTTCAATAATGCGAGTAATATTTGATGATGACCTACAGTCATGAACCTAGGTCTAAAACTTCTTATGTGCTACCTCTAACAATCCAACATACCAGTAATGTGCGAAGACGCATGAGTCTTCAAGCAACATACTCTCAAGACAAGGTCACAAAAGTTTATCAGCATGGCTGTGGAAAAGGGAATTCAGATCGATAAACAGTTCTATTTCGCAACATAATGTCAATTTAGGTAGTATAGAATCCGTACTTAACTCATCCATTATGATACATAGGGTGAGACCATACAGTTCGGAAACATTTCGATTACTTTGGTTTTGTTACATTCTCTGAGCTGGATGATTGGATGGTGAGGCTTTCATTGTCTTTTCAGACAATATCCTGTGCAACAGATTCGACGTTCATTACGTCTTTTTTGTACAGCTGAAGTTCTGGTTATTCACAAAAAAAATCCTAAACTCTGTGTAGATAAGCATTTTGTGAATCCCTTTTTACTACGATCGCCTTAGTTTTAGAAATCTAAATTAGACTGGAAGATTTTCTCTCCATTCTACTTCCATTCCCTTTGCTACGGTTCAACTTTATTGACTGAAGTCCTTCACGTCTTTTTTTTACAATATTCTTGTTAGCCTATGCTATCTTATTAAAAAAAATCACTTCTGAGCTATATTCGTTATTTTATGTCTGCATATTTTTGCCACTTTTTACCTCTTACATTAGGCCAATTTTGCCGTCTGTATCACATTTCAATATGTTATTTTACTAACTAACTTTAATCTTTGACCCTTGTCTGTACTAGTTATTATATCTCTAGGCTAATGCATAGCTTATCAGTTCAACTGTCTGAGATATCGGTGATTTGCAAGGCTTGTCTTGATACTGAGTGATGATTCGAGTTGAAATTAAAATTTAGACCATGCCTCGATTCAACCCAGTGACTACTGGGTTGGGATCTCTTACCATATAACTGTACAGTTATGAGGATATTTCAGTGTTAACGTCTTTGACTGCAGTACTGGGCAACACGTGTTCTAATCTCGTAGGAGGTATCACTTCCCTCAAGATTGCAGAAAACTCCGTCGACGAGTCTCAACAGCAATATAAATAGGTCGAGAAGGGCTTCTGGGCAGTTGCCTTCAACACAAATAATATCTATCAAAGTGCACTGCGATGGTGAGTCTTTTAACTTAGTGACTGAATTGTAAAATGAGCGACAATCCAGTCAACAATCGATACTAGATGACAAGAGGTTGTTTACTCTCGAGCGATCAATCAATGCAGATGTGATGAGGAGTTACGAAAGGTGTTCTTTTTGTTGTTCAATATTTTCCTAGTTCAAGTCAAGTGAGTATCTTTCTCATGATCAATTCAGTGTGCAGGAATGGAGCCTTTAAGCTAATTCAGCTGAATACACACAATTTACTTACTTCCAAACCTTGTGTTTATTAATCTCCCACTTTCTAAATTTGATAAAAGAAATTCAAAAATCTGATATACATCTTGAAGGATTTGAAACCTTTGAGACAATATCGGACACTAATGAAGCGCGTAAAGTCTCCCACTGTGGAAGGAGGAAAACATGAAATGCATAAATATGACGAAAAGTACAATCTTGATAACAGTAGATTATAAATGTAGGTTTCTAATCTTATTGTATTAAGACCAATATGCCTAGAGTATATATAATCATGTAAAATCTTATCTCGTAAGTTAAAAATGAATATGGCTCTTCTTAACTATTAAACATAGGATTACCTACTAAACAACGTATAAGTGAATAAACTACACAAGAATATTTGGTCACTTAGAACAAAAGGTATTATATTACAACAAAGTATTAGGTACATCAAATGATGTGAAATAACCTTGTAAATGCTCTAGTCATATGTTATGAAATAAGTATTAAAAAAGTTAGTCACATTTCGAAAAATCTTTAGCGTTAGCTAAATTATCGAAAAATCTAAATAGTTGATAACGTGATATGCTGTTTCAGCGTATATCAATAAGAACCACTGTTCTTCAAGGATTGTGGAACAAAAAGCTTTGAAATAAGATATTTAAGGATTATAGGTTTAACTTGCTTTCACCAAACTGCTTATTTCATACTAAATTTTATTCTTCATTCTTTTTTCTTGTCTTCCCTTTGTTGTACACTTTTCTATCATATCAAAGTGGAACACCAACAGACTTTTAGATCCGAATTTGCTACGGTTATTAGTGCCTGGACCTGCAATTAAAATGTGTGTTGCAGAAAAATTGTTTGCTATGCGCTATGTAAATAATAGTCGTAGACACCACTGAAATACAGTATACTAGGCAGCACATAATGTATTCACTTTCCGTATTGTACTGAACTGACGAAGGTATATATATATATATATATATATATATATATGTGGTGATGATTTAGTGTTCTTTGATGTTTTATATTTACCGTGAATGTTTCACCACCAAGTCTAGTGATATACTCAGCACATTTTATAAAGAATGCGAACCTGATGTTCTGTCCACACTGCGTTATTTGATAGTTATTAATAGTGACCACCCCCATGATATTCCTTATTGTGATGGACTGGATCATGCAGCAAACAGTGGGGAGCGTGAAGAGGGGGATACACTGGACTGCGGAAAAGAACCTAGAAGATCTGGATTTCGCCGATGACTTGTGCCTGATGTCACATAAACTTGAAGATCTACAGGCGAAAACTAAGAAGTTGACAGAAGAGGCAGGGCAGCGAAGACGGGACTTCAAGTGAATAAAGAGAAGACAGAGGTGATGAAGATACCGCACCACCACCACCAACAACAAACTCCAATCACCATCACCGTCAACGGGAGAAACTTAAAGGAAGTAACCTCCTTCACTTATCTAGGAAGCACTGTTTCAACTCCAGGCGGGACAGACGAGGACGTCAAAGTCAGAATCGGAAAAGCAAGACAGGCGTTCATTAGCCTGAAAACAGTGTGGAGATCTTCTGCACTCAGCATGCGGAACAAGATACAGATTTTCAACACCAACTCAGTTAAGTCAGTGCTTCTGTATGGTTCAGAGACTTGGCACGTCACGAAAGGAATTTCCAATAAACTACAGACATTCATCAACAACTGCTTACGCTCGCTACTGAAGATCAGTGGAGATGGCCAGAAAGAATAAGCAACAAGGAGCTCACTCTGGGAACGAACCAACCAAGAACCTATTGCTGAACAAATATGCAGGAGGAAGTGGAGATGGATTGGGCATACACTGAGAAGGCCGACTGAGGACATCAGGCGTCAGGCCAGGTTCTCGAGTGGAATCCCCATGGGAAGCGACGAGTTGGACGTCCGAGGTGAGGGTGACATGGAGGAGGTCGTGCGAGGAGGAAATGAGAGCTTCTGGGCTGTCGTGGAACCAGGTTCAAAAGATCTCGGAGAACGGAGGTCACTGGAGACGTGCTACTGAAGCCCTGTGTTCCACTAGGAACCCAAGGGACTAATAATAATAATAATAATAGTGACCACACTATGTAGTGAAAGGATAGAAATAACTTTGATTTTATTGTCTATTTGTAGCAGGTGGGATCTCAATAAACTGATCACGAAGGAATATAATATATGATTAAAAGATTCCACTGTAGCTATGAGTATTACTTTGCAACTCGTCAGTCAGCTACATGTCGAGGCTTTTACATGTTAAAATTGGTCTGTTACCGCAATCATTTTTAAAGACATTTCAGCCTTTTACTAAGAGAAATGCATTATTTTCCTGTGCATAGCTTGACACACCAATCATAAGAGATGAATCGGCTGAAAATCATAATAAACTATCAAAGTAATCGCAATATGGTGAGAATTCCACTGACGGTCAAGTGGCTCCCATTAACTTACTGTTTCTTCTCAGCGAACTGGACTGATGTCTGTTTTGCCGAAATGTGCTGTACAAACTAAAAAGTATTTCACTTATTGATGTTTGCATTGTGGTGTAAATTACTACACTATGATGGGGGTCTGAGGGCGAAGTCGTACTGCTGCTAGCTGGATGGGGTGTGACAGCAGTAAGGTGTTTCCCTTGGATGACCAGCAGTGCCAAGCTGATGCTGCCTTCTCAGTGGAAGGGGGGGTTAGAAAAGGTCGGCCCCAAAAATAACACACTCCACCACGCCCCACGGTCTGCCGGGCCGGCGGTGTTGGTTCACTTGTCGTTTCCTTTCGACCATCCGGCCCCAAAAATACAAAAATTCAAAATAATCATACTCAAAAGGCTGGGTGTGACAGGCCTCAAGCAGATGTCCGATGGGCTCTGCGGTCACACAAATCTCTTTCAGGTACCTTAAGAAGAAATAGCCTTCCACGGTGTGGGCAGCCGGGAAGTGTCAACCGCCCTCACAACTCTGTCAGCACCCAAGTTTCTTCTGACTGCTATCCTCCTCCTCCATCATTACCTTCTAATCTTCCTTCACGTCTCTTAATTAATGATGCTGCATCATCTTCAATTTCTCCTAGCCTTCGACAACGATCTGAGTCCACAGAACAGCATCCCTGGTCTCCTTAAACCACGCTCCAAATTACATATTGGAGCCTTCAATGTCCGCACCCTCCGTCAAATTGGCCAACAGGCTTCGTTGGCAAAGACTCTAGCAACTCGGGCATGGATGTGTGCTGTGTTTGTGAGACACGCATACAGGACCCAAGTGTGGTTATTCACCTGACCTCTCCTGACCAATCTGGTGAATCTGCAAAATTCACCCTTCGAGTTTCTGGAGATTCGATAGCTAGCTCTCGTGGTCTTGCAGGTGTAGGTATAGCATTAAGCACCAGGGCAGAAAACTCACTACTAGACTGGATCCCAGTTGATAGTCGCCTCTGCGCTATGAGGCTGAACGGCACAGTGAGAACTAAAAGGAATAGTGAGACTCGCCGTTGTCTCTTTGTAATCTCTGCTTACGCACCCACTGACTGTAGTTCGGATGAAGTGAAGGACGAGTTCTACCATAAACTGTCTAACCTCCTCTCGAAAGCCAAACGTTCGGACGTAGTGGTTGTTGCAGGTGACCTCAACGCACAGGTGGGTAGACTGAGTGAGGCAGAAAGGCACTTAGGTGGCACTTTCGGAATCCCAGCTGAACGTACAGATAACGGTGATCGCCTATTACAACTATGCTCAGATAACCGCCTATTTTTAGCCAGCACAAATTTCAGACATAAAGAAAGGCACTGTCTGACCTGGCGTCCACCGAGCTCGACTCAGCGATGGACACAGATAGACCACATTGCTATTAGTCATCGCTGGAGAGGATCGGTGGAAGACTGCCGCTCCTTCTGGAGTACGTGTTTGGACAGCGATCATGCGTTGGTCCGAGCACGTATATGCCTGCGTCTCAATGGACGTAGAAAAAATTTGGCAACAAAACCACTACGAGTTCTGCTGGACAACGAAAACACCAAAGCCGTGTTCAGTGAGAAGTTGGCTAGGCAGTTATCGGAACAAAAGACTGTCACTCATCCAGAAGAAGCTTGGTGCCATCTTCAGTCTACTGTAAAAGCAGCACTGGAGACTGTAGCCGACTCCAAGATAATGGCTAAAAAGAGCCAGTGGATATCAGCAGCTTCTTCCAAACTAATGGATGCACGTGAATGCATCCCTGCAGGCTCTGAGTACAATGAAGAGCGAGCGCAACTTAAAAATAAACTGACGAAAAGTCTGCGCAACGATCGTGAACAGTGGTGGGCAGCAAAGGCTAAAGAGATGGAAAAGGCAGCGGCGATCGGTAACAGTAGACAGTTATTTAGACTTATTAAGGAGACTGGGGGAAAATGGTCAACAACAGTTAGTGAGGTTATAGCGGAGAAGGACGGATCGGCGATTCACTCGCAGGGAAGGCGACTGGGACGATGGGCAGAACACTTTGAGGAACAGTTTAACTGGCCTCCAGCCACCATTGCGCTGCCCGCTATCCAGTCGGACCCTGAATGGGACATAGAGACACAAGAAGAAGTTGAGAAAGCGGTAGGTAGCCTGAAACGGGGAAGGGCAGCAGGACCAGACGGACTACCTGCTGAGGTATACAAGAATGGTGGTAGAGTTCTCTTAGTCAGGCTAACGGAAGTGTTAGCCAGTATATGGGAATCAAATACGATCCCCTCCGACTGGTCTAAGTCACTCATCATCCCAGTCTTCAAGAAAGGCGAGAAGTCCTCTTGTGATAACCACAGAGGAATCAGCCTGACAAACATAGTGTCTAAGATCCTAAGTTCTATAATTCTCCGACGCCTGAGTGGAGCTCGGGAACAGCAAGCCCGAGAAAACCAGGCAGGCTTTAGACCTGGCCGTGGATGTATCGACCAAATATTCACACTGCGCCAGGTCCTGGAACATAGGCATGCTTACAGACGCCCGACAATAGCTGTATTTCTCGACCTGAAGGCGGCATTTGACTCCGTTGATCGAGAAGTCTTATGGCAGTGTCTGTCACTAGTAAGTACATCACCTTATTGAAAGCTCTCTACTCGAACACTTGTGGGCATGTTAGAGCCTATGGTGAGTTGTCCAGGGAGCTATACTCATCAAGTGGTGTCCGTCAAGGATGCCCACTGTCTCCATTCTTATTTATTTTTATCATAGATATACTTATGGAGGTTTCCCTCTCGTCACCTAATTATACAGATATTGATTGATTGGTTGTTTGCGCTGATACGATTTTGATTAATACCCTTAGGACCAAATGGATGCATTGAAGTTTCTGTTTTTTATAAGAAACCGATATGTTCTTTGGATATTTGCTATTGTTCCCGAGGCGAATCAGAAAAATAAATAAGATGCTGGCAGTAATTCGGTGACCAGATTCACTACTGTTTCATGCCATTTCGTTTTATTAAAACTCTACATGAGTGAAATACAACTGCTGGTCATCTGGGATGAATACAGCCGCCGCCATAGATCACTCTCAGAATCATTACTTCCGCATTACATATGCTCATTATCGGGTACAGTTTGTTAGCACAAGCATAATTTATTCATAGTCCACTATCATGCATGACTAAAACGATTTTGAACCAGACAGCAGCACCGTTGGATGTGAAAAAATCCATTATTAGAACTTGTAGCTCTCCAAGAGTATTGGACTTTGGCTTGTGCATGACGCTCATTTCAAAGTTTAACATCAATCAAGCATTGAATTCTATTGTTGGTACAGATTTATCACTTCAGTTAGGTTTGATGCATAGTATAGAGTTTTATATACTACCATGCATTAAAGTCAAAATATATTTTACACTCAGGAAACACTGGTCATAAACATCTACACGCATAGATTTGGTTTAAGCCATTTGGTCGAGATTGCTTAGATGAAGCAGAATACACTCGAGTTTGATTGCCTGTTAACCATGCTGAATGACCTCAAAACATTTACATCATGTCGTCTATCATGCAGATGAGGAATCATCGTATAACCAAGGTCCTTCGTGCCTTTGGATTTCAGTAACTTTGGAGAGTGCTTTGAAGCGTGAACATGGACCTAACTGCCCGTTACTTTAGTGTGTATAGTTCAGAACGTGTATGTGGATCTTGCTTTGCTCATTCGAAATCGCTGTCTCCAGACAATGTGAGTATACTAACGCCGGCAGCCTTCGATGAAGAAGCAAGGAGGACATTTTAACAATCTCAAAGTTGGTTGAGACCTAAGATCAGAGGTTAAATGTAAGCCCTGTTGAAGACCTTGGTGAATTGGAGTACCAGGGTGGCTCGCAGCAAAGTATGTAGGGCTCATGGAAGAAATTTTAGAATTTATTGTTGAATGGCTATTAATGGAGTGTAGCGCTGTAGGTGGGAAAAGCAATGTGTGAGAGATTCATATGAAGATCTTTTAATGGCGTTCTCACTGCAAAACCTTCTGCGTCAACAGTTGTCTACAATCGGCGAAAATTCAGAATAACAGTCTCTAGTAACAAGCATTTATGGACAGCATTTTCAATGCCTTCGTCCAGTTAGGTTGACATTAATTAACATAAACTAAAACTACAGAAATTTTCAAAATTTACAGTGTTGAAAGTGTGTCGTCAAAAATGACAATATCTTTAGAAATAAGAAAAAATTTATAATTAGAGACTTTCTTATTTCATTTCCCACTTTTTTAGTTTTATTCACGAAGTTTCTGTAATTGTCTAGATTTTTGCTCTTGTTATGCATTGTCCGGATACTCTCTTACTAGACTTATCCTTACCTTACTGTTTATTTTGACCTTCGACTGCAAATTTATCTGGAACCTTTTATCCTTTGAACTTCAGTCCTACTTCCTTCTTAGCGAAGAATAAAATAATTTCCTATCCTATTTATTTTTTTCTATTAATCTTGTTTATAAACAGACTTTTCACTTCAAAAACGAATAAGTATTTTGTAACTAATTGCCCTGGATTCTCATTTCACTTCAATGTTGTAGTGGAGTTAACAGTTCTTTTACAATGATCAATAATCAGTCAGTCGATCAATGTTTATTTACACCGTATGTGCTGAGTTTCAACAATAATCACATAAGCAGGGACAGAATGATTTTAAAAGATGCAAGTATGAGGCATTTTCTGTTGCATTATGCCTCACCCTATATATGTTCAACTAAGTTGTAGCCATGCGGATTATGTAACGCTATAAAGGTTTGAGTGTATCCTTAGTTTTGATACCCAAAATCAGGATCACTTATATAAAATTGGAACTTGTGTTTCAGCTGGATAAAAGTCAAGTATACAGTATGGTTTTTTAGAACAATATTTATCATTACAACCCTCCAGTCATTACCTTCAATATCCAGTCACACAAATATAAATTGATTTTCTGTCACGATTAAATCAGTACGCAAATCACTCAACTAAGTCACATCTATTCTCCTGTACTACCTTTTACACCTGAAGAAATTTGAAAATCGACAGGTTTCTGAGTTTCCATTTTGAAAAGGCACGCTTGTCTGATACATTTCTGTGACTGTTTCTTAACATCCTAAACCCTTTCAGTTGCTTTTAGAACCTTGTTCAGCTAGAACATAAAATAAGAAATATATTAAAATCACTTTTGAAGAAATGCTTTTTGCGGAAGCAGCAGATGCATGAAATGAACTTTAACTGTTCACTGCGACCATTTTCATCAGTCGAATACATCGAAACCTCATTCCTAGGCCTTAAGATCCCGCCATCGATTTCGTGTAGGGGCGTTCAATGTCCGAACTCTATGCTTAATCAAACAGGAAGTATCATTCGACAAAACTCTGGGATCTCTAGCAATGGATGTATGCTGTGTCTCTGGGACACGTATTCAGTACCTGAGTGTGTTTATTTAATTGATCTCATCTAGTCATTGTGGTGAATCTTCAGAATTCACCTTACAAGCATCCAGAGCCCTTACTGGCTAGCTCCCATGGTCTCGCTTTTGTAGGCATAACATTGAGCTGTAGGCCAGTAAGTTCACTGTTCAACTATATGTCATTCAATGTGATGTTCAACTGATTGGTCTGTAAGGACTAGGAAGGACCGTTAAACTATGAGATGCCCGTTGGAAACCCCCGCCCACGCACCAACTGACTGCAGTTCAGGTGATGCAGAAGTCCGATGATGATACAATACTTTTCACTGAAAAGAGATGCAACCAGTTGGAGGTGTTTGTTTCAGAAGCTCGTCATTTCTAGCTAAACGGGTGTTCAGAACTGATGAAGTTGGTTCCAAGTAGCTTGTTTTCCACTTTGTTTTGCTTCTTGAAAGTGCTAGGGATGAGAACGTAGAAAGTTCCAGAGGAATTCATAATCAAAGGTCAAAGTTAGAAGTTCAGCTAAAATAAGTCTACGAAAAGAGTGTACAAATACTACACAACACGAATAACGTTCAAGAACATTTCGAAAACTAAATGAATAAGACTGAGAAAATGGAAAATGTAGTAAGAGGCACTTTTTTATAATGAGTGTCTTCTTCTCTTTTTGTTTTCTGAAGCTACTGTTCTATTTGACAACTCATTTTCAGAGCCATGCTAACTCTCTAAACGTTTTTCAGGATTATATTCATTTTGTGTAGCATTTCAAGAATTCCTCATTGAGTTATCTCTGATTTTTCCACTGACTTTCGACTGTTCATTTGATCAAAACTCTACCTGGTGCCATTTTTGGTGACTACATTGCTCGAAAGAGCTCCTCATGCATTTATCAATTATCTAGGCTGTTTGCAATTCTATAACGTTTGTTACACAAGTCACTAAAAAACGCAACCTCTACAGAAATTTACTTATCATTTCCCTAGTTTTCTCTGTCAAAAAATTCAGTTTATTTAAACTTATTTCACTAGTCTAAATGCCTTCATAATTATTACGATAAAAGTTCTAAAAGTACCCTTAGTACTGACTGTAGTGGTGCACACTGATGGATATTAAAACATTTAAAGTTAAAAGATATAACAAATGACCTGGTTCACAACTGTTAGTATTTCTTCTAAATATATTTAACTTAAAAGGTTGATAACTTTTTGCAGTGCCATGACGTCTGTGTCGTTAAGCAGAAAAACGATGCTATTCATCGAGATAATTAGAAAGTAAAATAACTCTACAGTAAGCTTATTTACTGATCAACCTCTATCATATATAGAAAGAAGAAGTAAGGTACAACCTATTCTTCATTCTACCGGTGGCCTTACTCCCATTGATTATTATTATTATCTCTCGTCGTTTCCCATCGGAGTTTCACTCGAGCGACTGGCCTAGCGCATGATATCCCCAAATGGTCTTCTCAGTGCATGACCAGTCCAATCCATCTCCACTTCCTTCTGCATATTTGTTGAGTGATAGCTTCTTGGTTGGTTCGTTGCTGGCCAATCAGAGTGGGTTCCTTGTTGCTTATTCTTTCTGGCAATCTAGTCTGATCTTCAGTGTCGAGCGTGTGGAGGCGGCAGTTGTTGATGAATATCTGCAGTTTGTTTAAAATGCCTTTCGTAACGCGCCAAGTCTCTGAACCATATAGAAGCACTGACTTGACTGACATTGGTGTTGAGAATCAGGATCTTGTTCACGCTTTGTGGTGAGTGTAGAAGATCTCCACACTGGTTTCAGGTTAATGAAGGAAGGCCTGTCATGCTGTCTTTCCTATCGTAGCTGGCTTTGACGTCCTCGTCTGTGCCACCACCTGTAGTTTAAATGGTGCTGCCTAGATAGGTGAAAGAGACGACTTGCTTTGGGTTTCTCCCGTTGATGGTGATTGGTGATTGTTGTTGATGTTGTTTACTCCTGTCTTCACTTCAACGGCGTCACTGAGCTTCCGATTGTGAATTACTTGTCATGTAGCATGTGGCATCATATAGCTGTTGAATGAGGTTGATGAAGGTTTATGGCATCAAAACGTAGTGTAGCGTTTTGTATATTGTACTCACTTCCTCTTTTCGTTCTTCATACTTGCACTGCACTGCACTGCTTCATCTTCTGCTCCACCATCCTACTCTCCTATTTCAGCTTACATGTGTTTGTCCACATCCAGTCCTTATCTTCTTTCTTCTTCCTTCCTAATACGCTTATGTAGGTTACTCTCCACATAGCTTTCAAAGAGTTCCAGTGTTCTTCCACACATATTTCTTCATCGATGTTGCTCGATATCTCTCATTCTGTCTTGATGGCTGACGTGAAGATGTCATTCATAGTTTCTCTTCTCGGTGTTCAACTTCACCTGTGGTTCATCACCAACTTCCTTGAAGGCTTTCAACTTGATTTGGAGGTTAGGTTGCTTGGACTAGATAGTGCGTGGTGTGAACACACATCTGCTCGCCTTCTTCATCTCATCCAGTAGGCTGTCCACTAGGCTGTCCACTAGGCTGACTGTGTCTCCACTCTCTTCACATTCAGATGAAGTCGATCTGATACTTAGTGTAGTGTGTCCATGTGATGAAATCAAATCCATGTCGGTTTGTGGATATCCTTGTGCTTGAACACACTGCCTCACCTCGAATCACCAAATTGTTGAGGGTGGAGAATTCTGCAAACAGTTTTCCATTCTCGTTGATTATTTCACCGAGTGATTCTCGACCCATGATGGATGAGTTCTCTTCCTGCATTGTCTGCTCCCAGTTTGGCATTCATGTCACCCCACTGATTGGAATTGTGATGTCGCCGACTGGGTTGAGTCTTGTCGAGTGCTGATTGCAGATGTCTGTAGAACTCCTCCTTCTTCTCTTGATCTGCGTTATTTGTAGTTGCATAGTGTAGCGTAACATTGTATGATTGTGACTTTCCTTCCTTTTGAGTTGAACGTTGCTGTCACTCTCACTCACTGGGTTCAATAAATTGTGTAATTTTATAATTGTAACCTTTCCGGATTTATGTGATAAAACCAAGTTTTGAGTAAGCAAATTTAGCTCAGTGTGATGCATTGTATTGATTTCTTTGGGATAGAAACTTTCAGTAACTCTATAGAGTTCTTTCTCTAGATCTGACGACTCTCTTGTTGTTGTCTGTAAGATCTTCGTTTTAAAAAAATTCATGCCGTAAATAATATATCCATTATTAATTTGAATACAAATGGGCGAAAATATTGCACCAGTTACTAGTTAATTTAAACACTTAGTTTATTTATTTGCTTAGTTGTACGCCATAAATAAATGCCAAACTGGACGAAGGACGGGTTGCCATGTTTCACCCCTTTCCTGAGTATTTCCCAGTAGGGTAAATAGGCAACTTAGCTGACGTATTGACATACATCTGCCTTTGTTACTTGAAAAACAAGTCAAGTCAATTAGAAGCTCTATCTTGTATTTATTTGATGGTGGTCACGGAGTGAAAAAAGTTAAGCCCTAGTAGTGATTCAAGGCATCCAACCAAAAATTTCCAATGGAGTTCAAACTCGGCATTCGCAAATGGCTGAGGATATAGGAATTAGAACGAGCAATCCAAATTTGTGTAATGAATAGATATTTGCATAGCTTTTATCTCTGCTTTGCTAGGGAAAACATGATAAATGATTAAAACTCTTTTCTACTCCTCTTTAATCTCATTTTATTCATCTTTTCAATACATCAACTATATTTGTATCCAAGGTTTAATTATTAATTGATTTTATTCTTCAGTATTTGAAAAACTTATTTTCCTCTGTTAGGCTTTGATCTACTTTGTTTATCTGAAGACCTGTTGACATCATTCTGCTGCAGTTAGTTTTTAGATCGCTTATGCTATCATTATTTTATTATTCTGAAGTGAGTGATGAGCCTCTTTTTTATTGCTGTCTCACGAATTACTTCGACTGATTTGTATCTTGGGTGAACATTAAAAGCTATATGTCGTCGGGTAGAGCCTGAGGAAATTTATACGAAAACAATATATTATGCTTGCATATCTGGCTTGAATTCTGATTTACCACATATTTAAATCCAGCAGTGGTATTCCAACAGTTTTATATGATTAAATATTCTGATATGGGAAGCATATATGAAATAATCAGTACGCCAATCTAAACCGTAAACGCACTTTTTAGGCACTAAGTGATAATATAAATACGAAGTGTTTGGATGGATTTATCTAGGAGAACGTGGGAACGAATTTCTGTTTGTATATTATGTTTAACCAGTTTGGAATTTTAAGAGATAATAAACTCATGCTGTGAACAACTTCAAATAGACCAATAATCGACCATAATGTTCTGAATGTAGCCGTCGTATTTTGTTTTGAAAATTCTGGATGTTTTGCCGCACCCTACTAATTTTCCTCATGTCCCATATACCGCTTATGATATAAATTTCCTTCTCACTATGCTCATTTCTTACTACAAATTTCATTCTTTTTTGTCGTTGTTCTAGTATTTTGAGTGCTACTGATATAAGTAGTATATGTTGGGATGTTGGAAGAAATCATAGCCAATTACGAGCGATGGGTAAATGTTCTGCCCAGAAAAGCGCAAAAGATGACGTGATAGTATCAGCAGCAAGAAGAAACTGAAACATTATGCAAATTGATATTTCAATGGAATGGTTATACCGTTTGATCAATAATGTAAAACGTGTCTTTATAAACATCCTTCTGAGATTCCTCCTTTCACCAGTTTCAATGATAATCTGCCTGTAGTGATACTACTCAAATACGTGAACTGACACTGCTGACTAAAAAGATAGCTTATGTAACACTAGCTGCCTGTTTCACATTTATGCTTTAAATGATGTTTTATTAACAATATACAGACGTAATAATTATATCTTTTAAAAATATTGCACGGAAAGCTAATTTATTGAAATATTCCATGCAGAAAATTCCATACTGTATCATACATGTTGTTGGAAATAAATTGATTATCATCATTGTTATTAAATTGAATTGAGGTGGTCAGCGCTCTTGCCAAGAGTTTATTGCTCATATGGAACGAATTATTGGGGCGAATTATCATCAAATCAGCATCAGGAAAAAGAAAAAATGAGAAGGATTCCAAGCAGAATCATAAAACATGAGAAATTGCTTCGCAAATCATTTGTGGATGACCAAAGTTATTCATGAATCATTAGCTGTCTAAGTAGCTCAGGGTAAGATTCAGCCAATAACTAAGTACTTTATCCACAGCATAGCAACTGCAATCAAATATTATTGTTCAGCTATACAGCTATTACAAAACAGTAAATGGGTGAATTCGGTAATGGTTTGCATGGATTGTGAGACTGTATTACTATGAAGTACCTCCAAATTGTTGAATCACTGCACCATGTTTCTGAATAATGTTTGGATTTTAAAGCATACGGTGGTGAAAACATATTTCATGGTGGAAGCAACCATAACTTATCACAGAAGTGTTCATTATTCATTGTTATGTTAAGAAGTATTGATTGGTACATCACTGTCTTCTTTTGAAAACAATTAGTAAAGGTAATGTTTTGATAAACGCTTCATGTATGTTTCAGTAAAAACAGATGAGAGGTAAACCCAACTGACTTCCAAATGTGTTAGCATTTTATAATTATCTAGATAATATATGGCCTGTTCTAATATCATTCATTATGTTCCATACTATCCAGTTTGTCCAGTTCCCGAACCTCTTTCCTAACCCTGTATTCTAGAAAGTACAATTATTCTTACTGTGATACACAGACAAAAAATGGTGAAAAAATTCATGAATTAATCCAATTTACAAGCGATAAAATCCATAATACACATTTAGTCTTATTTAGGGTGTGTCAACTAGACATGCCTGCAACCCAGATGTCTGGTATTCGCATTAACGTCGAAACCCAGTAACTATGGTGTCAGTCACTATCTAGTAGGTTACTTAGTTGCGGTAACCACATATATTCCAGCTGGTGTCATCTTGTCATTGCTATTGCCAACCTTGAGTTTAGTCTACGTTACACTATTCGGCATAACACGTATAAGTAAGCAATATTATAGAATGTGTAATATGTTGATAAACATATGACTGACTGACAGGCTGACAGTCTCATAGGATTTTGTAGCTCTCTTATCAAGATTTTTGCAAATAATCTGCATATTTTTTACTTGAATTGTCACCACTCACTGTGGATGATTAGACTTCTGAGGCCTTCCATTCTAGCAACCTATTATAAACAAAACATAACACTTCACTTATTACGTCGTAAACAGAGAAAATGTAGGTCCTCATATATTAATAATCTTTATAACAAAATAAATATCAGGGTGGCAGTAAGTTCCATGAATTCTTCTTCAGAAACTTTTAAGTGAATAGAAATATTCCTTGCTTAGATTTGTCTTAACATTTTCCTTCCTATTCATTTCTGTCAATTCTATATACTAGTCAGCATTTCTATTTAGATTCTATAAGTCATTGTTTTACCTACATCTTAAAACTTTCCGTTTACAGAAAAACTATTCATTTCAAACCTGATTTTTTATAAGGAACAAGACAACAGATATAACGGTGGGGACTTAGGGAAACTAAATGAATGCAAGAACACTAGTGCGTGATTGTTAAGACTTTCGGACGTACTATAAAAATGAGTAGTAAATAAAGCTTCTACTGATGATGTCAAATACCTGACAGATGCTGCATTTCTGTTACTCTTGTACCAATTCAAGTCCATGTCATATACGCAATCTTACTGTGAAGAAGTATAATCAGCCGCCTATTTCTTATACCAGCCGTTCTTCAAATATCCAGTGACCATACTGCAGCTTACCTTCCCTCGAAACAACAGTAGCTGTTTTCTCTTTCCAAACGCCAATATGTGTATTGCCAGGCTAACACAGGCTATAAAATATTCAACAAAGATAAAATATTGACTTAGTAATAAACTAGCTGATGTCTGATCCTTCGATCAACTAATCTATGCAAAATGTAATGGGTAATTTACACGTTAAGAGGCTTATTTTCAGTTGTTGGAGTGGAAATAAC
The DNA here is from genome assembly GCA_944470555.2 of Heterobilharzia americana. Classification (NCBI taxonomy): domain Eukaryota; kingdom Metazoa; phylum Platyhelminthes; class Trematoda; order Strigeidida; family Schistosomatidae; genus Heterobilharzia; species Heterobilharzia americana. Next base: position 50,120,730 of record OX104130.1, on the reverse strand, counting down.
AGGACAAAGTTAGCGTAAGTGTTTCTTCTTCATTTCATTTTAGTACGTTTTCACTATTCATATCAATTTTTACAAAATTTACAGGGAGTGCCGCTGCTTTTTCACTCACTTATTTCTCTTCCTTATCTTTCATAGATATTATCACCTCCATGAATTACATTAATCTGCTCTCCGCGATAAGTTGCACTCCGTATTTCTTGATAAAGCCTTGCGGTTTATCACTGCTTGTCATCTGGAAATCCAAAGCCTAGTAGTTACGATGTTATGCATAAAGTACTAACTGCCACGTCTTGCTTAGTGACAAAGTCGAAAGCCACCTTACACTAAATGAATAATCATAGACAATAAAATGAAAAAATACAATATATTATACCTGTGGACAGACAACTCTGAAGTTTTTGAAAAGACATTTTTGGCAATGCACCAAAATATCTTACATTTACTTGTTCAGACTGCTCACCAACAAATGCATCTTACCTGCAAAAAAGGTATGTAATTCAGGTAACTTGTTGCTGCGTGTATGTTATTGCTGTTTCAGTTGCTAGTAATGATAATAATAATAACAATGATAGTAACAGGATATTACTGATCACATATTATGTATCAACAGTGTCTGTATAGAGTAGCAGTAAGAAATACTACATACTGTCAGTATCCATCAAATCTGCATTCATTGGAATATTTTGTCGATACCTTGTTTATCTTTCCCTAACAGACAGAAGTTCTTCAGTATGCCTTCTTATTTACTACTCCCATGCTAGACACTGAGTGAAGTAAAATTTAAAATACCCCCAATTTTGTTCTTGAAAACGCAAAATGGTAGCTACGGTGTAAATAGTTATCTTTACAACGAATAGTAGTCAAAATAGTTCCATTGTAAATATATAAGTTGGAGGATAAAAAGTTTAAAAGGGATTAATAGTTCAAAGTCAATCTAATAGTTGAGTCTATAGATAGCAAGTGTGGAAATTTTACGCGATCTGGGTAAAATGATGCAAAGCTTCTAAAGGTTAGTGAATAAAAATAGAAAATAAAATAAGAAGGAATACGCTATGACATTTTTGTCTCTTCTTCGGGAAAATCACAATTTAAGTAAAAAGTAAAAATGATGATGTAAATTTATAAATCCATGGTAAAGAAAATAGCTACAGGTATTTCTTTTAACCTACAGTTGAGGTTTGAATTTGTCGATTACTAATACACTCTGCTGCTAATAAATGTTTTAACCATACACCTCTTGAACGATTCGACCGACCTATGTGCAGGATCTCCGATGATGCTTTGAGAGAAATCAGACATCTTGAGCTCACCAGATGCTAGACGGAAAGGCTAGAGATAGTCTTCTTTTCACCTTTTAAGAAGCAGGCTGAGTTATATTCGCTAGAGCTATTGGCAAGCGAGTGAATAGTATGGCCTGGTACTAAGTTAACTGATAGATACAAATCGATGAAACCTAACGCATCAGAGTGTCTTTCACACACCGACAAATCAGTCACTGGTATGAAAAGATGATCTGAAACCCTGCAGCAGGAAATGTTTTGCAGTGTCTTTGACAAGCGTATAAGCACAATATCAGTGGCAACTTGAATTATGAATCCGACTTTCAGGAGAAGGCTTTTCTTCGGAGCCAGTAGTTTTTCCATAACCTTGTATTTTTGATAGTACGTTTTACAAATATGCATGGACAAACAATGTTTAAAAGCGTCTTACGAAAAGATTCTAGTAAATATTCTAGGGTGTAGTCAGTATATATTTTTATGATCCTTTGAGAGGGAGAGAATGAATGCTTATTAATACCTAGCTTTGCATTTTGTTATATACCCATCCTAAGTAGGCTTCCTGCAGTTGGATCTGTGAATAAAATTATCAGGTCTTCTTTCAAGTTTGACGTCAAGAAAAGGAATATGACTTGGTTCGGCTTCTAACTCAGAAATATTTGAAGGATGACTGTCGTTAAACCGTTAGAGAAGACTTCTGACTTTTAATTCCTCGTTACGAATGATGAAAGTAGCTGCCACTTATATTTTGGATACATTTGGTAGCCATTTTATAAGTTAGCGATGTAGCAGTCGGTTAGAATCGATCCACGAGGTGAATTCATTGATAAATCATTCATTTACTAATGAAGTAGGGAATAATTCAATAACCAGTGGTTTGTAATCACATATTACTTCGTTTGTTAAATATTTCATACTTGGAAAGACTATTATTTGCTGGGTGAATTTCTGAAAAATGTTTTTTGTTCGTAGCCATACCATCAGAGGTAACTTCGCACTTCCCCACCTTGCTTTTATAGCTCTTTTTCATCTCCTTTATTTATTGAGTGGGTATTAGGATTTTCCATATCATGCTGACTGTATATTTTGATATTCATGATTTCAACTTCAGAATATGTGGATAAATTTCTAACAATTATAAATTCAGTTATAGATTTGACCCTCTTTGTCTACAATATGCATAGTAATGATAAAGAACTAGGCTTTAGATAATATCGTACATCAGTTAAAATTGGGTTAATTAAATTGTTAAGATAATGCCACAAAAATAAGACAAAGAAAACCTTACTAAAAAATAATTTCGTAAAGTGATCCCGAAATGTATGAGTAACTTTTTAAAACGTTGAGTGACACAATCACGGATGATATGCATCACAAAAATAGCAAATCTAAGAAAGGGACTAAGCATCAATTTGGTTTTTCTATATAACGAAAGGAATTCAGCAAGTTAACAGAGGTTTCTCTGGAGGATTGGTAATAAGATAACAGTTCAACTTGTGCACTCCCTGAAAAAAGCCTTCCAGGTGAAGTATCTTACTACTCTGGTCAGAAAAAAAAATTTGAAACTGTTGTTAGGTTAAATGTATAGATAAAAGCAGGTAACCATGGTCAGTTAGAATAACAGAGAACAAAAGTCTGATTACGTCTAGCTTGTAATATATTAGATCGGAGGGAATGCTCAACCATAGAAAAGTATGGGATCACAAAATCAAAATAGTATGAGACACTGAGAAGCATCCTAAGAACTAATTTATCGAAGAGATATTGATAACTGAGGCTTGTTTATCAAATCAGCACCGAACGGATACAGTAGGAATGATTCAACATTTGTTCTGGAGATATGAAAACTTCCATTAAACATTCAACAAATGAGGGTAATTAGAAAAGAACTATAAATTAGGGTGTGAAGGATTTGAAGTTACATTTGGCATGACTATGAGCGAAAAACCGTGTTCAGAAAACAGTCTTATAAATAGTGATGTTTTATTGTGTGAAATCTTCAGCAAACGAACAAACATGGAATGATATCTTGGTGATTTGAGTTTCACGGATTTATTCATCAAAGTATTGTGGATGACAAATAACTTGAACAGAACTTGTACTGATATTCTATTAAACCAAGCCTTTTCAAGAATAATCTGAACTAGATTACTGTTTTACATATGTTGAATCATATTTTCAGTCTAATCCGGATATTTAATATAATTGCAAGTCGTTATTTATGAAGGATGATTCCACTGTAAAAACATTAAAATATGAAATTCCCTTTTGGATGATATTATATTGAAAAATGGACTTAAATTCAATAAGCTGTGTATTAGACAGTGTTATTAACTACTACGGAACAGCAAAATACACTTAAAGGTAGTGGGAAAGAAAATAAATAGCAACAATGGATAAAGCTACATCTGGTGTGCATGATTTCTAATGTAAGTGCTATAAGTAACTCACATCATACCTAAGACAATATTCTTACCTTTTAGTCCACTTGGCGGCTAGCAGTGGAATGCAGGACGGGCGTTTCGTCCTATTTAAGACTCATCAGCTGGATAAACCTGCACCCTAGGGAGCAATGTTGTTCCCACTGAAACTTGGACTCAGTACCCATCACTTCAAACGCTAAAGCGTTATCCACTAGGCCACTTGGGCATGAAAGTACCAGTTATGCAATTGTTGTCAGTTGTTTCATCCTACAAGAAGAAGCGTGTCCTGGATTCCACGGTTAGCCGCCAAGAAGACTGCAATATAATGAATATCCAGGCAGGACCAAGGCATCCATATAGGAGCCCATCTACCAACAAAGGTCGAGCAGTTAGACCTAGTATAGCAACGGGAAACGATAAGTACTAGTGGATAACATAGTTACACTTTTAAAATCAGTTAGAATCGGTTGTGAAGTGTAGTTATCTCATTCATTGTTGATCATGAAAATGAAAATCTTAATTTTTCATCTAGATTTTATTCATATTCGGTAGTGTTTGAACAAATAAATGAATTTACAATACATTTATTGTATAAAAATGATGAGCCACCGTTGATAATTAAACGGAACAAAACCACATTTGGCCACGCCTGTTGAATGAGAACTGAAGTATGTCCGTAAATCATAAGACTTGTTTTTCTATCTTACATTGAAAATAATAGTTAACCAACCAAGTGTATACAACATAAACGTTAGGTTAGACTTAAGTTATTGTAAACATATGTTTTTAATCCACATTAGGATATGTATCCAAATCTGTTAACAGTAAAGATGATTTTAAGTAATAAGGTCACATACGAAGAATTTAGTAACAAAGAATTGTTCTAAATCGTCTATTCTACCTCATTTTTAGACTGTATCAAAACTTTTTTCAACAAATAATTACGTGTGCGTAAATAAATATATAATTAATGAAACCTACTAAGACAGAGTAGTTCGAATGGTGAAAATACTGTTAAAACTTGGTCAAGTTTAGGGTTTTAAATTTCTGATAATGTGTATACGTTTGGAGAACTATGGGTATAATTCGAAACATTTTATACAATCTTTTTCAAACCATTATGTATCAACTGTGGGTAAGTGGTTGTAATTTGGAATATTATTTCAAACAATTAGTCCCTTTTATGAATTTTGATAATGTACTTAGGCTTCAAAATCACATTCTGAATCTGAAATTTTTAATACTGTCAAATAGAATAAACTACTATTTACTTTTGGCTCCACTAGGACCTTTCTATGAGAAAAGGTATATATCTCAATATTCCTTTCTGAACTAAGGTTGTAATACAACTTGTCACACCTCATGCAGTATCTCATAATTACTACGTAACCAACTGATGATAGGTACTGTTAGTGTTACAAGTATTTTATGGAGGAAAATACAGTTATTGTCTACTACTCCTGTGAAACTGCTTTTGTACCCCTACTTTGCATTGTTTTGTACTTTTCATTTCTTTGAAAGAGGGTACAGTCACTCATAGAAACCTATTACAATCCAAAATAAGTAGAAGTGCTAAAGACTCCAGCTGTAAAGATGACTGTCATTAACCGCACTTCTTAAAACTCTCTGTAATCGAGTAACAGCAGCTTAACAAACGAATATAAGTACTGCAAATTATCTTCAGAAATTCATTTGTATTTTACTCAAATTTTATTCATTTCATTAGTGGATGTGGAAATCTGAAATTTCAAATATATAGTGAAAAATAAGATTTTTAAGTGTTCAATAAATGACCGTTACCTGGTTTTTTCCGAAATTTAACTCAGTTATCAGGTATGAGAAACTTCTTAAATGATCATATTCCAGTTTTCAATGCAATAACTTCCACTTATTACACTCGTTACTTTTAAGTGCTTGGTGGGTAATCGAAATAATTGCTACTATCTGACGTTTGAGGCTGATTTCAAGGCCAGATAAAAAAGAGATTTTATCTTATTGTGACTACTGTGTACAACACTAATTTTTAACCTAAAGTTAGATTGTTAGATTTGAATCAATAAACTTTGAGGTAAACAAAAGAAACCATAAAATTACTTCCAGATTACTTTGATCAATGAAGAACAGTATTTTGGTGGTTATCAACCCAAATATTTTATTGTTTTTGCTTTCAAAACGGTTAGAAATGTGATATAATTCTTGTGCACTAGTTTCAACTAGATTTCTAGTTTGGTAGCAATGAATTGGACAAATTTTCTCAGAAAATACTCATTCATTTAATTAGGAGTGAAGGGTTATCAAATAACTCGACAGAGTTTCTTCCGTAACTCATCGGACGTATGTAGATCCAGTGGAACTTTTTCCACAATACAAGTTCTTTACGATTATTTACAATACACAGTGATCTAGTATTAGTTACTTGGTGACGTTTCGAGCATAAATTATTACTACTCATTATCATATCAATGTGATCATACTACTTTCGACATTTGATTTTTATAGTTATGTCACCTCATATGAGTTGTTTTTATTGGTAGCGAAACTTTCCATATCTCTGGTATAGGTGTTGCGTCATTTCTATTACATGTGTTTCTTGTTGATTCGATGAACAAAGATTCATTAATCAATCTCTCTCCACCTAATTATATTGGACTTAAGGTACAGTGGCTTTTTCCCATCCTATTGTGTGGTTGTGTGTGAATGCATGCATAGCAATAGCTGAGTTCTTTTCTAGATTATTGATCTTGTTTAAGTCTGTTATTCTATATTTAATTGTCTGAACCGTGTAATGTATTTGCGCAACACATTTCGAACTATCTGATCACACACGTACTTGTTATAGGTATTTATATAAAAACTCATGAAGATAAGGGGTGAGAAAATAAAAAGGGGTCAGGTAGGAAGGCTGACTTAAAGGCCGAATAACAATGAAAATCAATAGAGCGAAAAAATAATAGTACATCGAACTTGGTTTTTCAATAGTTGAATTTACCAAGGAAGGTTAAGTGTGACAACAAATTGTTTATGAACACATAAAGGTGGTTTCAACTTCCTAATAGCTAAGGCTTCAACAAATTTCAGGACTCCTCCCCAACATGGGAGGCAGAACAAAATTAGCAGAGCGTCAAAACTAGAACTGCAGTCAGTCCCAAAGAAGGATGTCTTCATCAGCCTTCCGTACAAAGGTGACTCTCAGAGTGCTATCCTTAAGCAGAGACTTAACGCTGCTGTTAGAAGGACTTACTATGCAGCCAGGGTCCGAGTAATCGAAACCACGAAACCCGTATATTCCCCCAAACCCCCATAGCATGTGAACGATAATGTCACATCCCATTGTATCTACCAATTCAAATGTACGTGTGGTGACACACATATAGGGAAGACTAATAGATCCATGCAAGTAAGGGCCTCGGAACATATTCCAAAGTGACTTCAGAAGCAAATTAAATCGCCTGAACCTACAAATGTTGGTAGCGGACGTCCAAGTTCTTCGATCGCTAAACATATCGTTGAGACAGGTCACAAGATTGATGTGGCTACTTCCTTTACACCTATTTACAAAACATGTTGGGGAGGGGTCCTGAAATTTGTTGAAGCCTTAGCTATTAGGAAGTTGAAACCACCTTTATGTGTTCATAAACAATTTGTTGTCACACTTAACCTTCCTTGGTAAATTCAACTATTGAAAAACCAAGTTCGATGTACTATTATTTTTTCGCTCTATTGATTTTCATTGTTATTCGGCCTTTAAGTCAGCCTTCCTACCTGACCCCTTTTTATTTTCTCACCCCTTATCTTCATGAGTTTTTATATAAATACCTATAACAAGTACGTGTGTGATCAGATAGTTCGAAATGTGTTGCGCAAATACATTACACGGTTCAGACAATTAAATATAGAATAACAGACTTAAACAAGATCAATAATCTAGAAAAGAACTCAGCTATTGCTATGCATGCATTCACACACAACCACACAATAGGATGGGAAAAAGCCACTTTACCTTAAGTCCAATATAATTAGTTTGAGAGAGATTGATTAATGAATCTTTGTTCATCGAATCAACAAGAAACACATGTAATAGAAATGACGCAACACCTATACCAGAGATATGGAAAGTTTCGCTACCAATAAAAACAACTCATATGAGGTGACATAACTATAAAAATCAAATGTCGAAAGTAGTATGATCACATTGATATGATAATGAGTAGTAATAATTTATGCTCGAAACGTCACCAAGTAACTAATACTAGATCACTGTATGTTATAAATCAAATAAACAAATCTAATATGGAATCAATTTCTACCACAGTGCCCAAGTTTTACAGCTATATTCTTTACGATGAATTCAATCTGTTTCAAAATTTCGATCAGTGGGAAAATGAAGTACTCAAACAGCATAGCAAATTGACACTTTCCAGTTTTCAAATTTTAGGAATATATTTAAAAAAGAAGTATTGAAAAATAATATAAATGTATACAATGAAAAGTATGAGAAGGGAATACAGTCAACCAAGAATATTGCTTTTTAATATATGACCGTTTTTACACATGGGATGAATTTTTCGCTTGGTTTGTAATGAAATGGTTTCTTCAAAGTAGTTTACATGAAGGGTTGACGTCGATGGCGGATGTAGTGAAAATCTAGTTCTTTCCGCTTTAACACAACTGATATTTAGTCAACCGATTTAACAAGTCGGTATGCATTGCTCATAACTCTTAAGTAGCGATGCATTATTTTCAGCAGTTCATTGCTGATATAGAAATGAAATGAAAAAAGTATAGAAAAGATTGATTTCTAGATTTTAGTCGCCTAACTTAATCATGTGTTTTTCCTGAACAAAGCTCTGTATTAATTCACTCTGACCAAGTGCTCCATATTTCTCACAGCAATATTTAAAGTAACAAAAATATAAAATATTTTTAATGTGTCATATAAGAGGCTTCTGTAACTCCAAATAGGCTGCTTCTATTTGCATTGCTTATAAGAAAGTAATTAATTTACATCTCACTAGTTGCATTCAGTGTGTTTCCCTAGAAATACTGCATTTTTCAATCTCTTGACTTTTATGACAAGTAAGCCGAATGCAAAGCTATTCTCAGTCAGAATAGTTCTTGTAAAAAACAAACAGCATGATATTTACAGATTAGCTGCAAGTGCTGCATATATATTTTTCTGTCAAATATTCTGCTAAAGAAGCTGTGGCTTACATAACAAAACGTTCAAAAATATCTTGTTTTGATTTTCTAAACACACTGGGATTATATTAAAGTATATTCTTATAACGATTCAATCTGATTCGGAGCTCAGCTTCTTCCAGGACATTCGTAAAAACTATGGTCTGGATGTTTATGTCCCCAATATAAGTTTAAATTACACTTATGATAGGTAATAACGATGAAAATTTTATCATTCTAAAATGTGACATACTACTTTGCTAAACAAATAATTCCACTTTGCCTGGCAATTAATGTTGAGCCATTTTTATTCATTTCGTAGAACAAGGAAATTATGTGGCATGCCCACTAGGTGCATTTTTTATGTTGTGCACATTATTGGGTTCCGGAGGGGCTAAACGTAATACATCTTTTCAGATTGGTAAAGCACTGCAAATCCAACGTGATGGAGATGATGAAAGCTGCTTAGAAAGTTTTCGAGAAGATGCTAGATATTTGTATTCATCAGTATTAAATTCACTAACTAAGGAGATTACAGATATCAATGGAGAAAAAAGAAAAGTATTTCTATCGCAAATGCTATGTATACACGAGCTGATATTCTGATGAAAGAGGATTTTGAGTCTCAGTTAGTAAAATGTTTTGATCAACAAATTTACAAAGTAAGTTTTGAATAGCGTATACAAATGGGAGCTTCATAAAGAAAACTATTAGTTTTTGATTCATACGATTAAAATGCTTTATAACAAACTGCTGTTTATCAGTATTATTATCTTGAAATTATCAATAAAGTTCAAAATGATTGTAAGCTGTTTGAAAACTTGTGAAGAAAATAGCTTCAAACAAGTTACAACTTCGGCATCTTAGAAGTGAATTTCATGAAGCGATCAAGCTACGAGAAGGATGTTTAAAATTAGTTTTATACTGGTTTTAAGTCATTCATGCACAATATTTTGCCGCATATGTGTGTAAAATTCGAATATAAGCTACTTTTGTACCCATAAAACCTTACCTCGTTAACTAGTTCACTAATTACTAGCCGATCCTAAGCCCGAATATAGAGGGAAGGTTGGATATACAGCTAGAAACTCTACATCGCAAAACAAATCCAACTGCTAAAGAAACTTCAAACCAAAAACAAAATATATGAAAAAGAAAACAAACTTATTCCACACTGGAATCGCAGAGACGAAATGACACCAGTTGATGAAAGCCTTCGAGAAGCCAATTGGACAATGTGTCTTCGCTTCTCTCAATCAAAGCGAGAGTAAACGTGGGGACATGAAATGTCCGCACAATGTTTGAACCTAGCTGACAAGCCTGCCCAGATTGCAAAAGAGATGAGGAGGTATGGCATGAAAATGCTTGAAATCTGCGAGAGCAGACGGAATGGAAATGGACTCTCCCAACTGTCAACTGAAGCGTGAATAATCTACTCCGATATTGTCACCCAGACGACAACCACAAACACGCTAAGTTTTCCACTGGCTATCATGATGTCCCCTTCCCAAGAGCATCGAAGGCTCCCTCATGCAGAAGGAAACAATGTCATCCTCCAGCATCATGACAGCAAGATTCAACTCAAAAGGAAGGAAAGTCACAATCATACAATGTTACGCTACACTATGCAACTACAAATAACGCAGGTCAAGAGAAGAAGGAGGAGTTCTACAGACATCTGCAATCAGCACTCGACAAGACTCAACCCAGTCGGCGACATCACAATTCCAATCAGTGGGGTGACATGAATGCCAAACTGGGAGCAGACAATGCAGGAAGAGAACTCATCCATCATGGGTCGAGAATCACTCGGTGAAATAATCAACGAGAATGGAAAACTGTTTGCAGAATTCTCCACCCTCAACAATTTGGTGATTCGAGGTGAGGCAGTGTGTTCAAGCACAAGGATATCCACAAACCGACATGAATTTGATTTCATCACATGGACACACTACACTAAGTATCAGATCGACTTCATCTGAATGTGAAGAGAGTGGAGACACAGTCAGCCTAGTGGACAGCCTAGTGGACAGCCTACTGGATGAGATGAAGAAGGCGAGCAGATGTGTGTTCACACCACGCACTATCTAGTCCAAGCAACCTAACCTCCAAATCAAGTTGAAAGCCTTCAAGGAAGTTGGTGATGAACCACAGGTGAAGTTGAACACCGAGAAGAGAAACTATGAATGACATCTTCACGTCAGCCATCAAGACAGAATGAGAGATATCGAGCAACATCGATGAAGAAATATGTGTGGAAGAACACTGGAACTCTTTGAAAGCTATGTGGAGAGTAACCTACATAAGCGTATTAGGAAGGAAGAAGAAAGAAGATAAGGACTGGATGTGGACAAACACATGTAAGCTGAAATAGGAGAGTAGGATGGTGGAGCAGAAGATGAAGCAGTGCAGTGCAGTGCAAGTATGAAGAACGAAAAGAGGAAGTGAGTACAATATACAAAACACTCCACTGGACAAGGAAGTAAAGAGTTTGCGGAAAAACAAAAGACACTGCTACGACACACTTGCAAGTGAAGCATAACAAGCTGCAGGTAGGAGAGACCTGACAACATTACATCAAATAACCAGGTTACCAGGTTACTATCTGGGAGGGAGGAGATCAACGCAGACGAAACCAATGAGAGATAGTGAAGGAAAGCTAGTTACCAAAGAGGAGAAACAAAGGAAGCGATGGGCTGATCACTTCGAAGAAGCTCTTGAATCGACCACCACCTTCAAGTCGTCCAGAAATACCACCAGCAGCACAGCCACAGAACTACCAGTGAACACCATCCCTTCCGACAAAAGCACATGTCATGAATGTCATAATGTTGTTGAAATCTCGGAAGGGAACCGATGCTGACTTTAGACCTTGAGTACTAGTGGCGTTATATTGCGAGCTGAAATTAGCTGGAAACTGTAAACCATTGGAACGCCGGCTCAGTGACTGAACGGTTAAAGCGCTTGCGGAGAAACCTGAAGATTCTGGGTTCGATCCCCAGCCGGGTCGTGTGTGTATATTTCTGAAGAGTCTAAAACTAGGACGAAACGGCTGTCTACTGCTCCCAGGTTCTCAGTGTTCTTCAGGTGATGTCAGTCAGTGATGAATGCTACCTCGTAAAGGAGTTACCTAGTGGTGTCTAAACCGCTTAAATAATTCTGATAGCTTCACTAAATGCCTATTCCACGATATCCGTCGGACTCAGTTTTGTGGTCTGTCTCTTAAGTCACTGTTCCTTTCTAAAGAAATCTCAAATTATTATTCTCTGCCTTCAAATTCGTTTTTGGAAACTGCTGAACTAAATCAAGTCATTTTCTTAATACTATGAACCTTAGTTCTCAAGGTTACAGTGTGACTTCCAAACATGAAAAAATTGAGATAAAACTTGAGTATAAATGTAAGACTTTGTCACTGTGGTGGAATGAACTTGCGTAAAGAAGATAAACTTGGCTGTTATCAACCTCTTTTTCGTAAACAGCATTTCTCTAATACTGTAATTAATATGATTGGGCTTGTCTTCAGTTTCAAGTTGCTCTGAACTATAAAATATAGTTCGATTAAAGATAGCCAGTGAACCTGCTACTAGTACTTGCTATCCTGTCTTCAGTATAACAAAATCTTTAAGTGGCATAGGTATTTCAGTACATTTGATTTTAATTACTAACCTGTTACATAATAAATGTTATTGAGTTCGTTTGAAATTCTGAAGACTTTCAATTTTCATTTCAAGCACTTTGCTTTGTAATATTGTTGCTTGTGGTATCTCATCGTTGAATAGAATGAAGTGATTGGTATCTATTGGCGTATAGGCTCCTGAACGGATGCCTTGATATTGCCTGTGTTCTAATTATATATTATTGATGGATATTGGCTAGAAGTTAAATCGAGGAAGCGCGCGTCGTTCTGTTTGATACCTGTCAATTGGATGTACCTGCCTCCCAGTGAGCGATGTTGTTCCCACCAGGATTCCAATTCTGGACCGATCGCTTCAAACGCCTGAGTGTTATGGAGACTGATCAGTCCAATCACTCAATGACGGGATATTACAAGCATCAACATTAAAACTACACCCACCGCACAAGACGTGGCTATCATGACTCAGTGGTTTAGTGGATAACACTGGCGTTTGAAGTGATTGGTCTTGAGTTTGAGTCCTAGTGGGAGGAACATCACTCACTGGGAGGCAGGTACATCTAGCTGATGAGTCTCAGATAGGAAAAAACGCACATCCTTGATTCCATTGCTAGCCACTGTCCATCATTAATATATAGTTTGTATTGTATTTGAGGTTCAAAGCCAGACCTAATGATATTTAATAAATTCGGCACTGGGTGAACGGTTCACCGAAAAAATGTATTCATAGAATCCCAGTGAAGTAGAAAGTAAAGTTTAACATACTTTTTCACCTTATGGAGAGCCCTGTATAAGTTATCATTCAGAATATGGATAACCTTTCATCTCTATGCTTAATTATGTCTACAGGTTGGGCTGTATTGACTGCTATTATTTTTGCATCGAAATATCAGAAAACCCAATCCTAGCCCATGTTAAAGATCACTTAAGCTATAAAATGAAATGACACGTTATTCTGCAGAATTGAAGAATTCGGAAATAAAATCTTATCTAGTCATTAATAAATAAGCTGAAAGCAAAGAACTGTAAGTAAAAGTTTGAATACTACATGTTAACGGTTAGTCATGATGAAAGTGAAGAAATTGGACACGATGGTACAATGAATTTCCATACCGGCTTACTTTATTTGATATATAGGCAACAGGGGAAAAGTTGAGTCAGTTATACTCATATGCATTTCAGCATGTTTAAAAGTTAAATAATCGCATGATTTCTCTTAGAGGTTTCGTAGGAGGTTTTTCAAGGGGATAGTCAAAAGATATGTAACTGTAGTTGACGATATCTATTCACTATCTTTGTTCAGTTCTGCTTGAATATACATATCTTCTAAAACACGATTACTAGCCATTTGGTATAAAGTTATATTTTGTTTGTATTGTAATAAATTTTTGCTTTTATTCCTATCCTATCTCAAGGGGGCGTGACAAAAGGGGTCACAGAGATAGCCCTGGTATTAGAATATTTAGTTCTATGACCTATCTTGTTCTGGTTAGTTTTAGGTACACCTCTTCCTATTGAGTAGTAGGTCAGCATGGGTTTTGAGAATTTTCACACCCTTTTCTCAACCTTTCCCTTGTTGCTTTTGTTATGGTTTCGAGGTGCTAACGGAATATGTATATATTCCGGAACGAATATAATACGCGAGCTTAGCTGACAGCTGATTTGGTACGCAAGAGACACTGACTGCAACTCCGGGACGAATAGAGAGAAGACTGAAGCTGGCAGATGTGAGAGTGTATTACTCCGAGAATGTAATATAATAACAATGAATCAATCCAAGACACGTGAATAAGTATACACATGAAAAATGACCTTGTCCGCAATTCGAGAAATTTGCATAGTAAGAGTAAAAGTTAACCAATCAGCAAATTACATTACGATGGGGCATAAAATAGACTATTAGTCAAACCGCAAAAACGATGTGGGAATGACACGGTAAATGTTCAGATCAATAACAATGTTTCATACAAGACTGGGGCATCACAACAGCTTTCTTTTTTGTGGTTCAAATCACCTGTGTTTTTCCACAAAAAGGAAGGCTTGTTGCACGATTGTGGCCTCATGTTGAATGCTCTTTGTCATACATCTGATGGTGCAATTACCAACATGATTATTTCAAGCATACTTTTAATTTTGCAGGCAGACGTTCTAGCTATTGCATTTAAGCGTCCTTTGAGGAGTTCCAAGGTAGATATTTGTTTCAGACCGTTACCTTTAATATAAATGCTTAGTGTTGAATTTCATCTCTTTGAGCTTAGCTCAATTTGTTCTGAGTGGTAAAATAACAAAACTGTGTAATCTTAAGAAGGAAGCAACAATGAAATCCACATATTTTATCTTTGATCAATTTCGGCTTGAAAGATTAACTTCAGAGACCAACAGTCAGCCATGGAAACAATCAACGAGTGGGTAAATGACAGGACAAATGGTCTGATTCCACAATTCTTCAACAGCCCCAAGAAATTCATACCGATTCAATCTTCAACCTATTTAACATCTTTCATTTCAAAGGTGAGTAACTGTTCGTGATGCTTTGTGAGCGTTGGTAATGATCGCAAGTATTTTAAGTAATGAAATTTAATTGATCTGAAAATCAGTGATATTGAAATTCATTGTTTGTCATAATTTCTATTTTTCTATGTAATTTTTTGTTTCAGCGTTTTAATTTACTAAACTGAGGTGAAGCTTAACACTTCAACTTGCCTTCAAAAAAGAGTTATTTTTAATTAACGATACAGTTTGTTCCTTTGGGGTTTGACCGGATTAATTATTCAGCCTGAATGAATAATAACGCTCATTTGAAGAAAATTCAAAATATCAGTCTATAATAACCAATTTATGGGAGCTGTGAATGTTAGAATATTAATTACATTACTTGTGATGATCTCGGTTGGCTGACTGCTGTCAAGTAGTAAAGATGAAGACTGAAGGTAAAAAATATATAGGATAGGAAGGGAATGAAACTAGGTATTACGTATCGAGAAGGTTTGATGGGAAATTGAATTTCATAGTAAATAAATGGCGAACAAAGCCTACCAACTTTCGAAATTATGAACAACATACTAGTAGGCTATTTTACACCTCAAGACAATACTGATAAGATTAGAAACATCTCACAAAACTTTCCAAATTCGATCATAAAAGGTTATACTGATAATAAAAACGGTTGCATTTAAGTTAGTAGTTTGACAATAACTGTAGTTAGTTCAATGATAAACCGAATTTCAAAAATTACTGAAGGGTCATTGCAAAGAGATGGGAAACAAAAGTCACAAAGGATTGGTAAAGCCAGAAGATAGAATATAAGAAGTCATAAATATTCAGAGAAAAGAATTCAGTCCTTAAAAGTTGGAGGTCATTCTTTCGGATTGATTGATCTGTATTGGGCAAACTTAGTACAGATCTAGGCACATAAAGTCGCAAAACCCTTTCGATTTAAAAGTTTCTGTTCATTGTTAGAAATCTCAAACTTACATACACCGATCATTGGAGATCAATGATAAGATGGCATTTAGTTGATAGAAGTGACAAAGACGCATCCTTACTGTACATTGTGGACGGAAAGGTCCTATAATCGTACTTGCTTACTCTTTTAAATATATGCTAACATGTCAATGGATCATTATCGCACCAACACCAGGACTCAGTGCTTTTATTTTCTCTTCACGTTTTAGCAAGCTCTTACTGTTTGTT
This sequence comes from Heterobilharzia americana, assembly GCA_944470555.2. Taxonomy (NCBI): domain Eukaryota; kingdom Metazoa; phylum Platyhelminthes; class Trematoda; order Strigeidida; family Schistosomatidae; genus Heterobilharzia; species Heterobilharzia americana. The sequence goes on along the minus strand of OX104130.1, from coordinate 50,104,525 downwards.
GCAAAAATAACTTTATTTAATGAGTTTGTTCTCTTTAGATGTTTGGGAAGTGCCGTTCATGGATATGTTGACGGAAAATGCTTCTTTTGAAGTTTCTTCGGATCGTCAAATCCAAGTACCTATAATGTCAAATGAGGAGGAACTTGATTATGGTGATTTCAAATCCGAGGGCTTTGAAATAATTAGAAAACCTTTTAAGGTTGGTTCACTTTTGATAAATACTTTACTTGTAGCTTTGTGAATAAATACGTAAATTCACTCTATTAAAGAACGCTACACTGAGACTACATCAATTATTTATCAAAACGATCTCACCTATCGACCAGTATTCGTGCTACCTTACGCAGAAGCACAAAATAGTACTGTAAAGCACTTCTGCACTACTTCAGTGATCTAAGTGAACACTGTAGTTTATTTGACATACCTAACCAATCTGAACGTCACGGTCAATGATGGCACGAATGTGTGTTTTTAAAAACTAGCATCATATTGTTATAGCAAGCTCACAAGAAAACCTCGCCTGGTTAACTAGTTTACTAGTTACTAGCCGGTCCTAAGCCCGGGTAAAGAGGGAAGGTTGGGCATAGGGCTAGCAACCCTACCCCGTAAAACAAATCTAACCGCTAAAGAAACTTCAAAGCACAAACAAAATATAAAAAATGAAAACAAACTTATTCCCCGCTGGAATCGGAGAGGCGAAATGACGCCAGTTGGTGAAAGCCTTCGGGAAGCCAATTGGCCGATGTGTCTTCTCTCGATGTAAGCGAAAGTAAACGTGGGGACATGGAATGTCCGTACGATGTTTGAACCCAGTAAGGCAGCCCAGATTGCAAGGGAGATGAGAAGGTATAACATCGAAGTGCTTGGGATTTGCGAAAGCAGATGGAATGGAAGTGGACTCTCCAAACTGTCAACTGGAGAATCAATAATCTACTCCGATATTCTCACCCAGACGACAACCACGAGCACACTGAGTTATGGAGTGGCTATCATGATGTCCTCAAGAGCATCGAAGGCTCTCATGCAGTGGGAACCAATCTCCTCCAGGATCATGACAGCAAGATTCAACTCAAAAGGAAGAAAGGTCACAATCATACAATGTTATGCACCTACAAATAATGCAGAGCAAGAGAAAAAGGAGGATTTCTACAGACAACTTCAATCAACACTGGACAAGACGTCAGTTGGCGATATCAAAATTCTGATGGGCGACATGAATGCCAAACTGGGAGGGGACAACACGGGAAGAGAACTAACCATGGGTCGAGAGGCGCTAGGTGAAATGAATGAGAATGGAGAATTGTTTGCAGAATTCTGCGCATTCAACGATTTGGTGATTGGAGGCAGTGTGTTCAGGCACAAAGATATCCACAAAGCGACATGGATTTCACCAGATGGACACACTAAAAATCAAATCGACTTTATCTCAATCTCAAGAAAATGGAGACGCAGTCTACTTAACACAAGGTCAAGAAGAGGAGCAGATGTAGGTTCAGACCACTACCTAGTGCAAGGAACCTTCCAAATCAAGTTAAAAGCCTTCAAGGAAGCTGGTGATAGACCTCAACTCAAGTACAACACTCGGAAACTGAAGGATGAAACTACAAAGGAGATCTTCAAGGCAGCCATCAAGACAAAATGGGAGACATCGAGCAACATCCCTGAAGAAACCTGTGTGGAAGAACACTGGAAGTCTTTGAAAGCTATGTGGAAAGAAACCTGCACAACAGTATTAGGAAGGAAGAAGAAAGAAGACAAGGAATGGATCTCGACGGATACCTGGAAGCTGATAGAGGAGAGGAGGATGGTGAAGCAGAAGATAAACCAGTGCAAGGATGCTCAACGACAAGAGGAACTGAGCACAATGTATAAAACACTGGACAAAGAAGTGAAGAAGAGTGCACGCAAAGACAAAAGACACTTCTACGAAACACTGGCAAGTGAAGCAGAACAGGCTGCAGGTAAGAGAGACCTGACGACATTGTATCAAATAACCAGGTTGCTATCAGGGGCGAGACCAACACAGATGAAACCAATAAAAGATGAAGAAGGAAATTTAATTACAAAAGAAGAGAAGGAAAGGAAACGATGGGCCGACCACTTCAAGAAGCTCTTGAATCGACCACCACCTGCACTTCGTCCAGAAATACCACCTGCAGCCGCTGAATTACAAGTGAACATAAATCCCCCAACGAAAATGGAAGTCCTGAACGCCATAAAGCTACTGAAATGCGGGAAAGCAGCAGGACCAGATGGAATACCGCCAGAAGCACTGAGAACAGATGCAGAGACAACAGCGGACATGCTCCCACCACTATTGCAGAAGGTGTGGAAGGAAGAGAAGGTACCTGACGATTGGAAGAAGGGTTACCTTGTCAAACTGCCGAAGAAGGGAGACCTCAGTGCTTGCAAGAACTGGCGCGAAATCACTCTCCTGTCCACCCCAAGTAAAATATTAAGCCGCATCATCCTGGAGAGGCTAAGGGATGCACTGGATTCAAAACTGCGACCGGAACAGGCAGGCTTCAGGAAGTACAAATCATGTGCAGACCAAATTGCAACGCTTCGTATCATCATAGAACAGAGCGTAGAATGGCAATCACCTCTCCACCTCAACTTCATCAACTTTGAGAAGGCCTTTGACAGCGTCGACCGAGAAGTAATTTGGAAACTGCTTCAATACTACGGAGTACCGCAAACCTTTATCCGCCTCATTCAACAACTATATGAAGATGCTACATGCCAAGTAATCCACAATGGGAAGCTCAGTGATGCCTTTGAAGTGAAGACAGGAGTGAAACAAGGTTGCCTACTATCCCCCATGATATTCCTTATTGTGGTGGACTGGATCATGCAGCAAACAGTAGGCAGCGAGAAGAGGGGGATACACTGGACGACGGAAAAGAACCTAGAAGACTTGGATTTCGCCGATGACTTATGCCTAATGTCACATAAACTTGAAGATCTACAGGCAAAAACTAACAAGTTGATAGAAGAGGCAGCGAAGACGGGACTTCAGGTGAATATAGAGAAGACAGAAGTGATGAAGATACCGCACCACCACCATCAACAACAACAAACTCCAATCACCGTCAACGGGAGAAACTTAAAGGAAGTAACCTCCTTCACTTATCTGGGAAGCACTGTTTCAACTACAGGCGGGACGGACGAGGACGTCAAAGTCAGAATCGGAAAAGCAAGACAGGCGTTCATTAGCCTGAAACCAGTGTGGAGATCTTCTGCACTCAGCATCTGGAACAAGATACGGATTTTCAACACCAACGTCAAGTCAGTGCTCTTGTATGGCTCGGAGACTTGGCGCGTTACGAAAGGTATTTCCAATAAACTACAGACATTCATCAACAACTGCTTACGCTGACTCGATACTGAAGATCAGATGGCCAGAAAAAATAAGCAACAAGGAACTCTGGGAACGAACCAACCAAGAACCTATTGCTGAACAAATATGCAGGAGGAAGTGGAGATGGATTGGGCATACACTGAGAAGGCCGACGGAGGACATCACGCGTCAGGCCAGTTGCTCGAGTGGAATCCCCATGGGAAGCGACGAGTTGGGTGTCCGAGGTGAGGGTGACATGGAGGAGGTCGTGCGAGGAGGAAATGAGAGCTTCTGGGCTGTCGTGGGACCAGGTTGAAAAGATCTCAGAGAACAGAGGTCACTGGAGGCGTGCTACTGAAGCCCTATGTTCCACTAGGAACCCAAGGGACTAATAATAATAATATAATAAAAAGCTCACAAGAAACATTTCATAAGTTTGCTGATAACCGCCTATAAGAAAAATTGATGGGCAGATGATTAAAGAAAATTGGTAATAAAACTAAATCTATCCATAAGTATGACTTAAGAAACACGAAGTGTCACATCTATCACTTCCTATAGAAAGCCATTATCGTAATGTGTCTATGAATGAACCTGAGGACAATGAAGGCTGGGTCATTTTCAGTTATTTTTAATATTCCCACTATGATACTTTGAAGACAGAGTTTGAAATGAATACGTGTTTTCGGCAAATTCTCGTCAGGCTTTACAATGCCAAATTATTTACAATTATTTAAAAATTATTTAGCAGAATAATTTGATACCAACATGGTCAATAGAAGTGAGGTATATGAATTAGAGGATAACAATAAACATCACAATCGCAAAACCAGTCTCGGAAAGTTTATATATATAAATACCAACCTGAAATCAATAATTCCCTACAAACCTCAAGTTGAAATATTCTCAGTAGTCGATTCTTGTTGGTGTGTGAGCAAATTGCGTGTGTAGGGTTAGAGAGAAATAAAATTGTCACATAGCGATTAGATAATAAGAGGCTAAGATACTTAATCAGCTGTGAAACTAAGGGCGAAATGTAAAATGATAATGACAGAGATAATATTTACATGTATCCGGTTGACCGAGAAATAAATTATCGCAATTGTATCTGGTTTGAAGTTGAAGGGCATGGAAGGGAAGGGGACGAACAAACACCTAAGAATTTTAGTTGCTATGGCTTCTGCTATGCTTGGAAGTCGGAGGCACACAAACTCAGTGTTGTGATGGCACTTTGTAATGAATGATAAATGGTCATTTAAGTGGAATACAAATCCGGTCCGACTGCATCGATGTTCAGTATCTACCAGGTGGGCGAGTATTGAGCTTTCAACGGATTTCACTGTCCCTTTGTCTAACCACACTGGACAGTGTTCAATGAAGCAGTGATGGGGTTGCCGAGTCGTTATACCTATTTAGCTCTTCCTGCAGGCGAAGTTAAATTTATAAATGCACATAGATGTGGCCAAATTCGGAAGCCTATCCTTCAGTCACATTACATCATACGACCAATAGTAGGTTTCAGGCATAGTGTGGCGGCAAAAAAGTTCCTTCTATCAGATTTCTGAACTTCACTGTCAGTGTTTTGCAGCTGCACCTCCTTTGAATTCTGAAGTTAGATATAATCGTTTCGTTAGTACGCTCTGAAGGCACTTTTCTGCAGTTGTTTTCAGTGTTACAGTCCTTATGAGCTTCTCAGGATAGCCATTCTCGTATAAGGAGTCCTCTATCATTCTTATTTCATAGTTAAAAGTGTCAGCTGTGCAAATCTTACTGGGTTGAAACATCGGTTTAGGGATCAAATTCCTTTTGTAAGTAAGAGGGGAAACGATTACCACTGTGTATACTCACCAACCCATGACTTCTTACGAAATATCCTGTGTTGGATACTACCATCTGTTCGTCTTTATAGGAAAACATCCAGAAATGACAGACAATCATCTTTCTCTGTATCAATTGTGAACTTGATTTCTGGATGAGCACTGCTGAATTCATCGAGAAAATTGTCAAGGTTATTATCACTTTTGTGTACGGACTGAGTGTCATCCTTTTATCTGCAACACTTTATTAACCGTGCTACTCAGTGGTCGACCTTCAATTTTGCCATGAACATGTTGGCTAGAAGGGGGCCTGATGGTGAACCCATTGTCACATCTATCTTATAGTAAATTTCCCTGTTAAACTGAAACTGCACCCATTGTATTTATGAATTATAAGTTACAGTCCTAATGTTTTCAGTTGACTGTAGTCGATATTTTCAAATTTAGTTCTTAAAACACACATAAAGACTTTTAAGGCTGTCTTGAATGACTCTTGCAGCCCGTTACACGTGAATAGCATAAAAAGCAGTGATACGTAGTTTACATATTTGAGTGCCATTTGTAATTCCTTCGAAAATCGGAGCTTGTAGATCATGCAGACGACATGATCTACATAGATGACTAGAACCTTCCAGGGTGAAATTATTGGTTCTTAATGTAGGCTGTTCAGATATGTTCTCCCGAAGCAACATTCTTTATAAGGTCACTCTATTTCTCCATATGTAAATAATAACTTACTAGTGACAATGAAAAATTGATTTGCTTTTTAGAAAATATTCATTTAAATAAAATATGTGACTTGAATAAGTGTGTTAATTAAACTACTTGTGTTGAATAACTACTACCCTGTTAGCTGTTTCATACCAGTGTTGCAGCTCTATTTGAAAGCTGCATGCCGATTCATCAGCTTTCACAATTGTTCCCTAGGCTGAATGCTTCCTTTCTATTATGAGCTTTAGTCCCGTAAGCCGTGTTTTCAACCGGATGAGAAATCGAATTGTCAGATAAAGTGTTCTGATCACATCCTGGCTTCCGTCTAATCCTTGTATTGTCAACCTACTTTGCTTTTTATTTCTGTGCAAATCGACATTTCACGATTAAGAATAATGAAGTTTTCAACCTGTGGATGATAAATTCCAGTCATTTCAGTTGGCTTTAGTAGCATATCTGACGTTAAAGTTTCTCAAGGAGCATTAAATAGGATGGGACGAGATGTTCGAATTTTACCATCCGCTAATCGTTTTCGTCGTCTGGACTTCTACTGAAGGTCTTTTCATTTGTAGCTTATATGTTACAGTTGAGTTTAGTGATTGAAAGGATTTTTAGTCTTTGATAGGTTGTTTTTCTTGTAGCAGTTATTTTCCCCAAACTTAGCACTCTACGCTTTAAACACCAGTCTCAGTGGAAGCATCATCATTAACCAGGTTGCAAATACAACAGAACGAAAAGTTCATCGCTGGTCACTGCTAAGGAAATCACAAGAAAACGAATCTTTAGTCATTATCTAAACCTCTTCGCAGAAGCCCATATACCTATAGAGATTGGTCACTTTGATGCAGTCTGACAAAGGAATATTATCGGTATCAATAAATAAGAATTTAAAGTATATGACATTCCAGAAATGCTTCTGTAATATGCATATGGAAATAATATAGATACTATTCATTGTGCAGCAACCAATCTTAAATTTATTTTCCATGAACTATTTATCATATACGTTGATGTAAAATTTTTCGAAAGTGGAGAACCTCAAAATGATATACTTCAATAGAAGAGAGTGGATATCTTATCAGTTACTTAAGAAATGTAGTTTACATTATTCTTTGAATTTTTTTTTACAGAACTCAAGATTTTCTTTCATTGTAATGCTACCAAAGGAGAAGTGGAATTTAAGTAACCTGTCTAAATTTCTTAATGGCAATAAGTTGTTGGAACAATACATTAGCAAGTTAGAAAATACAGTAGTTTCATTGAAACTACCCAGATTCAAGTTGGAGAAATTATCAAACCTAGTTGAAGTACTTAAAAACATGGGGTAACTGATCTGTTTAATCCTAATACAGCTGACTTGTCTGGTGAGTCCTTTTAAAATCCATTTAAATTAAATGCTGTGTGAACGGGTTTTGAGTAAACGCTATATGGTTTCAAACTTCTTAATGTACACGCAAAACTCTGTCTCTCTACGTACCATTTATGAAATCTTAAAAATCAAATAAACATTCTATAAGACCTTAATAATGAAATGTGATCAAGATAAAATGAGTGGTAATACAAATGTTGGGGCTGAGTAAGATGGTTGATATTAGACGTAATTTGTATTTGAGTGAGTCACAGCGTGTGTGAAATGAAATAATTCCAACTTTTCATACGGAAGTCTGTTACGAGCCCATTCAGTCAAATAATCAAAATTTAAATATCAAGGTTATGTAGATGGAATGCAAAGTAGTCCATTTAATCTCCGCCTTTCAATCCTCTTCATAAAATATGATAACTGTGTCTCTTGTTATATGGTTAAAGTGTATGTGTGTGTGTGTGTGTGTGTGTGTGATTATTCCTATTCTCTTTGATTGTAAATATGAGACAAAAAGGTGATGGATGACATTGTAGTTATTTGGCGATTTTTATAAGTACAATAGGGCATATGAGGTGGTATACAGGGATGAATGGTACTAACGTATTTCTCATTGATTTATCGGAATAGAGCGCAGTTGAACTAAAGTAATAATTGAAATGGTGATAATAATAATAATAATGAATCGCATCAATTCACTGTGTTGCCGATGCAGAGATGATAAAGTTGAGACTGGTGTTGACGGCAAATGTTGGCATCAATCTTTCGGTTTACCACAGTAAATAACATGAGGCAGCTAACTGTACACCATGATGAATCTCGGACCGGATTTCCGTGCAAAACTTCGCGATTCCTATTTTAAACGCGCTGAGATTTGCCCAAACATAAGTTATATCTAATGTACTCCATCTCATCTGTTCAAAATATCTGGATTTACCCATATATGTAGGGCTTCAGTTGCCATTCATCTGCACTCTATTCCGATAAATCAATGAGAAATACGTTAGTACCATTCATCCCTGTATACCACCTCATATGCCCTATTGTACTTATAAAAATCGCCAAATAACTACAATGTCATCCATCACCTTTTTGTCTCATATTTACAATCAAAGAGAATAGGAATAATCACACACACACACACACACATACATACACATACACTTTAACCATATAAAAGAGACACAATTAGTTATCATATTTTATGAAGAGGATTGAAAGGAGGAGATTAAATGGACTACTTTGCATTCCATCTACATAACCTTGATATTTAAATTTTGATTATTTGACTGAATGGGCTCGTAACAGACTTCCGTATGAAAAGTTGGAATTATTTCATTTCACACACGCTGTGACTTACTCAAATACAAACTATAATTTCCACAAGACTGTTAATTTATCATCTTTCATACCTTATTTTAATGTTTGAGTACGAATACATTGGGGCGACTAATTTTGTATTCCAAGTGAAACAGTAAGAACGGAAACAAAGTAACTACTATCTTTTAAAGGTATGAACATGCGATGATATATTATTCAACCGAGAACCTAATTAAGGCAAATGAGAACCTTGCTGTTTGCTGAATGCACCAGTAACACCAAGAAATTCATATTCGATTACAGTTGGTGGTTTACTGTAGTGCAGTGATTTCAGTCATCAAAAACTGACGTCATCTAGGAAGTTTTCAAAAACCTGAAATCACTGAATGCATATTTCATTCCTGTTTAAGACTCCTAGAATTGTGTACATACGACAACTCGAGAGGTCGAGCTTAGGACGGTTCCTGGGCTCCATGATGAACACAACTTAGAAATCATATAAGATACTTATTGTCACAGTGTGCTGTATCAAAATGGTAAATCTAATACGAAATCATCATCTTGCATTAGTGCTAAATGTCTGTGCCTAAGTTTTCACCGAGAATTAACCAGATTTTATAAAAAACAACTTTAATCAACTGAATTTGGGTTATTTCACGTTAAAGTCTTTATATGATAAGCAACTTAATCGCACACCTCAATTTACAATATTCGTTACTCCTTGGGTCTGTAGTAATCATGGATACTGACATTACCCAGCCTCACCACATGCATCCACTAAACATTGCTTCAAATATCTGAAAAGCACATGAAATATTTACAGAATAACTAGGAAACTATTTAATCATCATACAATAAAAAAGCTTTCTTGTGGTTTTCACTAATACTAAAGTGATATGGTTTGCAGTTATTTTATGCAGCAAACGGTTTTACCACTAAGCTTTATGCTGATTAGGAGGATATTAATGATCACTTGTTAGAAACTGTTCATAGTAGCACTTTTAGGCATTTCTAAGCAGTAATTTCTTATTTGTGTGCACGAGTTGCTTATCTTTCCTTTTTAGGAATAACAGGTGAAAAGAACATTTACGTGACGACTTTTCAACAGAAAGATGTAATTCGTGTAGATGAGACAGGAATTGAGGCTGGTTCTGTAGCCAATCTAGTGGTAGTACCATTGTCTGCGTCTCTAAATCCAACCGAATTTCATGTTACACACCCATTTGTCTGCTCAATTTATGATCATGAATTAAAAATTCCATTAGTTACTGCTCGTGTGTTAGAGCCAACTTAGTAGTTATTTGATTCGTATTCAACAATCAACTTTCTACAAACAATATTAGTGATTGATACTACTGATTAATAATTTTTTGATCAAGAAATAAAAAACATTTCCTAGTAATTCAATAATCTTTTTAATGAATATCATACCAAACTCTGTGAATGGTTATACCAATTACCAAAAATTTATCTCGATATTATGAAAGAAGGTTGAGTACTTTAATGACTTGTTTTTTAAATCTAATATCAGATCAAAAGAACGAGAGGACGTATGTGCACAGACAATACCTATTTTGCTAATCTATTATTCTTATTCTTATTTGTCCCTTGGGTCCCCAATGGAACATAGGGCTTTAGTAGCATATTTCCATTCCAATCTGTTCTCTGCAATCTTTTCAATCTGGCTCCACGACAGCCCAGAAACTCTCATTTCTTCCTCACAAGATCTCCTTCATATCACCCTCGCCTCGGACGACCAACTCGTCGTTTCCCTTCGGGGTCCCACTCGAGCGACTGGCCTAGCGCATGATATCCCCAAATGGTCTTCTCAGTGCACGACTAGTCCAATCCATCTCCACTTCCTTCTGCATATTTGTTGAGTGATAGCTTCTTGGTTGGTTCGTTGCTGGCCAATCAGAGTGGGTTCCTTGTTGCTTATTCTTTCTGGCAATCTAATCTGATCTTCAGTATCGAGCGTGTGGAGGCGGCAGTTGTTTAAAATGCCCTTCGTAACGCGCCAAGTCTCTAAACCATATAGAAGCACTGACTTGACTGACATTGGTGTTGAGAATCAGGATCTTGTTCACGCTTTGTGGTGAGTGTAGAAGATCTCCACACTGGTTTCAGGTTAATGAAGGAAGGCCTGTCATGCTGTCTTTCCTATCGTAGCTGGCTTTGACGTCCTCGTCTGTGCCACCACCTGTAGTTTAAATGGTGCTGCCTAGATAGGTGAAAGAGACGACTTGCTTTGGGTTTCTCCCGTTGATGGTGATTGGTGATTGTTGTTGATGTTGTTTACTCCTGTCTTCACTTCAACGGCGTCACTGAGCTTCCGATTGTGAATTACTTGTCATGTAGCATGTGGCATCATATAGCTGTTGAATGAGGTTGATGAAGGTTTATGGCATCAAAACGTAGTGTAGCGTTTTGTATATTGTACTCACTTCCTCTTTTCGTTCTTCATACTTGCACTGCACTGCACTGCTTCATCTTCTGCTCCACCATCCTACTCTCCTATTTCAGCTTACATGTGTTTGTCCACATCCAGTCCTTATCTTCTTTCTTCTTCCTTCCTAATACGCTTATGTAGGTTACTCTCCACATAGCTTTCAAAGGGTTCCAGTGTTCTTCCACACATATTTCTTCATCGATGTTGCTCGATATCTCTCATTCTGTCTTGATGGCTGACGTGAAGATGTCATTCATAGTTTCTCTTCTCGGTGTTCAACTTCACCTGTGGTTCATCACCAACTTCCTTGAAGGCTTTCAACTTGATTTGGAGGTTAGGTTGCTTGGACTAGATAGTGCGTGGTGTGAACACACATCTGCTCGCCTTCTTCATCTCATCCAGTAGGCTGTCCACTAGGCTGTCCACTAGGCTGACTGTGTCTCCACTCTCTTCACATTCAGATGAAGTCGATCTGATACTTAGTGTAGTGTGTCCATGTGATGAAATCAAATCCATGTCGGTTTGTGGATATCCTTGTGCTTGAACACACTGCCTCACCTCGAATCACCAAATTGTTGAGGGTGGAGAATTCTGCAAACAGTTTTCCATTCTCGTTGATTATTTCACCGAGTGATTCTCGACCCATGATGGATGAGTTCTCTTCCTGCATTGTCTGCTCCCAGTTTGGCATTCATGTCACCCCACTGATTGGAATTGTGATGTCGCCGACTGGGTTGAGTCTTGTCGAGTGCTGATTGCAGATGTCTGTAGAACTCCTCCTTCTTCTCTTGACCTGCGTTATTTGTAGTTGCATAGTGTAGCGTAACATTGTATGATTGTGACTTTCCTTCCTTTTGAGTTGAATCTTGCTGTCATGATGCTGGAGGATGACATTGTTTCCTTCTGCATGAGAGAGCCTTCGATGCTCTTGGGAAGGGGACATCATGATAGCCAGTGGAAAACTTAGCGTGTTTGTGGTTGTCGTCTGGGTGACAATATCGGAGTAGATTATTCACGCTTCAGTTGACAGTTGGGAGAGTCCATTTCCATTCCGTCTGCTCTCGCAGATTTCAAGCATTTTCATGCCATACCTCCTCATCTCTTTTGCAATCTGGGCAGGCTTGTCAGCTAGGTTCAAACATTGTGCGGACATTTCATGTCCCCACGTTTACTCTCGCTTTGATTGAGAGAAGCGAAGACACATTGTCCAATTGGCTTCTCGAAGGCTTTCATCAACTGGTGTCATTTCGTCTCTGCGATTCCAGTGTGGAATAAGTTTGTTTTCTTTTTCATATATTTTGTTTTTGGTTTGAAGTTTCTTTAGCAGTTGGATTTGTTTTGCGATGTAGGGTTTCTAGCTGTATATCCAACCTTCCCTGTATATTCGGGCTTAGGATCGGCTAGTAATTAGTGAACTAGTTAACCAGGCAAAGTTATTTTGCTGCTGTATTTGTGCTTTTAATAAACAGTGCGCTATATTTCCTTAACTACCTTTCAGTCGATGTACTAAAATTCATTGTTTCACATGTTCCTACTTTTGTCAAACCTCAGTAGTATGCAACCTTCTCTCTTCTGACTATGTTGAACATATAGTTTACGGAGTCACAGTACATCCTTTGGAAAGTCAATTCATAATTAACTATTAGCATATGTGAATTTGTAATTCAGCTGACTAGGTCATAGGAAATACGCAAAATGACTACTTGTTCGTAAGATGAATTGAATTTCATAGTTTTGAGTGTGACACGGGTGTGAATTACTAAATAATTCTAAAATAAAGGACAATAGATGTCTGATTCCCCTTTTTAATTATCCTGTAAGTGTTCTACATTAAGCAGGAAAGCTACTCTGAATTCAATTATTTCGGAAAAAACCATTCAGTCAAAATTTAAAGACTTCAAGTAGTTATCGATAAATTTGTGCGATCTGTTGATAAATCTAAGGTTCACAGTGTCAAGCTAGTATTTAAGGATGTTTAATTCTATCCAGTGTCGTTAAATTTGGCGATTCAACTTACTCAGTCAAAAAGTTAATTTGCCTTAAAAACGAGATACTACATCATTCTACTCAGAGGTTTATTACCCATTCACACATATTACAATTCTCAAATAAGAAGGAAAAACAAAGATAAATTCTTTATTTCTGGAGTAAACATTTTTATATAAAACTAACTAGGGCTTTCAACTGGACGATTCAGAATTTATCTGTCAGCATGGAGTTGGTAATAGTGTTTGTGACTGGGAGGTTGTAAAAACAGGTTTTGCTAACTTAAATTAATATAAGCTGCATGTTCTTACTAGCTTTTTCAGCTACTTTTTACTCAGTTGTTGAAGTGACTGAATTTCTTTCTTGAAGCAGACACTTTCGTTCTGAGACCTTACAAATGCTTATTCTGTAGTAATGCACATCTTCCTGGAAGCTGAATAAAATGTAGGCCTACATCTTCACGTGAAAGATCGGAAGCATATTGTTTTTGGACCGTATAGGATTCTGATGCAAAGTCTCAGTTACCGCAGAATACCGCTTCCATTTCGTGTGCCAAAAGTAATTGCATGTTAACAAATAAAAGTCCAAACATTTTTCAACAAATTATCCTGCTTAATTGTTACGAAGTGGGCGTAGACTATTAAATAATTCTTTGTTAAAACACACAATCATAGAGAACCGCCGCAGTCATTATAATGGTTTATAAAGTCATACCAAATGGTTTGAAAGGAGGGTGATTTCATAATGTTTGGACCGTGAAGACTTCAATTTTCCAAGTGATATCTAAATTCAGTACACAGAAAAAATGAAATCGACTTCTGATACTATAGTCTTAACAATATTGTTCTATTACTTAGTTTCTTTCGGTCTTTAAAACGATTTCTCGTCCTTCCCTTGAATACTTAGGGGTCGCGTAGCCTTATTTGTTAATAACAGACTACTATTTGTTTTCAACACCTATAAATACTATTGTAAATATGGTAAATGATATTGTCGTGAAGAGAATTTTCTTCTTAGTTTTTGTTTTTGATTAATTTCAATAAAAAACTTGCAGCATCTTTATTCTTTTCGAGATAATCGCTATTGGAATGGATGCTGTCCTGTCACAACGAAAAGATGGAATTAGTGTTCTAAGTCAAGCTTGCAATCGATTTGTTAATCATAAGAGTGATTACTATTTACTGACTAATGAAATGCTTTAGTTCAGACTAGTCAGAAGTATAAACTGACTGCGATCCACTGGCGATACGCTGAACTATTCTGCTATCTTCTAGCTTTTCCTTCTAGCCAATAAAAAACGTCCTAATACAGTGACACTCAGCAAAAGACCATCTACACAAGGGGAACAGTGATTGTTCGAATATTTTACTGCTGATAAGTACTTTTTTATTCTTCTATAAGTAAAATATTTTCAGTCTCGGAGATGAATTTTACAAATTCCAACTGTAGTTTTATCACCGCGATTTCCAGGTGTGATGTCTCCGTTGTTTGAAAGTGAGCTACTCTGAGAAATAAAAATGTCATTTTAAATGAAATAGATATTCAGGCACCACTAGTTTGTTCCAAAATGGTGACCCACATCAGGAAAAGCTGTTCCAGATGTTATGATAGTTGCTTGATGGTTTTGGAATATAGGGAAAAAATAAAGCATGAAAGAAGAGTTGTAATAGAGACTTTAAAGCCATGATGTTTGAGAATGAAAACTAGCTGTACTGATTGTCTTTATACAGCAAATTTTGTCCAACAGCTGGCAAAGGAAGTGGCGAAAGATCTTATAGCAGGAAATGCAACGTCTAGCTTGGGAAATGCGTGTTATAGTTTGTAAATGATAATTTTCACTTCTATTCAAAAAAGATGTGTAAAGCTCAAATCCTTACAAAAGATACTCCTGAAGATCGTCCTATAAATGGTGAAAAAATCTAGGTAAACTTTTTCATTAAGCCAACTAAAGCCTGATTCTAAGTTGATGAAGGAATTTATATCTGAATCAACGATAGAATCTCATGAAAAACATAAGACACAGCACCAAACATAAATGCACTAAGATATCACATAATCTAGTTTAGGGACCACATTCGAAACTTAATCGGCAGACTTTGATCAGCGATTAGCACTTATCACTAAGTAACCAAACTGCTCATTCTCTGGTGACCAAAACACCGCTTACCTACAAACCAGAGGGACTTTCTTTGTTATGAATATGGATTTTCATCAAACTATTAAGGTTTCCGAGTTTATCTTCCATGATAATGATGCCAAACCTCTTCATACCTTCAAAATGCTTCAGGTCTAATTCATATGTTTATGTAGTGAATTTTAAGGCTATATCACACTTATGCTGGACAAAATGGCCTCCAGAAAGTAATATTTGTTGCAGGAAGGTTCAACACTAAGTTTCAATACAAAGACGCCTCAGAAATGATCGACTGAAAATTGTAACAGGCTTGACGTTTAGTCTTAAGTTACACAGAACTCAAACCTATGTATTATTGTGTTTAGGATAACTCACCAGATGTTTTTCTACGAATACAATGATGGCTGCATAAGAAAGTTTCAGAAAACCTATTGGGGCTGTGGTTATTACTCACGATGGCTTCTTTGAATTATTCATTATAGATTAATAAAATGCTTGTGCTATTTGGCCTTTATCCGATAAATTCACCTTTTACTGAGGTGGTTATCAGTTATATCTTTAAAAAATCCATTAAATAATGCTACAACCGTCTACTTGTTTTGCTTTTAGTCATATTAGTTGGGTCAAAAGAAGCTTGAAAATCTTTCCAAAAATCCTTAGATATGAGCACATCTTTCAAACTTTACAGTTCATGAGTAGATGAATAATTACAAATGGCATATAAGCAAAAGAAAGCATTTAGCCAGTTGAGAAAGGCACCTATACGAAGAAATGCATTTACAAAATCAGCTTTATTTGAGGTCTAATTAATGAAATTAAGATTCGAATAGGCAAGAGTTCGCGCTGCTAGGTTTATATCTAACGTGTAAGGTGCCACCTAATGATTCCAGTTCATGATGAATAAAAAAGCATTTAACTGTACACTGAGTATGTGATATTTTATCCCAAGGTATTTAGTCTATTTTACCTAGCGTGATGATTTCCTTAGTAACCTTTGTGAACATTAGAAAACAGTTTTATTCTTCTATCTGATTTGACTACTGACAAAATTCACAACCACTTAAAAACGATTAAAAATTTTTCAACATAAATTAGTTTTTCTCTACATTTATTGATGAGATAACCATTTTTGAGGCCAAACCAGTATATTTATCACCATAGGATTAAACTTTTGTGAAACAGAAATATGCCTAACCATTTCGAATAAGCAATTTTTAGAAGGACGAAATATACTCATTTATTCATTAACAAGAACAAGGCATGTGTCAGCGAAGAAATATTTCTTTTCATCGACTTCATTATCAAGCTGTACAGTAGTATTTATACTCGGTAAAGTGACAGATAATTGCACTAAAAAGTTGCTCAGACAATATGCAGAAGATACAGTCGGTGGAGGTGGTGGTATCTGTTCAAGTGGAAGAGATAGAAAATGGGTCATTGAAAAAGAAACGAATTGATAACAAGTGGTGAGATAAGCGACAAGTGCTGTCAAAGAATTGTGAAACGGTGATAATTAAGCTGAAACGTGTACAATAGGTCAGTGGTTAAGGAATTAATTGATATTAAAGAGTGAAATATGGTTCAAATGTTGTCAATGAAGTGAAAACTGGTGATAATGTTGATAACAGAAGGGAAGTATACAAAAGTGAAATGAACTGAAATTGACAAAATCAACAAAATGAATTGTTAAGGCCAAGGTAGAGAAAGTGGTTTCACAAAACGTTTTTGAATGCAAAGTTTCGGTTTTTGTCCATATTTAGCTAATGCTTCAGCTACGCATAAGTGGTGTAAACGTAAACCTTTGGAGTAGTTCAATTCAACTTTGTAAATTATTTTAAAGAATGATACTCGAGGTGCTTAATGTCCGAATTCAACAAGGTGTTCACATATGGATGAAGTCGTTTTTCTTTGCTCACCTCTGGCAAGCCAAACCGGGTAGTGTTCAGCAACACGTGTTTGGAGGGCCCGCTTACAACGTCCACAGGAGCATGTGAACTTGTAGATACACATAGAAGTGGACATAAGTGAAAGTCTATCCTTCACGCATTGGAGAATCAGACGGTGGCTAGAGAATATCAGTCTCAGTCTAGCAGCATAGAAGCTACTATTGATACATCTTGACAGACGATTTTTCAATACTTCCGCTGTGGTGTCTCCTTTGAATTCTGGATTCATGGTTAAAATTTTCTTAGGGACTGTAATGGGATGGGGAGTGGTTCGTTTCTTCAGATTCGTATCAATAAATCTCTTAGGGTATCCGTTATTAGATAGTATTATTCTAAGAGTTTCGACTTCAGCATCCACCGTATCTTCTGAACATATTCCATAGATTCTGGAACACAGTGAGTGAATAAGACTTCTTTTACAACCAAGAAGTACCCAACTATTAAAGTTAGTGAACTGACCGGTCCAAGTTGATTTTCGATAGACTGACCTTTGAATCGAGCCATCATCTCTTCTCTTTAACATTAAGTATAAAAAGTGGAACGATGAGTATAACTCTTCTTCTACAGTGAATTTAATGGACGGGTGACAATCATTGAAGCGTCTTAACAGCTCGTCCACTGAACATGTTTCATCGCAAATAAGAAAAGTGTTGTCCATGTACCTTTTATACAAATAAAGTTCCGAACTTATTTCTTTAAGGGGCTCTTTTTCAAGCTTTGCCATAAAGATATCAGCCAGTTCAGGGCCTAATGGAGACCCCATTGCAACGCCGTCCGTCTGATGATAAATTATATCCTTGAATCTAAACTGTACATTAAACGTACATCTCAATATTAGTTCTTTTAGGTGGCTCGTAGGTAATCCACTGTTAATATTATTAGAATCAGCGTAATCACATAGATAACAAACGATTTCAACAAGTGGAACATTCCTTAATAAAGAACAAACATCAAGCGATATCATACGCTTACCCATTACGCTGATATTTCCGATGCAGTGAACAAAACCAAATGTGTCGGGAAGACTTGCATAGATTTAATCTCACCAGTTCAAGCATTTTTGCAAGCCATTTTGCCAGTGAGTGATAAGGTGAATTAAGCATATCAAGTACTGGACGAAGAGGAAGACCATCTTTATGCACCTTCGGTAGACCGTATAAACGGGGCATGTTTGAACCAGACAGTCTAAGCTGCTCATACATATCTGGGGTAATTAAAGATTCTTCTTTCAATTTTCGTAGGATTTTCGATATTTGATTTTCAACATCTTTTCTATCCTTCTGATCTCTAGATTTTAGAAATTTATTAGGCATAGTTTATCAATATAATCCGACCGATCCAAAACCACGATACCCGATCCTTTGTCTGGGCGTATAATTATAATATCCTTGTTGCTTAGTATTTTTTTCAATTGTGCTTTGTGCTCTTTCGAAACAATACCTCGTTGTTGACATGGTGTTTTCAAATATTGATAGCAACAATGTAATCATGTGAATTTGAAACGTTCGAAGCTTTTGGGATTAAGTCTCTAGTCTGGCTGATAAGATTTTCAAATTGCACTTTTGTGTCAAGCTCTCTGGTTTTAAATGAAGCACAACAAAATTTTGGTCCTAAAGACAAAATCTGTAACTGAATGTTTGACAGGGTTATACTGGAGTGGTTAAACATGTATCTTTCTGGTGCATCTGGAAAATTGTCTTGTGACTCAGTAGTTTTAAAACTTTCCAGTAATTTGATTCTTACATCTTCACATCTCTTCTTAATCACATCTGATAAGTAAGATTCAGGTCAATACCGCTCTTCACTTGTTAGCTCCATAATAAAATGCTCTCGTTGGGAAATATTTCTTTTTAGTTCAGGAAGGCGTATACGGGTGCCAACAATTAGATTTAGAGCATGTCGCTTCAACGTGCGACCATTAGGATAAATACGATTACGACGCAAAGCTTTCCAGAAATACTTTGGGTATTCATGTTTCACAATACAACTGTTAAGTATATCGATCTTGGCATTCGCTTGAGGAAGTTTGACAGAATAACAAAGAATGCACAGGTATTTTACGCTCGACTGACTGTTGCGAAACTATTTCTTCATAGTTAGGCCTAGACCAAATCAATAAAGCCAATAGCAATGTTTAAAAGGAAGTTGCATTCTTGTATGAATAGGGTTCTGATATAGTGCTGATGTGTTCGTATACCATGGTAATCAACTAACCTAATTTGTGTATAGAATGAGTCTTCTGAAACAAACTATAACCACAAGCGGTGGTTTGCTCAACTACAGTAATTGTAGATGTGAAACGTTATATCTGCATTGAACCGATTTTCAAGAGAATTATGACACGTACACAAGCATCTTTTATATCTCAGTTTATTAAGCTTATTGTCAATAGAGAATTCTTTGTCCTGAAGGTTCGCCTGAATTCAGCTGCATGTTTATGTTAGTTTTCATTTAAATCGGATCCTATTTCAAAGCATATCCACAGTTTTTTTAATATCTGGCATCATTTTGAGACTAGAAAACTCAATAGGTCACTTTTATAGAGAATACATTCTTCTGGTAAGTTTTTTTACTTTGAGTGTACATAACTGTTTTATATTATCATATCAGAAGTTCGCAATATCAGTGACTTTTAGTGACAGGATTTATGAAATTAAACAAAGCAGTAAGTATAAAGTTAACGTACTTTACATATAAATTCATTTTTTGAACATTCAATAAGTCGACAAATTTTAAGATTTTGACGTTCTGCATTAAATTTCATAATGCCATTTTTTGTCGGATACTGAACACTCCTATTGCCAATAATTATTTCAAGTTTTCTGGAGCTAGAAAACTATCATAAAATAAATGATTTTGTTGAATGTTAACTATTACAGAAAAACTTTCTAAATTTCAACTGTTACAAAACCATTTACTTTGAATATAAAGCTTATCTTAAGTTTGATATATTAAGTTTCAAAGCTTATTTTATGATAAGAACTTGCAAGATTTTTCATGAAAGGATTCCTACATAGATTTTCCTTCTGTATATATCTTTTATAAATCTTAGATCTTAATTGTCAATCAAAATTGTTGGTCAAGTGTGCCATCTGGCCTTAGAGTTATGTGACATGATGCTACAGTACATTTTTTTAAATGTCATGTAACAGGAATTGGTCAACAAAAGAACATGTTTCTGCAAGCATAATAAAACATTTCTAACTAACTTATTTAAAGTGAAACTACTTGTCAACCAAATTAGTGAAATTTAAGCTTGCCTGAAAAAGTAGAATTGTCTCGAAATACTCATCTGAAGGTTAGTAGAGATCCTTTGCTTTGTAAAAGATTTCACTTAAATAAAACACTGAGGTTCTATCAAACGACAACTTTGTTTGAAGTATGTTCTGACGGCCAGTTTTGAAATGAGACTGACTGACCAGCAAAATCAAAGTAGAACCTTGTATACGAGTACACGGGCTCAAGTTGCCACAATTCATAGTTGCACACAAAGAATAAATGGATGGAAAAAGAGTGATATCCGGGTGGACGAAGCAGTATGAGAATAAACAACCTGAAGATAATGTTTAGTGCAAAATATTTAAAATTTAGAAGATATCCAGGAGTGAATACATTTCCACTATTGTGACCGATTTTGGACTGTTTCACCAACAGTCTTCAACCAATGATTTCTTTTGTCTCGGGAATCCCAACCAAGAAGTCTACATCTCTCTACATAACTCAGACCAACAGTCAGGGACTGGTACCAGGTCATGGTTTGGACAGACGGAACAAACCTAATCCAACTTCTCTCAGCATGACACCTCAAAGTAGCGGCGGCTCGGCATGCTCAACACATGCTCAAGCCACTTCAGCGGAAAAAGGTTTATAACTTTGTCAATCGACTTGCCTTCCTTGACTAATACTCGGCACCTGAACACAACATTGCTCACACGGTGATTCCACCAAGCACGAGCAATGCTACGAAGAAATCTGTGGTCAAAATCCTGTAATCCCTTCATGTTTTCTACCTTTTAATGGCCATGTCTTACGGCCGTATAACAGAGCATAGCAGAGCAAACTGTGGTGCAGTATGCTCGTCCTTTGATAGGTAGCTAAAACCTCGCCAGTTGGAGCCACAAATGACTAAAGTTGGCGAATACCAAACATGCCTTCTTTATTCAAGCTGAGATTTCGTCAACAACCACCCCTTTCGGGCTGATTCAACTCTCCAAGTAAGTGCAGTAGTCTCTGCATCCCACCACTTCACTCATCATCAAAATGGAAGTACTTGCTGCAGACCAGTCCTGAAGCATCATTTTAAGTTTGATAGGTGCGAGATGCATGCCAAAAATACTCAGATTCCTGCTCAATGTGTCCAGGAGATATTGTATTTTGTGAGCAACTTCACGCAGCAGAATTCTGTTCCCATAATTCAAGTCAACCAGATGATTTCCGAGGAGTAGGTTGATCCCGTTGAAGTCAGATGAACCGAAGTTCATGTTCATAAGTACGTTTATAACGAAGTTAAATAAGAAAGGAAACAAAAAGCATCCATGAGGGACACGTCCTACCTCCATTATTGAGAAATTTCAGGTGGCAAACTGTCAGGTCTGGCTACTTTTCATGGCTTCAGGTTCGATCCAGCTTTCTCAACTTCAAAAATAGTTGAATGACAGACATCTACATCTCATTCAGATTCAAGCTGGATGTCAGGCAAGTGAAGCGTTGTTGAGGGCTATTTGAACTGTGCATCAGAGTGTTTTGACTAACGTTCTAGCCATCTGGCCTAAGAGGTTATCAGCTTCCTATCTTTTCCGATGATGATTTTACCAACCAACGTTTTCTTCCTGCCAGGATTCTTGATAAATGCAAGTAGTTGCCGGGACTTATCCACCCCTTATACCTTCTCCATCTCCCTCTCTCACTTGCTTTCGCCATCCATCACTGTTCCCATTCATTGCGAAGATTCTTGGTCTATTTACGTTTAAGTTGCTTTGGTTCTTCGTTGCGGCCAGAGACAGCTGGAACCAGTTTTCTCGCATCAGTTATTTCGGATGACATTGCGGAAATCCAATGATGTTTGTCAACCTTCTGGTGTAGGCTACCAACTGTCTTTACGGGGGACAAAATATCACGTCAGGTTTCCTCAGGGGAAGGGGATCGCCATCACATCCAGATAAATGCCTAGGTAACTCTTTTCTAAATGCGAACTTGGCATCTTCTTCCAGGGGAGCACAGATAAGCCTCACTACCTCCTGTTTCCAAAGGCTAGTAAGGCGCAGACATACGTGAGCCACTATATCTGTATGGTCCCAGACCAAGCTGGTGCTTGTGAAGGAGCAACAATCCTCAACCAATCCACTCCAACGATGGCTTATAGCAATGTGATCTATCTGCGTCGGTTGACGACGTGTGAGGCAGTGAACTTCCTCATGCTTAAACTTAGTGCTGGCCAGAAACGAGGATTACGGGATTACGAATAGGTATCGCCAAGTCTCAGAATTCTAACTATTTTTCACAGATCTATTCAGTTGAAAAGCACATAAGCAGCTGTTGACTGGTATTCAGTCAAGCAGTGCACTTTCTGGCATACACCTTAGTGCTATATCTACACCAGGAAGTTCACAAGAGCTAGCCACTAGGTCTCTGGGCACTGGTAAGGTGAATTTTGCAAACTCATCACCATGAACAGGTGAGGTCAATTTAATAACCGCACCCGGATCCTATATACTTGTCTCAAAGAGACAGCATATATTGAGGACTAGGGATTCCAGAGTTCTGGCGAGCGGTGCTTACTGTCCTATTTGTCATACAGTTTGGATGTTGAACACTTCAACATAAAATTAACGGCGGGAGAGGTCTTAGGAGACTAGGAGTGAGGCATTGATGGTTTTTATCATCGACAACGATCTCAAAGTGGGAGGTTGAGGAAGGTATAAGAGGCTGAATATTTGTATTAGCATATGAAGTCAAAGAAGGAGATGGAGTTGAGGAGGAGAGGTCATATTTGATTGGGTCTTGTGTACTACAGAGAGCGTACAGGTGGTTGACACTTCCACACACCACACATTGAAAGGTTATTTCTTCTTAGGGTAGTCAAACGAGGAAAATATTTGTGTGACCCAGAGCCCATGGGACATCTACTTGGGATCTGACACAACGCCTTTTGCGGGATGTTGTTTTGAGGCTCGGTTATTCTAACACCTAACAGAAAGAACCCAAATGACCAGCACTGGAAAACCTTAGGGCAAGATGGAGTGTATCACTTTTGGGGTTGAGTTCTTTAAGGCCCCTTCCCTTTGAGAAAGTATCATCAGCGTGGCACTACTGGTCATCCAAAGGAAACACCTTACAGCCGTCAAGCTCCAGCCAGCAGCATGACTTTGCTCACTGACCCTATCATAGTGTAGCAGCTAACACTACAACAGTAACTGCCTTTCGTCTTACTACTGTCCACCAAGACTTTCTTGTACTTTAGGACAACGAGGGAACAAGCACTCCATCAGCATAAATGAGTGGGTGAGTGTGAAGTGCACCACATCAAGGTAGCAGCTATTGGCCGGGATTATGAAATGTAACAAAATGAAGAAAATGGTTCAGAGAAGAGACACTTTTTGGTAAATTCATTTACGTTGCTGTACAATAGCATTTATATGCAGTTTATGGTGAGAATATACAATTTGCTTCATATGTGAAAGCAGCTTGTTAAGAATGACAACAAGGTGATACATATATTAGTAGAAATATGATTTTCATCCTAAAATAATCAAAAGGCATAGTGACAGACAAAGTTAAATTGTCAGTAAATAAAATGAAGCGTTGATAAGATTAGTCGCTATTGCTCAAGATGTCATATAAATTAACCAGTGATGATTAAGTTTGAATAACGAGTTGGGTAACATGACAAAATATAAATGAATAAGCTGTAATCAGGGTGAGCGTAGAAACAAGGAGCAGCTGATAATATTTATGGAAAAAAAGTTAGAAGGAGGGTGGACATTAAGAAACGCTAAAGATTAAGGTAGTGAGATGAGTAAGGCTTGAACAAGTGTCGTTAGTGTGAAAAGCTCTGGCTTTTCTACGTAAATTACTAAAGCTGGAGTAATATAAATTAGGTGGATGCACACTAACTTTGGTAAGTTTGTTTTCATTTTGTAGACAACTATGAAGGAGTTGGTTGCTGAAATTGAATGACCAGCTGTTATTAGATATCTCATTACCTTCGTTTATGTAGATCCTGTGTTACCTTTTTGTAGTTACTAAGGCTAGTGTTCTTCAACACTTCCAGACAGGACCCACTTAGAATTAAATTAAATATCCCATATATATACATATGGATAAATAATTACTTACACGAACTCTCACTTCCGTGTTATAAATTTTGTTACATTTGTATAAGATTATTTTCTATCACTCAAAATGAATGTCATAATTATAAATGAAATTTCAGCCATTTCAAGCCACAACTTATGATGATGTTGAAAGATCAAAAGAAATCGATACTTTTAGCAGTGTTAGAAATTATTACTATTTATTGAGATACTTGGCGTTTGAAGCGATGGGTACGAGGTTCGAATCTCAGTGGGAACAATATCACTGGAGTGCAGGTACATCCAGCTCACGAGTCCCAAATAGGACGAAACGCGCATCCTAGATTCTTCTGCTAGCCACAAACAACCAAAATATCAGTTAGAAATTATTGCTTAAAAACTGTACAAACTTTTAAACAGTTTTGTTCAGTATACACTTTTACATCTAGGAATTAAATTTATGGTTTGGATTACCTTTCTCAATATCCTTTTATGCATCTCTTTGTTATACTGTATTGTGGGACAGGTGCAAAATCACTTCTGTTATATGTATTTGGCATTACTACGATAAACAAAGATTCGGTTATTGATTTCTTCCTCCAAACAACTAAGTTTTTAACACTGTCACTGTATCCCACTTATTGTGTGATTGTGTATAATTGCGTGTATAGCTGAAGCCGCACATTTCTCTAAATTTCCAATCTGATTAGGACCTAATAATCGTGGTTTATACTAGGTGATGATTGAAGGTGAAAGTAAAATTTGGACCGGAAACCAGTTGGTCACCGGTCCGAATCCGGTCGTGGTCCAAATTTTCCTTTCACCTTCAGTCAGCACCCAGTACAAATACTAGTTTCCGATGTTCTAAATGATAATCTTGATTTAGTTAAGTTTTTCTGCTCTGTTGTTCTTATCGACCCTAGTCGACTACTTTGACCTATGCATTTAGCCTCACAATCATTGCAGGAGATTTGGTAAACCAATTTACTTTGCTTGATTGGATCAATAGGATCTTTTGACCTACAAAGCTTGTTTCTAAGGCAGTTTGTTGGTTTACATGCCGCTTGAATTCCAGTCTGACTAAGAGTTCTTTATAACACTTTTGAGGTGCCTTCTTTGTATAGTAACAGCAGAAACTTTGAATTCTCTCCCAATCCTGTCACCACTAATACTACCAATATTACTTTTACCAATAGAACTATTATCAATAACATCTGCGTTACTACTACTGCTGATATTTTTCTTTCTATTTCTTATGAATTCTTGATATTGTGTTGCCATGCGATCACCAATGTCCCATATCACAGCGGATATGTTTATGGATGGTTGGGAAAGCATGACAGACCTTTCAAGCATTTAGTCTTATTCTATTTCTTCCAAGCTTCTAATCCACTTTTATTATCAGAGTGTCTACATTACCAGGCTGTTTTCTTGTCATTTGTATTATGAATGATGATGAAGTCATCACTGTCACTATAACCGTCAATATTTTTATTTTCATTATTACCACCATCGTTGTTAATATCTGTTTGGGTTTAAAACATATCATTAAATGACAAAGTTACGGGATTGGTTTAGTCTTTATTTAGGCTTAGTTATAAAATGTTAGAGTCAAGTCTGAGGGGGATTTAATTGAAAACAATGTTGTTTATGTATTTGTTTTCTAATAACAATAATGTTTTTGAATGTTATAATTATAAGAAGTGGTTTACCTGAAAATCAAGTATAGATTTAGATTAATAATAATAACAATGATAGTCGGAATAAGATTAATTGAACGAAACAGATCAAGAGCTAAAAAGAAAGATTAGGTAGAAGTAATGATTGGAGAGGAGCAAGTGATATAGAGGAGATACGATTCGATGGCATTGCAGTTACTACGATGTTACGTTTAATCTTATTACCATTCCTTTCTAAAGACAGGGGCTTGTTTTGACAACCTGAATCGCACAGATCTCTGAAATCGCAGGCATCTTATTCTTATGTCTGCTGGTAGTCATAAAAGACTTACTGGTATCAATATTTTGTTCAAAACATTCACTGTGTTTCCCTATCGAGCTTCGTAGAAATTTTCTTTTCTGCAAGCTTCTACCGATAAGTTGGGTGCTGAATTATTCAAGAAGATAGACGGCTGTCTGTGCGACATATATATTTCTTCCCACAAACACAATCTAACTAAAATATGCATTCAGAGGTTTCGAAAATCGGGGCCTATTTCTTTACTGATTGTAGCGGTACCTATTCGGAGGTGTTGACGAACATGATGTAAGCGGTATAATAGGTTCTTCTGGTGAACTTTTAAAGTCTTCATATAACTAACTCTAATACATCATTTCCTTTTAATAATAAGCTAATATGAGGACATTTTAAAAACGACAATTCAAATCAAATGGAGGTTCGCAGGATCTTAGCATACAGTTGTCAAGTAAATGTTTTTCGATAAATATGATTGAGCAACAAAATGATTGCACGGAAGTAGGATGGCAAAACAACATATACGATAGACAAAAGTATCATGTTTTACTGTGATTATCTAGTTTCGCATGGACTACAACTGATTAGAAACGTTAGTGTCTCTTTCTCGGCCTTAACTTACCTCTGTGGCCGATGTGCTGCGTTAACTTCAAGGAAATTCCACAAAACGTTTTAAAATTGCACTCCATACTGTACGTTTTTCATAAAGCAGCACAATCTTCAAACATCGTTTTTTAATGCTCATCTCACCTTTGTTACCAATGTATTAGTCAGTGCTGTGGTTACTTATGTAGCTAAGTTCAGAAATACGTTAATTATCAGCTCGCATGAGATTTTATTAGTCTGCAAGAAATGAAATTATAAAACTTCTTTTTGCTTCTCTTCAAGATGAAATTTAAAATGTTATGTGACTTACTGTATATTAAATAAGTTTTATCAAAAACCGTTTCATCACATTTTATAAATTAAACTGTTTGCTGGGTGTCTACAATTAGTACAGAGACAAGCCCATACTTTTAAACGTTCAGTCTTACCAAGTCCGTCTTCATTGATTTACGTGCGTATGAAACGTCATCTAGCAGGACCTCGGCACTCGAGACTCCACAATTTTGAGTCAAGACCTAGACAAATCATTTAATCTACTATCCAGTAAAAGCCACCTGGAATTAGTGGTGTGAGTGGAGTAAAATAAGAAAATAATTTATGAACGCATCTCTATTGATTAGTCAGCATAGTCTTTTCCATACTGTAAGTTACCTCGTGCAGACTTAGACTGTAACATCTAACTTACGTATGTGGCCAATATTATTCTCAATAAAACAAAGTAGTGAGTATAAGGGTTATGTTTTAAGGATACTGTAATTCAGTATTCAAAGTAAAAGAAATTAAACTACACTTTGATTGATGGGATGCTACTAGGTTTTATGGCCGATATTATTGTTATTTACTACATCTGAAATCCCTATAATTCAGAAACAGTAACAAAACTACTGCAGAAAGCAAGAAGTAACACGTGCTTTTGTAAATGGGTTGTGAAGGATTTAAGCACGATATGATTCAGTTATATTTGATATTCTCGACGGCAATTGCTATCTTTATTAGTAGATAATTTGTGCTCCAAAGTGATATCAAAAATCAGACATTAGTACTAGACAATATTAAAGTAATTAAATGCTGGACATTGTCAAGTATTTGTCTTCTATAAACCCAATACCAAACCACTTGTGTGATTCATCCTAACACATGAATATATTAAACGGTTGAAACAACTAACCATTAAGAATGGACACGTTTCTACCACGCCTGCGACACCTTTTCAATGAGGGGCTTCACTTTCACCAAATTTCGAATAAGACCGAAATACTGTTCAACTTCCGGTGTTGATTGTTTAAACTTTTGTAAGGAACACTGACAGTCAGTTTTCTCGTTCATACCCCTGAATTTGCTGGATCATCGTAATATGGGCTTACACTTCTGTCAAGGAATAATGATATTAATTAACCACCTTTACTGTAGTATGACACTAGTGTTCTGTAGACTGTTAAAAATACATAAACAAAATTTGTTTACTTATATTAGTAAAGAAGTAAGTGTGAGTATTTAATGCGTTAATTACATTTTAATTTAAAGCTTGATACAAATTTAATGGCAAAGATCTGGTGTTAGGAAATATGACTTTGCTATGTGTTGATTATTGCAGTATCTTGTAAAGATCAGGAACATGGAGAAGGAAGATTTATTTATCATTTAGTATGAAGTTACTGATTACATAGCAACTTTTCCCACTTATTCCTGTTGTCATAGAACGTATCTACTTTTAGATTCATATTTTATTCTGATTCGGTTCTGTTTGAGACTACACTATTCTGTGTGGCAGACTGTTATATAGTATTATTTACTAAAGGACTTTTCAAGCAGAACTAACTGACCACAATCATGTTGGGGAGATATGGTTGATATGCTGGTGGGAAAAAAACTGCGCTCGAAACACTATGTTATGTAAAACAACTTGATCTCATATGTGAATTACACTTTGATGGTGTGTTCAAATTCTATACTTCTGTCTACAGGTTAGACTTCCAATGTGTTTTAATAATGAATGAAGATAATTTTTGTGATGATTTTGAGTAATTAACAAATATAAAACGGACTTTTATCGTTAAGTGGTAAATAAGTCCATTCTTACTGTATTTTTTGACATGTTTTTGTCAATCAAAGTCCAACTTATCTTTATTATTTTTTGATACTTGATGGAAGTATCAATATGCAAAAATAACTGATACAAGATGTGGTCCCGGTGCTACAGTGACCTAGTGGGTAACGCTTTGGGGGTTGGAGCGATGGGTGCTGGTTTTGAGTTCCTGTGGGGACAACAGTCACTGTTGTGAAGATATGTCCAGCTGAAGAAACTCAGATAAGATGAAAAGCGGGTCCTGGATCCATCTGCTAGCCGCCAGCAAGCAAATCTCAACTTCGCTTTTCTTGTTTTATAGTCCCAAATCTATGAAGCTTGCTGGTAATATTTTTTGGCGTGAGTATTGCTGACAAATTAGCGATTCACGTTTTTCATTTGCAAACCAAAATAAAACATAAAACTTTCCTTCAGATAGGTTTTGAAGATATGTATAGACTGAAATCAGACTTTTACAGAATGTTTTTTAAAGACGTTGAAAGCTGAGTAAAAAACAGTGAACCATAATCCAGAATGTAATCAGCAAAGTGACCAGTGAAATTCACTTGTCTATTTAAACCGAACCCAAATGAATCACAGTAGTGAAAAAACAGAAGCTAGATAAATGCACCTCTTTTCTAGCTAGGGATATTGATCAGCTCAGAACTAAACCTATTTCTATTACATATTTTACAAATGGGGGTAACCTAGGATACTTGTGATAGATTTTCGATTCTTAGAGGTGCTATTCTCAAAAATAGCTTAAGAATGTAAATAGATTTACTCACCCACTGGTTTGAAAGAAAATCACACCGTAACATCTTTTGTATCTGGACGGTATTTTAACAATGACTTCTAGAAATACAGAATTTTGGGTCGACTTCTTGCATGGTAGATATTTATGTCCAGAAGAGTTTTGGTGATAAGGAGTTTTGATGACTATTTTGACCATTAATTCATAAGTAATCAGGGGAACGGGCTATTTAGTTGACGAAATAATGTACTCAAACTTCGATAATGAAGCTTTACGTTAAGATTAATTTTTATGATCTCATTCAGTATATATACTACTAAGTGTGTGTTGACAATATAAATATTTCTACTAAGTTTGTGGTTTTCGATGACTACTTGTATGCAGTAAAAGTTGGTCGCAATTTGTACTAAAATAGCTTTTTTCCTAGAATCTAAAACTATCTACCTTTTATTTTGACAATAAAATGTCTGAGGAAAAGAATAATATGAAAATAGCAGAAGTAGAGAGATATGCATCTCACAACGGAATAAATATGCTATAGCCATAATATGTTACATAAGCCACAGATTTGTGTCAGCTTCGATGATTTACGAAGAATGGAACTTTTGTGTTATGGTACCTACTAGTTGTATTCATACATTTTTCTACACGAAAGTCAAATAATCCTGTTCGTTGAAACGCTTGGCACTTACTTCAGTCGACTGCAGCTTTTAACGAATATATATTTAAGTATAAGGAAATCCAGTTTCAGATGGAGTTTTTGTGACTGAGTGATTCATAGGCTTGTAGTTTGGACGTATAATGCCATAGAATACCAACAGAAACTTATTACCATGGCTGAATGCTCTTGAATCATACTGGATATTTATTTTTTCCAGTGACAAGTATAACAGTTAATAATCTAAGTTAGTGCAGTAAAGCAGTTGCAGTGCATATTGGATCTTTTGTTAAACCGAAACACAATTTACTGGCAAATCTAAGGCATCAAAATGCAAGTTTTATAAGTACCTAAAGCGAAATTCAATAAAATGTGAATAACTGGTTGTAAAGTTTTATAAATTGTCATAGCAGTAGTCACATAGCATAGTTTTTAACGGAGTCCATGACCTAAAAGGGAATTACAGTTGATGCCTTCCTCTAGTCTTCAAAATATTGGTTCACTGAAGTGAACACTAAGTGAATGTTTTCCTACAATACGGAACATATAAAACTCATGGATGAAGAACTTCACACAAAAGTTAGTTCTTTGTGAAGTTGGTAAATAACTGTGTATAAACTGGAGTTTGTGCTGTTAATGTTATCCCGAATGACTATGAAAGCTTCACGATTAAACCATCCAGCTCAGTGAAAACAAAGCCATCAGAATACAAATCGTTCCTTGATAATGTTGCTATTGCATAATTGTTTGTTATCCCTTTCAGCTAGCAGTAGGAATTAAGTTGTAAGTATCTAAAATTTTACAAGCATTTACAGGCATAACTTGTTTTCGTAGAACGCTATTCAAATAGGACTAGTGGGTAAGGCGGTATTTATATCGTGAAATATTTTGGATCAGGCTTTACTATGTAATCATATACGCGTTTAATATGGAAGGCCAGTATTCGAAGTAGTCACTACAGAATAGCGAAGTTATATGTTTATTTAGTACTCAAAGTGAAAACACAATTATTTTCGGCAGCCAAGAACCTACATACCTATATGTAGGAAAAAACTGGATATTTTTGCCGATGTAACAAGTTTGTGAACACAGAAATTATCAGCAAGTAAGATCAGTTCTAGATGTATTGCCTATCAGGCTAAGCTAAACAGCAGTAATGAACTTTCTCGATACTTCTTAGAAGCAATCATTACCTCGATGGTCATACTTAGGGTTTCAGTCAGCTGTGTAGTGAAGAAAGATGTTGGCTGAGGACTTCCACATTAAAATGCATTCAATGAAGAACAAACTTTTTTTCATGAGATGTGAAATCTTTCGGCCTATCATGAATGAGTCTGGAGTGCCTAGTGTCACGCAAACTTTAATTAAAGTAAAAACCATCCGATGCTACCTAGCTTTCATATATATATATATATATATATATATATATATATATATATATATATATATATATATATATCACCATCTTTCTGCAGCGTAGTAAAGTCTTATGTTTCTAAGCGATGTGGTTTCAGTTAGTGGTATTTCGATAGTTAGGTCTGTTTTACAATTCAGTTCACCTGTTTTATATTTTGTAATATTTCGTCACTCTGTATTCTTGTAACCTTCTTAGTTTTGACAAATAGAACTGCCCATGTTTCTGAAATTTAAATGCTTCATACCTATCAGTCATCAAGGCCTTGTTATAACTATAGCGTTGACTACACATATGGTGTCATAACGTTCGCATCTGTGGAACACTTGAAGACGGGCTAAAACAACGTAAGTATTCTTGACTATTTATCTTGATCATTGTGTTACTGTTAGATATTTAATTCAATGACTCATGCTCTCACCTGGAGGACAGAAGGGATCAAGGATTAAAAGTAATTTCCTGACTTTTGACACTCTGTGCTATGTCATTGATCATAATCTCATACTTACAAATTAAAGGCGCTGAAACATGCTCTCAGTTAGAGTGCAGCGCGAAATCAAGAAAAACATAAGGGGCTCTGTGAAGTTTACATAAGCTATCATGCAACTGGAAAAGTGGCACATTATGAATATTCTTAAATTTACACGTGTGCAAATGTCATTTTAATTCTTCATTTTCCATTCTCTTATTCGTTTGAATGCGAAAAATATGGCAGTCAGCTAGCAGCTGTTTGTGTTACGCTACCATTCCCAGTGTAATGTTTAGAAAAAAATCTGATGTCCAATTCGCCAGTACCATCAAACCCAACATATTCGTATGTCTTAAGAAGAGCTTAAGTTTCAAAATCAGTCTCTTTAGAGACGTCATTAAATGAACTGTCATCATATACGGTGTTACAAATTTTTAAATACTTATTGGTTGTAATTTATAGTTGCTTTATTTTAATGATGACTGACTTTCTAGTTTAGTTTTCATTGTTATGCAAACAACAGCAGAATTTATTGACATGAGTCGCATCACTTGCGTTTCGGAAATTTGATTAGTTAAGATATTATAGGTAGAATGGCCATTTAGTTCATTTTTTGAGCCGATATGCTTTAGCAGAAATGGAAGTCAATTATAAAATTTCCAAATAAATCACTTCAGATGTCTAACTTCAGACTGAAATGATGAAGTAAAAATTATTTCTCATAGTTACCTACACTACTCAATAAGAGTTCTCTTTGGAAGTTTGAATAAGCCTACTTGTTTGCCTCCGTAATTTAGGGCAGTCTTTTAACTAAACAGATCACAAGATAAAATAAACCAAGTTTAATTTCATAACATATTTGAAGGCTCAGATATTTGGTATGCTTCCGAACACATTTCAAAAATACATTTCCAAGTATGAGTATGATATTACTGAAAGAAGCATAAATATTTCAACTTTAGTTTACACATATATGAACAATTTGTGTGTTGGACAGACATCGGTCTGAAAAACAGAAAAATAAATTGGATTGATCACCTATTATGAACAACGATTTAAGTTATCTAGGACAACAGAAACAAAAGATTCACTGTAATTGAGAAGCTTTTCACCTTTATTCCAACTGTGTTATTGGCCACTGATAAACCTATATTGCTTAATTGAACTTTATTGAAAATTTTCTTATGGTCATAGCATGAAAATTAAGACCTACCAACTGATAAATGTAATTGATGTAAGTATTCATGGTAGTTAGCATCAAATTCACAGGAACGACCTAATCTGTATAAAACTAGGTGTTAGAAGAGATTTTCAGAATATTCCAGATATTTCCAATATTTTATTATTATTATTTTATATCCAAAAAGGAAATACAAAACAAACAATTAATCTTAAGTTATCAAGATACGGATCTGTAAGGTGAAGTAATTGGTTTTATGATCATAATGTTTTTCTGACGTTTAACTATAAAAACTGAGATGAAAACTTGCTCTGACAAAGTTTGGATTGCGTTTTTACTGCCGCAGTGCCTCATAGTCTAATGAAAGGTCTATTCACATGTATCAAAATACAAAGGTTATTTATAATGTATCACTGTAAAAGATTTGGGTAGTATTATGATCCATGAACTATTTGTTTCATTGAGCAATGTTTCACTCCTAAGTAAGAAGGTATATTCAAGTTAACCTCTGAAAAGTGATGAAGTGAATTGTCTACAACCTTTCAGGTTTCATGTCCTAACATATTTGAAAGGAAACAGCAACCCTTTGAAAATGTTAGTTAGCAAAAGAGTTGTCAATGTTATTGAAAAATGAAAGAAAACTTATTATCTGATTTTGACATTTACGCTGAATTTTCTTTCTTGTAAATGAATGAACTTAACAGTTAAGAAAGCGTTTTTGAACTGCATTTTGACCTCATTGCTTTGCTGAGAAGAATTCCGTAACTACTTTACAGTTTCTTATTTTAAACCATTCCATATTTTTGCAACCAAAATATTACTGCATGGAAATTTATTGAAAATAAATGTTATTGTTTCTTGCAGTAAACAAGTTTCCGAAGTCACCTTAAAATAAAAGTCGGAGATTGGATCAGAATATATCGGGATACCTCTTTGTGAACCATGTAGGCTTTGTGGAAAGTTCTTTTCATCTTACACTGAAGTAAAGTTAGCCGCTCTCAGTCACTGGAACATCAGATGCAACTATGATTTCATGACCTTTGACTAAGAGTGACGAGCTGAATTTCGTAGCTGGCTATTGCAGTCAAAGAGTGAGAAGGTTGACTCAAACGAAATACAAAAGCAATAATTTACTTTTAGCGTTTGGAACTACAGTACTTCATATAGTCGAGCAAATTACGTCAGTGTTTGAAAACGAATGAATACATACGGAAAATTCTATAGTTTGTTCCATCTGGAAATAAAAATTTTGCAGCGAGCTATTACTGTATTTTAATTATTTAAGCGTGGTAATCACCTTCTTTCTGGATAACCTTCCTATTATAGCAAGTCAGTCACCCAACTAGACTGTATCATCAAATGTTGATGATTGTTGATTGATTTCACCAAATGGTTCAAAAATGATGACGCCTTTCTCTCTTTGAGCCATCATAACCACCTATGTACTTACTCTGAGATTCTTGTCTGTAGTTTGAAATCTACCTGCTTTCATTAAGCCCGTCGCATTCATATGAGGACACTGACTACAGATTAGCCAAGAAATGTTTTGATGTACACCAGTTTTATCTCAATAACATGAATACCCTCAGTACGAACAGGACATATATCAACGCTTAATCATTGAGATATGTTAAAACATGGGAGAATATGAACACTGATCTACAGGCTACAAATATCCACAACAACCTGTCTCTAAGAATTAAAATTAGTGGCAGATTACCAGCACACTGCACATAAGTATTCTGAGTCAGACCGGAAGCATTTTTCGCAGTTCACTTACTACTTGATGATTCTGATAATAAAGGGAGGAAGGACACACACACACATTCATAGAGGTACTTACCATGGCCTGTGCGATTTCGTGAATAACTGCCTTAAATACCATACCTTACGATGGTTTGCTTACGTTGATGCGCCACGACAGAAGTTGATGGATCCCATAATTGGTCTAGAAGAACATGAAGGAAATGGTTTCACGATGGTTGCTTTAGGATGTCAGTACATTTATTGTGACTGGAAAATATTTGAGCATCAATTCACATTGGTAAAAGTACTAGCATTTATTAAATCAAGAAAGCTTCTCTTTTTCTGCAGAAGGCAGATCTCATATATGCAACCGAATGGGTTTCATAGAAATTGGTATCACTTCTAAAGCACGTGCGAAACACCAGTTATAGGAGGATGCTGAAGCAGAGAGTGTACCATTTACTATCTCTCCATTCCAACCATACTTGCGATTTCATGTAAGTATGGTGAAAACTCCCATTCAGTGATCTTCAAAAGTACTTTAAAGCAGGAGCAGTGAAGTGTTCTACTGAATTACACGGACAAAAGGGAGACATACCACTGTTTCTGAAGTTTTGCCTCATAACAGAGTATAATCCAAGATAAAAGTGTCAACTGCAGCTTGAGAAGTTCCGTGATAGTGATTTTATTCACAACACTGTTGCACTCAGGTCTCAGATTTTGTACAGCTGTTACCTGCCATATTGACTTTCATGACACAATCTTTTGATGAAAACACTATGAATGCCAAATTTAAGTTCGGAGTTTCCTACTGATTGTCCACAAACAATTAACTTGGCATGACACTTTGTTCGTGGTGAATAAACCGTTTCAAGAATATTTGACTGACACTCTCCTAAGATTGTGGATGCAACAGATTACGAGAGCATGGTGTCTTTCATTAGTCATTCCACTTATTCTTTTTCCTATCACTCATGATTAGAAAGAATTTTCCGTCTAGATGTACAGCCATCGAATATGCCACTCAAAATTGTGGTTGATACATATCGGCTTCAACGAATAACACGTGAGTTAAACTGAAGTTCACCAATAAAGTGGTTTGATTGTACACATCTTCAATTTCTCAACTCCTGCTTGTCTTAACAACACTGATCTACATTTCATAGGTTGTCATTCCTGTTAAAAGACTAGTAAGTCAGATTTTGCACCACTCTGATTACAGACTTTTGATCTGTTGTCCATCGGTACAGGCATATTATGCAAACTGCTGATGCACAGAAGTGTACCTCACTCATGCAAAGTTCAGCTATGAATTTGCTGTTCTCCAGATTTTAGGAACATGTTAGTTCAGTAAATATCCTCAAAACAATGCGAAAATAGTCTAACCTGTCAGTTGTTGGATGCATCTCACACGGACCAGCATAAGACAGTGTTGAACCACTCAGACAACCTTTCTTGTTTTCACTCTCGACAAAAATCACGTATTCATTTGGTGCAAATCCTGGTCCATCTTGAAAGACATCTCGTATATCTTGACCATTGCTTCCCTGAGCACATCCCTGTTGTCGGCAGCAAATGGAGAATGGAAGGTTACATACAGCAAGTGAAGAGGAAGTGTACATGTGAGAAGTTAACCTGCTAGATACATTCAACCTTCTTCAAACCTCTGGAAATATGGTGGATGTTGTCAATGCGGTCAACCGGAATCCGTCAACGATATTATTCTGTGAACCCGATCACCTTACTTCCCATTTCGTGAACAGTTTCTGAGTGACTGATCTGTGTAGTTCACAGAAATTAGTCCCAACTCCAAGCTGACAACATGTTCAACACGGGAGAACCCGAACTCCCAACTACTCACAGTCTAAACAAGATATTATTTCATAAATACATTTTTCGATGCAGAAGCTGGTTTCTGAAAACTTGACTGAATGACTGAGGAATGGAATTTACGAAGCGGCAATCAAGGTGGAACAGAACACAGACACAGACACAATTTCTATCAAGCATGCCAGATCTCAAGTTGTTCTGGTTAGTGTCGAATCAAACAGTATGTGTGTGCTTTCATGAGGAGTGATGTGTTCCACAGTAATTTATCTATTGCAGATTGATATTCAATGACTCTTTTCATTCGAGACGTAATACCTTGGCCTGAAGTATTTCCAAACGAAAGTAGTCGTCAGCAAGTCTCACATCTTTAATGTGAAGTGATCGGGTTTCACTCGTCATTCTAGTGCTTATGCTGGTTGCCTTTCACTCAATGTTTGCTGGCTCACTATTTACAGTTACCAAAGAATTCGTGCCAAACATAATGTCACCGTTTGTCAGCCGTTCGATATTCCTGGGAGGTAGTTCTACAGTATGATATTGTTCTTGTCAATAAATCATATGTCAAGGCATTCTGGCTCCATCACCTGAGCCACAGGTCCTGACGTACCATAGTTATCAATAACAGAACAGTTAAACGGCATCAGGAAGTTTAACTCGACGACAGAGTGACCAATAGTTGCGTGTATCAAGCTAAGTATAATAACCAACTTGATCATTTGCAAATTTTGGTTCTGGTTTCCCCATGAATGTTGAAAAGAAAGATATCTAGATATAACATAGCTTGAGTTTTCATAGCACTGTGTATACATATTGTGGCCATGAAATAACATTAAGGTCTGTTGGTTAACTTTGTTACACGTTTCACTAAATAGCACAACATTCATCAT
The DNA here is from genome assembly GCA_944470555.2 of Heterobilharzia americana. NCBI lineage: Eukaryota > Metazoa > Platyhelminthes > Trematoda > Strigeidida > Schistosomatidae > Heterobilharzia > Heterobilharzia americana. The sequence continues at coordinate 50,066,587 of OX104130.1, read as the reverse complement.
AGAATTTTAAATTCAAACACAGTGGAGACTATGGAAATGTTCATTGAGAACAGATCTGCTTAAAAATGTTGGGTTCATTCAAGAGGGCAAGATAAATGAAAATTGAACCCCACTTTGGGTAATACTTATATTCATCTTATCTGGAGCGTAATACATGATTCAGTTCTTGCTTGTTGTTGGTACAACTGATTGCTTACTTCCACTCACCATATTATCGGAAATAGTATATATAGCATAAAACCGAAGAGCGAAAAGTTTCAGGTGTGAACTGACACGTGTCTATTTGCATTCGAAAAGTAAAAAGGCGTCCTTCATTCACTCATTTCAGTGGTGGAAATGTACACCTTACGAATACTATAGGAAAAGCAATGTTTGTTTCTACAAGATCCACTTTTATACTTATGATGGCCTAATCTGAAAAACATCAAGCACGCTGATTGGTTAATCTGCACAGTACGCACGCGTAACCAATCTTACCATTTTGTGCACGAAGACATTTCGTTTTCAGTGACCTGCAGGCAAACTACACACGATGATTTATCAAATGGACCACTGGTCATCAAGAGAAGAGTGTATTTTGAATGTTTTCCCAATGATTGTAAACACTGACTAGGGGGGAGGGGGGAGACTCACATGTTAACTTATTTCACCGTAGTCATTGAAGAATACGAGTTTCGGATCTTACTGGGTTAATTGTGCTAATTAATATAAAATTTCCCATGTCCAGATTTTCACCGCGTAACTAGTATAATGAACAAAGTCTGAATACGCACGTTAGCTGTTGATGCATTATTTGACAGATATGTTGCTGACCCTCTTAAAATAATGAACGTCGAAATATTTAGAAAAGAAACAACAAACTCCTCTCCGAATGAGGGATTTAAACCCGTGTCCATGCTCTGACGATGTGCCTCCTGGTTTCTTTTTCGGACAAAATAGCTTGATGACCAGCCACATTTTATTCTTCGACAATGAATTAAGATCAGAACATAGCAAACGAGACATACATTTACCGATGATCGACAATTCTGCACCATACAGTTTTAAAGAATATCAGTCAAGACATAACTCTCCAATTTCCAGCATATCTGACTCCAACAATGTGTGACGGATTTGTTTGGTCAGGAGAGCAGGGAGAGTTTTTAAATTATGCGCACTCACCTAGTTGAAGGGTGACAATAAACACAACACTAAAGTGACTGGCTATGTAACGACTAACTCAAACTATTTATTTAGTTTCTGCTATTTGCTTTCTCAGCATAAATACTTGCAGGTCAGCAGGTGAGGTATTCTTGCTTCGTTAATAAGTTTCACCCTTTATAACCACATGATGCTACACGCAGCTCCTCAGCTGCTTTGCACAACAAAAAGCAACAACATACAGCCAGGTGAAAAGACTTGAAATATAGTTGAAAAACCAGACAACGATTGTCACTTACCTGTTGAGCTAAAGTTTCCTATTTGGTAGATTTCTTATGCTGAATGCTCTCTCCCAAAAGTTAAGCGCCCGTTCAAATACTTCGGTCTGAGCATATGAAGAAAAAAGAGAGTTATCAGTAGACGTACAATCATGAACAGCACTATTTGTTCATGAATCTTCCAAGGTAGTGAAAGTTCCTAAGGACTGCACTGTGTACGTTTACCATAAATGTGAATCAGCCCAATTAATGAAATGATTTATGATGTCTAAAATTTGCGCTACCCTAAACATAGATACTTACATGTAATAAAAACATCATTATGCAGCATAACAGAAAGGCAGAAGAGCAGCAGGACGGAATGGAGTTCCTCCAGAAGCACTGAAAACAGACGCAGAGACATCAGCGGCGAACATGCTCACACCCACACTGCTGAAGGTTTACGATGAAAGAAGGAAGGAAAGATACCTGTCGATTGGTTGGAAGAAGGGCTACCTTGTCAAACTTCCAAAGAAGGGAGACCTATGTCCTTGCAAGAACACGGACTGGCGTGGAATCATGCTCCACTCCTGTTCACCCAGAGCAAGCAAAATATTAAAGTGCATCATACTGGAGAGACTAAAAGATGCGTTGTATCCAAAATTACGACTGGAAAAGACTGGCTGGATTAAGGAAGTACAAATCGTGTGTGCATCAAATTGCAATGCTACACTACGCATCAGCATAGAACAGAGTATAGAATGGCATTCAACTCTCCACCTCAACTTCATCAACTTTGAAAAGGCCTTCGACACCGTCGACCGAGAAGTAATTTGGCAGGCAGCTGCTTCAACACTACGGCTTTGGTCCCATAAACCTTTATGAACCTCATTCAACAGCTATATGATGCTACATGCTACATGACAAGTGATTCAAAATGGAAAGCTACTCAGAGACGCCTTTGCAGGGAAAACGGGAGTAAGACAATGTTGCTGTCTACTATCACCGATCATCTTTCTAATTGTGGTCGACTGAACTGGACTAGACTGGATCATGCAGGAAAATATGAGGGGTGAGAAGAAGGGAAAACGCTGACTGGACGGATGAAAAGAGTCTAGAAGATTTGGATTTCGCCCATGATGATTGGTGTCCAATGTGTTGTCGCACAAATTCGAAGATGTACAGGCAAAAACCAACAAGTTGACAGAAGAGGCAGGGCAGTGAAGATGGGACTTCAAGTGAACGTGGAGAAGACAAAGGTGGTGACGATACTCAACAACAACAACAACAACAACAACATCCAGAACCAATCACCATCAACGGGAGAAATGTAAAGGAAGTTGTCTCTTTCACCTACCTACCTAGCTAGCATCGTCTCAACTACAAGCGGCACAGACACAGATGAGGACGTCATTGCCAGGACTGGGAAGGCAGCCAAACAGGCCTTCATTAATTGGAAATCATTGTGAACATCTACTGCACTACACTTAACTCAGCATAAAGCGTGAACAAGATCCGGGTTTTCAACACTGGTGTCAGTCAAGTCAGTGCTTCTATGTGATAGTTGAGAGACGTGTCGCGTTACGAAAAGCATTTCCAACAAACTGCAGACATAGGTTATCAACAGCTGCCGCCCACGCTCACTCGATACTGAAGATCAGATCAGGTGGCCAGAAATGATAAGCAACAAGAAATTCACTCTGGCTGGCTGGCTGGCTGGCGACGAGCCAACCAACAATTTATCACCCAACAAATATGCAGAATAAAGTGTGGATGGACTGGATTGAGCACATATTGAGAAGACCGATTGCGGACATCACGCGACAGGCCATGGCGTCGAGTGGAATTCTAAAGGGGAAGCAAATAAGTGGGCGTCCGAGGCGAGGGTGACATGGAGGAAGTCGTAAGAGGAAGAAATGAAATGTTGTGGGCTGTCGTGGAGCCAGGTTCAAAAGACTGCATTGGGGAGAGTGAAATGGTTATGTACTCCTCAAGCCCTATGTTAAACTAGGAACCCAAGGGACAAATATTAATAATAATGACTGCCAGCATTTGGATTCGAAATGCGTTACCTAACATTCGTATCTCATATAAAGTATTGCTTCGTCCTACCAATAGTTGATTTGACAATGAAACTATTTCAAGATCTTGTTATTCGCTTTCTGAAGGTAAACCATGTCACCATTTCAAGTAGAATGAAGATCAGTTGTTTCGTGACTCAATCACTGACTTACTACTGTGTTTTGAAGTGTGTGGAAGTAACATTTTGGCAAGCATATTAATTATTATTTTTTATTGTCCCTTGGGGTAATAATGGAACATAGGGCTTCAGTAGCACATCTCCACTCCACTCTGTTCTCTGCAAACTTTTGAACCTGGTTCCACGACAGCCCAGAAACTCTTATTTACTCCTCGCACAATCTCCTCCATGTTACACTCACCTCAGACGCCCAACTCGTCGCTTTCCATCAGGGTTCCACTCGAGGGCCTGGTCTGACGCCCGACGTCCCCAGTCTGCCTTCTCAGTATATGCCCAATCCATCTCCACTTCCTTCTGCATATTTGTTCAGTGATAGATTCTTGGTTGGTTCGTCGCAAAGCCAGAGTTCCTTGTTGCCTATTCTTTCTGGCTATCTTATCTTCAGTATCGAGCAAGCGTAGGCAGTTGTTGATGAATGTCTGTAGTTTGTTGGAAATCCCTTTCTTAACGCACCAAGTCTCTGAGCCATTCAGGGGCATTGATTTGACATTGGTGTTGAAAATCAGGATCTTGTTCACGCTTTGTGGTAAGGGCAGATCTCCACACTGGCTTTAGGTTAATGAACGCCTGTTTTGCTTTTCCGATCCTGCCTGGCTTTGACGTCATTGTTTGTTCCCCCTGTATTTGAGACAGTGCTTCCTAGATAGGTGAAAGAGGTTACTTCCTTTAGGTTTCTCCCGTTGATGGTAATTGGAACTTGTTATTGTTGTTGGTTGGGTATCTTCATCACCTCTGTCTTCTCTATGTTCACTTGAAGTCACGTCTTTGCTGCCCTGCCTCTTCTGTTAGCTTGTCAGTTTTCGCCTGTAGATCTTCAAGTTTGTGTGACATTAGACACAAGTCATTGTCGGCAAAATCCAAATCGTCTAGGATCTTTTACGCAGTCCAGGGTATCGCTTTCTTCTCATTCCTCACTTTTTGTTGCACGACCTAGTCCAACACATTCGGAAAGATGATCGGCGATAGTAGACAGACTTGTTTTACTCCTGTCTTCAGTTCAAAGGCGTCTCTGAGTGGCTTTCCACTGTGGATCACCTGGCATGTGGCGTCGTCATATAGCTGTTGAATGAGGTTGATCTTTTTGACTCTCCAGGATGATGCGGCTTAATATTTTGCTTGGGTTGAACAAAGATGGAACATGATTCCGCACCAGACTTAGGTCACCCTTCTTTGGGAGTTTGACAAGGTAGGCCTTCTTCCAATCAATAGGCAGATACCTTTCCTTCATCTTTCCAAACCTTCTGAAATAGTTATGTGAGCATGTCCGCCGCTGTTGTCTCTGTGTCTATTTCCAGTGCTTCTGGAGGAATTCCATCTGGTCTTGCTGCTTTCACGGATTTCAGCAACCTTTTGGCGTTCAGAACTTCTATTTCGTCTGAGGGTTTATGTTCACTGACAGTTCTGTGGTTGGATTGGTGGTGGTATTTCTGGACGAGTTGTCGGTGGTGGTGGTAGATCAATAGTTTTTCAAATGGTCAGCCCATTGTTTCCTTTGTTTCTCTTCTTTCGTAACTATGTTTCCTTCACTATCTTTCATCGGCTTCATCTGTGTTAATCTTTTCCCTACCAGATAGTAACTTGGTCATTTGGTACAATGTTCTTAGGTCTCTCCTACCAGCAGCCTGTTCTGCTTCATCTGCCAGAGTGTCGTAGAAGTGTCTTTTGTCTTTGCGTGCACTCTTCTTCACTTCTTTGTCAAGTGTTTTATAAATTGTACTCAGTTCCTCTTCTCGTAGTTCATCCTTGCACTGGTTCATCTTCTGCTTCACCATCCTCCTCTCCTCTATCAGCTTCCAGGTAGAGATCCGTCGAGATCCATTCCTTATCTTCTTTCTTCTTCCTTCCTAATACGGTTATGTAGGTTTCTTTCCACATATCTTTCAAAGAGTCACAGTGCTCATCCACACAGGTTTCTTCAGGGATGATGCTCAATGTCCCCAATTTTTTTTCTGATGGCTGACGTGAAGATGACCTTTGTAGTTTCGTCCTTCAACTTCTCTTCTGGGTGTTGAACTTGAACGGTGGTCTATCATCAACTTCCGTGAGGGATTTCAACTTGATTTTGCAGGTAGGTTCCTTGCACCAGATAGTGAGTGTTGTGAGCCTACATCTGCTCCTCTCCTTGACCTTATGTCAAGTAGGCTGCGTCTCCACTTTCTTCACATTGACATGAAGTCGATCTGACTTTTAGTGTGTCCTGGTGTCTGGTGAAATCCATGTCTCTCGCTTTGTGGATATCCTTGTGCTTGGACACACTGCCTCCAATCACCAAATCGTTGAATACACAGAATTCTGCAAACAGTTCTCCATTCTCGTTCATCACCTCACCGAGCGCTTCTCAACTCATGGTTGGTTTTCTTCCTGTGTTGTCCTCTCCCAGTTTGGCATTCATGTCACCCCACCCATTAGAATGAGTTTTGATGTCGCCAACTGAGGTCTTGTCCAGTGTTAACTGAAGTTGTCTGCAGAATTCCTCCTTCTTCTCTTCATCTGCATTATTTGTTGGCGCATAGCATTGAATGATTGTGACTTTGCTTCCTTTTGAGTTGAACCTTGCTGTCATGATCCTGGAGGAGATTGGTTCCCACTGCATGAGAGCCTTCGATGCTCTTGTGAGGGGGACATCATGATAGCCACTCCAAGACTCAGTGTGCTCGTGATTGTCGTCTGGGTGACAATGTTGGAGTAGATTATTGACTCTCCAGTTGACAGTTTGGAGAGTCCACTTCCATTCCACCTGCTTTTGCAGATTCCTAGCACTTCTATCCTATATCTTCTCCCTTCTTTTGCAATCTGGTCATCCTTGCTAGGTTCAAACATTGTTCGGAAAATCCATATCCCTATGCTTACTTTTGCTGCCATCCAGTGAGAGGAGACATACCAGCTAATTGGCTTCCCGAAGGCTTTCGCCAACCGGCGTCATTTCGTCTCTCCGATTCCAGCGAGGAATAAGTTTATTTTTATTTTTTATATTTTCTCCAAGTTTCTTTAGCGATCGGATTGGTTTTACGGGGTAGGGTTGCTACCCGTGTGCCCAACCTTCCATCTTTACCCGGGCTTAGGACCGGCTAGTAACTAATGAACTAGGTGAGGTTTTGAGACAACTTATGTCTTCTTATTGTTTTGTCGAAGTTTATAAAGGGGACTTATTGTTTTGAAACTGGAATGGATCACTGTATGTCAATATGGGTAGAGCTCAGGAGTAAAAAACATAGACACATATCTTCTCTTCACGTAGATTCTCGTTATGGATTCTCACTGTTATTTTAAGCACAAACTTCACGTAAGTATGTGTTAATTCAAAAGAGTGCAGGTTTTGTCCGTGTAAATCAATTGAGCCAAAGTGTCTACTGAAGACTTTTCATAACATTTACTTCAAACACTTTCATTTTCGAAAGCTTGCTGATTTTTTTTCCCCTATAAAAGTCATTATTAGGTGAGTACTAACCAGTCTAAGAATGTTTAATAGCAGACTGAATGGTTCAATTACAAAGTTTTCAGCTTAAGCATTTAACGATGCAGATTCGGATTTCCAAGCGATAAATACAAAATAAAAATAAGTGTGTGGTCTCCTCTGTAAAAACTTAATATCTGGTCCCGTTACTGCAGATTACTAAGGTTTCTCCGTAGTACCTAGGCTTTTGGTCTTTTTTGTATTCTTTTATCGGAACAGGCCTCATCTAAGAAGCGTCTGGTTAATCTTACTGGCAACGTAAGATTTGAAGCAGTTAGTACCTTTGATGAATTTCCATAGTGGAATTAGAAGTTTATCTGAACAATATGGTGTATTCAGACAATGTAACCATACACTTACCTGTCAAGTCGATTTATATTAAACCAAAGAGAAGGAAGAAAAATACAACAATTAAGATAACAGGGGATTAAAATTAAGAAAGATGAGAACAAAAAGAAAGAGTGACGTAGTTTATCTTAAACTTGATAAGAAAGCAAAGTTTACTAAGGTAGGTGTAGTATGAGAACAAATTGTTTCTGTACATATAAAGGTGGTTTCATTTTCTGTTTGGCAAAAGTAATACCTATATGTACGATAAATGAACAGTTTCAACTCAGTTATTTTATATCCCATAAAGTTGGTATTTTGCAATGGGCCATTGCTAGGCCTTTAACCTTTCTGATAAATTTTGAGGAGACTTCAATGAGTGGTAAGAAATGTACAATTCATCTGTCAATATACTATAGTAAGTATAGTGATTACACATTTTTATTCGCAATTGCATTTAAACATGCTTTCTATATCGAAATCTTCCTAAAAAGTATATCAAAAAGTTAGATTTATGATGAGACATGACCGGGAAAACAACTCCCACTTCATCTCATAGTTCATTAGAACAGAGACGGCTATTAGCAAAATTATATTAATTCGAAAGGTTGCCTTTTCTAGTTATCTAACTGACAATAAAAATTATGGCGATGTTCAGAAATCACTTAAAGTAATCAATCAACAGGAAGACTCAAAGTTGTTGAGTCTCACTGAAGTGGTGCCATTTAGACCTAATAATATTCGATAGTTTTCTCTAGCTTGATAGTTGTATGGTAGTGATTGGCTATGAACTAACATTTATCTACCCTCTCTTTTGTGCATTCCAAGTTAACGAGTTTACCACCTGATTTATAGTCATTTTATCAGCTACTGTAAAGTACTGAACTTTTGCATTTCTTACGTAAAATGGGGTTGATTCCTTCTTTATAATTGGCCTTCTTTAGAAGCATAATTGCGTGTTTATAGTTTTGGATTACGTAACAACATTGTTATCCTTTTTCGAGAACCTCGTTCTTTGTGAAACTGATTAAAGTATGCTAACAACTAATGTGTATTTCGACTTATTTTCTTCTAAGCAGTTGATGAGAAACTCTGGGACGAGATCACCTTCGGATCAAAATACTGAAATGTGGGATTTATCTATGCAGTAGCTTGGGTGACAAAAAAAGAAATACATGCATACCTATTTCAGTAAACATGCAGTACACCACTGACTTCTCGAGGAGCGGACCAACTTTCTCTCAAAAAACTTTACGCTACTCCCTTATTTTAAAGTAGTTCAAGTTTCAAACTGGAATTTCCCAGTAAATTCAGAACATGTATGTTGAAATAAGTTTGAAGGTATCCTGGCAACAATGGACTGGATGGTTTGAAAAAAAACTTGGGCACCGAGTTAGTATGATTCATTGTATAGGATGTATTTTTACTTGTGTAATCCCGGCGTAGTATATTAGAACAAATAACAAAATAAACAAATAATTTGTATTATTCCTGAACGTTTCGATCTTGCTAGGAAGATCCTTTTCAAGAGTATGAATCTGACACTAAGTTTTCAGGTTAATATTCAAGTTTTGGTACACAAACTGGTAACCTTTACAATCATCCAATTACATAGTGATATGGAGCAAAGATCAATGTAATACATGTGAGTGAATAAGCAACTCGGTCAGAGAGGTTTTTCCGTTGTGTGAGTAAGGTGGAACAAAAATAGGGTGGGGAAAAGTTTTTTATTTCGTCTATGAAAAGTACAATGGGTTTGTGAGACATCAAGGGTGAGAAAGAATAGATTACTAGTTTGGAAGGATGAATATTTGAAGATGAGACAATATATCTTAAATAAATAATAATAATGATAACCATAAATGTACTTTTGATAACACTTGAAGTATGAATGGTAACAAAATGGATTATGTTATGGTTCATCGAATGTATATGACTCAGAGAGTAGTGTAAAATTGATGAAAATAGTAGATCAATGAGGTGTATGCAATAGGACTAGACAATCTACCCTCACTTCAGATATTATTTATAACTGCCTAGGCGAGTCATTAATGTTTGCCATATTAGTGGGATGTCTAACCCATCTTTTCTGTTGACCGAAGAAGGATATGAGCAGATGTGCAAAGCTTCTGCAATGGTCCGCTCTTTGTGAGAGAGAAAACCCTTCTGCAGAACTTTTGTCTGTTCGAATGATATTTTATGACCTGAATATAGGTCATGAGCTGCGATAGCAGAGCTTTTTTCAAGTTTTTCTAGATCATAGGAATTTTTCGGTGGTTTTTTGGAACTTCTACCGTGTTCGGCTAGACGTGTTAGTACTTGATGTGATGTCTCTCCAATATATGTGGCATCGCATTCATTGCAGTCTACCTTATAAACACAGTTTTGTTGTTCCAAATGAGGAATCGGATCTTTTAATTTACACAGGCTCATGCATTGGAAACTAAATTAAACGTTCCAAAGGTCTGTTGACGAGATCGCAAAGGATACCAAATAAAGTGGAATCTCAGCAAGGAGATAGGCGGCTTGTTCGGGAAGTCTTAAGACAAAATAACTATCCAGTGAAACTATTAAAGAGGATCGAAAAATGTTTATCGAATAAAAATATGAAAAAGTCAAGCCATTAAGTTTGGATAAGTACTACACTACCTCCTTATCGAACATCCACCTCAGGGAAATAAGAGGTATCCTTAACCGTTACAACATTAGAGTATTCTTCAAGGTGACGAATACATTACACTCACCTGTGTAAATTAAAAGATCCGATTCCTCATTTGGAACAACAAAACTGTGTTTATAAGGTAGACTGCAATGAATGCGATGCCACATATATTGGAGAGACATCACATCAAGTACTAACACGTCTAGCCGAACACGGTAGAAGTTCCAAAAAACCACCGAAAAATTCCTATGATCTAGAAAAACTTGAAAAAAGCTCTGCTATCGCAGCTCATGACCTATATTCAGGTCATAAAATATCATTCGAACAGACAAAAGTTCTGCAGAAGGGTTTTCTCTCTCACAAAGAGCGGACCATTGCAGAAGCTTTGCACATCTGCTCATATCCTTCTTCGGTCAACAGAAAAGATGGGTTAGACATCCCACTAATATGGCAAACATTAATGACTCGCCTAGGCAGTTATAAATAATATCTGAAGTGAGGGTAGATTGTCTAGTCCTATTGCATACACCTCATTGATCTACTATTTTCATCAATTTTACACTACTCTCTGAGTCATATACATTCGATGAACCATAACATAATCCATTTTGTTACCATTCATACTTCAAGTGTTATCAAAAGTACATTTATGGTTATCATTATTATTATTTATTTAAGATATATTGTCTCATCTTCAAATATTCATCCTTCCAAACTAGTAATCTATTCTTTCTCACCCTTGATGTCTCACAAACCCATTGTACTTTTCATAGACGAAATAAAAAACTTTTCCCCACCCTATTTTTGTTCCACCTTACTCACACAACGGAAAAACCTCTCTGACCGAGTTGCTTATTCACTCACATGTATTACATTGATCTTTGCTCCATATCACTATGTAATTGGATGATTGTAAAGGTTACCAGTTTGTGTACCAAAACTTGAATATTAACCTGAAAACTTAGTGTCAGATTCATACTCTTGAAAAGGATCTTCCTAGCAAGATCGAAACGTTCAGGAATAATACAAATTATTTGTTTATTTTGTTATTTGTTCTAATATACTACGCCGGGATTACACAAGTAAAAATACATCCTATACAATGAATCATACTAACTCGGTGCCCAAGTTTTTTTTCAAACCATCCAGTCCATTGTTGCCAGGATACCTTCAAACTTATTTCAACATACATGTTCTGAATTTACTGGGAAATTCCAGTTTGAAACTTGAACTACTTTAAAATAAGGGAGTAGCGTAAAGTTTTTTGAGAGAAAGTTGGTCCGCTCCTCGAGAAGTCAGTGGTGTACTGCATGTTTACTGAAATAGGTATGCATGTATTTCTTTTTTTGTCACCCAAGCTACTGCATAGATAAATCCCACATTTCAGTATTTTGATCCGAAGGTGATCTCGTCCCAGAGTTTCTCATCAACTGCTTAGAAGAAAATAAGTCGAAATACACATTAGTTGTTAGCATACTTTAATCAGTTTCACAAAGAACGAGGTTCTCGAAAAAGGATAACAATGTTGTTACGTAATCCAAAACTATAAACACGCAATTATGCTTCTAAAGAAGGCCAATTATAAAGAAGGAATCAACCCCATTTTACGTAAGAAATGCAAAAGTTCAGTACTTTACAGTAGCTGATAAAATGACTATAAATCAGGTGGTAAACTCGTTAACTTGGAATGCACAAAAGAGAGGGTAGATAAATGTTAGTTCATAGCCAATCACTACCATACAACTATCAAGCTAGAGAAAACTATCGAATATTATTAGGTCTAAATGGCACCACTTCAGTGAGACTCAACAACTTTGAGTCTTCCTGTTGATTGATTACTTTAAGTGATTTCTGAACATCGCCATAATTTTTATTGTCAGTTAGATAACTAGAAAAGGCAACCTTTCGAATTAATATAATTTTGCTAATAGCCGTCTCTGTTCTAATGAACTATGAGATGAAGTGGGAGTTGTTTTCCCGGTCATGTCTCATCATAAATCTAACTTTTTGATATACTTTTTAGGAAGATTTCGATATAGAAAGCATGTTTAAATGCAATTGCGAATAAAAATGTGTAATCACTATACTTACTATAGTATATTGACAGATGAATTGTACATTTCTTACCACTCATTGAAGTCTCCTCAAAATTTATCAGAAAGGTTAAAGGCCTAGCAATGGCCCATTGCAAAATACCAACTTTATGGGATATAAAATAACTGAGTTGAAACTGTTCATTTATCGTACATATAGGTATTACTTTTGCCAAACAGAAAATGAAACCACCTTTATATGTACAGAAACAATTTGTTCTCATACTACACCTACCTTAGTAAACTTTGCTTTCTTATCAAGTTTAAGATAAACTACGTCACTCTTTCTTTTTGTTCTCATCTTTCTTAATTTTAATCCCCTGTTATCTTAATTGTTGTATTTTTCTTCCTTCTCTTTGGTTTAATATAAATCGACTTGACAGGTAAGTGTATGGTTACATTGTCTGAATACACCATATTGTTCAGATAAACTTCTAATTCCACTATGGAAATTCATCAAAGGTACTAACTGCTTCAAATCTTACGTTGCCAGTAAGATTAACCAGACGCTTCTTAGATGAGGCCTGTTCCGATAAAAGAATACAAAAAAGACCAAAAGCCTAGGTACTACGGAGAAACCTTAGTAATCTGCAGTAACGGGACCAGATATTAAGTTTTTACAGAGGAGACCACACACTTATTTTTATTTTGTATTTATCGCTTGGAAATCCGAATCTGCATCGTTAAATGCTTAAGCTGAAAACTTTGTAATTGAACCATTCAGTCTGCTATTAAACATTCTTAGACTGGTTAGTACTCACCTAATAATGACTTTTAAAGGGGAAAAAAAATCAGCAAGCTTTCGAAAATGAAAGTGTTTGAAGTAAATGTTATGAAAAGTCTTCAGTAGACACTTTGGCTCAATTGATTTACACGGACAAAACCTGCACTCTTTTGAATTAACACATACTTACGTGAAGTTTGTGCTTAAAATAACAGTGAGAATCCATAACGAGAATCTACGTGAAGAGAAGATATGTGTCTATGTTTTTTACTCCTGAGCTCTACCCATATTGACATACAGTGATCCATTCCAGTTTCAAAACAATAAGTCCCCTTTATAAACTTCGACAAAACAATAAGAAGACATAAGTTGTCTCAAAACCTCACCTAGTTCATTAGTTACTAGCCGGTCCTAAGCCCGGGTAAAGATGGAAGGTTGGGCACACGGGTAGCAACCCTACCCCGTAAAACCAATCCGATCGCTAAAGAAACTTGGAGAAAATATAAAAAATAAAAATAAACTTATTCCTCGCTGGAATCGGAGAGACGAAATGACGCCGGTTGGCGAAAGCCTTCGGGAAGCCAATTAGCTGGTATGTCTCCTCTCACTGGATGGCAGCAAAAGTAAGCATAGGGATATGGATTTTCCGAACAATGTTTGAACCTAGCAAGGATGACCAGATTGCAAAAGAAGGGAGAAGATATAGGATAGAAGTGCTAGGAATCTGCAAAAGCAGGTGGAATGGAAGTGGACTCTCCAAACTGTCAACTGGAGAGTCAATAATCTACTCCAACATTGTCACCCAGACGACAATCACGAGCACACTGAGTCTTGGAGTGGCTATCATGATGTCCCCCTCACAAGAGCATCGAAGGCTCTCATGCAGTGGGAACCAATCTCCTCCAGGATCATGACAGCAAGGTTCAACTCAAAAGGAAGCAAAGTCACAATCATTCAATGCTATGCGCCAACAAATAATGCAGATGAAGAGAAGAAGGAGGAATTCTGCAGACAACTTCAGTTAACACTGGACAAGACCTCAGTTGGCGACATCAAAACTCATTCTAATGGGTGGGGTGACATGAATGCCAAACTGGGAGAGGACAACACAGGAAGAAACCAACCATGAGTTGAGAAGCGCTCGGTGAGGTGATGAACGAGAATGGAGAACTGTTTGCAGAATTCTGTGTATTCAACGATTTGGTGATTGGAGGCAGTGTGTCCAAGCACAAGGATATCCACAAAGCGAGAGACATGGATTTCACCAGACACCAGGACACACTAAAAGTCAGATCGACTTCATGTCAATGTGAAGAAAGTGGAGACGCAGCCTACTTGACATAAGGTCAAGGAGAGGAGCAGATGTAGGCTCACAACACTCACTATCTGGTGCAAGGAACCTACCTGCAAAATCAAGTTGAAATCCCTCACGGAAGTTGATGATAGACCACCGTTCAAGTTCAACACCCAGAAGAGAAGTTGAAGGACGAAACTACAAAGGTCATCTTCACGTCAGCCATCAGAAAAAAAATTGGGGACATTGAGCATCATCCCTGAAGAAACCTGTGTGGATGAGCACTGTGACTCTTTGAAAGATATGTGGAAAGAAACCTACATAACCGTATTAGGAAGGAAGAAGAAAGAAGATAAGGAATGGATCTCGACGGATCTCTACCTGGAAGCTGATAGAGGAGAGGAGGATGGTGAAGCAGAAGATGAACCAGTGCAAGGATGAACTACGAGAAGAGGAACTGAGTACAATTTATAAAACACTTGACAAAGAAGTGAAGAAGAGTGCACGCAAAGACAAAAGACACTTCTACGACACTCTGGCAGATGAAGCAGAACAGGCTGCTGGTAGGAGAGACCTAAGAACATTGTACCAAATGACCAAGTTACTATCTGGTAGGGAAAAGATTAACACAGATGAAGCCGATGAAAGATAGTGAAGGAAACATAGTTACGAAAGAAGAGAAACAAAGGAAACAATGGGCTGACCATTTGAAAAACTATTGAATCTACCACCACCACCGACAACTCGTCCAGAAATACCACCACCAATCCAACCACAGAACTGTCAGTGAACATAAACCCTCAGACGAAATAGAAGTTCTGAACGCCAAAAGGTTGCTGAAATCCGTGAAAGCAGCAAGACCAGATGGAATTCCTCCAGAAGCACTGGAAATAGACACAGAGACAACAGCGGCGGACATGCTCACATAACTATTTCAGAAGGTTTGGAAAGAATGAAGGAAAGGTATCTGCCTATTGATTGGAAGAAGGCCTACCTTGTCAAACTCCCAAAGAAGGGTGACCTAAGTCTGGTGCGGAATCATGTTCCATCTTTGTTCAACCCAAGCAAAATATTAAGCCGCATCATCCTGGAGAGTCAAAAAGATGTGCTGTATTTAAAACTACGACCGGATAGGGCTGGCTGGATTCAGGAAGAATGAATCATGTATGGATCAAATTGCAATGCTACGCTTCGCATCATCATAGAACACAGCATAGAATAGCAGTCAAATCTTCACCTCAAATTCATCCGCTTTGAAAAGGCCTTCGACAGCGTTGACCGAGAAGTAATTTTAGTGTCATAAACCTCTGTCAACCTCATTCAACAACTAGATGATGACGCTATATGCCAAGTGATTCACAATTGAAAGCACAGTGACGTCTTTGAAGTTTGGAGAGGAATAAGACAAGGCTGCCTACTACCACCTATGATCTTCATGGTTGTGATCGACTGGATTATTCAAAAGCTTTTAAGAACCGAAAAAACTCCTTACGTTTTTTGACCGATGAAAAGAGCATAGAAGATTTGGATTTCGCCTATGATTTATGTCTAATGTCGCACAAACTCGAAGATCTACAGGCGAAAACAAACAAGTTGGCAGAAGAGGCGACGCTGCTAAGACTTAACTTCCTTCAGGTGAACGTATAGAAGACTGGTGTCATGAAGATACTCAACTAACAACAACAAGCACCAATCACCATTAACTGTGAAGTCTAAAGGAAGTAATATCTTCCACCTACCTAGGCAGCATCGTTTCAACTACAGGCAGTGGCACAGATGAGGACGTCAAAGCCAGGATCGGAAAAACAGTATGACACGCTTTCATTAACCTGAAATCAGTGTAGAGATCTACTGCACTCCACTCAGCATAAAGCCTGAACAAGATCCCGATTTTCAACACTAATACTAGTGTTACGTCAGTGCTTTTCTGTGATGGTTGAGAGACTTGGTGGTGCGTTACGAAAAGCATTTCCAGCAAACTACAGGCATACGTCATCAACAGCTCTCATCTACACTCACTCAATACTGAAGATCAGATCAGATGACCAGAATAATAAGAATAAGCAACAAGGCACTTTGGGAACGAACCAACGAAGAACCCATCGCCCAACAAATATGCAGAAGAAACTGGATATGGATTGGATTGGGCATAAACTGAGAAGACCGATTGGGGACATCGCGCGCGGTCACAGTTCCCTCTATCTACCAATTCAAATGTACATGTGGTGGCACATACATAGGGAGGACTCATATATACATGCAAGTAAGGGCCTCAAAACATACTCTAAAGTGGCTTCTGTATCAAATTAAATCCCCTGAACCCATTAACATTGGTGACAGACTTCCAAGTTCTTTGATCACCAAACATATCGTTTAGGCAGGTTACAGGACTGATGTGGCTACTTCAAAAGTCGTGGGACGAAAACAGGAAAAGTGAAGCGGCAGTGAAATTCAGTGTGAAAGCTGAGATGAAAACATTGTATAGGTGGATCTGCGCCATTGAGACAGATTCCAAGCCATATTGCCTAGAGTATACAACTACCGATTTCGGTTTCAAGCGGACGCGAACTGCAAAGTGGGGTCAGACCAACAGTTAAAAACTCCATGCACTGATGTCGTGTTTTGGTTTGGCTGCCTCCAACGATTTTGCAGCAGTATTCTTCTTCATCTAGCATTACATGACTGGACAGACGGTGGCTAAAGATGGTTAAGACATGTTCAAGCCACTGCAGTTGGTATAGATTCACAGCCTCATCAAGTGACTTACCTGTTCTCTCTAAATCTGTACCCTGACTTCTATGTTACCAGGTGTGGTGATATTATGAGACAAGACCTATGTTACGAAGGCAACGGTGGTCAAAAGTTTGCAGCCCTCTCATGTCTTCTACCTTTAATTGCCATATTTAACAGCCGTAAAGTATAATGCACTGAGCTGCAGCACGGTACACCCTGCCTTTAATGGACAGTTGGACATACCACCAGCGCAACAGATGGGGTAAATTGGCAAAAGCAAGTCGAACCCTTGGTATCTTTGCAGACACTTCGATGATCATTGACACACCTAGGCTGACCTTACTTTCTAGATAAGTGAATTGACCAACACGTTTAGCCACTTCAATCTATGCTGTTATTTGAGGGACCAAGTGAGATCAGTCCTAGAACACCAGACTGCAAGAGAGTGGTGAGGAGCACATCCTAAACACTCTCAAACTGAAACTTAGGGTGTTCAGAAGACTGTATTCTGTCAGCATCATTGCCTGTTAGGACCGATTCATCTGCATACTTTAGATTTGCTGAGAAGTCTACTGTGACAGAATCAATCACTGTAAATCGGCCAATGAACGGAAGATCTCCATAAGCACGCCCATGATAAAGTCGAACAAGAATAAAAATAAGAATGAGAACACCCTCGATGTTAACCACTCAAGGTACACAACTCACCTGACACCTGAAGATAACCTCTGATACGCTCATGGGTATCCGAATACAAGGCTTTCAGCAGGGTGACACACGCACCTGCCACCCTTTCCACTGAGACACACTGCCATAAGACTTGATCAACGTGGTTAAATCCCGACTTCAGGTCCAAAAACACAGTGTTGAACGCGTGTATGCGCGCTTGCGTTCTCTAACCTGGTGGTAGGCAAAATTCTTGTCGATAAGCTTACGACCGGGTCTGACACCTGCCTGGTTTTACTGGGTTTACTGGTTCTGAGCTCCTCTTGGGCGTTTACTCTTTTTAGGGATTCCCCTCTGGTAATCGCAGGAAGACGTTTTTGCTCTCCTGGAAACTGGGACCGCTAGTGATTGAAGGCATTCAGAGATATCATATTGATTCCTATACGCTGGCTAACAGTTTCGTATGATTCAACCAATAATCCTCAGCCACGGTCCTAAAATGCCTCCAGTACTAGGTCATCTGGCTCTGTCATTTTACAGTTTTTCAACCCCAGAATGAGTTGAACTGTCTGTCTCTGTGCTCTGCTGAAGATACTACTGGCTAGCCGGCAAAAGAATAGTGACTGGGGACTAACTGAACTATTCTTCTGGGTATTTGACCCCTGTTCCAATCGTTTTCTCTGCAGGCGAATCGCATGACTATCCTTCTTCGCTGTAATCACACTGACCACTAACGTTTTCATTCCAGTTCATGCGTTCAGTCTAATAATTGTCTGCTATCTATCCCGTAACCCTGTTTTGTATCTCTTAAACATTCGCTACCCATCACTGCTCACAGTCGTTGCGTAGGCTCTGTTGTTCATTGCTATCGGAGTGTGTAGGAATGCTCTAACTTGCATCTATAAATTCAAAAACAGTCACTATAATCCACTGACTTTTTCTAACCTGTTGCTCAGCAGGTTCTGTTTTATTCTTAACAAAACCCGGTTTATGTCTCTTCGAGACAAATGTGCCTGTAGGTCTTTTCATGTTTAGGATGGCTGCATATAATAAATTGTATCTTCAATGTATTTTGAGTAGAAAACTACCTCGTTGACCATGTGATTCAGCTCCATCTGTTCTACTTTCTCATAGTTACTGATGTCTATTTGAAACAATCCGATACCCGATATAAGTTTGTTGACTTAACCGCATAAATGTTGTTGATTTGGAATTGAGTAATTTCCCTTCCAATCAATGTTATCTATTTCAATTCTTCTTTTGACGTTAAAAGGGGTTAGGGACGCTGATCTAAAATATTTATTATAAATAAAGCCAGAGACTTCAGAGAGATTTTTAAGACTCTTGATATTTTCGCAATTTGGAAAATATCTTCTAAATTGAAACGGACAGATTTTCTTGTTAGGTTTCTAACTATTTTGTCATCCAGCCAGACAGTTTGGTCATACTGGGACGTTATTTTCACTTACCTTCATTAAGCCATACATATATGTTAAAAAAGATGCTTAATGTGTCACTTAGTGGCAAATTAAGATGTTAATTAGCTTCATTTCTACGAATGTTCTTTGATTTTTCCCATAATTTTCTTTTTCGTTGGCTTAGATATCTATTTTTTTGCATTTCATTTAAATTTGTCGGCACTTTTTACTTCATTAGTCAGAAATTTAAGTTATAGAATTGCACAAGAGTTGGAAAAATTGGTGAAATGAAAGTAAGAGTAGGGAACATTGTATGGGATGCCCACTAATATGAAATGGGGAAACCAACCAAGTTGAAGCTAACGCCCCTTTAGTACCTCAATTTTCATTTTCCCATCTTCTGCTTTGATTCTATGAAACACTAGGAATCGTGTTAGTTCTGAGTTAGTTTCATTTTCCCAGAGTGACCCGGGGTATCAAAACTCAGTTCAGTAGAATAATATCTTCCACTAAGCATCTTGGTAAGAGGTTTAAAAAAGTGTATACTCAATGAGTCAATTATTTTATAAAATACTAAGTTTAGCCGGAGACTTCAAGAAACATGTAGAAAGGTCCATCTGAGAATAATAATAAATAAAGACCGTTTCTAAAATGTCAGCGTAAGGAATTAATACAGGTGATCACTTATTGCAAGTATACAATCACATTTCTACGCAACTAGTGGCAACCTTCGATAAATATCACTTGTTTTAAAGTATCTGTTATTCAGCGAACATAGGAGGCAGATACTCACATCAAAGGTAGAAGCGTAAAGTGTTTTCACTACATATTGTGCTTTTAGCCGTATGATTTAATATATTCAGAAAAGGAGCATCTTAGACTAAGTGAAGTGCACAAATTTCTTTTCAGCAGTATGACTGTGAACTAAATAAATCAAAGAAACGAAGTTTTGTTGAACTGAACAAATATTTTTTAATCCTAACTTTGTATAAGCAACAGACAAAGTAAAATGACAGCTATCTGTAGAAAACGTACGTTGCTAAATCAGTAACAACTCAACTGTTGATAGTACAGTAGTATTCCAGAAATTTTAGCAAATTAACAAAACCTGGTAAACTAAGTTAGGGATGGCGCGAATGCATTTCATTTTCATTACCACTGTAGTGGGTGCTACTGATGCGAAGTGTACAATACTTCATCACTACTGTATAAGATGTCGTAATAAACATTCTGTCCTGCATCTCAGTCTTGTCGTTTCTTACAACTGGTTTCATTCCCAGGACCAATTGTCAGAAAAATCAAGACTGAGATGCAGGATAGAATGTTTATTACGACATCTTGCACAGTAGTAATGAAATATTGTACACTTCCCATCAAAATAGTCATTTGCACAATATATTTCATTTCCTCTTCTGCTTTTATCTCGATTTGCTCTGAATACGCTCAAATTGTCTCTTGCATCCGTCTGAGCAGAATATCTACGCATAGCTGATAACTACCCATGACTTCTTCGGATCTCTCAACATATACTACTTATATCCATACTTATCAGTAGCACCCACTACAGTGGCGCTTAGAACGTTGCTGAGGGATCGAGCGAAAGCGGCATATGATGGCGTGGAACTCGTGGATGGGAAGGAGACTTGACAGAGGATGTTCGATCGACTGGAGGCGGAGATTGACGGCCCAGCAAACAGGGAGCTGGCGATGCAGCAGTTCCGGAGCACGAGACTTTGAATAGACATAAACCAGCTGTTATTGGCTATGAAGTTGGCAAAACTACTCAAACGAGGACTTCTCACTTTGGATGAGGACTCTCAGGCACAGTTGTTGGCAGCACAGTTCACCAAAAGTGGTTTGAATGCCATCATTCGGCAGCTACAACTAGTGAACTCAGCCCAACCCATGAATACTAGTGAACTGGTGAAGGTGACCAGGCAGCCGGTGAGTACAGCAGTAGCTGCGATGGAGTCACCAAACCATTTCATGTTCAATTGGAGCTTTGAAAAGAAAATTAAAACATAGGAAGGGATTACTACTATTTCGGTATGCCTACTAATCATAACAATTTGAGCAAATAAGTTTGATAATAAATTGGTTATTTATTGTAAGCAGATGTACTGAAATAAACGAATTTGAAGTCAGAATAAGAAAACGAAATCATTAGGATGGGAATTTTTCAATAGCTTTTCACTCATATGCCAACAAGCAAGGTTGTGAACCTTAGGATAAGAAATTCAGTAAAGTAAAATGAACCTGGAATTCTCTACACATTTGTTCTATTGCGAATTTCAGAGACGTAAACTTGATATAACACGTTAACTCAGTATTTAAGAATCACAGTGGTGAGGAAGTTTGATCTTTTCATTCACAAATTCTTGCTTATATGAACAAAAAATAGGTGTAGACTCTTTTTCCAGTCTTTTGCATGAAGCTTTTACGAGCGAGGTATATAAAAATGGTTGCGACATGAATAATATATATATATCGTTTACCGAATATGATTTTATTGTTATTCTGACTAGTCTAACCTTACATTTTACCAGAGGAAAAGCTAATTGAATGCTGTTTAGGTTATTTATATTTCCTACTGACTGTGTCTTCAGTAGTTTCAATACGTCTTGAGTTGGAATACATGAAAACTAACTAGCGGTGAGAATCATATTTTGGTGTTAATCTGTTATTGATATGAAACTTGTTAAGCTTATTGAAAAGTTTTTAAGGGTGACTTAAAGGGTCACCCTGGCATAGATAGATATAATCAATAAGACTTCTATATTTTATGCAAACCTGCCTTTCCAGCCAAGATGGAAAAACCTAACTGGTTATTTCTATTGTTGCTAGAGTGGCCTTTAAAGTCACTCGTTTTTACAGGTGATGGTTTTGGATACTAGATATTTTTGGGTTCATATTACGTTACGCATAGAGGCACCAAGCTATTCTCTCCAGTTTTACCACTTAATCGAGTTTTATAGTCAAACCCACTTGGAATCCTGATAGGTAGATCCAGATCGTAAACACTTTGATCATATAAGCCTTTTTTCATTAAGATATCTACATGAACCACACAAACGAAATAAAGAAATCCGTTTAACTAAAGAAGTTTTTTTAAGCAACAAAGTCTTTTACTACTGAAAGTATTACGATCATTGGAGTTTGTTATGATCATTCAAATGATGAGTGAATTATAAATGTTCGATTGTCACCCTTTTTATTAAAAGGGGATGTATCTTATAAGGTTAGGTCATTGATTTCCACTCTAGATGCTATGATTCCGTGAATTCTTTGTCGAAACTGGAATTTGACTTATTGGGCTTCGTGTTGATGCAGCTAAGATCGCGGAAAATGAATTACCCACACTGATTTTTAGCAATATCTCAAGAATTTTATCTTAACCCACCCGGATGTGACGCAGTTATATTGACATATGAGAGTGAATGCGTTGTTCAGACCCGTATCGCCTGCAACAATAATGCTAGCTAATTCTGACAGTTTGTACATTCATTAATTTAAATGCATCACTGACTATCTGCCTCATAATAATATACATGCCAATGGCGTAGCATGTTTTATGAAAGTAGGCATTTTCATTTTTCTTGATTTTTGCTTTATCAATTGTAAAGCAATATTTTATGATAGGTTTATTGAACAGAACAATCATCATTTCAGACATAATGCTTAAGGTCATGCATCATTTCTATGTGCATTGTTACGTGCATACGATATGTATCTGCGTAGGAATCAGAAATATAGGCCAACAAAGTCAATTCAGCCACAGAGCAGGCAGAAGAACAGAGAAATGGAAATGAAATGGAAACAGAAACGTCTAAATTGATGAGTGGATAAAATATAGACCTGTCAGAGATTACTGACCTATACCTTTAATAACACTGTAGGGTGCATAACCATGGTTAATGAAATATGTAGATGCACTGAGACTGACTCAAAAAGGGTTTCCAGGCACTTATTATGGTTATCATTCTAACACCGTCGATGAAATCTATGTTTCTACACAGCTCAGAGCGACAGTTAGAGACATCATGAACAGATGTTGCCTTTTATTGTGAGCACTTTTAAACTTTTCTTAGCCTATTTTTTGTCTGCGAACATTGTGCGTCAAAAGTGACACTGATTTGTCATGCACAATCCGTCTCAGTCGATGAAGGTTCGCAACCATGTCAAATGACTGTTTTTAGGACCACACCTGACCTATATGTTCTTTACATAGTTGCTTCACCGAATATGGGCGGTGAAACTCTCATTGAATGATCGAGCATTCAGTACAGTGACACCAGCAGGTTACTTCAGCGCATAAATAGGTTGGCTAAGTTAAACAGAAATGTATCTTTTGGATACTTTCGGAGTCTCTTGCCAACCGACTGAAAATATCGGTTGTTTGCTGCAGTGCCGTTTTGACAATTACCCCTAGCGAATACTGATTTAGTACTGGCAGCTGTCATTATCAAGTCAGATAAAGATGCAAATATATCGTACTGCTTAAGGTCTATAACTCGTTGGAAAACTACAGTTAATCTTTATATCATGTCTGTAGCGTCGGTTGGAATACAAAGAGAAAAATATAACAAGACTTGCATCAGGAACTGGTGGTCGTGTTGCTAAAGTATTCTGATCCCGCATCCAATCAATCTGTTGTGGATAGTGGCGAAGACAGTTACTTCCAATCGAAGGTTGAGAAGGCTAACAAGTTTTGCAGCCTTTTCGGAAATAGTCATTGAACAATAGCTCACTACAGGCACAAAAGATTCATTTGCTATCCACCAATTTGTGCTATTTCCTGCTTTGGCTTGAAATTTGGCTATGTATCAAACAACCAATGTAGTGATCTGAAAAAGTCGAGTATTTTCGTACTAGTTTTATTTGATGGGACTAGTCTGAGTGTAATGTTGAAGTGCGAAGTCTTGAAAAAGGGAAGTAAGGCTATTGGTAAAGGTATCAAAATATCAGCATTTGAGATGTTGGGCCAACGTTACTTATGCCAACCCACAACTATGCGTCATGTTACCTGGAGTTGGCGTAGACAGGAAGAAGACTACACATAGTCGTATCGAGGGGTAGTAACAATCTGTGGAGCTAGTGAATGTTTGTCTGCAGGTCTAGACTAACTGATAATAGTAATGCCGATTTTAAAAAGTAGTGGCTGGGAAATCCAGGTAACATTACCCAAAATCCATCACAGTGATGCCTATGTGTTTATCTCGTAAAATCTGGATGTCTTCTCAAAGTTTAGTTTTTTTACTCTTTTCATGTATTCCATTACCATATTATTTTGAACTCATCTTGGTATGGTTGCGAATTTAACCGACTTGATTTTTGCAAGACTATGTTATTCTGTTTATTCGCACCAATATGTGGAAAAGTTGCACTTCCTGCTCATTTTCCTCACGTTCATTTACTTTCACTAATGAGTTGCGAAATAGTTCAAACATTTCGTGTATACACTGTTATCTAACTATCTGAAGGTTGGTGTAAAAAAGAAGTTATATTTTTTTATATTTTTGTTTCGCAATGTTTATTTCTGTCGTAGGCCACATTATAAAGTCCATTCCGGATAATTTGTGCTATGTTTGTTGACTGAGAATGTCGCAGTTATTATCATTACAAACTGAGGCATCACTACTGTTACGCATGACTTTTTTTTAATGAAATAGTCTCTTTGAAAAGCATATGAAATAATTGTGCATTGATGTACAAGAAATCAAAGATTCTTATGCATAATTCATGTTCTTTGTGATATCCCCGTAAGTCAGTTGTAAATTTCGGGTTTCATTTTTAAAGTTGTCTTCTCTGACAGCAGCTTACTACCTAGATGTACAGTCTTGCGTGTTAGTCAGTAAGCTATGCTTGTATTGTACTACCTAGTAATACTGTCATAAATGGCTAGGATGCTATGTAAAGTTGTAATCGTACTTTCGGGAGTCGGATGCATAAACTATTGAGCTTCATGAGTACAGAGACCGAACTGCTTTCGGGTGAAAAATGATTGAAAACTGGTGTGAAAGGTGTAAAGAATTAAGGAATTCAATGGAGTGACTAAGAACTTATTTGATATAAACACAGACTAAGTTATTAGCTCTTGGTTTGCGAATATTTTGGGGAGACTTAGTGTAGGTAAAACTGAATGTCCCAATCATTTTCACAGTTAACTCAGAAACAAACTCCGGGCATTCTGTTTACTACTCATTGTTTATCTAGATGAATACTACTTCTGTGTGACACATCCTGGGTACAAAATGTTTTGGGTGCTTACAAACGTACTGAGTCTCTCAGTATCGGTCTTGGAAACTCACTCAAACTATAAATTGTCTATATGCTCTAAGTGTAAGTGACAGGAAATGAGGGCACAGTTAAGAGGCTTGTTGCTTGTGCTTATCACTCAATGTATAATCGCTGCATCAGATAACAGTTAACACGTGAGTATATGTGTGAATAGCGAATAGTCTAATGTATGTTACAATAGCCTGCTTGCTCTATAAGTAATGCAAATCGGAGTAAGTTTTACCTTCTTAATACTGGCATCTAACCTCGCCTGGTTAACTAGTTTACTAGTTACTAGCCGGTCCTAAGCCCGCGTAAAGAGGGAAGGTTGGGCATAGGGCTAGCAACCCTACCCCGTAAAACAAATCTAACCGCTAAAGAAACTTCAAAGCACAAACAAAATATAAAAAATGAAAACAAACTCATTCCCCGCTGGAATCGGAGAGGCGAAATGACGCCAGTTGGTGAAAGCCTTCGGGAAGCCAATTGGCCGATGTGTCTTCTCTCGATGAAAGCGAAAGTAAACGTGGGGACATGGAATGTCCGCACGATGTTTGAACCCAGTAAGGCAGCCCAGATTGCAAAGGAGATGAGAAGGTATCACATCGAAGTGCTTGGGATTTGCGAAAGCAGATGGAATGGGAGTGGACTCTCCAAAATGTCAACTGGAGAATCAATAATCTACTCCGGTCACCCAGACGCCAACCACGAGCACACTGAGGGAGTGGCTATCATGATGTCCCCAAGAGCATCGAAGGCTCTCATGCAGTGGGAACCAATCTCCTCCAGGATCATGACAGCAAGATTCAACTCAAAAGGAAGAAAGGTCACAATCATACTATGTTATGCACCTACAAATAATGCAGAGCAAGAGAAAAAGGAGGATTTCTACAGACAACTCCAATCAACACTGGACAAGACGTCAGTTGGCGATATCAAAATTCTAATGGGCGACATGAATGCCAAACTGGGAGGGGACAACACGGGAAGAGAACTAACCATGGGTCGAGAGGCGCTAGGTGAAATGAATGAGAATGGAGAATTGTTTGCAGAATTCTGCGCATTCAACGATTTGGTAATTGGAGGCAGTGTGTTCAAGCACAAAGATATCCACAAAGCGACATGGATTTCACCAGATGAACACACTAAAAATCAAATCGACTTTATCGCAATCTCAAGAAAATGGAGACGCAGTCTACTTAACACAAGGTCAAGAAGAGGAGCAGATGTAGGTTCAGACCACTATCTAGTGCAAGGAACCTTCCAAATCAAGTTAAAAGCCTTCAAGGAAGCTGGTGATAGACCTCAATTCAAGTACAACACTCGGAAACGGAAGGATGAAACTACAAAGGAAATCTTCAAGACAAAATGGGAGACATCGAGCAACATCCCTGAAGAAACCTGTGTGGAAGAACACTGGAAGTCTTTGAAAGCTATGTGGAAAGAAACCTGCACAACAGTATTAGGAAGGAAGAAGAAAGAAGATAAGGAATGGATCTCGACGGATACCTGGAAGCTGATAGAGGAGAGGAGGATGGTGAAGCAGAAGATAAACCAGTGCAAGGATGCTCAACGACAAGAGGAACTGGGCACAATGTATAAAGCACTGGACAAAGAAGTGAAGAAGAGTGCACGGAAAAACAAAAGACACTTCTACGAAACACTGGCAAGTGAAGCAGAACAGGCTGCAGGTAAGAGAGACCTGACAACATTGTATCAAATAACCAGGTTGCTATCAGGGAAGAGACCAACACAGATGAAACCAATAAAAGATGAAGAAGGAAATTTAATTACAAAAGAAGAGAAACAGAGGAAACGATGGGCCGACCACTTCAAGAAGCTCTTGAATCGACCACCACCTGCACTTCGTCCAGAAATACCACCTGCAGCCGCTGAATTACAAGTGAATATTAATCCCCCAACGAAAATGGAAGTCCTGAACGTCATAAAGCTACTGAAATGCGGGAAAGCAGCAGGACCAGATGGGATACCGCCAGAAGCACTGGGAACAGATGCAGAGACAACAGCGGATATGCTCACACCACTATTGCAGAAGGTGTGGAAGGAAGAGAAGGTACCTGACGATTGGAAGAAGGGTTACCTTGTCAAACTGCCGAAGAAGGGAGACCTCAGTGCTTGCAAGAACTGGCGCGGAATCACTCTCCTGTCCACCCCAAGTAAAATATTAAGCCGCATCATCCTGGAGAGGCTTAAAGACGCACTGGATTCAAAACTGCGACCGGAACAGGCAGGCTTCAGGAAGTACAAATCATGTGCAGACCAAATTGCAACGCAACACTACGCATCATCATAGAACAGAGCATAGAATGGCAATCAGCTCTCTGCCTCAACTTCATCGACTTTGAGAAGGCCTTTGACATCGTCGACCGAGAAGTAATTTGGAAACTGCTTCAATACTACGGAGTACCGCAAACCTTTATCCGCCTCATTCAACAACTATATGAAGATGCCACATGCCAAGTAATCCACAATGGGAAGCTCAGTGATGCCTTTGAAGTGAAGACAGGAGTGAAACAAGGTTGCCTACTATCCCCCATGATATTCCTTATTGTGGTGGACTGGATCATGCAGCAAACAGTAGGCAGCGAGAAGAGGGGGATACGCTGGACTGCGGAAAAGAACCTAGAAGACTTGGATTTCGCCGATGACTTATGCCTGATGTCACATAAACTTGAAGATCTGCAGGCAAAAACTAACAAGTTGATAGAAGAGGCAGCGAAGACGGGACTTCAGGTGAATATAGAGAAGACAGAAGTGATGAAGATACCGCACCACCACCATCAACAACAACAACAAACTCCAATCACCGTCAACGGGAGAAACTTGAAGGAAGTAACCTCCTTCACTTATTTAGGAAGCACTGTTTCAACTACAGGCGGGACAGACGAGGACGTCAAAGTCAGAATCGGAAAAGCAAGACAGGCGTTCATTAGCCTGAAACCAGTGTGGAGATCTTCTGCACTCAGCATGCGGAACAAGATACGGATTTTCAACACCAACGTCAAGTCAGTGCTCTTGTATGGCTCAGAGACTTGGCGCGTCACGAAAGGGATTTCCAATAAACTACAGACATTCATCAACAACTGCTTACGCTCGCTGCTGAAGATCAGATGGCCAGAAAAAATAAGCAACAAGGAACTCTGGGAACGAACCAACCAAGAACCTATCACGCAACAAATATGCAGGAAGAAGTGGAGATGGATTGGCCATGCACTGAGAAGGCCGACTGAGGACATCACGCGTCAGGCCCTCGAGTGGAATCCCCATGGGAAGCGACGAGTTGGGCGTCCGAGGGTGACATGGAGGAGGTCGTGCGAGGAAGAAATGAAAGCTTCTGGGCTGTCGTGGGACCAGGTTCAAAAGATCTCAGAGAACAGAGGTCACTGGAGACGTGCTACTGAAGCCCTATGTTCCACTAGGAACCCAAGGGACTAATAATAATAATAATAATAATAATAATAATAATAATAATAATAATAATAATAATACTGCCATCTAGGTTTCCATGTATTCTATACACAACGATATAGCATTCATGTAAGAACAGTCGATCAGTTTGAATAAAACACCTACTGTTTACACCAATTTTAATTTCTGTCACCTTATACCTGATGAATACCAGCTGCGAATCAGGTATGGAGAGGTTTTCTTGAAGGTCTTTCTAGGGACTGTAGATCATCTCAATGCATATAACGTTAGAATTTCGCTGTCACAAAACTGCTGGTAATTTAATGTTCGGTGCCTTAGAAGACTTGAAAAGGTTTTACTTGCAGAAGTGAGTGGAAGGAGGGAATGTTGGTGGGAGACTGTTGTTCGCGGAAATCTTCCGTGTTGTTTTCTGCAGATTGCTAACTTAATATTTACGTTCTTGTACTTTCAGCTCCCTCTAGATTTCAGGTGTTGTATGTTCGGAAAAAGTTTATATGGAAAATTAGGTCCATGTTATGCGTAGCAACTAACAACAGAAAAAGTGTAACATTAAGTCCACAGAAGTGAAAATCTAATCAGAAAGTCAATAAACAGTAAATACATTCACAAATAGAGTTACCTGAATGTAGTGTTACCGGGTCCAGTAAAATGTTTTGGATGTGCACCTGTCTTCGAGTACATGTTTGCGGTCCGAGATACCTTCTCATTTTTTAGCGCTTCAAACTTTGTTGACCCACCAGTGTCAGACAACATAGTAATAGTGTTTGTTATACATACCAAGGGGACGAGTGAACTCTTGAAATATTGTCGAATAGAACTATGACCCACTATCTCAAGAAATACCATTCACAGGGAAGACGATGGCTCGTCTAGTGAAACGATCGATCGCTGTGACAACCTGTCATTTTGATGCTGGAAGAGGTCCCACACGGTCCTAGTGGGAGTGTTGGAAACGCTCAACAGGTAGCTCAAAGTTTTGGGGAGTCTTGCTTGTGTATAAATGCACCTTAAAAAGTTCACAGCTCAGGCAATCATGCCCCAATCTGCTGATGTCAGATGTAGTTCGTGGTTACGTGAAGCGTTCGCTAATCATTTTAACAGAGGCTCGCATATCTGGGTGGGACAGGTAGTGTAAGCGTTGAAATGAAGCGTCCTGGCAACAAAAGGACAAGGTATCCCAGTAGGTACGTCATACAGGAATTTGGCTTCAGATAAAGGTTGTGTAATGCTCTTGAAGACGAATGTAGACTTTGTTTTGTTTGTCAATAAATATGGATCACTCTGTAGTTTAGCCATATTTCTGGGCTTGCTACTCGTCTGTTGCTTCAAAAGGTTTATCTCACTTCGAGATATGGGGTCAGCAACAACATTAGCACTATCATTGGTAAAGTGGATATCAATAGAGAACTGTGAGGTATAGTCTAGCTGTCTGGTCTCTTTCAGTGCTTCATGGACGACGTACGGAATGTATAGCATAATGGTCAGAGGATGGTAAAATCATGATCTTAGAACAGACAACTGAAATGTTTTACTATGAGATTGACAGTCATTAGTTGTATTCCAACGGTGCTGTAGAGAGTTCGGGTGGGTTCTAGCTTTTTAGAGAAGAATGCTAGTGGAACAACGTCATGAATCTTTGTTGCGAAACATCTCACTGCTAACTGACATCTGTGAAGAGAAGTAGCGGCACTGCTGGATTATTGTGTGACGAAATTTTAACTTTCAAACGTGCTTCCTTGATGTTATTAAAAGCTTTTATTACATCATTGAAGGTGTATTTTTTTCATTACTTTTCAAAATATCTGCTAACGGATGCAAAATTGATACTGATGATATAGTAAAACGGCGATAAAAGCCAAACATTCCCCAGAATCGTCAGAGTATTCTCGATGAGTCAAACCTGGAAAATCTTTTAGTTGCCTCAATCACATCTAAAGGCTCGGTAACGTCATCAGTGACACGTTGTTCTAAGAATTTTAAGGACGATGCATCGAAAAGATATTTATTCAGACTGATAACTACTCCATACCATTTAAAACATCCAGATGATAAGTCAGAATGTTCGACATGTAGTACTTGCTATCAAAAAATCGTCGGTGTAAACAAAGACAAAACTCAGACCTTGGGTAACCTAGTCAATGGGTCTCTGGAACGGTTGTGCGGCATTTTTAGGACCGGAAGGCATTCTCAAAAATTCAGACAAACCAAAAGGTTCTATTATTTCAATTTTCTCAATGTCTTCTGGTGCAATCGCGATCTGATGATACGGCCTTGATAGACCCATTTTAGAGAACCTTTTCTATTCACAGTGGGAAGAAGTCGTGCCCATATGGAATTGCGTATCGATCAATGAATACTAAGTTGCTAGGTGCACGTTAATAACCTCAGGGATGCCAGTCATGGTAGGTCTTTGGAACCAATATGCAGCGGCGGAGCCCATGAGCTACTAAACAGCTGTGTGATGCTCAAATGTATCATGGGCTGAAATCCAGCGATTGTAGTTGATTGTTTATCTGACGGTAGGCACCGAGGTCGTGTACGAACAGGGACTTTGGTAACCATGTTATGTACGGTGGTATGAAGTACTTTCTCGGTGTGATCACTCGCTTTCACAAAAATGGCGAATTTCTTAAGTAGGCGCGCATATGTAGCAGCTTCAGATTCCACAATTTAGACTCTATTAATGGAGTAGTCTGATACTTTGCCTTGCACTTCCAGTCCAATGCATGCATCAGTTAGCTTCTCTTGTTAACATCAACTTACAAATTGAAGTCATCTCAGAGGACATAGTAGGAGACTACAAAAGCAAAGAACGAAGATAGTTTCCGCAGAGTACTGGCTCTCACTCCTAGTAGTCAATGCATGGAACCGACTCCCAGAAGAAGTGGTGTCCGCATCATCAATTGACTCGTTCAAAAGGGGATTGGACAAGCATAGAAATCTACTGGGAAAGGATTAATATAGGCCTCAGCCTTTTATCCTAAAAACAACAAACCTGGATCTGAAGAAACCAGCACCTAATACGGGGTGATGTACACTGCTAACAGTAAAGATCTATGAGATTCAACTGCGTAAAACTAAGTTAAATTTTATTGATTACTCCCCGAAAGTTTAAGTGTTTACGGCCTGAGGGAACAATCTGCCTGAATTTTTAGACGACCCTCGTGAGATTGAAATGGAATAACACTAACTTTGACACGTGTATCGACTTAAAATTGGGAGCGCGAAGTTGTATCGGTCACACAGAAAAAGCTACTTGAATGCTTGCCAGTAAACGCACTCACTATTACTGTCTGACCTTAAAGTTATGTGGACCACTGATGACCTTTGACTGGAAGTACAAGGTATTGTACACCTATTGGCCCTTGTGACCAGACTTTCGATAGTTCGAACAGCCATCTTTTGAGGCTTTCTTTATGTGGGACCGTCGTTTGTCTCGTGAACACTCACGAAACTGATTCAAGTGAAATTCCCTCAGATGGTTTCTGCACTATTGTTAAAGAGTGATATATGGTTCAGAGCAACGCAGGCTATTACAAGAAGTCAGTCAGAATACAAAATGGGCGGATCGAATTCGAATAAATTTGGGGTCGAAAGTAATGGTTTAATAGTGAAATAAGGGATGACTGCAATCACTTGTTACTAATTAAACAGCAGTATGAAAACATTGTAGATCTAGTTCACAGTGGTTTCTCAGAAACACCTCAAAAGGTGGACAAGGTACACAGTTTTACAAATGGGATTATTATAGCCACCAAGGAAGTCAGAGGCTAACTACCGTCTGTCTAGTCTAAGAATAATTTCTAATCTTTCAATAGTTGTTACCTCTCTAGGTCTAAGTAGAATGAAATCCTATCTGTCACTTATTGTGAGGATATACAGGAATTTGTCGTTTTATCCATTATCTATCGACGGGGCTTGGATGATTATTCGATTTCATTATACGTAAACTTCCTGGGATATATTTCAGAAAACAAGTCCCTAACGACATTTTTTCGATGATCATGTCGTGGCATTTATACGTGAACAGGTCGGTGTGAGCCTACTTTTCATGAACCACCTATCTTAAAACTGTGTGTAGAGAGACTAATTTAGCAATGAGGAAGTTTATTTGTACGCAAACAGCTCGCTGGCTATCTCTTGAAATTACAACGAGGAAGCACGTGTGTCGTCGAGCTTTTGTATTCTACAGTTTCTGCTGCTTTCGCCTTGACTTTTATTTGAAATCCTTGCGGTGACTAATTCACTTCACTTATTTGTTGACGAAATTGAACCTTCTCATCAATTCACCCGGTAGACAAGTTCTCCTATTCCTGTGTAATAGAGTTGTGATTCTGCATCGGCTAAGACTTATCTAAAAAAAGCCATAGAACACTAATGTACTTTTGATCTCAGGCATTCTTTCTGTATACTACATTCATCATTCACATTTTTTCGACAAAAATTCAAAGCAGGAAGGCGAAAAATAGTTTTTCTCTCATACCGAGATGGACTTAATCTTCGTATCTATTTTGTTGGGTATTTCAAACAGTACTTTTAAGCAGTAAGAATTTCTCCTCAATAAGTCTGTATTAAATTGAAATTCGACTAGTTTGTCAGAGGTAGTTTAATCTATTTAAAGTTTCCAGTAAATATATTCACAAGACAAAGTCTCACCAGACATCCAGTCGCCCTCCTGTCTTTCTAGCAACATGATTTTTTCAGGTTGGGTTGTTTTCTGAGCTAGTATTTTAGTTGGCGCATGTTTCATTGTCATGCTGGAAACCACCATCAGAACCTACTTTGCTTCGTTGTTCTCGAGAGATAGCGACAAAAGATGCTGTGATTGTATTGGTTGACGTTAACATACTTGAATACTTTTGTTGAGTATAAAGTTGTCTGGTCGAAAAGTTAATCGTTATGGATTAGCTTTTAACTATCAGCAGTGGTGCCTTTGAAACCAAATGTTTAGCATTGTATTCTGGTAACCTTCGGAAGTCGTTTGGTAATTGGTGTACTACAAGTTTTTAGAGAAAAAAGTAGATCATGAAATTTCACCTAGTCGGAGATGAACGCAGAGACCAAGAGAAACTGATAACAATATCAAAAACAATTGTTAAGTTAAGGAAGGTACGAAAATTCTAATAATATTTTTGATCTGATAGTTGAGAGTTGGTCAGATTACTCAAACATCTTTCTGATGTTTACTATTTCCATCCTTCTTTTCAGTGTGTCAAACAACTATACGTATAGATAACCTTGTAACGTCACACACTTTTCGACCAGACAACTTTATACTCAACAAAAGTATTCAAGTATGTTAACGTCAACCAATACAATCACAGCATCTTTTGTCGCTATCTCTCGAGAACAACGAAGCAAAGTAGGTTCTGATGGTGGTTTCCAGCATGACAATGAAACATGCGCCAACTAAAATACTAGCTCAGAAAACAACCCAACCTGAAAAAATCATGTTGCTAGAAAGACAGGAGGGCGACTGGATGTCTGGTGAGACTTTGTCTTGTGAATATATTTACTGGAAACTTTAAATAGATTAAACTACCTCTGACAAACTAGTCGAATTTCAATTTAATACAGACTTATTGAGGAGAAATTCTTACTGCTTAAAAGTACTGTTTGAAATACCCAACAAAATAGATACGAAGATTAAGTCCATCTCGGTATGAGAGAAAAACTATTTTTCGCCTTCCTGCTTTGAATTTTTGTCGAAAAAATGTGAATGATGAATGTAGTATACAGAAAGAATGCCTGAGATCAAAAGTACATTAGTGTTCTATGGCTTTTTTTAGATAAGTCTTAGCCGATGCAGAATCACAACTCTATTACACAGGAATAGGAGAACTTGTCTACCGGGTGAATTGATGAGAAGGTTCAATTTCGTCAACAAATAAGTGAAGTGAATTAGTCACCGCAAGGATTTCAAATAAAAGTCAAGGCGAAAGCAGCAGAAACTGTAGAATACAAAAGCTCGACGACACACGTGCTTCCTCGTTGTAATTTCAAGAGATAGCCAGCGAGCTGTTTGCGTACAAATAAACTTCCTCATTGCTAAATTAGTCTCTCTACACACAGTTTTAAGATAGGTGGTTCATGAAAAGTAGGCTCACACCGACCTGTTCACGTATAAATGCCACGACATGATCATCGAAAAAATGTCGTTAGGGACTTGTTTTCTGAAATATATCCCAGGAAGTTTACGTATAATGAAATCGAATAATCATCCAAGCCCCGTCGATAGATAATGGATAAAACGACAAATTCCTGTATATCCTCACAATAAGTGACAGATAGGATTTCATTCTACTTAGACCTAGAGAGGTAACAACTATTGAAAGATTAGAAATTATTCTTAGACTAGACAGACGGTAGTTAGCCTCTGACTTCCTTGGTGGCTATAATAATCCCATTTGTAAAACTGTGTACCTTGTCCACCTTTTGAGGTGTTTCTGAGAAACCACTGTGAACTAGATCTACAATGTTTTCATACTGCTGTTTAATTAGTAACAAGTGATTGCAGTCATCCCTTATTTCACTATTAAACCATTACTTTCGACCCCAAATTTATTCGAATTCGATCCGCCCATTTTGTATTCTGACTGACTTCTTGTAATAGCCTGCGTTGCTCTGAACCATATATCACTCTTTAACAATAGTGCAGAAACCATCTGAGGGAATTTCACTTGAATCAGTTTCGTGAGTGTTCACGAGACAAACGACGGTCCCACATAAAGAAAGCCTCAAAAGATGGCTGTTCGAACTATCGAAAGTCTGGTCACAAGGGCCAATAGGTGTACAATACCTTGTACTTCCAGTCAAAGGTCATCAGTGGTCCACATAACTTTAAGGTCAGACAGTAATAGTGAGTGCGTTTACTGGCAAGCATTCAAGTAGCTTTTTCTGTGTGACCGATACAACTTCGCGCTCCCAATTTTAAGTCGATACACGTGTCAAAGTTAGTGTTATTCCATTTCAATCTCACGAGGGTCGTCTAAAAATTCAGGCAGATTGTTCCCTCAGGCCGTAAACACTTAAACTTTCGGGGAGTAATCAATAAAATTTAACTTAGTTTTACGCAGTTGAATCTCATAGATCTTTACTGTTAGCAGTGTACATCACCCCGTATTAGGTGCTGGTTTCTTCAGATCCAGGTTTGTTGTTTTTAGGATAAAAGGCTGAGGCCTATATTAATCCTTTCCCAGTAGATTTCTATGCTTGTCCAATCCCCTTTTGAACGAGTCAATTGATGATGCGGACACCACTTCTTCTGGGAGTCGGTTCCATGCATTGACTACTAGGAGTGAGAGCCAGTACTCTGCGGAAACTATCTTCGTTCTTTGCTTTTGTAGTCTCCTACTATGTCCTCTGAGGTGACTTCAATTTGTAAGTTGATGTTAACAAGAGAAGCTAACTGATGCATGCATTGGACTGGAAGTGCAAGGCAAAGTATCAGACTACTCCATTAATAGAGTCTAAATTGTGGAATCTGAAGCTGCTACATATGCGCGCCTACTTAAGAAATTCGCCATTTTTGTGAAAGCGAGTGATCACACCGAGAAAGTACTTCATACCACCGTACATAACATGGTTACCAAAGTCCCTGTTCGTACACGACCTCGGTGCCTACCGTCAGATAAACAATCAACTACAATCGCTGGATTTCAGCCCATGATACATTTGAGCATCACACAGCTGTTTAGTAGCTCATGGGCTCCGCCGCTGCATATTGGTTCCAAAGACCTACCATGACTGGCATCCCTGAGGTTATTAACGTGCACCTAGCAACTTAGTATTCATTGATCGATACGCAATTCCATATGGGCACGACTTCTTCCCACTGTGAATAGAAAAGGTTCTCTAAAATGGGTCTATCAAGGCCGTATCATCAGATCGCGATTGCACCAGAAGACATTGAGAAAATTGAAATAATAGAACCTTTTGGTTTGTCTGAATTTTTGAGAATGCCTTCCGGTCCTAAAAATGCCGCACAACCGTTCCAGAGACCCATTGACTAGGTTACCCAAGGTCTGAGTTTTGTCTTTGTTTACACCGACGATTTTTTGATAGCAAGTACTACATGTCGAACATTCTGACTTATCATCTGGATGTTTTAAATGGTATGGAGTAGTTATCAGTCTGAATAAATATCTTTTCGATGCATCGTCCTTAAAATTCTTAGAACAACGTGTCACTGATGACGTTACCGAGCCTTTAGATGTGATTGAGGCAACTAAAAGATTTTCCAGGTTTGACTCATCGAGAATACTCTGACGATTCTGGGGAATGTTTGGCTTTTATCGCCGTTTTACTATATCATCAGTATCAATTTTGCATCCGTTAGCAGATATTTTGAAAAGTAATGAAAAAAATACACCTTCAATGATGTAATAAAAGCTTTTAATAACATCAAGGAAGCACGTTTGAAAGTTAAAATTTCGTCACACAATAATCCAGCAGTGCCGCTACTTCTCTTCACAGATGTCAGTTAGCAGTGAGATGTTTCGCAACAAAGATTCATGACGTTGTTCCACTAGCATTCTTCTCTAAAAAGCTAGAACCCACCCGAACTCTCTACAGCACCGTTGGAATACAACTAATGACTGTCAATCTCATAGTAAAACATTTCAGTTGTCTGTTCTAAGATCATGATTTTACCATCCTCTGACCATTATGCTATACATTCCGTACGTCGTCCATGAAGCACTGAAAGAGACCAGACAGCTAGACTATACCTCACAGTTCTCTATTGATATCCACTTTACCAATGATAGTGCTAATGTTGTTGCTGACCCCATATCTCGAAGTGAGATAAACCTTTTGAAGCAACAGACGAGTAGCAAACCCAGAAATATGGCTAAACTACAGAGTGATCCATATTTATTGACAAACAAAACAAAGTCTACATTCGTCTTCAAGAGCATTACACAACCTTTATCTGAAGCCAAATTCCTGTATGACGTACCTACTGGGATACCTTGTCCTTTTGTTGCCAGGACGCTTCATTTCAACGCTTACACTACCTGTCCCACCCAGATATGCGAGCCTCTGTTAAAATGATTAGCGAACGCTTCACGTAACCACGAACTACATCTGACATCAGCAGATTGGGGCATGATTGCCTGAGCTGTGAACTTTTTAAGGTGCATTTATACACAAGCAAGACTCCCCAAAACTTTGAGCTACCTGTTGAGCGTTTCCAACACTCCCACTAGGACCGTGTGGGACCTCTTCCAGCATCAAAATGACAGGTTGTCACAGCGATCGATCGTTTCACTAGACGAGCCATCGTCTTCCCTGTGAATGGTATTTCTTGAGATAGTGGGTCATAGTTCTATTCGACAATATTTCAAGAGTTCACTCGTCCCCTTGGTATGTATAACAAACACTATTACTATGTTGTCTGACACTGGTGGGTCAACAAAGTTTGAAGCGCTAAAAAATGAGAAGGTATCTCGGACCGCAAACATGTACTCGAAGACAGGTGCACATCCAAAACATTTTACTGGACCCGGTAACACTACATTCAGGTAACTCTATTTGTGAATGTATTTACTGTTTATTGACTTTCTGATTAGATTTTCACTTCTGTGGACTTAATGTTACACTTTTTCTGTTGTTAGTTGCTACGCATAACATGGACCTAATTTTCCATATAAACTTTTTCCGAACATACAACACCTGAAATCTAGAGGGAGCTGAAAGTACAAGAACGTAAATATTAAGTTAGCAATCTGCAGAAAACAACACGGAAGATTTCCGCGAACAACAGTCTCCCACCAACATTCCCTCCTTCCACTCACTTCTGCAAGTAAAACCTTTTCAAGTCTTCTAAGGCACCGAACATTAAATTACCAGCAGTTTTGTGACAGCGAAATTCTAACGTTATATGCATTGAGATGATCTACAGTCCCTAGAAAGACCTTCAAGAAAACCTCTCCATACCTGATTCGCAGCTGGTATTCATCAGGTATAAGGTGACAGAAATTAAAATTGGTGTAAACAGTAGGTGTTTTATTCAAACTGATCGACTGTTCTTACATGAATGCTATATCGTTGTGTATAGAATACATGGAAACCTAGATGCCAGTATTAAGAAGGTAAAACTTACTCCGATTTGCATTACTTATAGAGCAAGCAGGCTATTGTAACATACATTAGACTATTCGCTATTCACACATATACTCACGTGTTAACTGTTATCTGATGCAGCGATTATACATTGAGTGATAAGCACAAGCAACAAGCCTCTTAACTGTGCCCTCATTTCCTGTCACTTACACTTAGAGCATATAGACAATTTATAGTTTGAGTGAGTTTCCAAGACCGATACTGAGAGACTCAGTACGTTTGTAAGCACCCAAAACATTTTGTACCCAGGATGTGTCACACAGAAGTAGTATTCATCTAGATAAACAATGAGTAGTAAACAGAATGCCCGGAGTTTGTTTCTGAGTTAACTGTGAAAATGATTGGGACATTCAGTTTTACCTACACTAAGTCTCCCCAAAATATTCGCAAACCAAGAGCTAATAACTTAGTCTGTGTTTATATCAAATAAGTTCTTAGTCACTCCATTGAATTCCTTAATTCTTTACACCTTTCACACCAGTTTTCAATCATTTTTCACCCGAAAGCAGTTCGGTCTCTGTACTCATGAAGCTCAATAGTTTATGCATCCGACTCCCGAAAGTACGATTACAACTTTACATAGCATCCTAGCCATTTATGACAGTATTACTAGGTAGTACAATACAAGCATAGCTTACTGACTAACACGCAAGACTGTACATCTAGGTAGTAAGCTGCTGTCAGAGAAGACAACTTTAAAAATGAAACCCGAAATTTACAACTGACTTACGGGGATATCACAAAGAACATGAATTATGCATAAGAATCTTTGATTTCTTGTACATCAATGCACAATTATTTCATATGCTTTTCAAAGAGACTATTTCATTAAAAAAAAGTCATGCGTAACAGTAGTGATGCCTCAGTTTGTAATGATAATAACTGCGACATTCTCAGTCAACAAACATAGCACAAATTATCCGGAATGGACTTTATAATGTGGCCTACGACAGAAATAAACATTGCGAAACAAAAATATAAAAAAATATAACTTCTTTTTTACACCAACCTTCAGATAGTTAGATAACAGTGTATACACGAAATGTTTGAACTATTTCGCAACTCATTAGTGAAAGTAAATGAACGTGAGGAAAATGAGCAGGAAGTGCAACTTTTCCACATATTGGTGCGAATAAACAGAATAACATAGTCTTGCAAAAATCAAGTCGGTTAAATTCGCAACCATACCAAGATGAGTTCAAAATAATATGGTAATGGAATACATGAAAAGAGTAAAAAAACTAAACTTTGAGAAGACATCCAGATTTTACGAGATAAACACATAGGCATCACTGTGATGGATTTTGGGTAATGTTACCTGGATTTCCCAGCCACTACTTTTTAAAATCGGCATTACTATTATCAGTTAGTCTAGACCTGCAGACAAACATTCACTAGCTCCACAGATTGTTACTACCCCTCGATACGACTATGTGTAGTCTTCTTCCTGTCTACGCCAACTCCAGGTAACATGACGCATAGTTGTGGGTTGGCATAAGTAACGTTGGCCCAACATCTCAAATGCTGATATTTTGATACCTTTACCAATAGCCTTACTTCCCTTTTTCAAGACTTCGCACTTCAACATTACACTCAGACTAGTCCCATCAAATAAAACTAGTACGAAAATACTCGACTTTTTCAGATCACTACATTGGTTGTTTGATACATAGCCAAATTTCAAGCCAAAGCAGGAAATAGCACAAATTGGTGGATAGCAAATGAATCTTTTGTGCCTGTAGTGAGCTATTGTTCAATGACTATTTCCGAAAAGGCTGCAAAACTTGTTAGCCTTCTCAACCTTCGATTGGAAGTAACTGTCTTCGCCACTATCCACAACAGATTGATTGGATGCGGGATCA
This sequence comes from Heterobilharzia americana, assembly GCA_944470555.2. Lineage (NCBI taxonomy): Eukaryota > Metazoa > Platyhelminthes > Trematoda > Strigeidida > Schistosomatidae > Heterobilharzia > Heterobilharzia americana. The sequence goes on along the minus strand of OX104130.1, from coordinate 50,025,846 downwards.
GAATACTTTAGCAACACGACCACCAGTTCCTGATGCAAGTCTTGTTATATTTTTCTCTTTGTATTCCAACCGACGCTACAGACATGATATAAAGATTAACTGTAGTTTTCCAACGAGTTATAGACCTTAAGCAGTACGATATATTTGCATCTTTATCTGACTTGATAATAACAGCTGCCAGTATTAAATCAGTATTCGCTAGGGGTAATTGTCAAAACGGCACTGCAGCAAACAACCGATATTTTCAGTCGGTTGGCAAGAGACTCCGAAAGTATCCAAAAGATACATTTCTGTTTAACTTAGCCAACCTATTTATGCGCTGAAGTAACCTGCTGGTGTCACTGTACTGAATGCTCGATCATTCAATGAGAGTTTCACCGCCCATATTCGGTGAAGCAACTATGTAAAGAACATATAGGTCAGGTGTGGTCCTAAAAACAGTCATTTGACATGGTTGCGAACCTTCATCGACTGAGACGGATTGTGCATGACAAATCAGTGTCACTTTTGACGCACAATGTTCGCAGACAAAAAATAGGCTAAGAAAAGTTTAAAAGTGCTCACAACAAAAGGCAACATCTGTTCATGATGTCTCTAACTGTCGCTCTGAGCTGTGTAGAAACATAGATTTCATCGACGGTGTTAGAATGATAACCATAATAAGTGCCTGGAAACCCTTTTTGAGTCAGTCTCAGTGCATCTACATATTTCATTCACCATGATTAACATATCACATTTCATTATTTGTTGCACTCCCTTTCCTTCTGTTCTTTCCACAAATTACGGTTGCATTTTCAACATTGCCCTATAACGCATCGTGTTACGTTGTATCTTGAAGTGAGGCGTGACAACTTAAGCTGTTGTATAAATTGTCAGGTACGACGTTGATATTGACTTACAGCTTGGTATTTCACAGAAAGATTGATAACCTGTGATAAGACTTATTCTTCACATCTTCGTAACTTCATTTAATGGATGTGCATGTGCAGGATAAAAAAAAATGCGCTTTCTTATTCAAAATTGACCTAATTATTATTTTCGTAAATCCTATAAATACCATGCATTTTTTCTACTTGTGGTCAGCGTCCTAGAGGTGACTATATAAACTGATGACCACCTACGTTGCACTCATCTCAATCGTAGACTGCTAGCACAGAGACTACAGTGTATCATGCGACCATATTACAGAAGCATCCCGTCTGTTACAGATCCTCAGAGGTCTCCAGTACATCCAAACATCAGATTTCGACTCTGCGTAAGGATTGTGGCAAGTGATAACAACTACCTATAACGATCGAAGTTGCCATGAGCGCTCCATTTCAGAATGTGCAAGCTTCACCGAAACAAGAGGACATACTGAAAACCTATGCATTCAACAGTAAGAATTACGTTAGAAAGACGACATAGGTAGCCTAGATGAAGTTTTGTCACCTTAGCTTTCTCCATACGAAGACTAACCATTTTTTCAATCTTAAAATCAACGAAAAACTATTCAAACACACTCCCTGGGGATTTCCAAAGATTAACTATGGATAACGAATGTTAATAGATTCCTAAAACTATACTAAGTGTACGCAAAGTACAATTTTAGTTGCTGACCTATAAAACATTAAATCCATCCCACGTAACTTGTATGCAATCTCACAATGACGCTAACATACATACGCAGTTAAAAAAACGTTGATATTTTTATGATCATAACCACACGGTTCCTTCAGAAACAACCTTAGAGTTGGACAGATAGTAAAGTGCAAATGTAAACCGGCATTCCCAGAATTCAGATGTTTGGTTTACAAGTACTATCAGTTCGTAACTAGCAACGTGAAAGCTAGCAGATCGATTGAGGGTTCGGATATAAAAAGTCTGCAATACTGCAATAAACTTCCCAAGGTTGAAAAAAAGTTCTAGCAACAAGCGACTGTGTAAACCTACTAAAAGGGTGTAACCACTTCACAAACCTATTCTTACGCGTTACAGTCGACAAATGATTGACTCAAAGGGGAAATTTCAGGTAAAGAACTGGCAGATCAGTAACTTTGTCAATAAATGGTAGCTGGCGCTGCATAAGTGTAATGTAAGTTACAATCTACAGTCCGGACACGATGAAACTTCAATAGTTTGAAGAAAGAAACAAAAATATCAGCGCTTCAAACTAAATAACTGCTCTAGCTAATAACATAAGTTATTTTGGAGGATTCCACGGTTGCACTTTCGGACGAGTAGTTGAGTACGGAATGTATTTCTTGGACGGATCCAAAGTCAAATTTTCCGAATGTTCGGCAGACCACTTGTGTGTTGTAGGTTGATTTGATGCCGGACTTTCATCTGTCATATAGTGCAGCCAACGATGCCTATATTTTGATGCTAAGGAATGAATGATAACTAACCATTCAGGTGGAACTTGAGATCCCTCGTAATCCCAACCAAACCTATTGGAGTATACGACCCATCGATTCCTCCCTGACGTTAAATGAGTGAAAGAAACTCACCCACAAAGTACTTATTATTTTCGTAGTACTTGTTTCCGAATTTGTCTGTGCCAACCAAAGTCCCCCACTTCAGTTCGTCGGTCCTGGGATGATGAAAATTGAAGTAAACATTATACCTGAACAATGTTAGAAAAGAACCCTTTATACCACCATTATGACGTATTATAGTTCTCAGTGTATTCAATTTCTCCATCAGAGACATATCGCTTAGAAAGAGCGCTTACCTTTATTTAAATTCCAATATCTGTTCAACGAGCTTGCGTAAGCCAGTTGATCTCTTCTTGCTAGCCTCTCGGTCTTGTGGAACGGTCCCAGGTCTCTGGTGGTATCCGATGCAGTAGAACCAGCCATCCATCTGCTATAGCTCTGGTATACAAAACAGGAAGTTGAGTGTCTGTAAGTTTACCTGGGATTGTGGTACAGTTGCGTTCGTCAGATATCAAGTTGCCAAACAGTTTTTCGGACTGATCGTTAGAGAGTGTTGGGAATACTGAGGGCGAAACCCAGAAAGACAGACATATGCGAATAAAAAGCAAAGAAGAGTGAGCTGATGGAGTAATCTACTTACACCCAAGTAAGGCGAGGGGGGCCAAAGATTTGAAGAACTTAGATAGGTGAGGTTAATTCGTAGCAAGTAAAAGGATGAAAAAGGGCCTAAACTATTACAGAAGGAAGAGGATAGGTGTAAAAGTAACATGGTTGTAATGGCGTGACAGCAGTCGATTTCTTCTGTCTAGTTCGTATCCCAAATACACGTGGGTAGTACGTGGGTCTCTGAGTGATTATCTATCCTTTTCTTGAAACTTCCAACAGATGAGGCGAAGGCTACCTCTACTGGTAATGCAGTCCAGTACCCGTGGACTCAAAGGGAGAAGAATTGTAAATGCACACGAGTTTTTGGGTTTGGTGGGCAATTCTCTCGGGGTTTCCAAGTAGATCACCTTAGTGATCACTGGGTAGTATTCCTCTGTCTGGGCGGCTTGGGTTATTCAGTATTTTGTAAGCCACTATCGAATCACTTCATAACCTTCAGTAACTAAGGGTGCATAGGTCTGGGTCTTTTAGTCTATCCTGGTATGGTTTTTGGTTCATCCCAATGAAACCCTTTGTGGCTCGCCTCTGAACTTTCTCCAGGAGGTTCGTGCCTCTTCTCATAAGCGGTGAAGCGAAGACGTTATGGGCCTCCAAGTGGGGGGTTATGTAGGTCTTGTAGAGTTTTGTAAAGATCTCTGAGGTGGGGGCACCTAGTTGTCTAAGCACAGGGAGTAGCACACCGTGTTCTTTTGAGGCATCTCCCGGATAGTTGGAACTGGTGTCCAGTTTCTCCATCGCCATTAAACACAGGTCTTTTTCTGCTGTGGTTTGAGGTAGATGTGAATCACAGGGAGAGCAGAATACTTTCTGCAGATCAGGAGCGATAAATAACATAGACCGGCATTTGTCCAACTTAAATGCCAACTCGCTATGCCCTGCCCACTCCTCTAGTGTTTTGATGTCGTTCTGCGGTCCACTCGATTCCGTTTCTCATTTTACCTCCCTACGTAACTTGACGTCGTCAGCGCAGAGGAGCATTGGAGAGCTGATATGAAGCAGTAGGTAACTCAGGAATAGCAACGGCCCCAGGATTGCTTCTTGTGAGAGACCGGACAATGATGTTCTCCAAGTTGCGTAGACCCAGTTGACTTTCGTCCAGAACTCCCTACCGTTTAAGTAGTTGTGGAGCCACTGTGGAACCTGGTAGTGGATACCCAAGCCAACTATCTTGTGTATCTAGAGAGTGTGCGGGACAGTGTCAAAAGCTTTGGCGAAATCCAGAAAAGTCGCGTAGACCGGGACCTTGAGATCCCGGCATGCTGTTCAGTGATCTTCGGCTTACAAGAGGTTTGCGGAACAGGATCTACCCTTTCGGAAGCTATGTTGGGCACCATTGGGTGTTTGCTTTGTGCTCAGATATTCCCTGATGTGACATCCTACCACGCTTTCCGTAACTTTCGATGTTAGTGGTAGAAATGCCATGAGTCTGTAACAGTTCCGTTTCTGCCAGTCTCCTCCTTTGAAGGCAGGAGAGGGTATGGCCCGTTTCCACGTCCATGAAGGTCCCTGCTCGTCTAAGCAGCGTTCGAAAAAATTGCAGAGCTGGCTACTATTTTCGGGCCTTTGCTAACGCATGCTCTTTGGCTTGTAGATTTTCTCTTTGTCATGAATCGGCATGCGTTCTGGGACTTAACCCAAGCTTCTTGGCGAGGCTGGACTGGAACGACCTCCTGTCTCTCGGCACACTGATGTTGCATCGATTCCATGGAGCTGTATGTGCGTCATGATCATCCTCTTCTTTGGACAGCCTCCATTTATGCCATGCTTTCCCCTCAACTTTCAGGAAACATTCAGTGCCTCCTTTTAGCCCTAAGATCCGCCTTCTGGGTGTTGTTGCCACCAAGGAGAGGTTTACAGAAATCGCTGTCCCAATGACGCCTCTTGCCAGCTGCCAGTCCTGGTCAGCCGATAAGGAGCGACAATCTACCGGCCACTGAGCTCTCCATAGGTCTGTTCCCTCGTAGTTTGCCCTGTTGTAACAGAGGTGAGGGCGAGATCCCTTCTACGATTACCAGGTCGAGCACTGCTATGGCAGGATAGCTGCTTTCAGGGAGAGTTTGGACCTGAACATTTTCAACTAGAGGATGATCACTGGTCAGTAGGTAATCCAGTTTGGATGGTTTACCATCTGACCCCAGCGGGCATCGTCGCTAATTTTTTCGTTCAGTCCAGCCGTTTGGATGTCATTTAGTAGGCTACGGTTGAACGTCCGGCTGGGAGTCGTGCTGCCTCGCTCTAGGCTGAGTTGGAGCGTTGAAGTCGCTAGCTATTAGGATCTGATCGCACTTCAAAATCAACACCGTGGATATTATTTGGAATAATCTTTTGTCGTGTTCCACGTTGTGACTAGGGGACCTATAGACTCCTCCAACTAGGTGCTTCGTGAGTTTGACCTTGAAGTGGCACCCGACGGAGTCTGGGAGTTCTATCAATACAGTGTCAGTAGTTTTTTTCACTTTTGACCCGACTGTCCACGAAGATTGCAACCCCCCTTAGTCCTTGTATCCCATGTCCCTCCTGAACAAAAACATGTCATCCGTTTTGACCCTGGTGTAACTAATGTTCGGGGATACCCATGTTTCCATCAGGATTATAATTTTCTGTACAAGGTTGGAACAGTGGGATCGGGGCTTTTATATTTTACTTCGGAGTCCCCTCACATTGCCCTAAAGACGCTTGGAAGTGCTGCTCGCAACGTGCGATGTCTATGGGTTAACTGGTAGCACAGGTTAGAACCTGGTAGGGGTTTTACTGACTGGCCAGTTCTAGTGGAACTGGCCTACTTAAGTTTCTCCCAGGTCGATTGGTGTAGTCGGAGCTACGTGGAGGTCGCCGGTCTGAATCCCAGCGCGTCGGTGTAGAGTGACGGCGACCTGAGCTCGGGGAGTAACCGCTGTTTGCCGTTGTCTCAGTGTTCCCAGTCTGCTGTCACAGCAGCGAACATTCCCGCCTATAGTGCTCTTGATTTTATACCACATCTCCAGCATTGTATTAGGAACTTCTGGGGAGTTGGAGTTGACGGCCGTCAGTCTGGGTGATGCCATGGTCGTCAGGTGAGAGGAAGCCCGCCGACTGCAGCTGCTGTAACCGCACTTAGCTACATCTGGGCTGATAACCACTCCCGTTGTTGGATATCGTGGGTGTACCTGTCACCTTGGATATCGGCTGTCAGTTCTGGTATCCCATGCATGACCATGGTTGTGGGTCTTCCTGGGTCACCTGCTTCTCCAGATGTCTTCCTAGACACCCATGATCTGTCAGATGTAGCTCTGATGTTGGACGACATGCTGATGACCAGAACGTGTGACAGTAAGGGGAACCTTTCGACATCTCTGGCTGAGCTTACGGTTGCCCTCGCCGGCGAAGGCCTCGTGAGGGTGAATGGGAGCCTTCGTACAGTTGACACAGTCTTGCCTCAAGGGTACCTAGACCTAGCATGACATAAACGCGGCCCCACTGCTGCCCGGCAACCATATCCGTACGCTCCAGAAGGCTACCATTGCAGACGGGACCATTAAGTAGAGCGAAAGAGCTGGGTGGGTCAGTGATGCCTACACCGCCCGGTACTATGGGGGCTTCGGGCTTTCTTTTCTACCCTGACCCATTTATTGTGCTGTCCACTGGTGACCGTCGCTGACGTGGCTCCAGGGCTTGGGGTCGATGTGGTTGCCTTTGGAGTAGACAGTCTTCTGTTAGGTTTTGGACCACCCAGATCAGTGGCCTTCGGGGAGCCATTACCGACAGACCTTGGAAAGTAAATCTCCATAGTAGCCGTTTGGTGGTTACTAGGAGTTTACCAAGCACTCTAAATGAGCCTGAAGCTAAGTACGATGTCAGAATGACACCATGGGCAGATCCACCAGAACCACGTGCATAGATGGCGCGTCATCAGGGTGTAGTACTGGTTTGACACTTCTTTGCCACATCGGCAGCACACCCACCTGTTACAGATGTCGCGCTCATAAGCTGGATCACTTTTGGCTACAATGAGAACACATGTGTGACAGTCGCCGCCATATCCGTGAGCTTTGTCCAAACGCTTCCGTCTTACTCTTTGACGTTTCCGCCCGGTGGTTTTCACCGGCGGACAGAGGCGGGCATTGGGTGTAGCAGGGGGCTCTGCGTTTGTTTGACTGAGGACAGCAACATTTACAGCGCTGTGAGGATTGGCGGCCTGGCCAACGTCGAGCGTTGCAAGTGGTGGCCGTTCGGCTGAGCTGGACCTTTGTGGTGCGTTAGTACCCTATAAAGGTTTTTTCGTCACGTTTTGAGACCTCTTAGCTCCAGGCCTAGCAACTAATGGGGATGAGGTGGTCAGTGAACGCAGTGAAGCTTTGCTCAAAGTGCTTCGGTGACTGGCTCCTTTGAGGGTAGCATACATATACCATGCATGGTATTAAGTAGATGAAGGCGACAACAGTTTCAACGAGAGCAGTACGGCAGTAGATGTGTAAACCAGGTAAACAGAGGACTTTTGACCTTGCCTTCGATTGTCTACTACCGAGACCCCGGCGAATTCTAAAAACTGCCAAGGCCTACCGGCTTAAGTCAGTGAGATACGTTTTGCTGCAGATGCAGCAACTTGAGATATGGCAGTTGGTCCAGATGAATAGACCTACCACACAGTTGTTCGTTTACAGTGTAATAAATGAATGAACAAATATTTTATTCCTGCACCAGTGGTTTAACACAAGAGAAGCCATTTTGCAGGCGTAATCACATTGATACACGTGGGAAAATCTACGAGATTTTACGGGTCCTGAATGGCACAGAGGGTGTGCCATTCAACTCTGTCAAAAATATCAGAAGACCCTGATGGCTATGAAATGAACGAGAAAATATCACTTTTCAGCTTATGCACAGTGTTAAAGTTTAGATAATATTAATTCTTATCCTCATATAATGGATATGACATGAGAGATATCAGGTTGCAAGCACCGTCAAATTAATAATTCTTGAAGGTTTTCGAAATAATATTTGGTACTAAATAATTCGCATTCCAAGTCATCGACATCCATAACCTTATTGAAATTTGTTGCAATTCATGAGGAGGGTGTAGCGTCACACACTTCCCCAAAATCAATAGCCTAGGGTTTGACGACTTTCGACATTGATGCTGACCTTGATAGTTTAACTGGACTCGCTAAGCTGAAGGCACCCGGTCAAGCATCCTCGCCATTTGGCACGCTGTCGTGTTACGTTGCATTGCTCGTATTCGACTCTCTAGCCAGTCAGTTGGAAGGCATCGGTATTTTGGCATAACCTTCCAAATATACTATTCCATGCTACTACGCTATCGTGTTCTTCCTTGGTCTCGTATTCGTGGGTATATAACAAGTTCGAATAATTAGTGATTGGTCTTTGCGTCTGTCAAGTTCGCACCAGGACAAATCCTAAAAGGGCATGGATTTTGATCGTCCATCACACAGATAGGCTTCACTACTTAAAACAGAAGCATGCAATGTTTGAAGTTAGCGTGATAACCAGCCGACGTTGTTAGTTCATTTGCTTAGTTCGTTATTTAGTTATACAACCGTCTATTCATTAGAAAGTTCTTCAGTTTCCAGCTCTGCTGACTACAAAGGACCCACTTATTCAGCCTGGAGTATCGGTAAAGCAGCCAACTATATAACCAAGGTGAGTGTCTAAATCAAGTCGTTCCCAATTTATCACGTTGCCTTTAGAGGGGATTATCATAAAAAGTAACACTTGTTTTAGAGCATGGAAACAGACGTTGCGACGGTTAATAGTCCAAATGACAGTATTTATATATAGACTTCAGGCATCTTGCGTATTAGCATAGGTAGCACCATTTGAGAAATGAATTTGATACATAGCAACTTTTATTTGAAAAGATTACTCGGTGCAGAGTACAAAACGACACTTGGTGTAGAGCTACTGCAGGTAAGTCGCGTTCCAAGCTAGTATGTAAATCGGTAGCTGGCTTAGTCATTTTTCAGAATGTTTGTGCTACTATGACTGTTAGAAAAGTTTAGACGGTCCGTCACGAGAAGAATCATGGTCAGTAGGTGAGTTAATCGTGAAGATGGTCCGGAAACCGCGAAGGAGTGGGTGTGGTCCGATGATGCTTGGCATCAAACAACAGGCATTATTTCCAGTAAGTAGTCATATTCAGATTGAAATCCAGCATCTAATATCCTCATCGAGCTGTTGCCGCATATAATAAAGGAAAGAAGAAGCACTAGCAGATATAGAAAGGGAATTACTAAGTCATCCAACTTGGAGAAGACAGAAGTCCCCATTCTCTTAGACCTATTCGAACTTTACGTACATTTTCACGTATGCGTGTGTGATCACCTACGTAGTTTTCCAATCGTAAGGTTCTTAAAATTTTCTATGGTTGGAGTGTATCGTAGTGGCTTTCAGAGCGAAGCAGTGAACATTAGGTTCATCATGATGAGGAGAGGGACCAGTACTCACACCCTTATCAGCAATCGTAAACCCACTGGTCTAAGAGGAACTTGAGGACTATAACGACTTTGTCTCATGCGTTTAGGGGTCCGAGTGCGTCCTTATTAGCCCAGGACTCATAGAAACTGGTCAAATGAGCGACAGATTCACTGTTTATTAATAGTCTATTAAGTGAGGAGCGGAAAAGTGTTAACGAGTTTGCCATACGGGTTTCTTCGGAAGCCTATTAAAGTGTGGAAGAATTTTTTTGCAGAGGAAGTCGCCTCACGAGTTCGTCGTATAACTCTCAGTTTCAACTAACACTTCATAGTTATGCACGTTGTATATAGACGTTATAATTAGCTTGATCTGCGGACCAGTATAGTGCAAGTGGTGGTGAAGTAACCCATAATAAAATGTGACGTTCAGTTTGAGTCGCCTCTGCCGGAGTGGTTCTAACCCGAGCATGTTACATCTGGATGTGTGATCCAGACTGGGGTCAGCTCCTAGTGTTCCGAAGGCTAAGTGACGGTGTACCCCGTCGACCTTCAGTTTATCGCCTATACGAAGGCCGCTGAGAATAGACGGGTGAAATCCTAAAGGTGGGCGAATGCACACTTTAAAGAGTGGATTCAATGATCTTGAAATTATGAATGATGCATCCCAAGAGTTTACCTGACTTGGATCTGATATATGCTGCATGTTCCGAGAATGTCAAGTCCCCGGAATGTCTGATACCAGGGTCTGACACAGATGAGCGTCCATGTGGCTGTTTTCCGCATACCTTGAGTGTCAGGTTATAGCTGTCGCTGCCTATAGTAAGCCAACTGCATTTGCCGTTTCTGAATTCAAGGTGGGACTCAGCACACCATAATGCAAGCTTAACCAGTTCCAGTCGGGCAGTATCCGGAGTATTACTTAGTTCATGAGAATGACAAGTGTACACACGCTTCAAGTCATCGGCTTTTATGAATGTTTTACCTTCACTGGAGCAGCTGCGAAAAGCTCCGAAAAGATAACATGCCCTGTTTGCCTGTTGTTTCGTCAGTTGATTGGGCCATCCCAAGCGGCCTTCAAGTCTGTAACGCATAACTGCTCGACCTGTAACCTTGCTGGGTGAGGTGGATGACGTCGTCTCCTTCTAAGTAGTCTCAAGCAACACCTACCACCAACCTCTCCGGCAACTTGCATGGCGTGGGCAGAAACCCTATTGGTCTGTAACTGCGTGGTCTTTCCGTGTCTCCTCTCATAACTGTTAGTGGAGGGAGAGAGCTCTTCCTCTCTTTGGGGAGTTGGATCGCTCCCAAAGACTGCTTATGGGCATGCCTGGCACCTTGGCATAATTTTGTAGGATCACCGGTCTTAGTAAACAGTCCAGACATTTCGTTATTCTGAGTGCTGAAGGTTCAACCAACATATCACGATGAAATCTTTACTTCCCTTAACTTTATATTATGGCCCTGCAACTCTGTTGCGTTACCGAAAGTTAGCGAATGCCAGATTGCTGCGTTGAGCTGCTTGTCAAATCGGTCGCCCAATAGTTCTGCTGTCTCGACCTTATCAAAGGCTTCCCTGCTCGGTCCCGTGAACATGTTTGGGCAATTATTCATCAGTTCTCTTTTACATGAATCTATGTGGACGACTAGGTTGAAACGCAGCCGTCTAGCAAAGTTACTGCAGTATTTGAATCCAATCTTGTGAATGCTTATGATGCACAGGTGGCATACCTTACTGTAGCCACGCCACTTCGATTCCTCACGAGGCGTACGCCGCCCTCGCCACAGCCTCATGTCCCCTACATGTATCTCTGGGTTCCAAAAGCCACTCTGGATCGTTTGAAGGGCGGCCATCTGCATACATCCAACACACTCTCCTCGACAGCGTTCCAGTTAGTACCTTTTAACGATTATCTCTTAAAATTATTCCCTTAAAATAATATCTTTACCCCTGACTGACAGATGAACTGTTTGTCGGTGGATCTTTTCAGCATGTAACATGTTTTATTATCTTCCCTTTGTTATCAGGACTCACATGTAAGCACATCGCACTCAACAGGGAACGCCGTGATCATTCCTCCCTCATGACTATACAAGGTGTGGTTACCATCTTAGCAAAAACCATGAATTTTATTTAAATGTTTATGACTTCATTAAATTTTCGTACATAAGTTTCCTGCACATAAACGAATACCTGGTCCGAAATCCTCTATTCTCTCTATTTCATAGTGATATCTTCGGCTTCGGTTTAGTTTCCACTACTTTCGTAAGCACCTTTATCCTCCTCCCCATAAGCTCACCTTCAAACAGTTGGTTTTGGATACTTCTTCAAGTAATTTTCGTAGTCAGTACATAGAACCCACCCAGATGTACCATGGCTGATCTACTGTTACGTGGTATTTTCGTGCTCCTGTTTTGAAATTCGCCTTCCGCTCGCTTTTGTTATTCATTTTCCAGGCCTACCTAACCAAGCCTGCACCCATATGGAATCCAAGCAATCGCATTTGTCAGTGTGCACTACGACATCAAAACTATATGACAAATGTGCGCAACCCAAGGTCATGACTCTACTACCTGCCTCACCTTCAAGATAACTGGAAGATTCAAAGAATAGCCAAATAATTCCTAATTTCGGACTGGGCTTGCTGCGGCATGCCGAACAACCATTCTGCGAAGCAATAACATTCTTCCTCTAGATGCACCTCTTGTATGCCATGAATAACGGTATCCAATGTATAGCTTAACATTAATGATAATGATATTTTTATTCCTGAATATACAGGCACACACCATTTTTAAAGGTATGAATAAGTTAATATACAAATTACATTCATCTTCATGGGAGGTAATCTGAATCCCCGCCTATCGTCACTGGAAGATATAATTGCTGCATGTTCATATGATGGAACATCCCAGCAGAATAAGTGTGCAGAAAATTTACAAGTTGAACAAGTGGAAGTATTGTCTTCGCATTAACAAAAATACCAGGTTTGTATCTAGACACTGTATGTATTACCTGGAGAAAAATAAAGCTTGAAGCTAATACTTCCATTGTAACAGTTTGTACTTCTTGCTTGAGATAATGATGAAAAGTCTGTGAATTGTTTACATATTGTACCTCATTGACGATTCTAGGACTGTATAATTCATCCATATTAACACCATTCCACAACAAAGATTCATAATCTTGATGAATATTATGACTGAAAGCCAAATGTCTTCACTTCTCCAACTCCAGCATCCAGAAGCAATAGGCTTGTTTGAATGCACCAAACGGGCTTTCAGGACATCTCGTCCTTCGTTTTTACTGGTCGTGACAGCCTTGCAATTGGTAAGTGTTGGACTTTGCTGGTCACTTTTATGATGAGTAAATCCTAGATTTTGATAGTTATGAAGTTGTAGTCCAGTGAACATTTTTTATTTCTGCTTGTTGTAGTTAGGTATTCTGAACGTGGCAAAACTGGTTACCCTCCACAGAGGGTAGTTTCAGCCATGATCTTTCCCTTAAGTAATTAATTCTCGAAGGCAACAAAGCCGACGCTTAGAACTGAATTATTTTTCTACAAAGAGAAAAAAACAGACAAAGTAGCAGGTGGAGAAAGCAAGAATTTCAACAGGGAGTGTTTTCTTTGTTCATGTTTCTCCCTACTTAACTTCCCTTGCTATGGCTTTCATCGTATATCCTTCTACAGAGTATTTGAAAATATAAATTTCATGTTGTCACGTGGTGTGTGATCTCTGTTTTCGATTACCGTGTTGGGTGGGGTACAGTGCCGTTAGTTTGAGGTGGCAACTTATGGAAGTCTTCTCAGCGCTTCCTATGAAAGCTGAATGTATGCGTGGTGGCTCTCATTACACATTAGGAAAGCCGAGTATACGAAGTGTCATGAACGAGACTGTTGGTGTATTCGATAGGCCGTAGAGGTCACCAGATGATAAGAAGTCAGCCAATAACCGACCAAATTCAGAGGTTGATTTGGAGGCCTTCACATCAGCTGGAAGTCTGCTCCACAACTGAGAGAATTTGACCGCAAAGAAGTTTGTGCGCAAGCAGGACCTAAACAACTTCATTTTGACGCTATGGGCGTGGTTGCGCAGATCGCAACAACTGATGTGTTCGAACTGAAACTCACCACTGGCTGTAAACGTGTTTTTACGTAAGACATTGAAGAAGAGTATCAGGTTAATTTTGAGTCGTCTCGCCCAAGGTGTTTCTAGACTTGGTGTTCTGCATCTGGAGCTATAGTCTTGTTTGCAATCGTGTCCTAACAATCTAGCTGCGAATACCTTTGGACACCCTCTATTTTATGTTTGTCTTTTATGCGGACACCACTCAGGATAAATGGACAGTATTCTAACAGTGGACGTACGCAAGGCTTGTACAGTGGCAACTTGACTTCTCTGAAGTAGAAGTTACGAACTATGCAACCCATCAGGATCCTAGATTTGCGAGTCTGTGATGCTACCTGTTCAGAAAATGTGAGGTCCCTTGAATATCTTAGTCCAAGGTCACATACACTTTTAAAAACATGAAGTTTTGTAGACTGAAGATGTAGTTGGACATCCACCGATGAAGCACCAAAATATATCCAGCCACATTTGCCTATATTGGACTGAAGTTTCCAAGCAGTACACCATGCAGATATTATATCGGGCTCCCTTAGCACTAGTGCCTGGAAGTGGGATAAGTTATCACGGGTGGATGTTTATGCAACTTTTAGGTCATCAGCAAACAAGAATGGTTAACCGTATGTAAAGCAGCTGCAGATGTCATTGACGTACAAAGTAATACACTGCCCTGAACCACACCAGAGGTGACTGGCCTATGTTTTGAAGTGTGTGAATCTACCTTCACCACTTGAGTGCGATTACTGAGGAAAGACTTAATCCATCCCAATAGTGGATGGTCAGTTCCTATAGTCATCAACTTACTTGTTAACAGCAAGTGGTAGACTCTGTTGAATGCCTTTGAAATGTCTAGATAGAGTACAAGGACTAATTGGTGTCGGTCGCGCATAGTGGTTATGAAGTTGAAGAAGTCAAGATGGCAAGTTGAACAGGACCTCGATTTTAGGAGCCCATGTTGACTCGATGTGATGTTGCCACTAAGCATGTGCTGAAGAGTGCTTTCTTTAATAACTTTCTGCATATTTCTAGAAACTACAGACGTAATATTTATTGGTCTGTGGTTACTGGCTAGTGTTTTTAAACCAGATTGATATGTAGGGAGAATGAATGATGTTTTCCATATATCAGGGCATGTTAAAGATTCCAAAGAGAGAGAAAATATTTTGAGTAATGATAGTGGAATATCAGGGCCACCAAATTTAAGGAAATTTGATGATATTCTGTCTATGCCAGCGCTGCTGGAGCATTTTAGCGTCCTAATGGCCTGGTGAATATTAGAGTGTGTGAATTCAACTGTATCTGTTGTCGTTAGTTGAGAATAACTTTTAAAAGTGTAGACCGCATTAGTGTCACAATAAAAATTTATAGGTTCCAGATAACCGACTGCAAATAAGTCGCTGAATATTTCACACATATCCACTGGATCATTATAAGCTTTGGTATCATGGATAAGAAGAGGAATTTCATGTCTTGTGCAATCCGATCGCTTCTTAAGGAGTGCTGAGAGAGCATATACTCTAGATGAGCTAGCTAATGCATGACTCTCTTCATTCCTCAAACGCAAATCATGGTTGTGCGAGATAGAGTTAAGAGTACCAAGAATCAGCCAAAGTGCATCGATGTCGTGATGTCTGTAGTATCTTGTTGAGAGTTTGCGTAACTTTCTACGAGCATTGGGAGGTATATATGGCTTATTGTTTAGTGGCATTTTTTAAACCTTTCAATGGAACGATGGTATCGAGACAGGTTTTAGCGTTGTAGTAAAACATATTGATGGTTAATTTGAGGTCTGTTGTGGTGAAGAATGATCCCCAGTCAATGCACCTAATCATTGGACACATCTGCTGCCAATCCGTTCTGCCGTAGTCTCTACATACTTTTTGGTGTGTAGTGGAAGTACCAATTAAAGTACTAGTTACAGGAAGTGGCAGTGAGCATAATACCGTATTGTGATAACTTCCTGGGAACTTGGAGCCTACATTTGTCAAAATAGGATTTATGTTATGGCAAAATATTGAGTCCAATGCATTGTCACCTCTTGTAGGAGTTGTAACAATTTGCTTTCATCCAAAAATAGACGGTGTATGGAAAAAGTCGTCATACATGGCCGGACCAGTAAGTGAATCCCACCTGATTTCAGGTAGGTTAAAGTCACCGCATATGATCTTATGATCATATGGGAGAGAGGATGCATGTTCCAGAGCCGTAATCAGTGGGATCTCATGATAGTTAAAGGTACCAGGCGCTCTGTAAACACATCCCACCAGTGCTGTAGCATTCCTTTGGTGTACTGTGACCCATAGAGAGTCACTTACCTTATCAAGAACCATATTTTTCAACCTGAATACGGTGAGAGTGTTCAGGAAGTACACCAGGCAACCTCCTCCTTTCTTGTTACTCCGGTCACATCAGAATTGTGTATACATGTCAATACTTATCTCTTCATCTGGTATATTTGCGTGACACCGAGACTCAGTGATAATTATTACCGGTGGCTTATATATGAGCGCGATTCCTCTTAATATCGACAGTTTGCTAAGGACGGACCTCGCGTTTATGAGAACGATGTACAAGTAGGAAGAGTAATAGTGTGTAAAGCTTTCTGGTTCGCTAAACAAGCCAAAAGGTATCTCAGTGTCGCTTGACTGAGTATAGTCTGACGTCGTTGCGTTACAGAACGTCTCTATACCTCGTTCACTTGTAGCTGTAGAGTTACTAGGATATCCTAGTGGTAAATCGACCGCACAGTGACTTGAAATAGTATCATCTTTATCAGGGGAGAACAGAGTAATGTTAAGTGTGCACATTGTATCCAAATGAACAGAGTCTCTAGTATCTGTTACGCAGAGGGTAGGTAGTTTTAATGTCATACGTGTAGGGCTGGTAATACCACTTGGAGGATTCAACAGACCTGTTGTGCGTTCGCATCTGCTGACATCACTTGGGTAGTTGGTGTCTAGGATTTGTGTGTATATTTGACTGTGTCTTTTCCGTTGCTCCGAGGGTGAAAAGATTAGCGGTTCAGAGTAGGGGGTTTCAACATCCCTGTAGCGTCATACACTTCCCAAAATCAATAGCCTAGGGTTTGACGACTTTCGACATTGATGCTGACCTTGATAGTTTAACTGGACTCGCTAAGCTGAAGGCACCCGGTCAAGCATCCTCGCCATTTGGCACGCTGTCGTGTTACGTTGCATTGCTCGTATTCGACTCTCCAGCTAGTTAGTTGGAACGCATCGGTATTTTGGCATAACCATCCAAATATACTATTCCATCCGACTACGCTATCGTGTTCTTCCTTGGTCTCGTATTCGTGGGTATATAACAAGTTCGAATAATTAGTGATTGGTCTTTGCGTCTGTCAAGTTCGCACCAGGACAAATCCTAAATTGGTGAGCCCGACGTGATCAAATATCCCGACGTGATCACATATCCCGACCAATAGCAAGTATTGAATTGGTGAGCCTGTTCCATTTTATATTTGTATATTGTTTTCATTTCGATAACATTTATATGTCCATTTACTACACTTTCTCATGTCCGACCAAACTCCCAAGCTTATTCGTATTAAGCCGACCTCGAACACGATCCAACTCGTGCCATATTGGCCAGACAATGCAGAAACATGGTTTCTGTATGCTGAAGCCGATTTTCGAGAACAGGGTGTCTCAGATCCTCATTCTCGATTTCTTGCCGTCATACGTTCACTACCGCGAGAAATAAACAGTTTTGTTACAGCAAACATGTTTAATCCTGAAGTAAGTGACCCTTATGCACTTCTAAAAGCCGCACTCTTGAAGAAAAGCGATCTCACAGATCGCCAACGTCTAGACGAATTGTTTCGTAACATCGAGCTAGGCAGCCACTCAGCTACTGAAGTCCTCGCACGCATGCGAGAAGTAATCGGTCCACGAACATTTGACGATGGTTTCTTCCGAGAACTATTTCTCTCGAAACTACCACAACCGGTGCAAACCGTGTTGGTGACGCTACAGATCACTCCCCCCCTTGGTGATGGAGGTGGGATGAACATTTTCTCGAAAATCGACTTAGTCAAAGCGTACAACCAGATACCTATGGCAGCAGAAGATATCGCGAAAACAGCCATTATTACTCCTTTTGGCCTGTTTGAATTCCTGCGCATGCCTTTTGGTCTTCGGAATGCAGCACAAACATTCCAACGCTTTATGGACGACGTCTTCCGTGGTCTGAATTTTGTTCATGTCTACATAGATGACTGTCTAATTGCGAGTCCAGATAAGGAAACACACCTTAAACATTTGGACCTCGCATTCGAAAGACTCAAAAAACATGGCATCACAGTTAACTTACAGAAGTGTGAAATAGGAGTTGAATCACTCAGCTTCCTTGGGCATACCATTGACAACAAAGGTATACGCCCATTGAGAGATAAAGTGGCGGCTATCACAAACTATCCAGAGCCGACCACTGTGAAACATCTCCGCACTTTCAATGGCCTGGTAAGTTATTACCGAAGGTTTATCCCTAACTGTGCCTCTGTCATGAGACCACTCACAGATCTACTTCGAGGAACTGCGAAGTTCGTGTCTCTGGACAACGCGGCTAGACTTGCTTTCTCCAAAGTCAAGGAAGCCATTTCGAACGCAACCATGCTTATGCATCATGACCCCAATGCTCCTCTGAGTATTGCTGTTGATGCATCTGATTCAGCAATTGGAGCAGTTTTGCAACAGTTGACTGACAACCAGTGGCAACCGTTAGCCTTTTTCTCGAGGCGGCTGCAAGACGCGGAAACAAGATACAGTACATTTGGTAGGGAACTCCTAGCCATGTACTGTTCTGTACGCCATTTTCGACATTCTGTGGAAGGTCGTGATTTCATTATTTTCACAGACCACAAACCGTTAACGTTTTCCCTCAGCTCGGCGTCTGACAAATACTCCCCTCGTGAGTCGCGACAGCTGGATTACATTTCCCAGTTCACGTCAGACATCCGCCACATTTCTGGAGCAAACAACTCCGCAGCCGACGCACTATCTCGAATAGCTTCGATAAACTATATCGAGGGTATTGATCTCGTTGAACTAGCTCGGCGTCAAAAGGAAGACCTTGAGCTGCATCATGAGTTGTCGTCCACAACTCTCAAACTGCGACTTTGTCCTGTTGGATCAGACAAGGATGCAATTTTGTGCGATGTCTCTGCTAGTCAACCACGCCCAATAGTTCCGAAGAGTTGTCGACGCAACGTCTTCAATACGTTGCACAAACTCTCTCATCCAGGTGTACGAGCCACCATTAGGCTTATCGCACAACGTTTCTGCTGGCCTGGGATGAACAAAGACGTTAAGGAGTGGGCCCAGTCGTGCTTAGCTTGTCAAAAGTGTAAAGTCACGCGACACACGAAAAGCCCTTTAGGCTCATTTCTAGCCCCAGACATGCGTTTCGACCACGTCCATATAGATATTGTAGGACCCCTACCAGAATCTAATGGATGTACCTACCTTTTCACCTGTGTTGATCGTTTCACACGATGGCCGGAAGCAGTACCCATTAAAGATATTACTGCCGAAACAGTTGCTCGTGTTTTCGTCGAAAGATGGATCGCGAACTTCGGATGTCCATCCTACGTCACAACCGACCGTGGGCGCCAATTTGAGTGCGGACTATTTCACGCTCTAACGGCACTTTTAGGTTGCACTCGGTTCCGAACGACAGCCTACCATCCACAAGCAAATGGCATGGTAGAGCGTTTCCATCGACAGCTGAAAGCTTCCCTTTCAGCTACAAACATACCTCAGTGGACCGAGGCTCTGCCTCTAGTCCTACTAGGTATTCGTAACGCGTTGAAAGTTGATGCTGGATGCACTCCTGCAGAACTCGTCTATGGGACCACTCTTCGCCTACCAGGTGAGTTTGTTTCCCCTTCAACTTTCAAACATGTTTCCGATAGGGCATCTTATGTGACTAGGCTTACAAACGCAATGCGTTCAGTTAGGCCTTCTCCGATTAGACCGCAAACGACTGATGTTTTCGTCCACCCCAGTTTACAGAAGACATCACACGTGTTTGTTCGCCACGACGCTGTTCGTCGACCACTTGAACCACCCTACGACGGGCCGTTCAAAGTGATTAAGCGACATGAGAAATTCTATGTAATTGAGCGAGGCGGACGCGAAGATACTGTCAGTATCGACCGTTTGAAACCAGCTTATTTCGAAGGCAACCCCATTGTAAGTGACGTTTCAGCTCGCTACATCCGGCCGACGGATGACTCAATTATCGAAATTCTCGACGATGTGCCTGGTAATGCACAGCTGCAACAACCAGCGGCGCAACAAAAAACACGATCAGGTCGAACCGTCAGGTTCCCAGAGTACCTGAAGTCATATTCAACTTAGCTATGTGTGTGCCAACCATTTTTTTTCGAGGCACTATTTTTCTTATTTACCGGCACAAACCCTCGTACACTTTGCCTTTTTATATCAATTTTTATTTACCATGTAATAAAAACTAAAAAAACGGCGAAGATAAGCGTAAATTTTTCTTTTTCGACACGTTTATATATAAATAATTCCCATTTTTACGCAACGTTTTCGTGGTATTAAAGACTTTTATTTATATTCCAGGTGCAACGAGCACTGGACGGAACGTCGAAAGGAACAGATGACCGCGACCGACGTACAATTTCATTTATTGTATTTTATTTATTTAATCGCCACGACACCCTAGAATAAGGTTCAGACAACCAGGGGCCACCTCACGCAGTGAGCCCATCGGAGAGTTTTACCAGTGGAGAAACCACTGGGTTTTTACTTCCGGCTGGTATCGTCTTAGGGTCCTCACGAACCCACTAGGGGGGGAGTGATCTGTAGCGTCATACACTTCCCCAAAATCAATAGCCTAGGGTTTGACGACTTCGACATTGATGCTGACCTTGATAGTTTAACTGGACTCGCTAAGCTGAAGGCATCCGGTCAAGCATCCTCGCCATTTGGCACGCTGTCGTGTTACGTTGCATTGCTCGTATTCGACTCTCTAGCCAGTTAGTTGGAACGCATCGGTATTTTGGCATAACCATCCAAATATACTATTCCATCCGACTACGCTATCGTGTTCTTCCTTGGTCTCGTATTCGTGGGTATATAACAAGTTCGAATAATTAGTGATTGGTCTTTGCGTCTGTCAAGTTCGCACCAGGACAAATCCTAAATCCCCATCAGTTGTTTGGCCAAAGCTGCAGCTGATAGGGATGCATTGGATAAAAATCATCGTGTTTTTGTGGTCCATGTAAACTTCTGTTCTGCGTTGTATTCCTTACCAGTGACTGCCCTCTGTTACAATTCACAACGGACGTGACTGGCTGTCTCCTAGTAAACTGGTGCCATGCAGCCGACCAAATTTTTTCCTCACAAAGTACCCCGCTGACATTCCTTTATGGGTGGTTTGATGTTGGCTTTTCTCATTAGTAAACGATAGGGTTTTGTTGTTGAGACGTCTATTTTTGTTCTCGTTACTAGTGAGACTTAGCTCAGTGCACAGAACCTCCTTGGTGGAGCCACCGCTCGTACTTCTGTCAGTTCCAGAAGGGATTACGGGATCACTTCGGATCATTATACGCTTTCCGCGTCCGTCTGCGTGTTGGATTCCATGGGAGCATTGATCTATCTGTTGCATATCGAGTGGCCGATATCCTACGACCCAGGCTGGTGTGGTCAGTAGACTTTAGGCCTGCAGTAGATCTCCGCTAGAGTTCTGTCACGTTTAATGCTGTGTCAGGTTTCACTTTGGGGCTTTCTATGGATACGTCTAGATCTACAGTTTCAGGTGGTGAGTCAAATCACGCATTTCACAGTCTTCCATTCCCACACTGGTCCGTGTGTTTTTCCGTATATTTGACTTGATAGAGTTTGTGGAGGGAGAAGTCTTAGGTTTTGGTATATTGGGGGAAAAACCTACTGCTTTAGTTTGTTGCAGCTTTGGAGTCTTTTGACTGTCAGGTCTGTAGGCACACTTGTATACCTGTTTCTCCACTACTGTCTTATCAAGAACTATCTTTATTCCTGTGAAGACAGTGTTTTTTGCTAAGATAGATTCTGCTTTGATGAATGTTTCCGCTTCTATCTGTAACTTAAATTGAAAGCGTATTGGACAGCAGTGGTCCTGCCGCCTTTTCTTTAGTCGGAAACATTTTGCTAGGACATCATGCATTTTTGCTGCTCTAAGCAAAATTTCTGGAACCGCCTTCAACTTTGTCGTTTCAGGGACGTTATAAAATATTGCGTCCAATTTAAGTGCAAGTCTCTTACTCACTTCAGCGGTGATAAAGTTTACCAGGTGATCTACCTTTGATAGTGTTGCGACGTCAACACTATCAATGGATTCACTACGCGTCAAGATGCTCGGTGGCAAGAGGTTGTCGAGCTCTGAAATCTGACTCCAATTTTTATATACGTGTCCAGATACACTATCGCCTATTTATAATTCCCGACACTGCTGATCCACCTGCGTCAGACAGTGTAAATATCAGGAGTTAACGCGAAGTATATATCAGGGTGTCGTATTGGTCAACGATCGAGCAAAACGTTTTTATCAATACAATTAAACAAAAATGTTCAATAAGTTGTCACATATATCAACACAATACTGCGAAACAGAATGCTACATAAGTCCCTCCTCAGAATACAGATGTAAGAGGGAATATCTGTGTTCGATATAAAATGCAATGAGAAAGGTAAATTCATTTTGAAGATACTCAAAACATAGAAGGAATGTTAAAGATACCTATCATCAGGATGAAAACTGATTGGGAGAGTGCTTATATAAAAATGAAGTGTATGATGGTTGAAACACCAGAATAACTCCACCAAAGAATTAACATATCCGGAGATAAAAAAATTAACAACCAAAATCGTATTACCTGGAACATTGTTAAGAAATAAAAGGTTCGGAAGTCCGTGGTGCCCGGGGGGAAAATTATTTTTGTGTGTGCGGAAGTGTGACGAAGTCATGTGGTCATGTTTTCAACAAGGTAATGAACAAGACACGGTTATAATGTTACTGAGGAATTGGTCTCATTAAAAGTAAACTGTCTGAAAGTAACGTCGTGGCCAACGGACTCTTCTTCCGGATCTCGTGGTTCTGCTACCGCCGCTAGTATTGGGTGATTCCGATACCGCTGTTTCTGTTTTGATGGTGGTTTTCGGTTGCTTCACTCTGGGTTCAGACTTGGTATCCGTGACACCTGGTTCCACAAACGCTGGTTTGATTCTGTCAATGCTGACCGTTTCTCGTCTACCCGACCGTTCGACCGTGGCAACTTTGTCTGATTTACTAATTACCTTGAAAAGTCCTTCATACGGGGGCTGTAAGGGTTTTCTTACACCGTCGTGTCGGACGAAAACGTAAGTGCAGTTTGAGATGCACTGAGGTATGTAAACTTGGTTGACTCGGTATCGTGAGGGCTAAGGTCGTAGTGTGCTCATGTGTCGCCGTAGTTGTTGTACATAGTTAGTCAAGTCCGGTGGAACATCTGTTGCCGGGTTAAAATACTCCCCCGGCAATCTTAAAGTAGTTCCATAAACTAACTCAGCAGTGCAGCAGCCAATGTCCTACTCGACGCCTGGACGTATACCAAGGTGTACTAGTGGTAATTTGTCACTCCACTTGTCATCAGTCTTCTCTGCCATCAGTGATGCTTTTGGTTGTCGATGGGACCTTTCAACAATACCATTGGATGCAGGATGGTACGCAGTGGTTCTTATGCTCTTGATCCCGAGAAGTTCAATTAACTGTTGAAACAGACTACTCTCGAACTGCGCACCTCTATCTGTGGTGATGACACCTGGGACACCAAAGTTAGAAATCCAGTGTTGGATGATATTTCTCGCTACCGTTTCGGCAAATATATCCTGCAGAGGTATTGCCACTGGCCGTCTCGTGAATCGGCCTACACATGTTAAAATGTAGCTAAAACCATTTGACTGGGGTACTGGTCCGACGATATCAACGTGTATATGGTCAAATCTGACATCCGGTGGGGAAAATCTTCCCGTAGGTGAAAGAATATGTCTTTGCACTTTCGATCGCTGACATGCTAAACAAGCCCTGAACCACTGTCGAAGATCTCGATTCATCTTTGGCCAGACGTATCTTAGAGAAGATTAGTCGCCTCATTGACAAAGGCACAAACGGACGTGGTTTACCCTTGGATAAATCGCAGGTGATGGATACGGAGTCATCAAGTGTCACTTCCTCAAGACGTAATGAGGTGTTCACATTGTTTTTCAAATGTTTCAAGTCCTCATCCGTGGCCTGCAACTTCGCCATTTCTGCTAGGTCAATACGGTCACGTTCTAAGACGTTTACGTACATACGAGACAAAGCATCAGCTGCCTCATTTTTGCTGCCCTCGACATACCTTATATCTGAAGTGAATTGTGAAATAAATTTTAAATGTCGAATTTCTCGGGGCGAGTAGTTGTCATGCTTTGCATCAATTGCTTCAGTGAGTGGCTTATGGTCGGTGAATACTATAAATGCGTACCCTTCGAGCATATATCTAAAGTGCTTGATAGCCAAGTAAATCGCCAGTAGCTCTCTGCCAAATGTACTGTATCGCGATTGAGAAGCGTTAAGTCGTCTCGAGAAGAAAGATAATGGTTCCCACTGACCGTGAACAAACTGTTGTAGTACTGCGCCTACCGCAACATTTGAAGCGTCTGTCATGATTGCTAGCGGTGCTTCTGAATCACGACGAGAAAGAGTTTCAGAACTTATAGCCAGCCTCAGTTCGCCAAAAGCATCATGGGCCACTTGGGTCATATGAAACACTTTGGCTCGTCCTTGCAACAAATCTGTCAGCGGTTGGGCTACTTCAGCACATTTAGGTATGAAACGTCGATAGAAGTTTGTTAACCCCAGAAATCTTCGCAGCTTTCGAAGCGAATCTGGAACAGGATATTCTGGAATTGCATCTACTTCTTGCGGAACCGGTTTAGCACCGTTAGCATTAACAATGTGATTCTTTGCCAAATTCGCACTTCTGAAGATTGCTTGTAGTGCCATATTCACGCAGTCGTTCGAAGAGCGTCCTCAGATGTTGCAGGTGTTCTGTTTCAGATGTGCTGGCTACTATCAGGTCATCTATGTATGCACTGACGAAAGGCAATCCATGAAGTACCCGATCTATAAATCTTTGGAATGTTTGAGCAGCATTTGTCAAACCAAGCGGCATACGAATAAACTTGAATAGTCCGAAGGGGGTATTGATGGCCGTCTTAGGAACATCATTGGGTTCCACAGGAATGTGGCAGTAAGCTCGCACGAGGTCAATCTTGGAAAAAATATTTACTTTTGTCATAGAGTTCATAAAATCATGTATGTGAGGAATCAAATACTTATCAGGGACCGTACGCTTATTCAACGCTCGATAAACACCGCAGGGCCGTATTTCCCCTGATGCCTTTTTGGGTACCATGTACAGGGGTGATGACCATGGGCTCTTGGAAGGACGTATAACTCCCAACTTTAGAAGTTTATCAAATTCCTGTTTTGCTATCTGCAGCTTTTTAGGGTCTAGGCGTCGAGGTCTTGATGAGACTGGAGGACCTTCTGTTAGAATATGGCGCGTCACCTTGTGTTTCGGAGAGGACTTCATGTAATCCGTTTGAGTGAGCTCGGGAAATTCTCGCAGAAGAATATCGTACTCGGAAGTGCTGTTTATTGGAGCTACGACTAAGTTTATTGTTTTTGTCTCCGTAACGATACTGGTGATAGAAAATTCACCCTTACGGCTGACTAGTCTATGTCGACTGGAGTCGACCAGTAGTTCATGGTGTTGAAGGAAATCCATGCCAATGATAGGCGACGATATGTCGGTGGTGACGAACTCCCACTGGAATCGTGTATGAAAGCCAATGTCTAGGATCAAAATTCTGGCCCCATATGTAGTGATAGCAGATCTATTTGCCACTTGTAGTGCCGAGGCAGGGTTGGGATGGCGTTTTTCGGAAGGTGTGGGTGAGATCACGCTCACTTCCGCTCCAGTATCAACCAGAAGCTGCTCTCCGGTCTCCCTATCCACCACTGGAAGCAAACGACTGTGTTGTTGTACGCCGGCGACAACAGTCGTCACTGATCGCTGGCCTTTCTGTTTCCCGAAGAGAAAGTTCTTGAAATCGTATGGTAACAAACAACGACCTGCTTTACTGCCAAACTTTTTGTGATACCAGCACGTGCCACTTTTAGACGCAATCCTACTCGTGGTCCTATCACGACCACGGGATCTGCTTCTACAGAACTTCGGTGACCGTTGGTTCGGCTGCAAAGCCATCAGTTGTCCTGTAAGTATGTCGATCTTCCTCTCTAAAGCGGCCACTCGGCAGTTTTGCGTTGGCTCAGCAATACTTTCAACCGGTTTAGGCATCCTTTCGTACATACGGTCAGCGATGTCAGCCAACCCGTCAATGCCAATGTCCTCATCTCCGACAGCTAATATCTGCTGAATGCATGAATGAAGTCTCCGCAGCCAGAGCTGGTAGAATAAACGGTTGCCTACGTTCCTATCTTTC
Organism: Heterobilharzia americana; assembly: GCA_944470555.2. Taxonomy (NCBI): domain Eukaryota; kingdom Metazoa; phylum Platyhelminthes; class Trematoda; order Strigeidida; family Schistosomatidae; genus Heterobilharzia; species Heterobilharzia americana. The sequence continues at coordinate 49,999,677 of OX104130.1, read as the reverse complement.
AGCAGACTTTGCATATGTCGCTTAAGTTGTGAAGGTGTTCTGTCACCGAGGCACATGCTACTTAGTAGTTGATCGACAGCCTTCTGATCAGATGACGAAGTAGCTTTCAGCACCTCCTGCTTCAAAACATCATAAGGTGTATCTGGGTGGGGCCTTAGTAGTGTCTCCCTTACTTGTCCAGCCACTTCTTCCGGCAAAACAGAGCCTGTATATCCGAACTTTGTGTTTTGTGAAGTTATATGATTGGCCATGAAGAGATGTTCTAGACGGACGAACCACAATTGCGGTCATTAAACTTAAAACAAGGCATAGGAAGATTAATGGCACCCACGGACCCTAAATTCGAAAAGTCTTGATTAAGAGAGCTTAAGGACATCAGTACTGGTACAGCGAAAAAAATATTTAAGAACAAGAGCAGGAAAAATACAATAAACAAGCATGTCAATGCCTAGCACAAAGCAGCCAAAGAAAATCGCAGTATATATGCATATCCGTATTGTATACAGTCATTAATGGCCGGTCGCAGCATTCAATTGCGAGATTTTAACCACGTCGGGCTCACCAGTCTGTCGAGCTCTGAAATCCGACTCCAAATTTTATATACGTGTCCAGATACACTATCGCCTATTTATAATTCCCGACACTGCTGATCCACCTGCGTCAGACAGTGTAAATATCAGGAGTTAACGCGAAGTATATATCAGGATGTTGTATTAGTCAACCAGCGAGCAAAAAGTCTTTTTCAGCACAATTAAACAAAAAATGTTCAATGAGTTGTTACATATATCAACACAATACAGTGAAAGAAAATGCTACAAGGTTGCCAATCTGAGCTCTAATTTCATCCAGCTGAGGTGACACCTAGAACGCCCTCAACATACTTTCTTGTGGTTCATTATTCTGTTTGCCATCTTTTAGCCTGCGTATTTCTGCACTTAGTTCCTCTGTGGAGGACTTCAGGCTTTCGATTTCTGGAAGAAACGACAATAACACACTTGGTGACTGAAGTCTAGTTAGTCTAACAAAAGATGTAGAGCTTTCATTAAGCTTTACGTCTTCTGCAACGTTTAGTGTCGCGGTCTTATAACATGTTGAGCATGCAGAGGCACTTCTATTATTATTAACTATTGCTGTCTTATCGGACGCAGTTCTTCTTCTTTTGAGTATAACTGGAGTATGAACTGACTCACTTATGCTGTTGCGAGAGGTCGCTTTTGGTGTCACCAACATTTGGGTATTGTTGATGCACTGTTCCACAGAAAGTTGTGTCCGTGCCTTCTTACATGCATAAGCCATATCTAGTTGCATGTCTGACATGTGATTAGTCATTTGAGAATTCAATAGCTTTACCATGATGTTAATAACAAAGTTATCATACAGTTACGAAATCACGTTAAAATGTAACACAATTTCAAAGGTACCGCCTTTGGATGGAAAACTACCGCCCATAAACATCACGTCAGTACTATCTAGAACTATGGAAAAGATGATTGTGAAGGAAGTTGTCAACTACTTTACGACTAACCAACTACTCTCTCCAGCACAGCACGGATTCTTGAAAGGCCGGTCATGCGCTATCAGCTATCTTGACTAACTAGGTGATGTTACGGGTAAGCATGACCAGGGCCTATTTCTAACTAGCCTTTTCTTAGACTTCAAGCAAGCACTCGACAACATGCCTCACAAGCGCCCGGTCACTAAGTTGCAATCATGTGGTTTTCAAGGTCAGTTACTTTCCTGGCTTAAACATCTTTAGAGGGTCGCTTCCAAGTAGTAAAATTCATCAATTTCTATTCCTCCCCGAGATCTATACAAATTGGCTTCATCCGGAGTAGTGTACCAAGACCGTCACGTTTCCTAATCTGTGCAAACGATATCTGCATCGTTATCAAAAGTGACGCACCGTACTCTTTCGCTGACGACTTGAGGACAGTCTACGGCTTTCCCTAAGCGGCACTAACAAAAGGTTTCTCTCAAATACAAGATGATCTGAAGAGAATATCCACATACAGCCTGACCTGGCAGCCCCCTATTAAATCAAATCAAAGTGGCATCCTCTATTTCGATGAATCCCACCCAGACGTGAAACTACACTTGGATGACACCACACTGCAGATGTTCAACACTGTGAAAGACCTTGGCATCACTTACCCCAGGGGTTTGACGTTTACTGAGTTTGGAGATTCAGTAGTTTCCAAAGTCAGAAGACTAATAGGTCTTCCACACAAACGTACTCACACTTGAGGCAAAACCCATATTATACGAGGTTATTGTTCTCCCAGTATTAGAGTATGGCACGGTTATTCATAGTGATATTACGTACCTGATATAATTCGACTTGGAAACATCCAACGAAACCTTACCCGGCGCCTATTTATACACAACGAAGGACTTCCTTACGAAGTAAGTTGCAAAAACCTAGATGGTGGACCACTCTGCCTGAGGCCCCCGAAGCTCAACTTGGCCTTTCTTCTTCGTCTTTTATTTGTAAAATCTATAAAAAGCTGTCCTATCACCTTTAAATTAACGCCGGCATATAGTCGGCATAATAGCGAACACACCATTCATATAAATAGGTATCGCTCAAAACTTCGATGTGGGTTTTTCATAACGCAATATAGTACGCTGTGAAACAAATCTCTCTCTTCTATACGAGCATGCCTATCTCTCAGCCAGTTCTAACGGCCACTTAATGAGCTCGTCCCATCTAACGACTCCCACCTTTTCGTCGACAGCCAACTAACAAGCGGTGATACTACGTACAGTGATCCTACCGGTACATAGACCTGAGGGGAACTCACACAGCAAGGACATGGGCATACCATGCCAAAATCAAGCGCGAAGGGTTATTTAAAGCCTGACGAAACAACTGACCCACAATAGACGGCAAGCGGAGTGCCGTACGATTTGCAACAGTGAACTTTGTAGTGACCCCGATGTAACCCTCACTTCTTCATAACCCAACTGGTCTCTTGATTTAACACCTATTCATTCTGGGCTGTGACAGATAACTCCCTTACCCCTCACTACGGTCAAATAAATTTAGCCTATCATAACCAGAGCTCACATTTCTCTGACTTTTATCTCACTCTAGGCACATCATCGTTTAGCAAGTACCCGCGTACCTCCACTGTATAGTACCAATGCGAAAGTAAGAAACATTACGTTAGCATTAGGATAGCACATGTTACAAGAGTGTTTGCGACAGGTAGCGAGATCATCCAAAATATAAAATAGGTTTAACAACATGAGACAGTAAATCTAATGGTAGGGACCAGTGAAAACCACCCTTTTCTGTGAGATGCCTAAGGGTGGTTGAGGCCTTTGGATGCTCGAAGACACCGGACAACGAAGACTGTGAATGACTCCGGGTACCTGATGACTGGTGAAGCAACCCCTAACCTCTTCCATGTCAGTCATACCACTGCAGTTAGCAAATAAGGTAGAGGCTATTGGGTGGAAAAAGCAATGACACAGGTAAAGTAGTGACGGGCTAAGATAGTGCAGAAATGTTTAACAACGCGAGATGGCAGGTCTGATGGTGGGGTTTACGGTACCACCCCCATCTGAGGTCATCAGACCCAATATAGGCCCTCCACTCTCTCTTCCCTCAGGGTCACAGTAACTGACTTCCCCCGACCCTGTATGTGCCTATTAAAGCACTTACTGGCACTCAAATGCAAGAAATAGTCACCATCTTAATGCACTTGTGACGCAGCTCAGATTCGGATGCGAGAAATGCACCACAAAAAGCCTCAAAGGTACCCCACAAGCGGGATATAAAATCATACAGTTCTTCATTTCTGGTGTCCTCTTTAGGTACTCCAGTCCTCAGCATGGCCTTCCCAAAGTCTAGGATAAGTAACTCCGCTTCTCATGTCTCTATGTTTCTCTTTATCATCCGGTATGCAGATCATTATGTGGCACCATACCAGCGCACACCGAATATCGGGATACACTTAGAACTCCTACTCAACACGTGAGAACTATAATCTTTTACCTCCTAGAGATGCGGAATCACCAGGAGACAACTCATCCCAGACCGAAACTTCCCCCGAATTCATTGCTACAATCGGGGGCGCATCTAGAAACTTTGGTAGTAAAAGCTGTTTGCAGCCAAACATGCAAGTTCTTCCGGTCATGACAACCACTCACCTGGAAACTATGCCAACCGAAACTGACCTCATATGGCTTGCAGACCCTGAAGTCTCATTGGATGGTTTGACGGTGAAACCTCATTTGTTCCTCACAGCAATTTGACAGCGGTGGCTGGAGAGGATTGCATCGATGGCCTAATTTGTTCAAAGGACCCTGTTTACAAGAGTGTAGACGTAAAAGATTGCTAAACTCTGCGTGACATCATACACTACCAGACCTACACCTGCCTTGCAGTCCTTTTCAGTATGCGACTCTGGTTTCATTTACCATCCGCAGGCAATACGAATTCGTCGAATACTGACATATCTTCAGCTTCACTCCTTCTTAACACTCGATGTGCAACATACTGCTACAGATTACATGACTCACTATTGCCAAGATACTTCTCATGCTGAGTGGTTATGCCCGCATTTATTTTCATTACTACTGTTTAACGATATCGCTTTTATCCAGTATTTATGACCGGCAATTTCCAAATATTTGTTTATTCCAGGGGACTTTGTGTGGCATGATGGTTTGTTTCTTCCTAAGCTTTTTCAGCTTTAGTAAGGAAATGACATTCGGATATTGCCTGTAAAATGGCGTGTGTTCGTACAACTATTTACTCGAAATATATTATTGTCTTATGTATCATATTCTGTAACTTGTCTTTGTTTTGATTGAGACTTATCTTGAATGCTTCAATGTACCACTGCGTGCAGCTGGGCTGCTGACAACGTGGGATTATTTTACTGTTCCCGATATTTTGGTTTTGGCTCGACTTAAGGTTGCTCTTTGGATTAACTGTTTGTCTCTTGGCTGTCTACTGGAAAAGTTTGTTGATTAATTTGACTGTTGCACACCTGATTTCCATCCTATTTTGTTGGGAATGTTCTCTTTGTTTATCGGGTACTCAACATTCTTATTTCGTTAATAAATTTTCGCTGTATAGTACAAACTCCATGCCAAAGAGATTTTCGTACTGCATAGTTTCCCAGCTGCATTTTTTGGGCACTTCTGTAATTTCGATATAACTTGTTGCTGTTTGATAGTGTAGCGTCACACACTTCCCCAAAATCAATAGCCTAGGGTTTGACGACTTTCGACATTGATGCTGACCTTGATAGTTTAACTGGACTCGCTAAGCTGAAGGCACCCGGTCAAGCATCCTCGCCATTTGGCACGCTGTCGTGTTACGTTGCATTGCTCGTATTCGACTCTCTAGCCAGTCAGTTGGAAGGCATCGGTATTTTGGCATAACCATCCAAATATACTATTCCATGCTACTACGCTATCGTGTTCTTCCTTGGTCTCGTATTCGTGGGTATATAACAAGTTCGAATAATTAGTGATTGGTCTTTGCGTCTGTCAAGTTCGCACCAGGACGAATCCTAAAATAGTACCAAAGATTTACTGCAAACCTATCACAGATTTACCACAAATAGATCGCATATTTGTAGTGCACCTTCTTGGCACCAAAATGCAACTGGGGCTAAAGTAGATAGATTAAATTCAATTGGCTAAATAAAACCTCGCCTCGCCTCCGGATGCTTTAGGTGTTTTTAGCTTTGTTTTAACGAGCATGCATCCGAGCAGGCTATGGAGCCATTTTGCGCCCCCTTTGTCCTGGTTAGTACGCACGTACTCAGAGTTCCTAGCTCAGCCATACCAGACAGATAAGTTGAATAGACTTTTCCCCTATTAATTACCATCATATTTATTCTGAATAAATATACTACTTCCTCGAATGTATTCCTGAAACTAGTTCTTTTGATTTGTGCTTCGTTATCAGTACTTACACTTTAGGTAAGGTACTGGTCAGGCAAGTAGCAGAGCACATCAAGTTAAGTAGGGTTGGTCAAACGTTGCGGAATAGAAACACGACACCTACATACTAATTAAAACAAATCGTATTCTGGTAACGTTGAAATATAATCTTTGACTATGCGTGAACCAAGGAATTTTGGGAAGCTATGGAGTGGAACGCAGTAAATTATCTGGAAAGCGTTAGTTTGGTTCTGTTGAATTGTTTCTTGCGTTCAGACAGAAATAATTAGAATTCTGCCATCACACCGATGATGTTCTGTAATGAACCAGCTACTGAATATGTGGTAGCTTCCTTTCTATAAGAAAGCACCAAATTATCACTTCATCCTGGTGAATAGATCCTAATGCCTTCCTGCTTTTCGTATGTTGACCACGATTTCCACCCTAGGCATCTATTTTACTGCTACCACCAACATTCCAATGAGAAGTGACCGGGCAGGCCAACGAGGTTGGACATGAGGGTTGTTCATTGATGGCATCGGATGGAGGTGGCGCTATATCGTGAACTGACAGAAGCAAGAAATACGGACCACTGGAACCTGACCCAGTGGCCCGATGGCAAAGTGCTGGCCACGGAACCCTAAGGTCGATCTCTGGCAGTGTGGGGTCATGGGTGCACACCGCTGGCTAGCCCAAACTATTGCGGAACAGCTGTTCAGCCCCCTCAGGTTTCCAGTGTCTCCAACTGATGCCGGCCTATGATAAATGCCAACCAGAAATCGGTAAAATCCCCATGAAACTAATTCGAATCAATTCCTCTGCTGTAACTTGCCCTCTTAATTTTTCACTTTCAAGCCTTGTATTGGATTTTTTTCATTGGTTACTTTGCATTCAGTTCTCTCATTGCGGTTGGTGATTACTTCTCTTATGGTTGGCCATTCTGGAAGTTCATAGTTGTGAAGGGAGTGTTGTGCGTCAGCAACGGGATTGGGTCCCACCAAGTGTGTTCTGGACTTACAGCCACAGTGCATGAACGGTGCGGTAACCTTGCATCTTCTTGGCTATGCAAATTACCGGTCATTTCAATTCAATGAAATCAGCCAAACACGTTGCTTCATACGGCCCACCATTGAGTAATCTTGATCCAGCTATTTTGGTACGTGATTCATACTAATGTGCTGCTTGGAAAAGCATACAGTCTTCCCACTCTAGGAGGCCTGATGCCTCTTAAAAAAATAGGAGAACAACCAACACTTAGCCTTTGACAGCAAAGAAATTTACGGGCGATAAACAGGTATTCGAGAGTGTAGGCACTGAGGCTAAAAGCAGGAACGCAGACCGCAGTGTAATATTTTGATACTGGGACATAGGCAAGCTTACCGACGCCCGACACTGGCTGTATTTCTCAACTTGAAGGCAGCACCTGACCCGTTGATCGAGAAGTCTTATGGCAATGTTTTCACTGAAAGGTGTGCCGAGTAAGTACATCATCTTAATGAAGGCTCTCTGCTCGAACACTTGTGGGCGTGTCAGAGCCGATGATGAGACGTCCAGGGAGCTATGCTCATCAGTTGGTATCCGTCACGGATGCTCACTGTCACCATTCTTATTCAATTTCATCGCAGATACTCTTATGGAGATCTCTCTCATCGCCAGGTTATACAGATTTTGACCTAATCACGGGAAAATTTTCGCTAGGTCTAGAATATGCGGGTGACATTGTCCTGTTAGGTGAAGACGCTGACAAGATGCAGAGTCTTCTCAACACTTTGAGCAGCAATTTGAGAATGTTTGGGATGCATTTCTCACCACTGGAATGCAAATCGCTGCTCCAGGATTAGTCTTCAACGGTGCTACGGCTAACAATAGGGTGTAATGGTTGAGTGTGTTGACCACTTAACTTATCTGGAAAGCAGGATCAGTTCTGCCTTGGTGGCTCAGCGGTCGATGAAATCTCTGCACGAATACAAAAGAATCGGTTAGCTTTTCCAACTTACGACACTTGTGGCGCCGACGTGATATCCGATTGTCTATTAAGAGTTGCGCGTACTGCACAGCAGTCCACTCTGTTCTACTGTACGGCTGTGAAACATGGCCATTGAAGGTGGAAGACATGAGAAGGTTTCAAGTGTTTGACCACCACTGCCCTCGTAGTATAGGCCGTATTCCGTGATGCCACCATGTGAGTAATGTAGAAGTTAGGTATAGAGTTTTGGGGAGTAGAGGTCGGTCAGTTGACGAGGTTATGAACCTTCGTCGATTGAGGTGGTTGGGACACGCACTACTTATGACTAGTCACAGACTGCCTTGTCACACAATGTTGGCTGAAGTAGGTCCAGGCTAGAAGAAGGCCCGAAGTAGCCAGACTAAAACATGGCACCAATGCGTGCAGTCTCTGACTGTTGGTTTGAGCCAGGTAGGGCGATGTGGACTAGGTGGCTGGGGTCCGCGGGACAAGAGGAACCAGTGACTGGAGACTCTAGAGGATATGGCTCTGAACCGATGTCAGTGCGCAGATGTATACACGGATTATCCTCATCTCAACACCATAGCGGTTCTCACCAATTTGTCATTCTTTCTTTCTTTCTTCTCGTACTTTATATTTCTTTTGACTGAATTATCTTATCTTCATCTTCCACCTCATCACCTTTCTACTTGATGTACCGATATGAGGTGTGGCAATGCGGACCTTTATGCAGTAATGCCTAGTCCTATGTTGGTACTGATGATGACTGATGGTGATGACTCGGAAGTATCAAAGCCATATACACACAACTTGCGAATCATGACATCGGCACTTATACATTTTCTAACAAAGGATCACTTATGAGGAACATATCAAGACTAGGTGAATATGGTGCAGAAAAAGCTACAAATGCACGGCGTCTCAAGGTTTTTGTTACCACAAAATCAACATTTTTCATGCCAAACAAATGAATGCAAGCCTACACATATTCGTAAGTGGTCCCCAGGACTGACACTAGTGTGCCCAGGGGTCACCTACCGACCACTTTCCATCTGACGCCTGCAAAAGACCCCTTACAAACGTCTACGGAGGGCGCCCCGTTCACCGTTCTTCATTCCGGTTTCTAGCTAACCCGTCTTTGCCGCAGACCACTCTCTGCACCAGTCCTAAAGGCCACTTTTCCTATCTCCAATGCCTGGTAACATCATGACTAAAACACACCTGGATGTTTCTCTCAGCATTTGGCCACTGATGGCATCGTTGATGCAATGAAACACACCCTCCTGGCCAACGTTTCCAAGGTATTTTCACAAGAAAATTAGCTTGTTGCCACCTCTCAGATAATCTATCATTCCTACACATTCCACCGAGCCCCTCCAAGTTGTCCGCGACAGCGACAACTTTGCTTTAACACCAGATTTGAGTGGAGCCAGTGCACGGTTGGTGGTTATACGTTCAGTTTCTGTCATGGGTGCCACGAGACTTCCATTCGCTAATGGCCGGACGCTTACTAGAGGACTCAGCATTTTGAGGATTATGCCCCAGCGATCTGTGGACTGAGATGCTAATCACTTCTCCTACCAGGCAAGTTACCATGAATCTGTTCATGTTTCCATTTTCTCAAATATTTATTCAACCCCTTCTTGGCTCATTCCAAGTTGGTCCTATCTTTGCTGAATATCCCCCTGCTGATCAATCTCATTGATGTTATAATGGGTTGTCTGATGTAAGGCTGTGTGCCACCTCTAGGTGAACAGCTCACATTTTAAGACACACAGTCATAACGGCTCTCTGAGCTGCTACCATGCATAACCGAAATGGAGCCGCAACTGAAGAAAAATGGAAGCCATTTTTTACCTTGATTGGGAGTAGGGTTGCCTTCAACTGGTGTTGTGGCTGATCATATCTCCTTTGACAACGAACACAGCTTCCGATGACCTTCCGACTGGTCACCCCTCCACTTGGTACCCAGAAGCTTCCCCTAACCTCTAATAATACCCTAGCTGCTCCCACATGTCCTTCTGCCCCGTGGGAATGCTGCCGAATTAGGCTGGTGACATGGCTTCTTGACGTCAATACTGCAGGATGCTCTCTTTTGACAGGTCAGGAAGAATCTCAAAGTCTACCACCTGCGCGCAATAACAATAAATATATTTATTGCTGAATATACAGGCATACACCACTTTCACATGCATGAATAAGTTACCACATAAATTACATATATGTCTATAGGAGACAATCTCAACCTATTCCGTCACAAAAGGATATAGGTCCAGCATGATTATATGATAGAACATCACAGTAGAATAAGCATGCAAAAATGTACAGGCTGGACAAATGGAAGTATTGTCTTCGCATTAACAAATGAACCAACACTTCTATCTGGACATTACGTGTACTACTAAGAGAAGAATAAAGCCTGAAGCTGCTGCTTCCATTTAACACCTCGTACACATTACTTAAGAATAATGATGAAAAGTTCATGCGGGAGTGTTTGCAGGTTGTCTATTTATCGTGCCTCGTTGATGATTCCAGAACTATGTAATTCGTGTATGTTGATACCATTCAACATCAAAGATCCATAATCTTGCTGAATATTACAGTTGATAGCTAAGTATCAACACTTTTCAACTCCAGCACCTAGAAGGAATAGGTTTGTTTTGGCGCATCAAGTGGACCTCCATATCGTTTCGTGCGCTGCTTCCACGGCTCGTGACAGCATTGTGGGTGGTAAATGTCAAACTTTTCTGGTCACTTTCACAACGAAAAATTCCGAGGTTTTCGTATTTATGGGGTTGTGGTCCAATGAACATCCTTCGTTTCTGTTTGTTTTAGTTGGGTATTGTGAGCGCAGTAACACTGGTTGCCCTTCCTTGGAGAACAGTTTCAGTCAAGGTCTGCTGCTTGAATAATGTATTTCTAACGACAACCAAGCCAACAATTAGAACTGAATTGATTTTCTATGGCGGGAGAAAGACGAGGCAGTAGACGGAGAAAGAGGCAAGAATTTCAACAAGGAGTGTGTTTCTGGTGTCCGTATTTCTCCTTACATAATTCTCCTAACTATGGCTTTCATTTTACATGCTTTCACTGTTAAATAATTAAGACTACAGATTTCATGCTATCGTGTTGTTCTACCAGCCTGACGTCATGTGTTTCTTGTTGTCGCGTTGTTGACCTCCTTTGTGCACCGTTCGATAATCATGCACTTTAACGGGCTGATTTTTACTCAGCTCAGTCACCTGTCTTCAGTCGTTAACTGGGATTATCTTCTGACTCATCTCACCATATATAAATGTACTGAGAATTTCTCTGGCTGCTTTGTGCTAGGCATTGACATGCTTGTTTATTGTATTTTTCCTGCTCTTGTTCTTAAATATTTTTTTCGCTGTACCAGTACTGATGTCCTTAAGCTCTCTTAATCAAGACTTTTCGAATTTAGGGTCCGTGGGTGCCATTAATCTTCCTATGCCTTGTTTTAAGTTTAATGACCGCAATTGTGGTTCGTCCGTCTAGAACATCTCTTCATGGCCAATCATATAACTTCACAAAACACAAAGTTCGGATATACAGGCTCTGTTTTGCCGGAAGAAGTGGCTGGACAAGTAAGGGAGACACTACTAAGGCCCCACCCAGATACACCTTATGATGTTTTGAAGCAGGAGGTGCTGAAAGCTACTTCGTCATCTGATCAGAAGGCTGTCGATCAACTACTAAGTAGCATGTGCCTCGGTGACAGAACACCTTCACAACTTAAGCGACATATGCAAAGTCTGCTGAAAGATAGGAACGTAGGCAACCGTTTATTCTACCAGCTCTGGCTGCGGAGACTTCATTCATGCATTCAGCAGATATTAGCTGTCGGAGATGAGGACATTGGCATTGACGGGTTGGCTGACATCGCTGACCGTATGTACGAAAGGATGCCTAAACCGGTTGAAAGTATTGCTGAGCCAACGCAAAACTGCCGAGTGGCCGCTTTAGAGAGGAAGATCGACATACTTACAGGACAACTGATGGCTTTGCAGCCGAACCAACGGTCACCGAAGTTCTGTAGAAGCAGATCCCGTGGTCGTGATAGGACCACGAGTAGGATTGCGTCTAAAAGTGGCACGTGCTGGTATCACAAAAAGTTTGGCAGTAAAGCAGGTCGTTGTTTGTTACCATACGATTTCAAGAACTTTCTCTTCGGGAAACAGAAAGGCCAGCGATCAGTGACGACTGTTGTCGCCGGCGTACAACAACACAGTCGTTTGCTTCCAGTGGTGGATAGGGAGACCGGAGAGCAGCTTCTGGTTGATACTGGAGCGGAAGTGAGCGTGATCTCACCCACACCTTCCGAAAAACGCCATCCCAACCCTGCCTCGGCACTACAAGTGGCAAATAGATCTGCTATCACTACATATGGGGCCAGAATTTTGATCCTAGACATTGGCTTTCATACACGATTCCAGTGGGAGTTCGTCACCACCGACATATCGTCGCCTATCATTGGCATGGATTTCCTTCAACACCATGAACTACTGGTCGACTCCAGTCGACATAGACTAGTCAGCCGTAAGGGTGAATTTTCTATCACCAGTATCGTTACGGAGACAAAAACAATAAACTTAGTCGTAGCTCCAATAAACAGCACTTCCGAGTACGATATTCTTCTGCGAGAATTTCCCGAGCTCACTCAAACGGATTACATGAAGTCCTCTCCGAAACACAAGGTGACGCGCCATATTCTAACAGAAGGTCCTCCAGTCTCATCAAGACCTCGACGCCTAGACCCTAAAAAGCTGCAGATAGCAAAACAGGAATTTGATAAACTTCTAAAGTTGGGAGTTATACGTCCTTCCAAGAGCCCATGGTCATCACCCCTGTACATGGTACCCAAAAAGGCATCAGGGGAAATACGGCCCTGCGGTGTTTATCGAGCGTTGAATAAGCGTACGGTCCCTGATAAGTATTTGATTCCTCACATACATGATTTTATGAACTCTATGACAAAAGTAAATATTTTTTCCAAGATTGACCTCGTGCGAGCTTACTGCCACATTCCTGTGGAACCCAATGATGTTCCTAAGACGGCCATCAATACCCCCTTCGGACTATTCAAGTTTATTCGTATGCCGCTTGGTTTGACAAATGCTGCTCAAACATTCCAAAGATTTATAGATCGGGTACTTCATGGATTGCCTTTCGTCAGTGCATACATAGATGACCTGATAGTAGCCAGCACATCTGAAACAGAACACCTGCAACATCTGAGGACGCTCTTCGAACGACTGCGTGAATATGGCACTACAAGCAATCTTCAGAAGTGCGAATTTGGCAAAGAATCACATTGTTAATGCTAACGGTGCTAAACCGGTTCCGCAAGAAGTAGATGCAATTCCAGAATATCCTGTTCCAGATTCGCTTCGAAAGCTGCGAAGATTTCTGGGGTTAACAAACTTCTATCGACGTTTCATACCTAAATGTGCTGAAGTAGCCCAACCGCTGACAGATTTGTTGCAAGGACGAGCCAAAGTGTTTCATATGACCCAAGTGGCCCATGATGCTTTTGGCGAACTGAGGCTGGCTATAAGTTCTGAAACTCTTTCTCGTCGTGATTCAGAAGCACCGCTAGCAATCATGACAGACGCTTCAAATGTTGCGGTAGGCGCAGTACTACAACAGTTTGTTCACGGTCAGTGGGAACCATTATCTTTCTTCTCGAGACGACTTAACGCTTCTCAATCGCGATACAGTACATTTGGCAGAGAGCTACTGGCGATTTACTTGGCTATCAAGCACTTTAGATATATGCTCGAAGGGTACGCATTTATAGTATTCACCGACCATAAGCCACTCACTGAAGCAATTGATGCAAAGCATGACAACTACTCGCCCCGAGAAATTCGACATTTAAAATTTATTTCACAATTCACTTCAGACATAAGGTATGTCGAGGGCAGCAAAAATGAGGCAGCTGATGCTTTGTCTCGTATGTACGTAAACGTCTTAGAACGTGACCGTATTGACCTAGCAGAAATGGCGAAGTTGCAGGCCACGGATGAGGACTTGAAACATTTGAAAAACAATGTGAACACCTCATTACGTCTTGAGGAAGTGACACTTGATGACTCCGTATCCATCACCTGCGATTTATCCAAGGGTAAACCACGTCCGTTTGTGCCTTTGTCAATGAGGCGACTAATCTTCTCTAAGATACGTCTGGCCAAAGATGAATCGAGATCTTCGACAGTGGTTCAGGGCTTGTTTAGCATGTCAGCGATCGAAAGTGCAAAGACATATTCTTTCACCTACGGGAAGATTTTCCCCACCGGATGTCAGATTTGACCATATACACGTTGATATCGTCGGACCAGTACCCCAGTCAAATGGTTTTAGCTACATTTTAACATGTGTAGGCCGATTCACGAGACGGCCAGTGGCAATACCTCTGCAGGATATATTTGCCGAAACGGTAGCGAGAAATATCATCCAACACTGGATTTCTAACTTTGGTGTCCCAGGTGTCATCACCACAGATAGAGGTGCGCAGTTCGAGAGTAGTCTGTTTCAACAGTTAATTGAACTTCTCGGGATCAAGAGCATAAGAACCACTGCGTACCATCCTGCATCCAATGGTATTGTTGAAAGGTCCCATCGACAACTAAAAGCATCACTGATGGCAGAGAAGACTGATGACAAGTGGAGTGACAAATTACCACTAGTACACCTTGGTATACGTCCAGGCGTCGAGTAGGACATTGGCTGCTGCACTGCTGAGTTAGTTTATGGAACTACTTTAAGATTGCCGGGGGAGTATTTTAACCCGGCAACAGATGTTCCACCGGACTTGACTAACTATGTACAACAACTACGGCGACACATGAGCACACTACGACCTTAGCCCTCACGATACCGAGTCAACCAAGTTTACATACCTCAGTGCATCTCAAACTGCACTTACGTTTTCGTCCGACACGACGGTGTAAGAAAACCCTTACAGCCCCCGTATGAAGGACTTTTCAAGGTAATTAGTAAATCAGACAAAGTTGCCACGGTCGAACGGTCGGGTAGACGAGAAACGGTCAGCATTGACAGAATCAAACCAGCGTTTGTGGAACCAGGTGTCACGGATACCAAGTCTGAACCCAGAGTGAAGCAACCGAAAACCACCATCAAAACAGAAACAGCGGTATCGGAATCACCCAATACTAGCGGCGGTAGCAGAACCACGAGATCCGGAAGAAGAGTCCGTTGGCCACGACGTTACTTTCAGACAGTTTACTTTTAATGAGACCAATTCCTCAGTAACATTATAACCGTGTCTTGTTCATTACCTTGTTGAAAACATGACCACATGACTTCGTCACACTTCCGCACACACAAAAATAATTTTCCCCCGGGCACCACGGACTTCCGAACCTTTTATTTCTTAACAATGTTCCAGGTAATACGATTTTGGTTGTTAATTTTTTTATCTCCGGATATGTTAATTCTTTGGTGGAGTTATTCTGGTGTTTCAACCATCATACACTTCATTTTTATATAAGCACTCTCCCAATCAGTTTTCATCCTGATGATAGGTATCTTTAACATTCCTTCTATGTTTTGAGTATCTTCAAAATGAATTTACCTTTCTCATTGCATTTTATATCGAACACAGATATTCCCTCTTACATCTGTATTCTGAGGAGGGACTTATGTAGCATTCTGTTTCGCAGTATTGTGTTGATATATGTGACAACTTATTGAACATTTTTGTTTAATTGTACTGATAAAAACGTTTTGCTCGATCGTTGACCAATACGACACCCTGATATATACTTCGCGTTAACTCCTGATATTTACACTGTCTGACGCAGGTGGATCAGCAGTGTCGGGAATTATAAATAGGCGATAGTGTATCTGGACACGTATATAAAAATTGGAGTCAGATTTCAGAGTTCGACAAACGCATATAAAAATATTTTCGTCTCAAAAACCAGTGTTGTTTTTCTTTTACGCAACCCAAGGTGAAATGAGGAGATCAGCCAGAAGTGTGTGTGCGTAATGCTTCTTCTAAGTCTATAACGAATCCCATTCCTGCAACTACATCAGCACATCCATGCAATGTTTGCACGAACTTTAAAAGGCCAAAGTTTTTCGGTAAACATCAACCATCATCGCCAATAATTGACCGCATTTCTCGCAACTTTGCTCAAATTGTCCCCCAACTACAGCCGGACAGTAAGGTCACTTTTTTGTGTAGTAAACCACCTTATCCTAAAGATAATAGGTAGTTTCCAACCAAGAATCGCCAGATAAGACCATTTCACTCAGCATCTTTTGGAAAGCACAGCGATGGTCGTTCAGTCGTTGCACAACCTCCGTCTGAACCTATCTTTAGTGATCATTATGGTTATCCCAGAGTCTTTGCTAAAGCAGCACCGACGCTCTCAAAAAGGTAGAGTTGAGAATCGTTTGCAAGGAAAACCCAGCATTCGGTTGGTGAGCCAAGCTATCATCAGCTGCCTGCTCCGAATCCCTTTACAGCAGGTAAAAGTAGCCATTATACTCAATCCACCACTGAATATAACCACCATAACTATGGAACACATATTCTCGAACCCTTTAAGAGCTTGTAAACACCGCGACATAATTTTTGGTGACTTCAAGAGCTGATAGCACCTATAAGAAGCCTGATGATCCAGTTAGTCTCCAGCCACGTGTTGAATGAGATCACAAAAACCCAGCGAGAACCGAACGGTATCATGCTTCTTTTACACTCGCAAGGCTAACATCTACGCTATACATTGATAATAAAAATAAAGGCGTCTTTATCCTAGTGGATGTTTGTTAGAAAAGTGCCACATGACCATGAATTACCTGAGTAACTCAATCTCGCTCATCTGATCTGTTTAAGGTCGATGTTGAACCGATCAACATGCTTAACCCTGTAGCGTCACACACTTCCCCAAAATCAATAGCCTAGTGTTTGACGACTTTCGACATTGATGCTGACCTTGATAGTTTAACTAGACTCGCTAAGCTGAAGGCACCCGGTCAAGCATCCTCGCCATTTGGCACGCTGTCGTGTTACGTTGCATTGCTCGTATTCGACTCTCTAGCCAGTCAGTTGGAAGGCATCGGTATTTTGGCATAACCTTCCAAATATACTATTCCATGCTACTACGCTATCGTGTTCTTCCTTGGTCTCGTATTCGTGGGTATATAACAAGTTCGAATAATTAGTGATTGGTCTTTGCGTCTGTCAAGTTCGCACCAGGACTAATCCTAAAACCCTATCGTTTCCCTATTAAACTTTCCCATACCACTTCGTTTTGACGCTAGTACAAATCATTTACTCGATGCCTCACAACATTCTATGCTTTCTAACATTAGTAAGTTATTCCTTTAAAGTATTCGCGGTTGCTTTCAACTGTTAGGGCGTTCATTTTCTATGTGCCTAATAAATACTCGGTCAATCTGCAATAAGATGTCCAGTTTGACCTTACTTGGTTTGTTGTGCTTCCCTTCAATCATTATGATAACTGAGGCATGGAGCACCTCAGATATTTTTGACTTGAGCATTTGCCTTGACAACTACACACTTTTTTGTGTTGATAGCATAAATGACCGTGGGGGTGATTGTCTTGTAGGGATGCGTGTGTTACAATTCCGTAACGTTTGATCAACCCTACTTAATTTGATGTGCTCTAGTACCTGCTTAACCAGTACTTTACCTAACGTGTAAGTACTGGTAACAAAACACAAATCAAAAGAACTGATACGCAATGTATTTAAAGGAGCTATGTATTTAAGGTAAATGTATAATAATGAATGAGGGAAAAGTTTAATCAACTTATCTGGCTTGTAAGGCTGAACTAGGGACTCGGAGTACGTGCGTGGTGATCAGCACAATGGAGCGCAAAAATGGCGTCCAAGCCTGCTCGGATGCATGCTCGTTAAAACAAAACTTAAAACACCCTAAGCATCCGGAGGCAAGCTAGAGATTTATTTAGTTAATTTAATTTAAACTATTTATTTTAGCCCTAGTTATATTTTGGTGCCAGGAAGGTGCACTACAGGTTATCCCCCTCCTAGAAGGTTGTTGGGATACCGGCAACCTTCGATCCTAGGAGGCGACTGCGAGGCGGACACGCAACACCTTTCCATATTGGTGATGGAGTAGGTGACGTGTGGGTCTCCGAAGCTAGTGCAACTATGCACACCTACGAGGTAAGATAACTTTGCGTCTAGACGCAACCCTTCTCGCAGTGGTGGAAGGTGACCCAAAGCCTCCGTCTACTTTTCCCTATTGCTTCTTAATCTACCGGGGAGTGTACAGGGGGAAATTGGTACAAAGAGAACCGAAGAACGATCCAAGTAGCATCGTCAGCGGCCAATTGTATCCAATTTTCAACGCATTTTCTAGGTTCTGCAAGAAGAAAGAAATGGGACATTAGAGTGCTAAGAAAAGGAAAACCAAACAATTCGAAGTGGGAGGAGTACAGAAAAAAAAATAATAATAACCAACCAAAAAAAAGTTTTCGGAATTTAAATTGTATTTTTGGTTTTTCTTTTTTTTGAAAAAAAAACTGTTTGCAAAGTAGTAAACATGACTTTTGAAAACTTTAGGTATGAAAACGCATTGAAAGTGTATGCCACGACAAAGTAGTTGAAACTCCGAATTCACCAAGTGTGAAGTTGCTCTGGGGCTAATTAACGAACTCGGCGTATCGCTTGGGCCAATGTACACGCCTCCCAGCACGTGTAGAGGTTACTGGATCAGTGTTACTAGACGTGGCTCTTTTAGAAGGTTCAGGATACGCGCGACTAAACGAGTCTGTTTGGGAGTCCGGCGGCAAGGGTCTGGGTGTGCCTGTGGAGGTGTCGCACAATATTGACACTTCACTGTTCAGGAGCGGTAACGCTGTATCTTCAGAGAGGATGAGTGTTGAAGTTTTTCAATCTCCTCGTCTGAATCCTGAAGTTCGGCAATCTTCCGTAAGTCGACTGCTCGAGGCAAAGTAGTGGTGCAAACGCGAGACAGTGCGTCCGCGACAGGGTTATTCACACCAGAAATATGACGGATGTCCGACGTGAATTGCGAAATATAATCTAGGTGACGTAATTCACGCGGTGAATATCTGTCAGTAGTGGTGTGTAAGGCATACGTCAGAGGTTTATGGTCGGTAAAGATGATGAAGTCACGACCTTCCACAAAATGACGAAAATGTTTCACTGAGGCATATATGGCGAGCAGTTCCCTGCCGAAAGTGCTGTACCGCATTTCGCAGGTGGATAACTTCCGGAGAAGAATGCAACTGGGATCCAAGTGTGATCCGAAAGTTGTTGCAACACAGCTCCAATGGCCGTGTTAGAGGCGTCAACCGCAATGCTAAGAGGTAGGTTTACGTCTTGATGCACCAGCATCGTGGCGTCTGCTATTGCGGTTTTGATCTTGCGAAATGCTTCTAGTGCCTCAGGAGTCAAGCTGAAAGTTTTACATTTACTTTTCAGCAGGTCGGTCAGTGCAGTCAAAATGTGTGCACATTGGGGAACGAAGCGACGATAATAGCTCACCATACCCAGAAACACACGCAGAGCTTTAAGTGACGCTGGGACTGGGAAGTCTTGGATCGCCTGTACCTTTTCAGGTAGTGGGCGAATGCCTTGCTCGTCGATAACGTGTCCCAAAAATTTTAGTGAACGAACGCCAATTTGGCATTTGGCCAGGTTGACTGTCATCGAATGCTCTGACAGTCTGGCGAAAACCTGTTTCAAGTGGTTAAAATGGTGTCTTCGTCAGGACTAGCGATTAGTATATCGTCTAGGTAGGCATAGGCGAAATCGAGTCCACGTAAAACATCGTGAATAAAACGTTGGAAGGTTTGTGCTGCATTGCGAAGACCAAAAGGCATACGGAGGAACTCAAAAAGACCAAACGGTGTAATGACGGCTGTCTTGGGAACATCATCAGGATGAACCGGGATCTGATGATATGCACGCGTCAAGTCAAGCTTACTGAAGATAACCGAGCCTTTTAAAGATGCAGTCAAGTCGTGAATGTGAGGGACTGGGTAACGATCTGGAATCGTTTTAGCGTTGAGCCTTCGGTAGTCACCACAAGGCCTCCAGTCCATGCCATTGTTCTTGGGTACCACATGCAAGGGTGAAGACCATGGACTGTTGGATGGTCTGATTATTCCCATTTCAAGCATGTGTTCGAACTCGGCTTTTACAGCACGCAGTTTCTCCGGGGATAATCGCCGTGGTTTCGCAAACACTGGCGGGCCAGTCGTCGTTATGTGATGAGAAACGTTCGAAGTCACACAAGGGACACAACGACTTGGCTTAAAGACATCCGGAAAGGACTGAATGATAGACGCGTAGGGACTAGAAGCGTCCGTCGTGCAGTACACGGGACTGAGGGGCGGCGTCTTTGTGACTATACCGGAAACAGAGAGTGTTGTGGTAGAATCTATCAACTTATGCTTGCCAGCATCTACCAGCAGCTGATAGTGCTGCAAGAGATCCATACCAATAATGCCGGTGGTCACATCTGCCACTATGAAAACCCAACGAAAGGGACGACGCAATCCAAGGTTGAGATCGAGGAATCTCCGACCATAGGTTGTGATGGGCGAACCGTTGGCGGCACGAAGTTGCAGAGACATTGGCCGCAGACGCTCTTCCTTCGTAGGTGGGATGACGCTAGCTTCTGCCCCAGTGTCAACTAGGAAGCGTATCCCAGAATGTCGATCAGTGACGAAGAAGAGGCGACATGGAAGTGGCTCGCCAGCGACGTTAGTCGCCGTCACGTGCTGGCTCACACGTTTCCCGCCTGGTTAGCCTCGAAGGTGCAAGGTCGAGTGCACTTTTGGCATTGGCACCATAACGTTTATGGTACCAGCACAACCTGGGTTGGGATTGTCGCGATTTGGAACGTCTGCTACGGTACGGGAGGCAGACCTGTTGCGCGAGCGAGACGTGCGACCGTTGTAAGAACTACCAGACCGCATTTCGTTCCTGATGCTGCACAACTCTTCATACAATTTGAGATGTGAGTATAACATCGAAACTTGTTGGCTCAACAGCCGAGGGAGGATGTGGGTTTTTGGACGAATCCGTGGCAGTAGACAGTGCAGCTGAGATACTAGTGTTGGGTTTCGTAGCATCCACAGCTCTGTCAGCCGCTTCCGCCAACTCTATTAAGGGACACTTATGGAAGGGTGCGAGGATCCCTTGAACCGACTGTGGTAACCTCTGTAACCACAGTTGCTTGAGAAATGCTTCATCAATGTTGAAGTCAGCAATCAGCTGCTTCATCTGACGAAGCAGTTGCGTCGGCTTGCGATCACCCAGATGCACATCCCTGAAAAGTTCTTGCACTTTCTGCTGGTCAGTAAGTGCAACACGTTTGATGAGGGCGGTTTTGAGGCGATCGTAAAGATTCGGTGCTGGGTCATCTAGCACATCTGACACGTCTTCGATCACATTTTCCGGTAAGCTGACGATGACTAAGTTGGACTTAGTTTCTTGTGATTGAATGTGTCTCAAGGCAAACTGAGCTTCCACATGGGAGAACCATGCAGATGGTCTGTGGGCCCAGAAGGTGGGAAGCTGGAGGGTTATGGCCATCTGCGCAGTCGAGTCGTTATCCGCCATTGATCAGGGAATTAACGAGGCACGATAGTGATAATAAAAAAAATTACAATGCAAAAATAACCAATGAGGAGTGCAATAATAAAAAAAAACGCTAGACGTGCCAAAAACAAAATAGGCCAGACAAATCAACGCAAGAGAACAAAGGTACTAGACAAAGTAAGAAGTGATACTCGGGCTCACCAATTTTTAGGGATGCGTGTTACAATTCCGTAACGTTTGATCAACCCTACTTAATTTGATGTGCTCTAGTACCTGCTTAACCAGTACTTTACCTAACGTGTAAGTACTGGTAACAAAACACAAATCAAAAGAACTGATACGCAATGTATTTAAAGGAGCTATGTATTTAAGGTAAATGTAATAATAATGAATGAGGGAAAAGTTTAATCAACTTATCTGGCTTGTAAGGCTGAACTAGGGACTCGGAGTACGTGCGTGGTGATCAGCACAATGGAGCGCAAAAATGGCGTCCAAGCCTGCTCGGATGCATGCTCGTTAAAACAAAACTTAAAACACCCTAAGCATCCGGAGGCAAGCTAGAGATTTATTTAGTTAATTTAATTTAAACTATTTATTTTAGCCCTAGTTATATTTTGGTGCCAGGAAGGTGCACTACAGTCTCATGTGTCAGTTCACCCATAGATTCCCCACTGTGCGACACCTCGGAGCTAAGTATTACAAAAGATTTTGTCTGGGTTATTTTGAAACCCATAAGCTGCCTATCCTTCCTTTTTGGGTGCGTGTATCGTCCCAATCCCACTTCCAAGTACGACAACTTGTTGTCAGAAGCCTTCGGGTCTAGTGCCCTTATGTCATTTTCAGAAAAGATTATATGCGGCGACTTAAACATGCCAGAAGTCTCTTCGTACCCTACAATGGCTCCCAAAAATATGAATCTTTCTTCCACTGTCTTGAGTCTGACGGGTCGTTTCAGTATGTTCGAAGTCCAACTAGGCTGCATAGTGTTTTAGACTTAGTTTTCGCTATCTCATTCCTTGTATGTTACATATCGGTACCCAGGAAGTGATCAAAACATCGCAGTTTTATGCCTAAATTTTGAATCTACTGTTAACCCAAGAAGACGGCTAGTACAGTACAGAAACTACCATAACATTAACTGGAAGGACATACAGTTCTCACTAAGGTGTTTAGATTGGGAAGATTACTTTACCGGTGGGTCTATTGAAGCACTAACAACTGTTTCTTTAATCATAACTCGTATAATAACCATGACTGTTTTGCACCATAAAAGAACACTAAGCCTATGATCCCGATAACGCTGTTTGTTCCAACTCCCTCTCGAAGTCGACTTCGGAAACATGATGCCCGTTTTCATAGGCAATATGACTTTTCTTTACTAGTCACGGTGTCTAACATTTATGCTGATGCTGTAAGTGTACAGGAAGCCATCGGACATGAACATCAAGCTCTATCTTCTGGCAATAAAGAATCTATAAAAAAGATTCTCAAGTCCAGACTGAAATCATCTAAATCCAAAACGATCAAGTGTATCATTAGTAACGGTCAGGTGCACGATGACCATAAGCAAATTGTGAAGATCTTCAGTAACCACTTCGCTGCCTTGGTAATAAGTGAGAGTAATGCATTCGGGTTACAATAGTCAACAGTACCTTCCTCTAGGATAAAAAAGTTAGGCTTACAGTGTAAAATATTTCTTCGGCGATTAACACTCTAAAACTTCGTTTTATTAGTGGTCCAGATGGGATACCTGCTGTTGTCATTAAAAATGGAGGTGAAGACATACCTGTGTTGCTTCTGAAGTTATTTCCCATGTCATCCAATAGTTCATGCTACCCCTTCATCTGGGAAACTACTTAAATCATTCCCACTCATAAATCCGGACCAACTACACATTTATATAATTACCATCTGATTAATCTCACATCGGTGGTTCCCAGAGTGATGGAGAAAATTATAAAAGTGTTGTGGATTACCTATTCGATAACAACTTATTATCATCTTTGCAGTAAGGGTTCCTAAAAGCAGATTGTGTGACACCTGCATGACAGATTATCTTGATAACATCACACAAAGACGTGACCAAGGCCTTTTTGTTGCTGTACTGTTTTTCGGCTTCCAGAAAGCATTTGATAGAGTGTACCCCCAGAGACTGCCCATGGAGCTCAGGTCATTTGGTGTGGAAAACCCTTTACATAACTGGTTTGAATCATTTCATGAACGCTCTCAGATGGTTAAATTAAACGACTGCCTTTCTGACCCCCGACCAATTACAAGTGGTGTGGTACAAGGAAGTGTTCTTGGTCCAGTTCTCTTTCTCAACTATATTAATGATATATGTAAAGTGGTCAGACATGGTAAACCATACCATTATGCTGACGATTTTCCCGTACGGTGGGATTACTGAAGGTGTGTCAGCAGCTCAGGCAGATTCAAATAATCCACTTGAGTGGAGTCAGAAGTGGTAACCTGGGTTCAACCATGAAAAATGCGGAATTATATGCCTCGGAAAGTATAATCCTAGCAGCACGCTATCCTTAGGAGATCATGAAATTCAGAGACTCAATAAGGTATAAGACCTTGGCGTCCAATATTCTGATAACCTTAACTTCAGTGAGCATGTCACAGTTATCGTAACTAAAGCTGGAAGATTATCAGGTTTCCTTCTGAAGAGCTTCTATACAAAAGAGGCCAAACTTACTCTTTTTAGGTTTTGTGTCAGACCGATATTGGAATATGGCTCATTCATTTTTTTCTAGCATGAACAAAACTGACAAATCACGACTCGAATATGTCCAAAGAAATTTCACCAGACGACTACTGAGTTGCCCCTTTAATGTAGGCTACATAGATAGGTGCACTGTACTGTCTATTGAACCGCTATAGAAATGGGGTCTTAGAGACAATTTAGTTCTCTTGTACAAAACTTTGCATGGTCTGTCATACTGTTCCTCCCCACCCGATTGGAGATATGTACAGCCATATGACCTTAGAAATCTTACACTGACGTTGACAATAGAGAGATGCAATAAACAGGTCAGATTTAAATTCTTTACTACATATTACAGCGTGATCTGGAATGGGCTCCCCGTAAGCGTACGCAGCTGCACATGTGTCGCAGTTTAAGCGCCTTATCAACTTGCTTCTAGCTCAGATAATATCTGAAGTCTGTTCGCAGATAGATGCCTTACAACAGAGGTACTGGAAGATGGTTCTGTAAGACCCCAGTGTCTCCAGGGTAGTGAAATTGGTAGTGACTTAAGAATAAAAATTGGTGGGGTCTCCTTTTAAGTTTTATTCAATGAATTAAATAGCTCTTAATTTGGAACAGTGAAAACTATGTGTATCAAGCAGTTTCCTCTTCGTTGTATAACCGGTATCATTGTAGTAGGATAGCCCAAACGGTGAACAGCATACTCGCGTGACTTTAAACGACGTCCAAATGAACTTAGTTGCATTACTGGAAAGTTTGTTCTCATAATTCCTGGCAAACGTCTTTACATCAAACTGTCTTGTTTTCTAGACACTAAGACTCCTATTAGTTCGCTTCTTCACACCAAAACTTACTTCGTATTTAGATCTCTTTTCATACGCCCGTATGCATGACGACTACTATTCTTTGTCCCATAAATTCTCGATTAGACATGTCGACTGATATGCTCCGCCGCTCAGAGACAAATAGTTGCAGTGCTTTACTTTATGTTCATCGTTCATTGAAAGTCACTGACTACTATTTCATTATAGTTTATCACTGGAAAGGCAGGTAGTTTTTGTGCAATAACTCTTAAATCTAAGTCTAATTTCTCTTTCTTTGACTGTTCTGTTCATATCTCCGAATGGATTGTATCTGGAAATGTTGGTATTACATGCCGTTTTTATCCAAACATGTACGTTCTCCTACTGCAAACAGCCACTCGCGTTATAGTGATGAGAACCGAAAGTGACGTCATATGATGCGGGAAAGTTGGAGACACATTGAATATTTTAATGATGAAACCTTACAACCCTATAAACTAAGAAGAGTTTCTGGACTGAGTTACAACTTTAGGCTAATTTATTCTGATGAATTTGTTCTCAATGACATCGACACAAACAATCACTATATGCTGCTTTACAGTGATCCCGAACCTCGTCATCTGTCCATACCAGGATTTTAATTGATTTTCAAACGCTCTCTGTAGACAGTAAAAACTTGTTGATTATTCTCATTTTTCGGCCTTATTTGTGCTCGGCATTTGATATTCTATGTACTTTTACTGTTTATGCCACTCATTAACTGAAGTGTTGAGGGCTAATCACAATTGCCTGGTTAAAACACATACTGAGTGATAATACCTGTTACTATTCGCTATTGTTATGTGGCGAAGGGGTTATTATCTAATATTTTTAACCAGCGACATGTAAATAATTGCATCCTGGCAGACTAAGTATGGTGTGGCGATGTATTCTTCCTAAATTTTCTCAGCTTCACCGGCAACAATAACATTCAGATATTGCCTGTAAAAACGGTATGTGTTCGTATAATTTATTATTCGAGATACTATTATCAGGACTAAATGATAATAGTAATAAATTGTTCATGAATATACAGTTGTATATTATTTTTACAGATACGGTTCTAATATTTAGTGATGAAAAATCTTTGGTAATGTTTTTTAAGCATCTCTTTTACATCTCAGGTAGTGGAAATCCCCAGTCTGAAGGAAAGATTTTACACCACATACAAATAGTTCACTTTAAGTTAAACGTTGAATTTTTGTTGTTCTTAGGCTATCTGGCAGAAATGAAAGTCAAGTTTAATGAATATGTAAAAGTATCATTGAAGAAAAAAGGGAAGGCGATTAAGCAAGTTCATTCTGAAGAAAACGTAATGCTGGCCAAACTGTTCAAGTGTTTTCATTTGAAATATCTTGTACATAGAAGGGAGTACCACAACAGACTCTGTGTATTATTAAAAAGAAGTGCATCTCGAGGTCTATTGAAATGTCAAGGCATACTGTTCATACAATAATAAATAATACCGATAACAATATTCCATTTACCTGATGAAACGGTCTACTTTTTTGTTCATGCTGAACCGAACATACGTCCACCGTAGTGCTCTGCATCGTTAGTGGTAGGTCGGTGAATAATGGTAAAATCCCACTGAAGATAAAGTTGTAGGTATTTCTCGGCGTTTTTGAATACCGTTTATAGCTGTAGGGGACAAAAATGGAGCCAGACAATCATTCAGATTTAGAACATTGCAGTAAATGCATGATTTTTTGTAACACTGGATGGATAAGTGTCCAGATGCTTCATGGAATGATCTTCATGTGATGCCATAAGAACGTTCACCACAGGTTGCATTTGCGGAGAAGTTTTTTGGAGAATAAGGGAGTGATACTTGAGAAAAATAATGATGAAATACTGTAATCCTAATCTGTTTGCAGGTTTCCAAGATCCTGTTTACAACAAGAGAAAACAGAGCGGGGAACCAAGGCACAGGGAAATTATTTACATGTAAATTTTAACTTATGTACATGGTATCATGGCCACTATTTTTTGTAAAGCCTTAGGTTTCATATGTATATTCTGGTTAAGAATTTGCATCCTGTATCCCAACCAATTTATCGTAGACGGTTTTATCCAAGCTTCTGGAGCACGAAAATAAACACAAAGTAAATACTCGAATTCCTCAGGAACCAGCTAAGAAGACGAAAACAGGATGGAGGTGGAGGTTGACCGCTTCGAGGATAATCTTCATGTTCATTTACAAAAGTTCAAATTTAGCGTCTCTCAGATTCACAGAAGCATTTGAAATATAGCTTATTAGAAATATATTCTGAATGAATGTTTACACTCAATGATGTTATTTAGTTTCTGGTAATATTTCGAGCAAAATTATTGCCCATGATCATGTTGGACCCAGGGGCTTATGGCTAACGCTCTAAACAATGTGTTTTAGACAACCACAACGTAGCAGACAAAAAGGCTGTGGTAGAAGTATAACGTGCTTATTCCAAGCACTCTATTGGGCAAGTTCAGCGGGCAAAATTTTCGAGTACATTAAAAGTTATTCATCATTCAATTGCAGTCAATGGTGAATATAAAGTTAACAACGGATAGAAATCATAACCAAGTTTACTGGGCATTACATCAGCCTTCCCCTAGAAACAACCTCTTGGAGACTGTTGTTTCGATGCAATCCTGAATGAAGTGAACAAGGTGGAGAAAAAAATGGGGATAGATGATGAAAATTTTAATACTGTACGCGCAAAGTGTGCCACTGATCAAATGCAGTAGTGATGAATGGAGAAATATTGTACAGAATGTTAATGTAGCATTAGTTTACCAATCAATATTGTCTTCAGTATAATATAAAGTATTTCTTGAATCTTCTTTTGACCTAAAAAAATTAAGACAAGTGCAAAAACTGCAAAGTACGAGTTAACGAAGTTATTTCTATTTGTAAAAACAATAACTATAAACCTAATGTATATTGTATGTATATATTCCGGAACGAATATAGTAAGCACGCTTTGCTGACAGCTAACTTAGTACTCAAGAGCCACTGACTGCAACCCCCAGGCGAATAGACAGAAGACCGAAGATGGATAGCATTTGCATAGTAAGAGTAAAGATTAACCAATTAACGATTTACATTACAATGGGGGCATAAAGTAGACTACTAGTCATACCGTAAAAATGGTGTGGGAATTACACGTTAAAATGTTCAGATCAATAACAATGTTTTATACAAAACCGGGGCATCACAACAGTTGTGCAACGTATTCTGTGAGAACCAAGGAACTAAGCTAAGTTATTAAAAAGTTATGATTCAAACTGTGCCTCTCTGTCGGTTGTTATCGTTACAGAGACACCAAATATTGACACCCGGTTCTGCAGAAACGCTTTTGACACTGTTTCTGCACTGCAGTAATGTCCTCAAGCGGAATGGCTATCGGAAACCTTGTGTGTCTATCGATACATGTGAAGAGATACTTGAAACTATTAGAATGAGGTAAAGGGCCTACCAAATCCACGTGTACATGGGCAAAACGCACATCGGGTTGAGAAAACGTTCCCAAAAATGAAACTGTGTGTCGGTTTACTTTGGACTGCTGACATGCCACACATTCCTTAACCCAATTTTGTGCATTGTGCCGTAAGTTGGGCCGAATATATGTCAGCAGTAAGTTTCGTAGAGGCTTTTGCTCCAGGGTGTGACAACGAGTGAAAGTTGTTGAATACCAACTTTCTCATGTTTTTAGGCACATAAAGTCTAGATGAATCTCTCGTCGTGTCACAGTAAATGAGTCTATCATCTATGGGTGAAGGTAGCTGCTTGAGTTTCAGGTTACAACTACTACTGGAAAGTAAATTTGTCAATTCATATGTCTCTTGCTCTATTGCAAAAGCCTTGAAATCTACAGTAGATTGATGAACAGTGCTTGCGTTAATTCGAGACAGAGTGTCCACCACGCAATTTTGTGCACCGTTAATATGTCTTATATCGCTAGTAAATTGCGATATAAAATCAAGGTGACGAATTTCACGTGCTGAGTACTTGTCAGGCTTTGCATTTAGCGCATAAGTTAAAGGCTTATGATCCGTGTAGACCGTAAATGTCCTGCCTTCCATCATGTGACGGAAATGCTTAATTGCTAAAAAGATAGCTAGCAGTTCTCGGCCAAACGTTGAATACCGAGTTTAGGGTGGGGAAAGGCTTTTTGAAAAGAATGCCACTGGTTACCAATTATTGTCCACAAACTGGTTGAGTGCTGTTCCCACAGCCTTGTCGGACACATCTACCATCAGTGTTAGTGGTACAATGACATCAGGGTATTTTAGGGTTGAAGTCTTTGTCAAAGCCATTTGCAATTTGTTGGCAGCCTAAATTGCTTCTGTAGAGAGCTTAAAGTCCCTAGAATTTCCTCCTAAGGCGTCAGTCAGGGGGTTGCATGTTCTGTGCACAATATGGTATGAAACTACGATAAAAATTAATTAGACCAAGAAAGCTTCTTAGTTGCGTTATAGAGGTGGGTAGTGGGTACTGGTTGGTAGCCTCCACCTCTTTTGGCACTGGTGATATTCCATCTCCATTAATTATATGCCCTAAGAATTGAATGTTCTCAACTCCGAATGCACACTTACTTTGATTTATCGCCATGCCGTTGTCGTTTAATTTTTGTAAGACCGCTTGTATTTGACTCTATGTCCGGCCTGGCAATCAGTAGGTCATCAATATATGCTTTGGCAAATGGTAAGTCCCGTAGAAGATCGTCCATATAACGCTGGAAGGTTTGTGCAGCATATCGAAGGCCAAAATGCATCCGCACAAATTCGTGTAAACCAAATGGGGTGGTGATGGCTGTTTTTGGAACGTCGTCTTCGGCCACCGGAATATTATGATACGCTCGGACTAGGTCTGTTTTAGTGAATATAGTGGCACCTGCAAGACAGTTAGTGGAATCCTGAATATGAGAAACTGGGTACCTATCAAGAATGGTTTGTTTGTTTGTTTAGAGCTCCATAATCACCACATGGTAGCCAGTCTGTTTGATTTTTCTTGGGTACCATATGTAATGGGGAAGCCCACTGACTCTTAGAAGGGCGAATGATGCCTAGCTGAAGCATATAGTCAAATTCAGCCCCAGCGGTTTTCACTTTACCTGGCACTAGTCTCCTGGATTTTGCGAATACAGGAGGACCATATGTTATTATGCTATGCGTCACCTCAAGACTTACATGAGAGGTCTGCGCGTTGGATGACATCAGGTTTGGAAAATCCGCCAATATATTTCTAAATCTTTCGGTTGATATTGCAGGAGATTGTACCAGGTTTAGGGATGTGACTGCGCTATCCTTGCCTATAGTGTATCTAGAAGTTTCCTTCAGCGTCAACCTTCGCTTCTTTCTGTCTACTAAGAACTCATACCTCTCCAAAAAATCTATACCCAGTATAGCGGGGTCTAGATCTGCTATGGTGCGCACCCAAGGGAATTGCCGTTTGAACCCGAGATCGAGGGTGATGGCCTTTTGTCCGAACGTTGCTATTTGTGTTTTATTGGTGGCCTGTGGCGTGACTGTGGACATTTGGTGTTCCAGCTCGACCTTGTTTCGCGGAAAAATACTAAGAGCCGCTCGCGTGTCTACCAAGAACTCTATGCCAGAACTTCTGTTTCTGACGTAGAATAGGCGACTGTTCGGGCACCCCTCCTCATCAGTCGCTACCTGAGAAGGGGTCTTCAGTTTCCCTGTTTGACACGGGACTACTTAGGCCGGGCGCATGGTTCTGTACATCGTTTAGGTAGTGCGCCGTACTTCCAGTCATACCAACAGAATTGTCCGGATGGCCTCGAGTGTCTGGGTCTACTTCTGGATCTATATCTGAATGATGACTTGCCTCTTTGACTTTGACTCAGTTGGATTTGAGCCACAGCTTCTGCTAGTGTTTTCACGTTTGCCACTAATTCAGTGATGATAGCGTCCACAGATGAGCTAGGACTAATATGCGGTGATAAATGGTTGCCCCTGATTGTCCTTCTCTCTATAATGCGATCTGCAACTTGAGCCAATTCTGGAAGCGAGGTTTTCGGGTCCTGTGTGTCAAGCGCACACTGGACATGCTACGTCAGTGCCTGAATCCAACCTTCCTTGAGGATGGCTTCTCCGACCGCATTTTCTCTCACTATATTTTACAAGTGTCTCAAAAACTGTGATGGGGATCTATCTCCCAACATCTCCCCTTGCAGCAGACGTTGGATGCGTCGGCTGTCTGACACTGATAGACAGCTTATTATCGCACGCTTGAGCGTGCAATAAGGGTCTTCTTCAGGGGTATTGATTATGAGATCACGGACCTCTTTACTGACTGAGGGATGAAGAATGGAGCATAAGTCTTTGTATCTCAGTTTCTCTGACTTTATGTTGTGTCGGTCAAAGAAATGCTCCAGCTGGGCGAACCGCAGTTCTGGGTCTTGCTTATCGAGGGCTGGTAATCCATTTTTAGTAGAGACTAGAGTGTCAATCTCCAGTGAAACGGACTCATTGACAATATCGGGATCAAAATCAATAAGGTTAGACGTCTTTTTAAAACCAAAAATCAAAATTAATAGATAATTAAAATGAATAAATGCAAACAATACACGTTATCAGGCCCACCAATTCCGGACCCAGGGGCTTATGGCTAACGCTCTAAACAATGTGTTTTAGACAACCACAACGTAGCAGACAAAAAGACTGTGGTAGAAGTATAACGTGCTTATTCCAAGCACTCTATTGGGCAAGTTCAGCGGGCAAAATTTTCGAGTACATTAAAAGTTATTCATCATTCAATTGCAGTCAATGGTGAATATAAAGTTAACAACGGATAGAAATCATAACCAAGTTTACTGGGCACTACAATCACACCAATCGTTTGAATTATTTGTTCACACATTCAAGGCTAGAGCTTATAGATACATAGTATTTTCATTTTGTAGGTTTGTCACTGTTTTCCTCTCTAAGACTATGTTCCATGTTGTTGACAGTTGCACTGAGTCACCTTTGTTGCATGTGTTCGGCGTGACATCTATGAACATGGATTCAGTCAATAATCTTTCTTTCCATTTGTTCACGTTGGACTTTAAGATGTCAACATTGTCCCAATCAGTATCATGTTTTTCATCCCAAGCATGGGCCGCTACCGATGAACTTTTTCTAAATTTCTATATTCTTGTGTCTCTGTTGGCTGACCTTTCGTTAATCGTTTGTGTTCATTCAGTCTGATTTTCAGTGCTCTTGATATTTGACCTACATAGTTGACTGGGCAACCGGTTCCAGATATTTTGTAAAGGACATTGTTTTCATCTAGTTTTTTTATTGGATCTTTAAGCTGATTTAATTTGTTTTTAGTCAGGTTCATCGGCTTAAATGTGGTTCTAATACCAGCTGTTTTGAGTTTTCTTTGTATTGACTCAGATGAACCTTTCTTGAATGGTAGCACCAGGGTTTTTTTAGATTCCTCTTTCTTATCTTTCTCTGTTTTGTTTCCTGTACTTTCTCTTCATATTTCCTTTTATGAATTATTTAGGATGGTAATTTTCTAGTAACATTTTGAATAAGATGTTTTTTTCTTTGATCGTCAGGGTGTATTGTCAACCTATGTATTCTATCTGCTGGACTCTGTATTAATCTTCCTTTTATTCTGAGTGGATGCACTAAATAGTAATCCAAAAGTCTTCCTGGATGCTTAGGTTTTCTGTACATCGTGGTCTTCAAACTTCCATCTGTCATTCTTTGTATTTTGCAGTCTAACGTTGGTAGTTCTCCCAATTCATTCTCTATTTCCATAGTGAATTTAATTGAGTCCACATAATTGTTTATATGTTTATAGGCTAGTGCATCATCTATATATCTCCACCAACTTTTTATTGAGGACATGAATGATTTTAGTGCGTTTTCTTCCCAAAAGTCCATGAATACAATGGCTATTGTTGGTGAGATGGGTGACCCCATGGTAATTCCTTCCTTTTGTGGATATAGTTTTCCTTCAAGTGTAAAGTAAGTTGTTGTTAAGCCGTATTCTACTCCTTTCAATATATCATCCACACATAGCTGTGTTCTTTCTTTTAGATCACCCGCCTTTTCTAATTTAGTTTTCAGTGCCTCCAGGGCTATCTTTATTGGTATTTTTGTGTACAGGCTGATTATATCATAACTAACTAGCGACTCCTCTTCACTAATTTTAATGTTCTCAAGTCCTTTTACTAGTTCGAGTGAGGTGTTTTTGTTAGGTTTCTTCATAAACTGCTTCTCTTCTTCGTTGTGCAACTTCCAGCATGATATCTAAGTGCTCTCGATTGACACAATCACGAATAAAATTATGAAAGAAACGGCTAAATTGGTTAGACAAATGAAACAAACCATTGGTATTCCTTCGTACATAATGTTAGCGATGTCAGCCAATCAATGTCTGCATCTCCATCAACTAATATCTGTTAAATAAATGAAGGAAGTCTCAGCAGCCAAAGCTAGTAGATTAGATGGTTGTCTACGTTCATATCTTTCAACAGACTTTGCATATGTCATTTGAGTTATGAAAGTGTTATGTTACCGAGGCATATGCTACTTAGTTGTTGGTCGACAGCTTTCTAGTCAGATAACGAAGTAGCTTTCAGCACCTCTTGCTTCAAAACATCATAAGGTGTATCTGGGTGGGGCCTTAGTAGTGTCTCCCTTACTTGTCCAGCCACTTCTTCCGGCAAAACAGAGCGTGTATATCCGAACTTTGTGTTTTGTGAAGTTATATGATTGGCCATGAAGAGATGTTCTAGACGGACGAACCACAATTGCGGTCATTAAACTTAAAACAAGGCATAGGAAGATTAATGGCACCCACAGACCTTACATTCGAAAAGTTCCAATTATGAAAGTTCAGAGACCACTACTGGTACAGCAAAATACAACAATTTCAAGAACTTAAAATAATAAGAGTGGAAAAAGTACATTAAACAGATGCGCAAATGTCTACCACACAGCGGATGGAAACAATCTCAGTA
Source organism: Heterobilharzia americana (assembly GCA_944470555.2). Lineage (NCBI taxonomy): Eukaryota > Metazoa > Platyhelminthes > Trematoda > Strigeidida > Schistosomatidae > Heterobilharzia > Heterobilharzia americana. The sequence continues at coordinate 49,965,672 of OX104130.1, read as the reverse complement.
TATATATATATATATATATATATATATATATATATATATATATATATATATCCGTATTGTGTAAAGTTGTTAGTAACTGTAGATGCGGTACATAAGTGAAAACAGTAATAGTATCCACTAGTAAAACTTACGAAAGTTTGATCACGTCGGGCTCACCAGTTTGTCAAGCTCTGATATCTGACTTCAAATTTCTGTGCGCTTCTCGATACACTATCTCCTTTCTTATTATTTCCAACACTACTGATCCACCTGCTCCAAATAGTGTAAATATCAGGAGATAATGTGAAGTGTAAGACAGGATGTTGTGTGACAGAACGAGCTGACAAAAGTTTGAAATCAGTACAATTAAATAAATATTCACTTATGAGGTGTTAAATATGTCAGCAAAATGCTGTGAAATAAATGCTACAAGCTTACTGCTGTGGTAGCTGTCTAACTGCATATGGAACAAATTAATGAACTAACAATCCTATATCATTTTACCTAAACGCTTTATGCATTAAACAGACTGAGTATTTTTACATAGTTCGAATACAAAGGTATTAAACCTGATCAAACGAGGCCCTAATATCCATGAGGAATAAATTGATTGAAGAGAGAAAAGTAGAAATCCACTTTATGTAGTTAACTACTATTGCCAGTCATTTTAAAACTGGAAAATGTTTTCCGAAATTTGACCCTCATGGAAATCTGATAACGTTCACCCAAAAAGTTTTCTTGATTTCTGTGGTTAACTTTGAACCCATTTATGGACTAGGTGAGTGCAAGAGACAGTGAACTTACTTTTAGCAAAATACGGCGTCAAACTTAAGTCCTTTTCTCATAGGTTTCCCAACCTTAGTAAGTTAAATTGTTCTCAGTCAAGTGTGCATACAAGATATCGTTGAACCTCCCCGATTCAAAGTGTATAGCTTGATTGGAGTTCACAAAGGATGAATAGATGGTATTCCAATATGGGATGAAGACAGACATTGTAAAACACAAATTTAATTTAACAGCTGTATAGCTTATGGGTGATACCACTCAGCATTTAACGTAACTTCAAGTTGTTCTAATCTTTTTGTTCAGAAAAGGTTTAGTCATTTGAATATTTCATCCCTGTATCTCAGAGAGAATCAGTCTTGGATAGATTTCGTTCACACAATTTAAGAGTCAAATGTTTGTTAGTACCAATGTAGATCCATTTGCATTTTTTGTGAACTTGAAGAAGAAACTCGGAAGAACATAATGCACCATTGCTTAGTTTATGCAGAACAGTGACCATGATATCATTTAGCTCGTGGCTGTGAAAGGATTTAACGACTGGTGGGTGGTTGGCACGTAGAAAGACTCAGGTAATGTAGACTGCAAATAGAAGATACTTAAGAACGCTACTATATGCAACCACATTTCGAATAGAAAATGAGTGTGATCGACAAGGTGAGGGGTGGAAAATACACACAGCAAAGAGCTTCTTACACACCGTATTGTACGAAACCAAGCCAGATGCCTCAAACATATAAACAGGCAGAATAATGACAATGTGGAACCTTTTTCCAAAATCTGTGAGAAAACCCGGATTACGTTGATATGTCTGTAGTTTGAGAGACTAACCATTGGGATGGTGAGGAATTTAGGGAGAATCATTGGACCATCATGATCACCGTTTTTACAGGCTGTTCCCATATCTGTAGTTGTCTCACAGTTTTAGACTGGATCATCTATGCTTCTGCTAGTTAATACCACATCCACAAAATGGCTATTGTGGACTGATGAGTTTCCAATAGGAATAAGTGCTTCAGAACTGAAATTCTCAAACCAGTCCCCAATAAAGTTGACAAATGTTTACTGTAGACTAGCTGGTTATAGAGCGAATACAGTATATCCCTTGTTGATGGTTCAACTAAACTTAAGTGATAGCGAATTACGTTCAAGGATGCAGTGACCAATCAAAGTCAACAATATGAAGGACAAAGTAATTATAAAGGGAAATGATACTTTATTTACAATTTCCCCCGAAAGTTTTCTCGCTTCCCCAGAATTTACTCAAAACTAGCCCAAATTAATCACAATGAATCACGTACTTCTTATTCTCGTATGCAATGTTTTACGTCGGAAAATGAAGTTGCAAGTCACTTTTAAATTATTAAGAAGGATGTATTTCATGAAAAAGAAGCAGTCATATGTACAAAAACAGTTATTGTTAGTTAGAAAAAAAGGTACATGATTCCGTTAGTCATCATTCAGTGCATTCAAAGTTCGTGTCCATCGTCTGCTCCTGAAAAACAAGAAAAGTTGGATAGAGTTGTTCGCTTTCTATAAAAGAACCAATAAATCCATAACAAATAGTCACAAACAAGTGTATTCGACTGACTTAGTTTGAATGATGTCGACTATTGAGAAACAACTGTAGCCTGTGGGATGAATGCAACTGGTTTTTATGTAAGATGTAAATGACATGAAGAAGTTTCATAAAAGGCCAAAAGTAGAATTAAATGAAGGATAGTAATATCAATGGTGATCATGGCTACATGTATGCCATTTTTATGTGGTGAGGTAAATTACCTACACTGCTCTTTGTAGATTTCTTCCGGTCATCTCTGAGATCATGTAAGTAGTTTTGGGTAACCAAGTACGGCTGGCTATCCCCATCGCTCTCCATTTTCGATCAGTTTTATTGAGCCCAGTGATAGGTGGAAGAACGACTTACACCGGATAATCAGGTAAAACGAGCATTTCATCAAGGATGACTTCGTTGGCGTTCCCAGTCGGGTATACTGGAATGCAATTTCAGGTTTCAGAACTGACCCCAACATTCTGCGAACTGACTTTCGAACATAATATAATAAATTCAGTGTCATTCTGTTAGTCTGCGTGTGTGAAGAGAACTTTTAGTGACTCACCTATCACTCTTTGAATTAACCTTCCTTCAATAACACTTCAAGTATTTCAACCTTCTCCATGGAAAATCGAATTCTATGCAGTCTATATTCACGTCATTTAAGGTGGTTTCATCAGTTCTTTTTAGCTTTAACGTAAATGACAATGAATGTCATCATTTGCATCAACTCATGCATGTCACTGCACAATTGGTGAAGTAATTTCACCGATTCATCGCTTTTTAATTCCGAGGAACTAAACTTTTTAGGTATCATTCGTGCCTACTACACTTACTGTACGCTTCACGTTTGACATGTAGGCGATGAGGTAATAAAGGCGAGTTGACTCGTAGAACTACGAAATGATAATATTATTTGTTTAACTTACCTTTCACCTCGTGTAGACAGCTGCTGTTACATATTTATCTGAGAGTAGTCAACAGTGACACAAGTCGATTGGGTAGCCACAAGGTCTATATCTATCGAATCATACAAGTATTCCTTATTCGTTTCCTAATATCCCTTTGAAATGGGGAATTATGAATCATAGGGCTTACTTTCTGTGATCTATCGTCCATCCGCTGAAAATGCTTTCTCTTCGTATTTCGGTAGTATATACCAAGAATGTGTGGTTTGCAAAGACAAACGTATTTACAAATACATTGGGTAAGTTATAACTTACCCAGTCATTTTAAAGTCATCTTCCTAAGTTATATTCAAGTTTCTGAACAAGATATCCATCTGTTTCAAACACATCACCTTCTGCAACGAATTCCACACGCAGTCTGCAACGTAATCTTCGTCATAATTCACTAAACGTTTATGCGGCGTCAACAACATGGTAAGTGGAAGTAAGGAATAGCTTGAATAAACCATCGCCAGTCTGGTCAGTTGTCCTCAAGGTTCTTCGCCACTAAAGTTTAGTTGAACCATCTACTTGATCACTAACTTTCTCAAAGAAATTATTTTAACTTATGGATTTTGAAGCAGAAGCATGTAGCTCTTGATTTAGGTCATTTCGTGACAGATTCAGGTGTTCTGCAGATGAAGAACAATAAAGTGAACACCTCAGTGGAGCAGTAGTGGCTTAGAAATTCTTCAGGCTATTTTTGATATACAGTTGGGATACGTCCAAGTTAGTTGGTGTTTATCTTTACCACTTTCACAAATTTAACAGTATGTGGACACAATATAAACAATGGTTTGGAAGGCGTAAAAATATTGGTGTTTTGGCTAACTACTTTTCAGCGCGCTTGCAGTTTCAGTTCATTTGCCACAGGTTCGCTTTTTGCAACAAAATGATAAAATCCAGATCTCCGTACCAAGCAGTTTTTATGACATTCTACACATGAATTTAGAACCAATCCCCTCTACATTTAGTTGTAACACCCAGCAATTGCCTATAGATGGCAGCTTCCGGCATTTGGCACTCAGAGGATATTGTGCACGCGGACAAACGTGTAATCAGTACTATTTATATGAATAAAGGAGATATACATATAAATTCCTGTATTTTGTAATAAAGTGGTTTATTCCTTACGTCTGGAGTTCCGAACATAATCTGTCATTGGAACTTTTCCCTGCTGAAGAATTTGCATGTACGTAGACTGCTTGTTTATCCATGGTTATTTTGCAAACAACTGTCACGTCTTTATTGTAAATTGCTTGAAACATTAGTGTGAAATTCTGCACGTTTGTAATTGGGGACAACTTTCTGGTAAGAAGTTTGGTCGGACTTTAAGAATTTCGGGTAAATGGTTTGGGCGGATTTTGAAACTTTTGGGCTAAACTTTGGGAGGACAGTTTTGGAAATTCCGGGAAAACGTTTTAATATTTGGAAATGGGGATATATTGTCAGGAGTAAGTCCTGAATATTTTCTGTCGTGTGTTTGCCTAAAGATACCAAAGTGCGCCTAGTGTTTGCCAGCTGGTTACCTATGAAATAGGGATACCATGTCTATTACCGAGTTAGTGGTTAAGTTTTCATCCTATGGAGAGCACCTGCACATATTTACATCGCCAAGTGTGCTTTCTGCACATCCAGTTTTAAACGAAGTTGAGACTAACATACCTTTTAAAAATGTCATTTTCGGTTCTCTCTTAGGTGCCTGGGGATTGAAGGATGGATCATGATGAGGTTAGTTTGTGAATAGGGGAATAATGCTTGCTTCTGTGCCATTGTCGACGAGGTAGCCAACTTTCATTTTTACGTCAGTGACATACAGCAAACGGCTTTTTCCGTCTGCTACGGTTGTCGTTCGCGCATGTCAGCGAGATACATTTCGCGCAGCCTATGTTGAAAGTGTATGGCTTTCAATGATTCCTTGCTTCTTTGCCATAGATGTTATGGGACCGATACCGTTTAGGGGTTTTCACCTTTCAAGACGGTAGTTTGACGGGCATGGGAATTTCTGTGATGGAATGAACTACGGTGTTTCTGTGTTGCTTGTAGTCACCTAGAACTTTGAGTTCATAGTGGCTGCTTAACAGAGTTTCAAATCTCTGTCATTTCTGGATCCTGACCTTAAGATGTTTCGAAGACAGAATATACATTAAAGGCAGATCCACAAGAGATCTCCAGCATTTTACCATCCGAGGTTGACAGGTCATGGATGGCTACTGACTTAAGTATCACCAGCATAGTTTGCACCGGCTGTGGTAGTTTAAAAAGGAACATCTCACGGAAAAGACCATCAACGAACATTCGTTGACCAATAAATTTTCGCGAGTATGTGAGTAGCTGAATTATTAGCTACGAAGATCTAAGGGATTGCTCTTCTTTAGAGGAGATGCTCCAAGTAGTATATTATGATCACTTCAACGTTGAGCATATGTGCTGTAACGCTGTAATGTTTTAGCATTTTCTAACCAGAGGGATACGAGCCTGACCGGTCGCGTTGTTGGTTTGTTGCGGATAAGTTTAGGAGTCTGGTTGAAAGTTGGTGCATGAGTTTCTAGTAGAATTTTGAAAAGTTATCATTATGAAAACAGGAATACACAAGAACAAAATGGAATGAGCTCATCAGCTTACGGTCTTTCCGTACGCAAACTTGACAGACGCTGAGGTCAATCACTATTTATTGATACTAGTAAATACCCACAAGTATGTGGTCAAGAAATATTATAATAGAGTAGCCACGTAGTATTAAATATTTTATAAATTGTGTCACAAAATGGATGGCTTTGACCAAATGTCTATTAGACCATGTACGAGTAACACGACGTCACACGACAACGTCCCAAATGGCGTGTATGCTTGACCGTGTGCCCCAGCTTATCTAGTCCGTTAAACCATGAAGATCGCCATTAATGTTGAATCTCATCGAAGTCTGGGCTATTGACTTTGGGGAATTACTTTCTGCTACATTGTCAATCTTATCATAGTTTTGCTGTGTAGTGGCTCCCGTGTCGAAAAAAAATGTCAGGATGACTGTGGTGAAAAGTGTTATCTGCTTCTGCATTTTAGCATAAGACAACTTTCTCACTACTTAGAGTAACGTTACCCAATCAGCTTATTCTCAGATTTTCAGTTGGAAAGCCCATTTTCGAGCACTTCAACTTAATTCTTTCCATTGTCGAAGTTAATTCTCTATTTACAAACAACTTGCTCCCTTCGAAAAAATCGGCAAAGCTATAACAAATTTTTTATTGAACATGATGAATTCACTTGTGCCTTCACCTTTCCAGCAGCATACAGGCAAAAGTTTTAGGATATAAACAGAGAGATGAAATCTTTATACTTCATTTATTCAGAGGACAACAGTCCATTGATGAACGATAACGATTAATTCACTTGATATGACACAAAGTGAGACTATAATATTTACTGGATGACACTTTTAGTACAGTTTACTGCTCCTGATCATACCAAAGTAAACATTCAACTCTCAAACTCCTTTTTTATATTCTACGAGGTATATGTTCTATTGTTTTTGTGGTAGTGGCTTTATTTAAAAATATCTACAGTGTGTGATGAATCATTCCTGTTACTTGTTCCTGGAGTTTATCTTAAAGTTTGAAGCATTTGGAAGTTAGGCATAACTGCATCAATGGTAAACTTCGTCCAAAACTCTTTCGATTAGTGAGTTCATGGTTATTGATAAGGTCATTTCAATCTCAGTTGACATAGTGATTTATTCATTCAAGACTGACTATTTTATCCCCATCCATTGACTTCTGTTATTCAGTATTTGTTTCATTTTAAAAGTTGATTAGCTGACACTTGGAGTGATTTCTAAAAGGAAACAATTTTGTAGATAGCCCATGTATTGGAATATTTTCAAAGTTGACTGTTGGCCTAGTAGAGCAACCTGGTTGATAAATATTTTCGTCTTATTAATAACTACTATAGAGTTGTCTGTATGCGATTGAACAGTTACCATGTTGCTGAGATTTCTTAGGTTTCTCAGTGTCAACATTTAAGGTTTCATTAAATGTAACCCCATTTTCATTCAACGTTTTAGTCCTAGTACACACTTTGTATGGACCTGATCATTAATTGTTTAATCTGTTGAGCGTCATGCTATTTTTATGATGAAAAACGACAAATTCTACCCAGTATCCACGTGTGCGTTTGTGCATAAGGCAGTGAGACGCACCTATTATGTGGAGGCTACTGAAACTACGTGGCTGTTTAGTCCTCAGTATCTGGAATCACGTCCGCGTCCATGACTTGTCGGTTGGAAATTAAGTGCCTAGACCAATAAGCCACAGATCCATAACTCCAATTTCTCTACTACCCTTTCTACCTTCACATTTTATTTAAACTACTTAGGCACTAAAGTTCAATCTTTTCTCGAGCACTTTGGCTTCACTGGGTCTTAATTCTTTTCTTGAAAAATTGATCAGCAGCCTTATTCCGTCAACATATGATGCTATCTCCCTGGTAGTTTCATCCTCTTGATGTGTTTTTCTTACCTTGGTTTGCTGAATATTTTTCAATTTGTCGAAAGATGCTGATTTAGATTTATTGGTCGCTTAACGCAGGAGTTCATGGTTTATTTTATCTACTACCTTTATTAGTCTGTGTTACAGTTGTAAGGTGTGACTGGGAATGATAGTTAGTTTGTTGATAGCCCTTCGAAAATCTCCAGTCAAAGAGAGTTAGATAACCAGTTCTACTGCCGTTCTAACTTAGTCTTTTGAAATCTGAATGAGCTGATGATTATTTAGTTTTCCATACATAGAATGTAAAAGCATAATCGATTCTGTATTATGCTTCTATCTGTCAAAGTCATATGAGTGTATTGACTAGCCTTCAAACATAAAGACCATACGTTGCAGAAAGTAGGAGGAAAACTTGTGCACTCTGATAATGTATGATTCCATAAGAGATTGGTCAGTTCGATGTAAACGATCAGGTACGAAGTTACCATGAATGCATATCGCTGCACGTAAGACTGGAAAAACGTCACTGCAAATACATAGTTGCTGTTTTGCACTTAAACTTATTGTTCGATTTTAAATCCTGATATGAAAAATTATATAAAAATACTAAAAGCCTTTTTATTGATACCGGTCAAATATTTTACTTCAGTGAATTTTGTGGTTAAACGTTTCTTCTCAAATTTCACCTCAACACCGTACTAATCTCCTCATAAACTTGAGTGAACTCACTGTGGTCAATATAGATGGATTCCTAAACAGTCGACTTCACACTGACACTTACGAAGGTCTAATGTGCAAATAAAATGTGGTGAAAGGTCACATACAATACTTATTTTACAGATATATTTATTTAAAAATGTATAATTTCAAGTTGTTACTACTGTTAACAAAAAGGTAGGAACAGATCAAATGTTAGTACATGAACACGATAACAAAGGACATCCTTCTTCAATCACCTGACAATCGCTCTTCTCATTTCATTTATTCGGTGGACATTGATTCTGAAACATTCAACCACACAAAATTATCTCAGTATTTATCTCCTGTAACGTCAACGAATGCTCGAAATATTAGTCGAAGTAATGAATGCAATGTAATATTTGTTCGGGTTAGAAGGTTATTTCAGGGAAGAGAATTGTTATGAATACGGATACATCACATGTTAACCGCTTACTGGATATAATCACTTTCATACTGTTAAAACAGACATTTTCAGCTAGTCAGACTTTATACTTGATTAACACCATATTCTTTGTTACTGTCAATTCACACTCGTTCGCTCGTTGGAAATTTCATTTCATTTATAAGCATGAAGACATAAATGTCACATTATCTGGTTAGTATTCAGTGCTGCTTTTCAGCAGGTAGAGACAAATTCAAAATCAGGTGCACTGGACATCACAGTTTGGAACTGCAAACCCTTAGTTGAATGTGGAATTAGGCTTAGAAGCGTCAACTCTCACAATGGGTGAATACAGTTAAAATTGATAAAGGTCCGAAACTAACTTTTCGCATTTCCCAACTATTCCATCTGCAATCACAGGTTGTTAGCTACTCCAATTGAATGTGGGAATTAATCTACTGAATAGTTGTTTTACAAACCAATCTATGGAAATCAGCAATGCACTTTGTTATGAGGAGAAAGTCCTATTGTGACATAAATATTTTGTACAATTTGTATTTCGACGCCTATACTATGTGAACAGATGTTCGAAGTCGTCTTAATGATGTCCAGAACGTCAACCAATTACTTTCCATTCCTCAGGAATGGTAATATGACCAGAGAGATTTTATTAATAAAGGAAAAGACAGGCTTATGTTTTCGAAAGTGTCCTCATTTGTTACTCCGAGGAATGATTCCAACCTTTTTTGGTCCGCTTCTAGTAAGCTAATCCGCATACCATTTCTCTAGTCAGTGAACTGGATTTGAAAAAAGTAGGAATACATATAATCTACGTCTCAAGGCTCGTTCGTTTGGATTGAGAGATTGTCCTACCTTGATAAATGTTTGAATTTTTGCTTCTTCCTCAAAAAGTGGAAAGACATTAACATCCATTTGCAAGTATTTAGCATTTTGTGATCATAATTTGACTTACTTTGCACAGAATTTCGCATTTTGGACAATATATGTTTGCATATATTGTTCTGTCGTCCAATTTCACTTTGAAATGCATACGTCCACCAGACACAGGACAATCGTAGTACAGTCCATTGATGAATACAAGGAGACCGTGATTCTTTGAACATTTGTACTGAAGGAGAAGCCATTTGTTTGAATAATAATCAGTATTGTGGAAGTTACAGCAAGCAAACGAACATAGAGTGGAAATGAAAGTGATACTTGAAGCATTATAAATATTAACCCTCTTGAAACAAATCTCTAACATTGATATTAATCAACAGAGATAACGCTTTCATGACAGCTAGGGGAAGACATGAATGTACCGACACATCAGTCAATCATATCTACTCTTTATGGAGGGATTCAGTGATCACGATTTCTTCAGGATTTTAAACGAAGCAAAGTGATGTTCCAGAATGTCGTATTGGCAGCTTCACAAAAATTACCATGCAGTTACTTTGGTTCGGGTTATGCAAAGAACTCATGCAAACTGTGGAAAAGATGCAAAGTGTTTTCCAAGATGCACATATTCCATGTGTTCATAACCCGTCATATGACCCTCCCATACATCTTTCCCTACACAAACATACTTGATACTTCCAATTTTAAATGAAGATAAATGAGAATGAATACAACTTGAACTTGTTAATTGGATTTGAAGAAAACACAGTTACCTTGTACACATTTTGTTTGCTTAGCTTTCTAGTCTTAAACCTTTTAAAAACTGTTCCTAATGATCCAGCATATTACCATGCGTGTTTTCAATATCTAACTTCTGTCTTTTATAGAAAGGTAGGTTTTCTACATCACTCATGAATAATCGAGACTACTGTCTCGAGATAGTAGTTAATATGCATCGAATGGAATGATGAACAGAATTAAAAAATCATTTATTCTCTGAAATGGAATCATTGTTGATGCTACACAATATACGTGGAGAGAAATAAAACACCTTCAGCACGAAACAATATGAAGGAGACATTTCTGAAAATGACTAATTTAACTTCATTATTGTATAAGCCTTTTCAGTCACCTGAAATTCTGCCGGTAGCGAACGTTGTGAGGTTTAGAAAAGTCTTTTCGGAGAACCTAAATGTGACGTAATGCATACAGAGGATAGTACTTAGTTTTGTAACACGTACAGGAAACAGACAATTTCGAGTGTTGTTTGCCGCAGGTGAAGCAATAAACGTACAGATGTGGATCAAATCTGGCACTAAAAATGTCTACATTCATTTACAGTTAGGAAAGTACAGTTTGACCGCAGTAAGGATGATTGTTTTAAATACCACCTGTTCTTGATGGTTTACAAACTTATTGGTGGATGTAATGTTTTCAAAGCTAGTGGCTAAAACGGTGCTCAGTCATCAACCAGGCGAAGTTAGGTTTGATGAGACATCCAATTGCAGAGCTGTGTTTTATTTTTGACTTATTTAATCTGTGGTTGTAACAAGCCTTTCATTACTGTGTACTGGTCTCTCATTAGTTGTGGTTTACAACAGGCACATATTATTTTTCGCCTGCTTATCTCTATCAAAAAGGAGATGAACTGGACCACGTTATCCTGTTCTAGGTAACCCCCATTTCAAACGGACTGAAGAGGATTGTTGAAGCTTGTTAGAAATCGTCTTATGTTAAAAGAAACATTCATATCTCAGGTTTTTAATGACATACAAAATTGAGGTCTCATAGAAATCTCTGATTTATGCAATACCAATAATCAGACCGATGGAATGAATAAAGAGGGGCAATGTATTTTAGATAACAGTTTTACTGTGGATTATAAGCTAACGGGAATGCTAATCATTTTGTAAACGCTTGTCTTGTCATGATTGTCAAAAGCAGGGACAAGTGATGTGCAACTCAGCACCACTTTTGTTGTGAGATATTTCAGGGCTCACACTGCTTGAAACGTACGTTATTCACCTTTTTTTTGGACAACTAATCACTTACCAAAACTCCGAGTGACTTTTTACAGGAATACAGAGATAAGCATGTGAAGCCAGTCGAGGCTTTCTGTAGGCTGGGAAGGATATCTGTATGAACAGTGAAGTGAGAAGCCGTGAGTACTCACCATATTTCTGTCTTCATGATCGTTAGCTTATATTTCATCCCTTTCTAGGAAAACAACGTTTCGGTACTGCAAACCAACTGACCTGACCGCTGACGCATCACAACTATTGCTTTCTAAGTCTATTTCTTGAGTACACACACATTTTTGTGTGCAGTTAACTCATTTATCTGTTTTCTCCCCCGATTTATGTGATCGTGAATTTCAAGAAGTAATGGATTTCATACTTTGAATGAGGTGCAAACTTCAGGTACAATACCGATGGGTAGAAAATCCTAATAGCATAGGATTGTCATGTGTTTGGTGTAATATCACCAGAATTGATTCAGCTGGATTAAACATGACGCAAATATAATGAATATGCCAGATCTTGACTGTTGTTTTCTGACTTTTTGTGCAGAATCAGTACCACAGGCTTCTTGAGAATGTCAGAGATAGAAAAACGGTAAGATGTAGCGGAGGCTCGTGCTATATATCACGAAGGAAAGACTGGCAAGTCCCCGAGAGTCAGTTGGTGGAAAATTTTGCATATTCTGTGAAATATGACTACAATCATTGTTCTTCACATTACTGTCAGCAAAAATCAAATGCTGACAGCTTTTTGCAAAGCATGTAGATCACTCTTAATTGTGATGAAGGCAATGACCTCAGTATGTGTCAAAGAAATACCTTCAGTTTGTTGCAACACCTTTGATTGGTTGGGTACTATTTAGAAGCAGATTTCATGCTGCATTTTTGCAAACGATCAGGCACCTGACAGTCTAGCCCAGGTGTTTCAATCCATCCAGAAGCTTACAATTGAAGGCAGGCTGGTAATTGTCTGCTACCGTACAAATAATTTGGGTTCGGATTAACTTAAGCATACAAGCAAAAGAGCAGTGGCTTGAGATTTTATAGTCAGTCTTACAAGTATTTTTGAGAGTTGTTGATTTTTATGCCACCTATCTCATACTTTTCATCGAAATCAAACAATTGACTTATGGTACTTTGCATTAAATGGAAAAGCTTCCCGATGCTGACGAAGACAGAACTTACTCATACCTTAGTCATCAACTGAGACCATCGTGTTTCTTTGCGGAACTTTTCAGGTAATATGCTTACCAATGCCATCTTGTCTACTTTCAAACGACATTCAGTGAAAGTCATCATGAAGTTTCACTTAGTATGGATAAGTCTAGCAATTTATGAACTTGATCTTTTTACTGGTAGCAGGTGACTTTTTGGTATTAAACGGAATCAACAGTGAGGATTGAATTTAACCTCCTCTTATATTTAAGTGAAGATTTAAGCATCCAGCATGCTGATGTCTATCTGTTTGAGATGGTTATCTTTAGACTGCTGAAAATCTACATGAGCTGGTCATTTAATCCAATGTTGACACAACTTAGGTGCGATTTGTGAAAAGCAGCAGTATTGTTAGCAAATGATTTATTGATCAATGATTGTTCTATGAATTGAAAAGTTCCCGGCTTAAGTGACAGGTCGACGTGATTTGGACTTATATCTAGTGAGTATGGTTTGTATCAGTGCTTTTTGGAGAACGAGTGACAAACGTTAAGATGGTGACGTTTCCAACAGAATTTATTGCTCATGACTATATGATGATATTCATAATTTGGCTTGTGGCTAAGGTAAGAAGATCAATTATACTACGGTCTACTCTTTGAGAAGATGTTCAATCCATACATCTACACAGTCATCTGGTACCAGTGATATACTCAGCATCAAACATTTAGAAAGCCATTTAGTCCGACACAAGATTCGTCATTTCTTTCATCGAGACTATTGTTTACTAAGGCGTACACGTATGAAAGAGACATTCAATTAGTAATTTGCCATTCAAATAGCTAGAATGCTTAACAGCTAATGGACATTCACCGAATGAATAATACAGAGTTGTGAAGTTTGACTCTGAATTATGACGATTCAAAAGATGTGTCAAATAAACGAACTATACTCTAATACAGTGCTCAAAATTTACCCTCACGCTAAACTGGTAACTGTACTGAATATTGATCATCCTAAATTGCACTTTGGATGAAAGTTTCCAATTTTTTCCGAATTTCACTGTAAGAAAAGAGTTCACTTACAAAGGTAATAATTGTGGGTACAGCAAGGGAAATTTTTTCTTTTCAACGAATTCATCTACAAAGCTATGCACTCATGAATACATTGTAAATGTTAGAACACTCCAGGAATATTTAGAGTCAACAAATAGCTTCTTCGCTGCAACGGCCTCTTTTTCCTTTCTTGTTATCAAATGGGCATATCCCGCTATTTAAAGTAAATAATAGTTGTCATCCATCCCCGTGACGGAACTGATAAGGGACAATGCATAATTCAGACCATAGTAAAATAATAAGAGCAGGCTATGCTCGATCGCCCTAACACGGCCACTAATCCAGTAAGAAGTGCTTATAATGATGCACATTGGTAGTAGAAATGGCAACCACAAAAGTGATAACTATCGACTGACGAGGAATCAGTCCGAAAGAAGATACAATGTTGGGTAAGCATATGAAAGGCGCGAAAGATGCGGAAAGTGATGCAGAACAGGATAATTCTTGCAAGTGGATAGCCTAATATTTTAACTGTTATCACGTATATTTTCTCAAGATAATAATTATTGTTCCCCTGAACTTGTCTTCGCGCAACGTGAAATATTGGGCAATCTTGCTGCCGCGAACCGACATTTCAATTTGGAAGTTTATGTAGATTCCTTTATTAATTTCAAGTTTTCCGACTGACAAAAGTTTTGGAACTTATGTTGTTTAACAACAAAACGTTGAGTAATTTAGACAACACGCTCAAAATAATAATTGTTTACTGACTTTGTGACAAGAAGCTTTTCTTGTAAGAAGGGTGTAACGTGTCTGCTCATAATCTATCCATTCATCATGATTGAAGCAGGTTGAGTCAGAACCAGTTTCTTCGAGAAAACGATTATCCGAAGGATCTGAAAGTAAAACATATTTGCATACCGATGGTTGATTTGAAGAATCGAATGTCAAATTTCCATATCACACTTTAAAATATCTATGAATTTCAGTGTTTTTTTGAAGTTGCATAATAATCTAAAAAAAGAGTCAAACTAACCTAGGCTAGTGGTTTGGCCTTGGTGAGTGCATATCGCTGTGGTACTTGGAATCTGTTTAGAAAATTCAATAAGTGGATATTCATGCTTAGTTATTAGATAAATCAACCCTTCATCGACGTGGTTACTACATATTAACTTATCAATTCATTGAATTTAAAAAGCTGCACTGGTGAGAGGAAGCCTATGGATATATATATATATATATATATATATATATATATATGTACATTATTTCATAGACCACGTAGCTTATGATAGATAAATTTCAGACATTCTAGACAATACACACACTCCAAGTATCAATAATGAACTTGCCGTGATGCTAAGTTAGGGGGCCATCTCAATAGGATGGATTTCATAGTTTAGCACGCTTCATAATTAATCAGGTGGTTAAATTACAAGACTGTAAAAAAATATGAAATGAAGCTCTCAGTTGAGAAAATTTTCATCTAGAAACATTAGTTCGAGTGTAGAATTTTACTTGGGTGTGAAAGTAAGAATGGGGACATGGAATGTCCGCACTGTCTGAACCTAGCTAGGTTGCCCAGATTGCAAACGAGACGAGAAGATGTAAGATAGAAGTGCTAGGAATCTGCGAGGAATCAACAGGTGGAATGGAAGTGGACTCTCCAAACTGTCAACTGGAGAGTCAATAATCTACTCCAACATTGTCACCCAGACGACAACCACGAGCACACTGAGTCTTGGAGTGGCTATCATGATGTCCCCCTCACAAGAGCATCCAAGGCTCTCATGCAATGGGGACCAATCTCCTCCAGGATCATGACAGCAAGGTTCAACTCAAAAGGAAGCAAAGTCACAATCATTCAATGTTATGCGCCAACAAATAATGCAGATGAAGAGAAGAAGGAGGAATCCTGCAGACAACTTCAGTCAACACTGGACAAGACCTCAGTTGGCGACATCAAAACTCATTCTAATGGGTGGGGTGACATGAGTGCCAAACTGGGAGAGGACAACACAGGAAGAGAACCAACCATGGGTTGAGAAGCGCTCGGTGAGGTGATGAACGAGAATGGAGAACTGTTTGCAGAATTCTGTGTATTCAACGATTTGGTGATTGGAGGCAGTGTGTCCAAGCACAAGGATATCCACAAAGCGAGCGACATGGATTTCACCAGACACCAGGACACACTAAAAGTCAGGTCGACTTCATGTCAATGTGAAGAAAGTGGAGACGCAGCTTACTTGACATGAGGTCAAGGAGAGGAGCAGATGTAGGCTCAGACGCATGATATTCTTGATTGTGTTGTGGTCGACTGGATCATGCAGCAAACAGTAGGCAGCGAGAAGAGGAGGATACACTGGACCGCGGAAAAGAATCTAGAAGACTCGGATTTCGCCGATGACTTGTGTCTGATGTCTTACAAACTGGAAGATCTACAGGTGAAAACTAACAAGTTGGCAGAAGCGGCGAGGCAGCGAAGATGGGACTTCAAGAGAATATAGAGAAGACAGAGGTGATGAAGATGCCGCACCAACAACTCCAACAACAACAACAACAAACTCCAATCACCATCAACAAGAGAATCTCAAAGGAAGTAACCTCCTTCACCTATCTAGGCAGCACTGTTTCAACTACAGGCGGCGGCACACACGAGGACGTCAAAGCCAACCAGGATCGGAAAAGCAAGACAGGCGTTCATTAGCCTGAAACCAGTGTGGAGATCTTCTTCACTCAGCATGAAGCGTGAACAAGATCCGGATTTTCAACACCAACGTCAAGTCAGTGCTCCTGTATGGTTCAGAGACTTGGCGCGTTACGAAAGGCATTTCCAACAAACTACAGACATTGATGAACAACTGCCGCCTACGCAGGCTCGTTACTGAAGATCAGATGGCCAGAATAATAAGAATAAGCAACAAGGAACCCTGGTCGGACAATGAACCAACCAAGAAGCTATCGCTCAAGAAATATGCAGAAGGAAGTGGAGATGGATTGGGCATGCTCTGAGAAGACCATTTTCGGACATCATGCGCCAGGCTAGTCACTCGAGTGGAACCCAGATGGGAAGCGACGAGTTGGGTGTCCGAGGCAAGGGTGACATGGAGGAGATCGTGCGAGGAAGAAATGAGAGCTTGTGGGCAGTCGTGGAGCCAGGTTAAAATGATTGCAGAGAACAGAGTGCACTGTAGACGTGCTAGTGAAGCCGTATGTCCCACTAGGAACCCAAGGGACTAACAATAATATAAGCAATAATAACTTCGTACACTAGGAATATAAAAGATGTTCTTGGAATATCAAGAGATAATAGGTGTTTGAAGTAGGCCTCCCTCAGAGTTAGTTGCAGAAATATGCATGAAATTGATTTGCATTAAAACAAATGTAACCTACCGAATAATGTGGACAGTAATCCATGCGCACCCATCCACCATAAAGGTGACTCTCCCCTTTTTGAATACCAGGATTTTCACTAATGTACTGGAATTTCTTAGGCAGCTCATGATCATGACGATATAGTCGGCAGTATCCATATGCATTGGCATAATTCACGCATGCTGATTCGCTTGGGATATCACAGAAAGGTTGAGTACTTAGTCCTCTAAAGAAGTAAATGATCAGCGTTCAGAGTAGAAAATAATTATTTCGAATTGAATAACATTGGCAAACTGCTGAAATAACTTTAAAGCAACTTTATCGGCATGCTATATAAAGATGCTTCGGAATGTTGCAAAATAACAACAAAATATGCTTCATAACAAATGATAAGCTATTCACTTTCTACTTTACAGCCATTATGAACAAACACAATGCTGTCCACATGCTAACTTATTAGATGTCAATACACTAACGACGCACTCTAGGTTGAATCTAATCAAGTAATTGTGAACCTATATTAGTATGCAGAAATTTTCATGAAGGATGATTTCTTTTCAAAATGAAACGGTGTGTTGTAAGATTTCGAATAAATTACCTGTTCAACCTGCAACACACAACACATATACCAAGCTACTGCCCGCTTCAGAACATTAAGTTTATTGATAAGGAGATTTAAAGCAATGTCATAGTAGACAAATGGGTCTACGACCTGAAGGACTCAGCGCTAACAGCATCATAGCACAGTGTTCTTTGTGGAATGACTTGGTAAAATGTCAGGAAATGCTATCTAGTGCTCACTTGTGCTCATGACAAGCTGTCTTTGAACAGAAATTTAACTCCTGTTCGTTACACTCAGTGTTATAAAGTTGCATATAACAACAGTCAGTTTCTTTCAGTTGAAGTAAATCAGCTGGTTACTTAAACTGTCTGTCTTCCCTTATATTGACTCAATCAAACATCCAAGTGAATTCTTTCGGAAATGTCTTTGTTTGATCCCATTATCTTATTTGATAAGTTGTTCATTTCCTCGCTTTCTGATGAAAACGGATGAACCGTTTCCTCTGCTGATTTGTAAAGTAGAAATGTCAATAAAATCATTCAGTCGTCCCGTGTTCAGTATTTTTCTGGAAAAACACACCAGATATATTGCTGATTGGAGACTTACTTTTCTTTTCTTATCTTCATGAATTCGTAACAACTTTTCATTACGAAATGGCATCCTAGGCCTTTCCCCCAAAGGAAGTCATCGGCCATAGAATAGTTAACGCCATACATGCTTGGAGAAAGCATAGAAATAAATTCGAATATAAAGCAATAAATAAACATGTGGCAAAAGCAATGTCTATTGTCTCTTGAATTTTTAATGCACCGAACTCAGTGTGAACTGTGTAGCACTAGAAGACACGATGAGGTCACTTCTAAAATATCCTACCGTGAAAATTAACCAGTAAACAGATCAAAAATGCTCTCAGCACTGGTTTTCCTTATCGATTTCTGAACTAGACGTTATTTGCATTCCTTACTACAAGGATTGTAACAATCTACACAAGGCGATCATTTCAACCTAACTAAAAGAAGAATACAGAACAATACTGTGTGGTTTTCTTTTCACATAGAGAATGTATCTGCATCTAAACCAAAATAGAATACACTGATAAACTTCTGACAGTATAACCTTTTACGCAAGGACTAGAGCATCAAACAAACTTTATGTAACACTTGATAAATATGAATAGGTGAGATTATGATTTTTACAATTAATTAAGAATGGTCATCAAGACGATTGAGCAATGTATATCTGTCTGATCCATGTTTTGTAGAAATAGAATCTGGTATACCGTTCGACCTAACCTTTCTGGCTGATCTGTGGAAATCACGAAGGTGTATGTGCTTGTAATAATAAGTCTCTCTTTGTTTACGGTCAACTGTATGTTCATATGTATTGAATTTTTTGTTCCCATCACTGCCTTCCAAATAATTAAAATGACCACTGAAACTGTTTAAGCTGTAAATCTACCAGTTAACTATTCTCCTCACGAAGCCATCAATAATGTAATAAATCAACTTAACCCTATAAGCATAATTTATCGTTAGTTGCTTTGCATGCCTTCTACTGAACTGTGCGTTGATGAACATTTAGTGACCAATTTAGATACCTTATCGTTAAGAACAACCTCGCGTATTTAATACCTTCACTAGCTACGAGCCGGTCCGAAGCTCGGATAAAGAGAGAAGGTTGGACATAGGGCTAGCAACCCCACCCCGTAAAACAAATCTAACCGCTAAAGAAACTTCAAAACACAGAAAAAATATAAAAAAATGAAGACAAACTTATTCCCCGCTGGAATCGGAGAGACTAAATGACGTTGGTTTTGAAATCCTTGAGAAAGCCGATTGGCTGATGTGTCTGCTCTCGATCAAAGCGAAAGTAAGAATGGGGACATGGAATGTCCGCACTGTCTGAACCTAGCTAGGTTGCCCAGATTGCAAACGAGACGAGAAGATGTAAGATAGAAGTGCTAGGAATCTGCGAGGAATCAACAGGTGGAATGGAAGTGGACTCTCCAAACTGTCAACTGGAGAGTCAATAATCTACTCCAACATTGTCACCCAGACGACAACCACGAGCACACTGAGTCTTGGAGTGGCTATCATGATGTCCCCCTCACAAGAGCATCCAAGGCTCTCATGCAATGGGGACCAATCTCCTCCAGGATCATGACAGCAAGGTTCAACTCAAAAGGAAGCAAAGTCACAATCATTCAATGTTATGCGCCAACAAATAATGCAGATGAAGAGAAGAAGGAGGAATCCTGCAGACAACTTCAGTCAACACTGGACAAGACCTCAGTTGGCGACATCAAAACTCATTCTAATGGGTGGGGTGACATGAGTGCCAAACTGGGAGAGGACAACACAGGAAGAGAACCAACCATGGGTTGAGAAGCGCTCGGTGAGGTGATGAACGAGAATGGAGAACTGTTTGCAGAATTCTGTGTATTCAACGATTTGGTGATTGGAGGCAGTGTGTCCAAGCACAAGGATATCCACAAAGCGAGCGACATGGATTTCACCAGACACCAGGACACACTAAAAGTCAGGTCGACTTCATGTCAATGTGAAGAAAGTGGAGACGCAGCTTACTTGACATGAGGTCAAGGAGAGGAGCAGATTTAGGTTCACACCACTATCTACTTCAAGGAACCTTCCAAATCAATTTGAAAGCCTTCATGGAGGCTGGTGATATGTCACAGTTCAAATACAACACTCGGAACCTGAAGGACGAGTCTACAAAGTAAATCGTCACGGCAGCCATGAAGACAAAATAGGAGATATCGGGGAACATTCCTGAAGGAACCTGTGTGGATGAACACTGGAACTCTTTGAAAGAGATGTGGAAAGAAACCTGCACAATTGCATTGGGAGGAAAGCAGAGAGAGACAAGAAATGGATCTCTATAGATAGATGGAAGCTGATAGAAGAGAGGAGGATGGTGAAGCAGAAGATGAACCAGTGCAGGGATGCACACCAAGAGGAGGAACTGAGTACAATTTATGAAACACTCGACAAAGAAGTGAAGAAGATTGCACTGATAGACAAAAGACACTTTTACGAAACTCTGGCAAGTGAAGCAGAACAGTCTGTAGGCCGGTAAGAGAGACCTGACAGCATTGTGTCAAATAACCAGGTTGCTATCAGGGAAGAGACCAACACAGATGAAACCAGTAAAAGGTGATGACGGAAATTTAATCACGAAAGACGAGAAACAAAGGGAACAATGGGCCGACCACTTCAAGAAGCTCTTGAATCGACCACCACCTGCACTTCGTCCAGAAATACCACCTGCAGCCGCTGAACTACAAGTGAACATTAATCCTCCAAAGAAAATGGAAGTCCTGAATGCCATCAAGCTAATGAAATATGGGAAAGCAGCAGGACCAGATGGGATCCCGCCAGAATCACTGAGAACAGATGCAGAGACAACAGCGGACATGCTCACACCACTATTGCAGAATGTGTGGAAGGATGAGAAGGTACCTGGCGATTGGAAGAAGGGTTACCTTGTCAAACTGCCGAAGAAGGGAGACCTCAGTGCTTGCAAGAACTGGCGCGGAATCACTCTCCTGTCCACCCCAAGTAAAATATTAAGCCGCATCATCTTGGAGAGACTAAAAGATGCACTGGATTCAAAATTACGACCGGAACAGGATGGCTGGCTGGATTCAGGAAGTACAAATCATGTGCAGACCAAATTGTAACGCTTCGCATCATCATAGAACAGAGCATGGAATGGCAGTCAACTCTCTACCTCAACTTCATCGACTTTGAGAAGGCCTTTGACAGCGTCGACTGAGAAGTAATTTGGAAACTGCTTCATTACTACAGAATACCGCAAACCTTTATCAGCCTCATTCAAAAACATGCCAAAAATTCACAGTGGGAAGCTTAGAGATGCTTTTGAAGTGAAGACAGGAGTGAAACAAGGTTGCCTACTACCACCCATGATATTCCTGATTGTGGTGGACTGGATCATGCAGCAAACAGTAGGCAGCGAGAAGAGGGGGATACACTGGACCGCGGAAAAGAATCTAGAAGACTCGGATTTCGCCGATGACTTGTGTCTGATGTCTTACAAACTGGAAGATCTACAGGTGAAAACTAACAAGTTGGCAGAAGCGGCGAGGCAGCGAAGATGGGACTTCAAGAGAATATAGAGAAGACAGAGGTGATGAAGATGCCGCACCAACAACTCCAACAACAACAACAACAAACTCCAATCACCATCAACAAGAGAATCTCAAAGGAAGTAACCTCCTTCACCTATCTAGGCAGCACTGTTTCAACTACAGGCGGCGGCACACACGAGGACGTCAAAGCCAACCAGGATCGGAAAAGCAAGACAGGCGTTCATTAGCCTGAAACCAGTGTGGAGATCTTCTTCACTCAGCATGAAGCGTGAACAAGATCCGGATTTTCAACACCAACGTCAAGTCAGTGCTCCTGTATGGTTCAGAGACTTGGCGCGTTACGAAAGGCATTTCCAACAAACTACAGACATTGATGAACAACTGCCGCCTACGCAGGCTCGTTACTGAAGATCAGATGGCCAGAATAATAAGAATAAGCAACAAGGAACCCTGGTCGGACAATGAACCAACCAAGAAGCTATCGCTCAAGAAATATGCAGAAGGAAGTGGAGATGGATTGGGCATGCTCTGAGAAGACCATTTTCGGACATCATGCGCCAGGCTAGTCACTCGAGTGGAACCCAGATGGGAAGCGACGAGTTGGGTGTCCGAGGCAAGGGTGACATGGAGGAGATCGTGCGAGGAAGAAATGAGAGCTTGTGGGCAGTCGTGGAGCCAGGTTAAAATGATTGCAGAGAACAGAGTGCACTGTAGACGTGCTAGTGAAGCCGTATGTCCCACTAGGAACCCAAGGAACTAATAAATAATAAATACGGATCGAGAAGAACATTGTTTGAAATTTTATGAACTGCGATAGTTATGATGCGAGGTTTATGTTTATATGTAGAAAATGCACAGATCATATATCAATACCCAGGTTTTTACCTCTCTCTATGCACAGATTTAAAAGGTGAGAATAGAGTTGTTCAGTATTAACGTGTGAATTATATACTTACCCTGTATCCTGTAGGTATGCCAGAGTTATTCTAGAAACGTGTCTTATCATCTCTTGGCTTGGTGTCATTATATCAGTCTACAAAAAGTGATTTGAATGCAGTTCACAAGAATCATTCGGTAAGGGAATAGTTCATATTGAAAATAATACAGTTTTATGAAAGTATGTTATTGGGATCAGTAAACAGGGATCAATCTATGAACTAATTAACTGCACTTTTCACTAACCGATTTTGGTTAGGAGTAATTGAACTTTACTTGGTCAACTGGATGTAGTACACAGTATCACAGTATTATTCACTTAATTACATTATGAAGACAACTTGTTTTTCAGTAAATAATGCTGTCTCACGGTGTGGTTCACCTAATAAGTAAACTAAGATGGAATTACATCCTACCATATTGCTAAAGTTTAACCCACATAATAGTAAAAATACTTTGTTGAGGAAATTTTGGATTTTCATTCAAAAATAACTTAATTAGATGACATTGAGAAATTGCATGTGGTCAACGTTTATGACTTTTATTTTATGGTATTATTAACTTTGCAAGCGGGTTTCTAAACAATTAGTATCCTACTTGGTTGTGGCAAGCACAGGAATCCAGGCCACAGGTTCCCTCCTACTTGGGACTCATTGGAGGTTGGAGAGTTTGATTCAGGAAAACGACGAGTAATTACAAGGATATCAACAAATAGTAGTGATTAGTATTCTGTCTACACATTAGCAAAACTGTTTTACGTCATATTATTGAGCGAGTAAAATATCACTGTCAGAAAGAGGAATTGGTGCGTTTGAACAATGGTACTGGTCAGTTAGCTGTAAAATTTATCTTTTCTTCACTCAGCATTCAGAAAAGCAAACAGAATGGAAGAAGTCGTTTCTAATAAAAATTTTCAAAATATGGTAAATCGTACTTTAAATCACATAAGTGCTTATGATCAAGTCGATTCACGATTCAATGTGTTTCTATGGAATTACTTAGTGATCCATTTCATTTGCAGTAATATAAGAAAATGAGGAAGATACGAAATAAATTCATTCAGGGGAAACTTTCACAATTATCACTAACAACGTGATGTCACAGAGTATTATTTATCCTGCTGAAATGTTTTAGCAGGAATTCAGATTCATGAATTAGTATACTAAGCCATTTCGAAAATCGGTGTTGATTTTCTCAATAAGTGGAAATCACTAACAATATTTTTCATTGTTTATTGTGAATTTGAGGTACATGTCATGATAAAATTAATTCTCGTAGTCGCTTTCACATAAGAACAGACTCATAATCGTTGAGAGAATAACTAATATTTCACAGTCACTTAATTCATCGTTACAGAGAAGTGAAAATGAATCGAAAGCCTTCTGAGGAGAAATTGGAGAGGCAGTTCAGTTGTAAGGCTGCTAAGGAGCTTAATAGTTAGACTGGAAATCTGCTGAAGCTTAGTAGCTACTCGGAATATCTATTTTAAGTCATGGTATCCAAATTTCAATCGTTATATTGGAAACAAAGTTGAACAAGCTGAGGGTTTAGTCATGACCAAGGGGAAATAATAGTAAGGCAATTTTATGTAGAATTATTCCACGTTCCACACGTGAGATATCACACAACAAATAAAATTTGCTATCCAGTTTGTTTTGTGAAAGTGAGTTATTTATCTATTTTTTTCTGACATCAAAGTTTTCTATCTGGGTATACGAATTTGAATTCTACATAAGCAAGATATGTTGACACTATTTGATGGAAATCAGTGCATCTGAGGTACTGAAAATGAAATTTGGGAGGGGGTTTATTGCTCTATCAAACTCCAAAATTTTGATTTCGTCTATTCAAGACATATCCTCACTTCGAAATGAAACCAGTTATCACAATATGGTACGTTTCAGAAGAATAGGTGACTGTTTTTAACTTGATATAGGCAGAATGCGATGGAGATTAACTTACTTCTAATATTCTTTGGCTAAAATGACTACCATCCATTTCAATCCCATCCAGTTCGTTACAGCCAAAGTGTTTCCTAGCTTCATACTAAAACGATAAGGAAATGTTCATAACACGGAACAGTTAAAAACAAAATGGCTTCACCAAAATAAAAACCGTCCTATGATGAAGTGTTCGACGAGACTGCATGAACAATCAGCTTTGATGGGCGTAAACTATGCTCTCTGAAAAGTGCAGAAACGTGTTCAGTAAACACGTCAATGTCACATCGAAATGGAGGTTTTTGATCACTCATGCAAGCTTAATGACAGTGTTGACGTGAATCCCCATTCAGTATCCGGTGAGATTTTAGTGCATAAGATTGGTTTCACTGATTTGCTAGTTTCAAGTAGAAGAATAGTAACTTACTTTATCCCTTGCCTTCTCTTTTGGAGATAACAACCAAAGCAGAAATGTTGAATTAAAAGTAAACGTGGATGGCGAATAAATTTCGCAGCGGTAAGATCTCGTACTGAATCTTGGTGTAATTCGTCAAACTAGGAGTTACTTTGAAATAATCACTATGTGCTTGTGAATAGAAATCTGTTTTGGACACATTCTTAATTGTTTAGCAATAAAAGTGCAACCACACTAAAGTTATTGGGTCTATTCATGTACCGGTCACATAAAATGCGGAGAGGAGGGAAATTCTGTCCTCGTTTTCTAGTAGTCTGTTGAGGAAAACAATCGGTAGTCACTTCTATGTATGTTTTATCGGTAGACAAGATGCATATATATACACTTATATTTGCATGGCACAAGAACCTGATTTATTGTTCGAGAACATATTCCATTGAAAATGGCTCTCATTAAAAACAAAATGTTTGAAAAGATGGAAAAGATTTCTAGCTCAAGACTAGGACGATGATGGTTGGGTGTCGTGTAAGCTTTGACATTCCGTTGTGGACGTTTCATCATCCTTTCAACTTTACCAAAATGTATTAATCAACAGAAGAAAAGAGAGGGTAATTGTCTCAAATCAATAGGTTCGTTACACTATCTCACATCAGATTTCTCAGAAACTCTCAACCAATTACAAAGTATATTCAGGATTCGAAATCACTACAGAACATGTTGTGCAAGCCGAGGAATCCGCTGGCATATCAAAACAGAACAAATGTAATCCACAAAATCAAGTGCAAGGATTGTTCAAAGCACCACGTAGACCAGTCTTCCCAGCAGATTGATCAAAAAATTCATGAACACTTAGTTCAAGTAAAGCAGTATTACACAATCTTTTTGATTTCAGTAAAGGCAGACAATTATACATCCGTCTAGAAGAATGCGGAAATCCTCCAAACAACAGGTGTAAGGGCTCCAAGAGAACTGTAAGCATTGCATCCAGACAAAAAGTCAGTCAACAGAGACGGCGGTGTATACTGGATCTATAATCTAATTACAGCCATCCATCAACCAAAGATGAACTGGCGAAACAAATCAATCATGAACCATAGTGGGATAGTAACAAATAGCAAATTATCACCCTAAGAAATATTCTCTTCCAGCATGACCGGGTAAGGTTGAAATAGGTCAAGGTGTAACAAAAGTTTCTTCCCAAACTTACAAGTGAGGAACAATCAAGCATTCAGTTAGGATCCGTACATCCTTAACTTTATTTTGAGGTTGGTACTGGGGATGTCCTTAGGCCTGGTGGCGGGATTTCCACGACAACATATCAAACCTCAGAAAACATGATACCGCTATCAAAACTAAGGGTGATATGTACTGGATCCCATGAAGCTGGTTCTTGGATCAGTAATCGTAGTAATTAAATTAAATTTGCCGGGTTGCAGTAAACTTCAGAGCACATAGATAATTTGGCAGTTTCTGAGTTCTAACAAGCCCAATGATAATCTTCTTTTACGACTTCAATGTAAATTCAGCCTTCCAGAATTGCCTAAAAATAATGCTGAATAGGCTGGCTACATGTGTGCATTAGTTTTTCTGAAAAAGCTTATACTTTTCTTGAAATGATGATTTTACATTCAGACTGCTGAAACCTAAATAGGTGTCACCTTCTTTAAAAATATCGAAGTCGAAAACAGCACTAGTTATGTAACCTAGTGTTTTGGCATTTCAGGGTCAAGGGATATATGCTGTGACATAATTATATTCATTTTATGGTAGGATAGAAAGTTAATTAAAGAAAAGCTAACAGTAGCCATCTCAGTACAAAATGAGGCCTTGGAAAAAAGAATTTCATTGCCTTCAATTAAATTTCACAGCACATTGCATTTATTTACAAACGCATGGTGTCTTTAACTATACTGGAAGCTTATTATTGCTCACCAAATACTCTTTACAACTTACGAGCATAGTTGGTAACCTGATTATTTGTTTCGTTACTTCAGCTGTTCCCCTGGCTGACACCCAGTGACGAGTCACATTTTGGACAAGCGTTCGACTTGAAACACAAAGATTTCAGGTAACAGTTAGTTAACACGACAAGTGACAAAAAACACAAAATAAGTCACACTAACTTATTCTGTTATTGCGTAAACATTATTTTGTTTTAGTGTGAAACACCACATAACCAAAATAACTTCAATTTAAGACAAGCACAGGTAAAAGATGGTCATTGTTACTCCACAAGTCAATAAATGCCTAAATTATCAGTTAAGGAAAGACTAACATAATTTCGCTGGTCATTTTGGTGATAGTCAACTATTTTAAATGAATCAGTTGCTGATTTCCCAGCCAACTGTTTCAAATGTAAAAATGGTATCCGAGTGAAGCATTCTTCCATAGTGAATTCATTTGTGTGAATATATACTAACCTTTCTTATCCGGCATGTTTAAAGTCGACTAAAGCACGTGATACTGAGATGAATGGTTGTCACTTGTATGGCGTTGGAGGTCTTTTGTTCGTTGAGATTCAATAATCATTGGACACAACTGTGTCATGTCATGTCATGTCATCTCATGTCAATTGAAGATTGATAGGAGCCCCTACAATCTTGACCGACTCGCTTCCGTCCCAAGTGGAAGTCACTCTAAAGCCTTCTACGAATGACACAGTTGATGAGGAGGACTGTTCGAGAGGACGAGCATATGTCATTGATGCATATTATGCAGTGGAGCAATGATGAATAGGTTAGTGAGTTAGGAAGGAGATTGGGTGTGTGTTTGCCACCTGCTGAGCGTGTGTGTGTGTATGGGTGGGTGGGTGTGCGTGTCTGCGTGTTTCGCCGTGTTGTGATTGGGGTTGTGGAGGGAGTTAGGTGGTTGGTGATTGTGTCGGTGTGTCTTTGTTCTTGTGACGTGTTCGCTGTTCGACTGGATGTATGTTGGGATAGGCGTTGAACACAGTGGCTACTGATTAGTGTGTTTGAGTAGCATGAGTGGGTGTGCGTCTATGAAGTTACATGTGATTTGGTGAGTTTAGTGTGGGTTTTTGTATTGAGTAGAGTGTTGATTTGTTGTTGGGCATTTAGGTGGTGTTTGTGGAGTGTGAGTGATGGGAGGCGGTGTGTTGTTTGTGCGTGTCGTGTTGTTCGATTTGCAGATGGTTGTTCGACGATTAGGTTTGAGTGGTGGGTCGGTCCTGCGACGTCTGTGTTGTACAGGCTGCCTTTACGTAGGGGCGGCACCGTAGCCAATGGAGTATGTCTGAGGCGCGGTTATTGCTAGTTGGGAACTACTACCAGTACCCCGCACTGATGGCGTGAAATATTGTTGTCAGAAGCAATTTTCCTAGCCCGTCTGTGGCCCAATCTCACCAAACACAACAACTACTCACTCGCCCAGCACTCACAACATACAACACACGCCTTACGCTCACAAACACCACCGATCAGTCAGGCATTCATCAATTCGCCGAATCGCCTTCACATCAGGTTACCTCATCCGCACACAGACACTGACAAGCACGAATGTACACAGGGAATGATTTGGATACTTCCAGTGAACAGGATGCTGTGCAAGCTGGCTGATGCATTTCAGCACAGGATGAGAGCAAATCGACTCCTCAACGGACAAATCTACACTATGGTGATCAGATTAGATTCAACGGCATAGTGACAAGATGAGTGAGCAAGCATGACGAGGTGCAGTGTGAAGAGGCGGGGGATCAAGTGGAGTAGGAGAAGAGAGATTCTCGGAAGGAGAGGAGGTAACGGATGTGGTGGGCGTGCTGACTGAAGTATGAATTCCGTCTTATAACTCTACAAAGCATGCAATAAAGTAGCGCAAATCAAAGTAATTGACGTTTTTACCTAAAACTTTTTCATGCAATCTTTGTAGGTAACCCAGTCAGAACAACATAAGTATTATTGATTGCGGCAGTTTGCTCAAACTTTTTACTTCCTCAGTCATTCTGAACGCAATCATCTAAAGATCTTAACTAAACCATTAATAGAGAAATGAAAATTAAGCAATGTGGTAGATTGTGACTTAATTTTAGTCTTTTACTTAGCACTCAAAAACAGTGAAACATTACCATTTCCTGGATAAAGTGGTCATAAATCTTTGTCCACATATATATCATGCTATATATGACATATATGACATATGCAATCGGACGACACCACATAAAGTGAATATAGAAAATAAATCATGTCCTAAAACTTATCTAGTAAATGACAGTGGATGGTAGTCGGTTGGAGGGAATCGGCAGGAAGCTTTGGACCTAGGTTACATGCGTGCCGGCACTCGTCACCAAGGTGTATCTGCAACGTCGACAGAAGTGATGTCCTGCCTGAGATTCGAACACATGTCACCCAGTGTTGCAGTCAGCCACCCTACCACTGAGCTATTCGGGTCGCGATTGACCTCCTGTACGACTGGCTTACATGTATTGACTGGTCACGGGAGTGCAACCAATTTCATGTTGTCTAGTCCTGAGTGTAGACCGCATCCTATGAATCATATTTACAATGTGACCACCAAGCTGGCAAATTAAGCATCGTAGTGGACATTAGTAGATGTTAGTTGGTTGGAAGCGATCGGCAAGATGCCGTGGACATCAAGTAAATCGCGGCCCGAATAGCTCAGTGGCAGAGTGTCTGACTGCAACACTGGGTGACACGTGTTCGGATCTCAGGCAGGACATCACTTCTGTCGACGTTGCAGATACGCTTTGGTGACGAGTGCCGGCAAGCACGTAACCTAGGTCCAATGCTTCCTGCCAATCGCTTCCAACCAACTAACATCTACTAATGTCCACCACGTTGCTTAATTTGCTAGCTTGGTGGTCACATTGCAAATATGATCCATAGGATCCGGTCTACACTCAGGACTAGACAACATCAAATTGGTTGCACTCCTGTGACCAACCAATAGAAGTAATTGCTTGTGCTTTATTTTGTTACTTGGCCAATTAACAATCTAAAATGGAGGTAGTCAAACCAACTTGTTTTCATGAAATCACCATAAAAATGAACAAAAAAGGGAGAATTTATCAATAAATTTAAATAATTCTCCAATTCGTTTGCCATCTGCAATAATTATATTCTCATCTGATGATGTTTCAATGGGCAGGAGTAAATTAGTCCACTTGTTGCAGATTTGAAATATAACGACTTACTCGTTTTTTAGTTCTGCATTGAATTCTTGTATGTGATAGAGAACGCTTGGATGAATTCCCTGTAAAATAAAAACAAATTTTTGTATCTTTTTTGCTTGCCACACTAAAATATACCTCAATTATTCATTTTTCCTGTTGAAATAGATCACATTCAACAACTTTCACTATGAGGAATGCATGTTAAAAATAGAAGATAAATGATCGGCGCAGTTGAAATTACAAAAACACAAATTTCTCTGAGAGAATTTTGAAATTCTTTATTTGTTTTTCTAATGCACTGATTATTCCATCACAGTTACTATATATATATATGCTTTCCCCGCGCAAAATACGTAATTCTAACCTCCAGTTTGCTCCATAGGCAAGTAAAAATTCATTAAATATGGGTCAGTGTAAGCATAATCAGTTTGCTTACGCCATTCATAACAATGATCGAATTCAATATTTTTGTAAGCAGACTTTGAGGCTTCTTTCATTCTTCTTCAAACAAATGAACCAGCTCTGTATATTGTCAATAGTGTTTCAGTCTGCACTCTGTAGAACAATATAGTCACAGCTGATTGCATGCTTATGCATACGGAGTGTCTGTGAAAAAGTTACTTAGTTTTAAATTGCACTGAAAATGCTCAACCAAAAGTGGGAAACTTTATGCAGTTATATGGGTGTCATTCACAAGTGACAACAATTCATCAATGTACTGGAACCATTTGGTTTTCAGCTAGGCATGACACAATAAATTCCGCTATGAGACTACAATCCAGAAATCACTTGTTTTTACCACCGATTTCACCATTAATTACATTCACAACTTAAGCTCTGTACAGAAAGCAATACTGAACGTAATGTGAACAAAGTATTCTGTCAGATTTTTTTATTTGTCGAGCCGTACTGCACATTATTGCGTGTGTCTATGGATATCAATGTGCTTCCTCCAACAAACTGTTTCTAACGTACTAACGTCGTCCCAAACCCATACACTTATTGGCAAGCCTAGCCTTCGATATATACTTCAGCACAATTCCTGTAACATCTGTATATTCAGAGTGGCCAGAAAAATATTTTCAAAAGGTTAGAGTTCATAAAAATGATTCAGAAAAACCTGTTTTCATGCGTAAAATAGTCTGTTGTATAATAGTCAATCTAAATAATAAGGTGCACAGTAATCCAGTAATATAAGACAATCCTAGTTTCGCACGAATACGATGTTTGAGCGTCACTTGGGTTGACAGAAAAAATGGTTAACGATATAACCTACCAGTACATGTCCTATTTCATGTTTTGAAGTTGCAACGATTTGCTCACTTTTCATACTCTGAAGTACTTTTAAGCTGTAGCAAAAGTTTACGACACCAATGAAAGGTCTGAAAATGAATTTGGAAAATCTTTATTTTTATTTGCATTTGCGTGAATAACTTTTGCTTTCCTTCATTCGAATATATTCTTAAAATTAAGGGAAAAGAAACGAAACAGATGATGATAAGAATGCAAGGATTATGTTCACTATCAGGAGGGCGACCAGGAGTTTGACATTTTAAAAGCGATACTTCTAAATGAAAACCTACTGCTCTAGTCTCAGAGCTGAAGATGAATTGAAGTAGAAATAGTTTCCTTAGTGATCCGTTGGTAGGTTAAGAACATATCCTTCAGTTCACTTATTGTCAGCTCAGAGGTTCTTTTCTTTACCAGTAATCCTATTTTAAGGAAGTTTAGTTCTGAAATCGTGGAAAAGGAGAACTGAATTCTTATCACCATCTATATTTGCTTAGCTTTACCTCTGACTGGGGAAGTTTGCAGGACAACAGGGAATATAAAACTTATCGTATTCGTGTAAAGTTGGGACGCAATTCGCGAACGCTTATTTTATATAATCCATCATTTTGAATCCTTCACTTTTACTTGTGAAAACCGATCTAATAAACAGTTAATCTAATGTTTAGTAAATTAATGAAATATGAAATTACTATAAGCATTTCAAATCTCGCAGGAATGGATAAATGATCATATCTAATTGAACTTAGTGCTGTTGTTTATTCGACAGATAAATGTACGGAATTTAAATAACCAAGTCTGAACTGTAAACAGTTCCCTTAAGAGATAATTTACCGTAATCCCACTAGCATGCGTAGGAAAATAGGCAGACTTAAGGGTAACTAAAATTGGCAGTTGAGCAGCTACTCAGTAACTTGTTGCAGATTGTCTCATAAAAACTGTGGCTGTTCTTGCTCAAATGTCTCCTTTTGTGAACCACATGAGACTTCATGTCACTTTCTACATAAAGGCGATAATCATTATTTAAATACATATACTACGTTATCCATCCCGTTAATTTCTGAATAATTGTTCACTTCCAAACTTATAATGGATATTGCATTTGCCACACTGCATTTATTTGTAACATATTGAAAGTATGGATCGTTCAATTATTTTAATGCAGCAGTAAACAGTTCATACATCGTCTTTATCACAAACATCATCTTATCCCACTATTGAATGTTAAAAAATCACAATAAACTCTTCAATACCTTCTTTTACTGTGATGACGTAAACAACGAGAGTATCGATTAACTGAAAGCACCCACGCCTATTTTTTTCTAAATGTTTGAGCCATCATACAAACATCTTTGTTACTTGTCTTCGTTCGAAAACTCTCATTACACTTCCCTCTATCTAAAGCTTGTAGTTTATTAATGAAAAGTGGTAGTGACAATCAAATTAGGCTCAACCTCTGGAAGCGTGACTGGTAAAAGAGACGAGTAAAGATTTGTTTGGAAAGTTTAGGCAACAAATAAGAACTACTCAAGCACGCACTACCCAAATGATTAAAGTACATTTAGTACTGTTATGAAATCATTCTAAAGCCTTTTTCTATTGCATCCCGGCAAAAGTAGACTGAAAAATTGGTATTCGCCCATTGAAAAATGGGTGAATTCAGGTAGTCAAAAAATCTGAGGAAAAAAGTGCATATAGAGAAAAATTGATGCATGAAATTCCGATGCAGATAACATAAGAACAACCCGACGTCAACATTGAATTTATTGACAGCCACTAGTCAAAATAACAAGTTAAAATGAAACGGAAAACACACACAAACATTTGGGAATGTACAGTTATAACGAAAATATAGTAGTAGTGCAACTACTGGATTTCACTTATGTGAGAGTAGTGAAATACAATGGTAGAAATGCAATCCCTAACAATCATAAATGATAAAATTTCGTATAATTCTTTGCTGAAATGTCTGTCAAACAATTGGTAAACTCGGATGATTAGCGTCATGATCTACGTCTTTTGCAAGGAGTACTGGTTGATCATAGACACATTGCATATTCTCAAATTTTTAACAAAATATGCTTCCAAAGCACAGCCTCAATGTGGAGCAGTTTACCAAGAAAATCAAGATTCGCAGTTTTCGAAATTCTTTCATGTTATACTGGATCAAATTTTTCCACCCCTGCTGGCATGCTGGATTCTATACAAATATCTCAATAATACTCGAATATGCGTTTTTACCAAGTATTTTGTGATAGATTGCAGTGAAATCCTCGACTTACGTTTCCTTCTGTTTGAGACTCGTCTGGTGGATGTACCTGCGCTTCAGTGAGTGGTGGTATTCACATTGAGATTCAAACCTCTTAATTATCGTTTAGGGGGCAGAAGCAACATACACAAGGTGACTGAGGGAATACCGCAACTCACTACGCTGTAAGCAAATCCAGTGGCTAGTTCGAGATAAGACAAAACGAAGGGACAGCATTAACTGCTAGCCACCACCGATAAAAATACAAAAATAAATTTTCAGATAAAAACGAGGCATCCGTAAAGACAACAGAGTTCGATCACGTCAATAAACGATTACAAATGAGGAGAACGAAAACCAAAAATAGCTTATAAATAACAACTGCTGCACAGTAGGAGACTGTCATGATTTGCAGACCTAGAGGATAAAGTTCTAGCGAATGAAGTAGTAGCATGTAGGTTCGATGTCGAGAGAGAACAAAATCACCCAACGAGCTAAAGAAACTTCCAGCTGCTTAATCATAATTGCGGGGGAAATGGTACTTATAGGCAACAAGAAGTATATAATACCATCAAAATATGCTATGGCATGTATTGCGAGAGATATGTGCAAGAGTAGTTAAGAATGCACAGCCATTTTGGAAAAGCAATTAGCAGTATGTGTGGTCTGCCAAGAGTAGCATCCATACGACAGACGATTCGAGGAAATAAGACGAAACATTTATGCTGAGATACAGTTGGAGTAAACGTGAATGCAACACAGAACTCTTGCTTACAAGCAGAAGTTGAAATATTCACATACTGCATGATCATATATCCACTGGGAGTGTCATCGCAAAAAGTAGCCGAAAGTGAGAAGCACGCTATTAGAAGTTAACTCGTGCCGATACACTGACTATGTAGTATCTGGAAACGACGAAATGATCTTTCAAGAAACTGTTTCTTTTCTCGACGACTGTGTGTCGAATCACGATAAGACTCCTAATAACTGAACAGTGGAGTAGCGACCAAGTACTGGTCAGGTGAGAGATTCCCGTAAACAGTATTCTGTTGCATGTTACAACACGGAACTTTCAAACAACTATGAGGAGTTTGAAGAGGCTTTTATCTGGAAATGTAACCGAATTCCAGAAATTCTCGGCACTGAAAAGTGAAATGACTTGTCCAACAGCCGTAGATAAGTATCACGGACTCATCACAAAATTCATAATTTGAGAACTTGAGTGGTATCAAGCTATAGCTGAAGATTGTTTGGAATTTCATAATTGGTCACAAAGTATAGGCCAAATAAATGAAAGATGTTTTGTTTTCGTGCACCTAATTTACTCAACGCGTATAATTCTATCTCGTCTTACCCTCGCATTCCCTCATAGATAACATTAAGGTGTCAAAGCACATTTATCTACACTTGTTTTTGGTAGTGAAATCAGAGTCATTTAAATCATACTGATATCTCTCATGTGTGAATGCTCAACTGTTTGGTGAAAGATATATGCAGCTTGGACATATAATAGTCATGTGTGGCAAAATGGACAGAATGCAGTGGTGGGAGTTTTGTTACACTACAAAGAGATGCTGCTACACTTAAAAGTGGAAATATTTGTGATTATTCGGAGGAAATTAAACAGTAGATTAGTAGTTTCAATGACTTGTATGATACGGGGGTAAACGCGAAAGTGTGAGTGAGACTACTACTACTACTACTACTACCCATTAGGCTACCTGAAGAATGACAACTTTATCTTCCCAAGTGAAAATATCAGGTCACAACTCACTAATTGAAACTACCCTTGAGGACTGAAAGAATTAAATCATACTGTTTGCCGAGCGAACCTCCCACTCAGTGTTAGACAGTGGTCGAGCAAGTGAACTGTTGACAGAAATATCCCCTTTCGAAATATTGGAGAATATTTGTAGCTCAGGTGGATGGTCTTGGTTGTATTGCGTTCTCTCAGCTTGATTGTTTAATCGTGAAGCTTTCATCGTCTTGCTAGACGACATCATCAGCACTAAATTCAGTATGAAGTGAACTGTAAATATCTCTCCATGAGTGATTTAGTAGCTTGCTCTGATGATGTGGTCTGTGGTTGGTTGTTTCCTTCGATTGTTGTGTCACTGATTGCATAGACTTTCCTGTTGGCTGTTCCTCTGCTTGACCTCTAACCATTCTGTCGAATATCATTTACAAAATCAACCGCAATAACTGTAGTCAATACTACATTGGGCAGAGTGGTCGCCCTCTTCGCCTTCGTCTACATGAACACCAATTGGCTTTTAAACGTCACAACATTTCATCACTCATTTCAATGCATGTGGACAATTATGGACATGAATTCAGTTTTGACAATGTAGAAATCGTAGATGGAGAGAGGAAACACAAGGTATATCAGGGAATTCCTAGAAGCTTGGCATTCAGGTCAGTCAGTCAGCAATCAACAGATGAATAGACTTAGACCCAAACTATCAACCAATAAGAAAGATGCGAAACGACAGAAACGTCGGAGGTTAAGCAGACGGACATTCGACAGGAAAATCTATACAGTCAATGACACAACAATCAAGGGAAACAAGCAATCACAGACCACATCATCAGAGCAAGCTACTAAATCACTCATGGAGAGATATTGACAGTTCACTTCATACTGAATTTAGTGCTGATGATGTCGTCTAGCAAGACGATGAAAGCTTCACGATTAAACAATCCAGCTGAGAGAACACAATACAACCAAGATATCCCCTATTCCGTGAAAGTTCTTTCTAAATGTCTTCACGAAAGAGAGTAGTAAAGTTGGCAGCGGCTATCAAAATCAAATCCCTATATTACAATTCCTCCAAATGAAATTCCGATACCAAGCATTGAGATGAACACTAATGTATGATAACCTTACGAGGTTTATTGATTAAAATAGATTAGCAAACTAAACACATTGTACGAGACAATTTATTCAATCAATGTCAGCTGAAAAAGCAGTAATGACAATTAAATGGTGTGCCAAGAGCTCAAATAAAATTTCCACTGTCTTCCTATGTTTGTCGCTGCTGTCAACCTCTGTGCAATGCATCTTGGTTTCTCCATCAATATCAGTTATACGTAAACCGTTGTTGAAAAAGAGACAAATCTCCCCAGTCGAAGGTGACTTTAAAAATACAATACATTGAAAGTGAATGGAAACAGAAAACTGTTCCCTCGTTGTAGCAGTTGCTTATGTGGCTTCATTACACAAATAGAATCATCTGCATATTATTAGTTACATAAGAACCACACGGTTCAAATCACATGTTTAGAGGTTGACTGCTAGAAGAAAATGACTTACCTCCCACTCCTTGGATCCTTTTCACAGAACGACGCCCAAGCAAGTGTAGATTGACCACATGATTTAGTATTTTCCATACTTACTAGAAGTACCAATTCATTTGGAGCCAATCCTTCCCCTGCTTTGTAAACAGGTCTAAAAATTCTGTGGTCAGTTAACTCATTACATGCCTACAAATTCATTCATAAATAAACGAAGAGGTAGCTATCAGAGCAATTCGAGTGAGTGTGAAGGTTTTCACCTTAAATGTATTATTCAAAAGTAAAAGTTCATTAGATGATAGAGTCTTCTTCCTTAGGTTAAGAACTCACACCATAATATTTCACACTTGTATTTCAACTTAAGTATGATATCACACTTAATATTCTCTCAGAATGCCAACTACTAAGGTAGACTTCCAGACAATTTCTGACTAGCGTGCACATTACCACTGGAACCAATCGTAATTTAGAAGTAGATGATGAAGCTTTCCAGAAATACTGATTTGGATGCCGAAAATCGACTTTGCTGAGTTAGAAGCACACTATTTCCACTATTCAAAACCAACATTTATTCCAGTGGTGGTGAAAGTGTCATAGCCAGTCGGTCAGTAGTTTTCACTTAGTTGACATTTATTGGACAGAGAGAGGTTATGGTCCCTGAAATTCATTTGTTGAGGAAACATCGCCTAAGACTTACGCAGAGAGTTACCGGGATAATAAGTCTGTGCTTCAGTAAGAAAATTCACTTCACAGACAATCTTGACGTGTGACTGGACAGGATTCACGTAAACTTTGAGGGTGACCAGTAATTACTGAAAAAATTATTTTCGCTTATTCAGGGTACCTTAAGCATTGCAGTTGAGTCACTGATGTCAACTAACGCCGAAACAATTCGCCAAGCAAACGAACATTTGATTGAAACACTTGGCGCTATTACAACTCAAAAGACAACTTAAGAACTTACAGATGCATGACAAACCACAGACTAGTTGTCACACATGAAATCTTTCATGGGAGTGTCTTATGGAATTATGAGAAATCAATTCACTATCGTCGTCAGCCAAAATAAAAATCGACGTTTTCAATATTTACCAGCAAGAAGGCGCCAATAGCATTCAAACGTGCAGGCCAAAGTTAGTCACCATCCATAATATTTATAAAACTACCGGTTCACAGTAGGTACAGCTTACCAACCCTGATTGGGTAAAAAACTTCATAGTGCTGTCGTGTTGCCTCAAAAATTAGAATGGAATCGGCGTCCAAGTGTACAGCAGTATTTCAAAAACCATTGCTTTCAGTTACTTGACAGTCAACTGAGGTATTCAAAGAACAGTTTCGGACATGCTCAAATTGAAAACATATATTCATACCTAGTTTCCGCGAACAAGTCCACTTACACTCAAATATTTATCCGGGATTGATAAATGTCGGCACTTCACATCTTGCAGACACGAGAGATAGCAACCTGACATTTTTCCAATAGAGCTGTACAGATCATCTTTACAGTTTCTGAAAAACAGAATAGTGTTTTATTCTTCAAAAATCAATTCAATAAACTCAGAAAATCAATTAAATGATTGGAAACTGCATCTCAGCAAAACGTGTTGTTGGAAGCGTATTTTAATTTTGCTCAGCAAAGCTGCCTGCATCCAAATCGACTTCGTCAATCAGCTGTGTACTCGTTAATCCTCGTCAGTGAATGCATCGGTGTTGATGAATTGGTTAAATTAATGTTGCGCTGAGGACCCTCACAACTTGCACCTGACCTTCTTGTCACCATTTTCCAGGCAGTCTGCTGTATACACTATACCTAAAAAGTCTTTCAAGGAGATGATGGATCTTCATGGCAGCATCAGACACTAGTGAATTAAGAATCGTAAATAGGTCGCGATTGAAAAGGCACTCGTAAGCGATGATTGAATTCGTGATGCAACTCAGAACTCAGTATAAAATTTTGTGCTGAGTAGCCTGCGTAATACAAAAAGAGGAGCTAAAGTAGACTGCTGGAAGAAGACTTAGAGGAACCAAGATAAACAAAGCGTTGCGGAAGCTTGTTGTCTTTAACGAAGTGAAAACGAAATATATCCACTTCACTCAATGTGGTGGTTACTTGTAATGTGAAATGTTGGTAAACGCCAATGTACTCTCATTCATAGGTTAAAACGCTACCTCTCGTCGGTGCATGAGAACAACAACAAACACTAGTCTGAAGGACACAAATTATCGACTCATATGAACGCCGAATAACGTCGTGGTTTGTCGATTGCTGCTCTATGGGATAGTGCCCGAAATCAATAATTAATCTTTCCGCCTATCTCTTTGACTTTGTATAATTGTCCAACTACATTATCCAAAATGTAACCAAGGATGATAGCAAAAGATTCGATGTTCCAGTCGTTCAACAGTATGACATGTAAAGCAATCGGGAGGAGAAAATTTCATGCATCATGCACCAAAAGGCATGAAGCAAGCAAGTCGGGACGAAAAAAGAGCACGTCTTTCACTTGTGCATCCTAAGCTTGACATATATTGATCCGCATACGCTGAAATTATAAGTAAAGTAGCTTTCCGTTCAAAATCGATCGTTAGTGAATTGGATTGCATCTACTATTGAGTTTATGTGCATGAGGAAATTGTCAACATGTTCCGATTTCAACACAGTAAATGTGTCATCCACATATCGCCACCATATTTTTGGTGCAAGACTAAACGTTCGTAAAGCCATGTTTCCCCAACTATCCATAAATATATCTGCTACGACTGGGGATATTGGTGATCCCACTGCTACTCCTTCTATCTGTCTGTATATTTTGTCCTGAAACTTGAAGACTGTGGGAGTCAGGTATAACTGTATGCCTAGTATGATCTCATCAACCGATATCTTACTTCTGTGAGTAAGTTCTGAGTCAATATTTAGTTGACTTCTGACTGCCTCCAGTACCATATTGATTGGTATTTTAGTATACAGACTAGTTACATAGAAGCTAACCACTTTTTCATCCTCTTCTATGTGTAGGTCATCAAGCCTAAGTTTTAAATACAGATAGCTAGCTTATCTAAGCTCAACTAATCAGATTCCTACACAAGTGAGTGTCCTAGTTCAATAAGAAAATAACTTGGCCACACAAACATACTGACATTTAAATACAGGGATCAGCCGATCATTTTTCATTTCCAATTTCTTTTTTCCACCCTAAGTAAATTAGGTGGGAGAAGTGTGCCAGATAATAAACACCAACCTGATTGTATGCTTTCTATAGTTCTTACTATTCATTCATATTCTCTACGTGAAAATTCATCTTTCTCGATGATTAATGACGTCATGTTTTAAGTATGCAGACAATCTCTTGATAATAATGTATGGAACGGGTTTCTGGACATACAACGGTTGTAATATCGACATTAGTCATAGCATTCCAGAGGTAGCACTAACTAGACAAATTGAAATTATTTTTATTTGTAAAACAGGTCAGTAGTTAAGTGGTCTGTTTGACGGGAGATTGTCGAAAATGAGGCATCATATAGCATTCAAAGACTTTAGATGGAAACATTTCTCACTAGTTCAGCAGCCAGAATTAAGTAATAATTTTGGTCTGAAGTCAGACTTGAAATGGAGGTAAACATGAAAATTCATTGCTTTTCTGACACTACCAGCAACACATGTACAGCCGAAATATTCAACATTAAGAGTAGGTATTTTCCAGAAACAGTTGCTTTACGAACTTCTGCCTGTGTGTG
Organism: Heterobilharzia americana; assembly: GCA_944470555.2. Classification (NCBI taxonomy): domain Eukaryota; kingdom Metazoa; phylum Platyhelminthes; class Trematoda; order Strigeidida; family Schistosomatidae; genus Heterobilharzia; species Heterobilharzia americana. Next base: position 49,924,601 of record OX104130.1, on the reverse strand, counting down.
ATTTCGATTCGCAAATGCCAATGAGAAACGGTATTCAAATGTGTGTGATCAGAGGGTGAGGACAACAAAGACTCCGATTAAGCTTGGTTCACATAAGTACTCAAAAATACCATGTTTCTGTGTTTGAAAATGCATAATATGTAGCCAAGATTATTGGCGTCCTGCGAAAACTCCTGTACATGAATATGGAATTTGACTACGTGTCTGCTAGTATACTGGAAAAAATGGTTGAGAAGATCGATTCAACACAATGAGTGCGTTTTGAAGTATACACTATATACTGAAAAAGATTCTCAGTTGAACATATTCTTAGATTTTGACCTCATTGCACTGCATAGTGGTGTAAATATCCATTGCAGTCCAACAAGAATATATCATCGTGTTTATCAAAGGCTTGTATTCATTAAGGGAGCATTTTTCGTGTAGTCAAATCGTAAAATAAAGATCACTTTTTGATATTTCTTTCCGTGAAGTGATGTACATTTTCCACACCAACAACTTGATGAAGTGTCTTTAGGGGGGCGGGAATGAAACATATGATGAATAACAAATATTTTGAGTTTCAAAATTACCATGATGAAATGGACTTGTTACCTTTTGGCCAGCAAGTTTTCCGTCGTCGTTGTCACAACAGTCAGCGTTTTCTCCCAATACTCGCAGGCAATTTTAAATGCAGTCTGTGGGAAAAGTTAAGGCATATTACTACTACATCAAACATGATGAGTATTCAGAAATAGGTTTGATTGAATAAGGACTACACCAATTTGGCGGATAAAATGAGCTTACACTACACAAAGCATTTCATGATACTGGCTAAGTATTGTTGCATATTACCGTGATTTTGTTTGATATCTATGACTTTACAAAAAGCATATGTTATTACAATACTAAAATCTTGGCATTTTATTTTATTTACTAGATGTATCACACAGCAAAACAATACTATTTACTGGATTCTGTCACAGATCCCAATCGTTACCATTGTATTAATGAAACATAAGATTTTCATGTCCAAAGACTGAGCAAGAGACTCATACGAAATTCATAGATATCCAGTAATTAATACTGTCTCGGTGTGACACATCAAATAAATCGGCTGAAATGAAAGCACGTTTAGAACGAAATTATTGACTTGACAGAAAAATTTACGATTTGTTTCAGAGTGAGTTCTCTGCTCTCATACGAAACCAAATCTGAATGTCTTCTATACTGTGGTGACTTGACATCGCTTCCTACGATGAAAACCTGTCGTTCATAACTGGGAAGACTGGAGCCACAGATCACTTTAAGAACGGAACATCATAGTTTATACAAGGCTCTTTAACCATTCAACTCCATCAACGTTTTCGCAAATACTTTCAGCTGTCGCTCAGTTCTCATCTGAATCAACCTAGCCCAATTACGTTTATTTCGCACATTTCTCTTCAAAACAGTGCAAGGTCAGTCCGGCTGTTGACTTGCGTCATACGTTTCATTGAGCATCGCAACAGGTTCTTAGTATGCCTATAGATTTCACGTGGGTTTCGGTTACATAGGATAGATAGTTGTGGCGTTTAGTCAAAATACCTAGTACGAAATTTAAGCTAAATGTTTAAATACTGCAGGTTTTCGTCAACTGGCAGTGCTTTGAGAAAATGAGAAGGAAACCTAGGCTATGGTAGCATTCGAGCTACCAGCTCCTAGATGACCAGTCTGAAGATCTACCAAATGAGGTAGGAAAGCAAGCTGCTGGTCACCTATTATTATCACTTCAGTAACTAGAGATTTCGTCTAATCCTCCCGCATGAATGCATGTTGCATATCGTCCTTCCATTCCCTTCATACTAGCCATTCAATCAGGTCTCCTCGTTCTAATTCAAATAGGGCTGAAGCTCTCTAGCATGGTCCAGTTACATTTTATCACCAAATCGTTTCCACCAGGTTACATGTACAAATATCCAATTCACAATTGTAAAGCAATTCTAAATAAACTGAAGTGCAGACAGTGATTGATGTGGGAAAATATTCTTTCAGATGTTCAGAACTTCATTTCAACATATGTACTCGATATAGTTTTCATTGTCAGAAAGCAATGCTTTCGCATCCAGATGTGGAGTTATAGTCTCATTGTTGATCATAAAGTCATCTTCTCCCTCTACAGCTCCAATTAGCACAAAATGGTTTACTCTATTCGCTGGACGTTGTTCCAAACGTAGCCTTTTTTAAAGTGAAAATTGGCACGTTTCTCTACTCACACATTTCACACGGACCATCACCTCGCTTGACTTTTCATTACATAATTCCGGAATGGTAATTCTCATTCTCATATCATATTCGTTCCATGTGTCCTAGAATGTTATCCTTCCATATGCTACCACATGACATAACTTCACCAAGCCAACGTCAGTGATAATACTACTTGAATACACAATGAACTCTTCAGAACCATAAACTACATGCCGTCGTGAAGACTGGTCTCACATAAACATAACTCATTTTATACTCCGTGTATTACAATATTCTAAAAATAATCCTTAAATACTATGGTTCATGTGATTCTGTACGTCTAAGGCACAAAAATAGGCAAAAACATACTTTTATTTTTGTAAACATTTGCCCGTCCAGGCTTTTGTCATAAACAACAGTGATCTTCAGGTGTTTATTATTTATCGATCTTCTAGTAACATTTGTGGCATAAATACCATCTCTCTGAGAAAACCTCTTGTTCGTTCACAAATTAGAATTTTTACCGGTTCCGCTTCAGGAAGAACACAAGTATATTCAGATAAAATGGGTTTGAGCAAAAGTAGGCAGAGTAAAGCACATATTCCGATTTCCATTGTGTAAACTTGGATAGCACTAGGCTATTTACTGTTAATAGTGATTTATATACTGATTAAAACTTGAGAAAAATTCATGAAGATTTCTCTACAGTTATAGAAGTTTGAAAATGTTCACATGAACTTAAGTAAATAATTGTTCTTATTTGAGTAGCATTTTAAGTAGTAATACAGAAATATTTAGGACTAACCTGAAGAGAGCTATTAAGTATCTTACTATTTCTTCAAGGTCACCTTTCCTTTCTGAATTCAGAAAGATATACTTCTAAACAGTTAAGCGAATAGAATAGGTTTAGCCTAAGATTTTTGAATTTAGATGGCATACTTAAAGGTGATGCTTCTGAATCTTTATTTGAAGCTTTACTTAAGGCTAAGTGCAATAAAATCATAAAAATGCATATAACTGTCTCAATAATATGAAAACTCATGCTCATAAGCAATATTCAGCGTTTAAAGGAGATACACAGCCCTTAGTTAGATTAGGAATTTTAGTAAACTTGAATATGAAAGTGAGCGTTTGTTTATTTCATAAATAACAAAGGAAATCGGAATATATGCTTTACTCTGCCTATTTTTGCTCAAACCCATTTTATCAGAATACACTTGTGTTCTTCCTAAAGCGGAATCGATGAGCTTTCTCGTTAGTGAATGCAGAAGAGAGTTTTTCGGAGCGGTGATATTTACGTCACAATTCCTTTTTTGATATAAGGATTCTACTGGCATGTTTGAGCAAACTACATTCATATATCATATATATGAGACTGTATCTCAGCGTCACTATTAAGGTATGCCTCAGCACGCCGTATTTATGTACCATAAACATAAGCATTGATCTGCAACCAACACGTTTCGCACAGGTAAACACGCCGCCAATCTGAGTTTGAGTTTGCTTTTAGAGGTAGGGATACCCGGTTATCATTTTTACGCAAATTCACCTACTGAAACGTTGTTACGTCTTCTCAGTATCATTCGAGCTGCAAGCGAAATCAGTGAGATGAATCAAAAGAATTCGGTAAACTATGCAGTAGGTGGTGGCGTAGGGTGTTGCGTACAAAGAGCAAGTACGTAATAAGCGCAAACTTACGATTTGCACGCACGAGGAACTCCTCGTTCATGAAGAACCATTGTAGGCACAGATCTCATTACTGACGGCAATCAAACATTTCACCTAACTTTATTCGAACAGGGTTTACAGTCTCGCCGAAACTGTCATTGCAGCAAGCTTTTGAATACCAACATCTAAGGGCATAAAAGACCTCATGTTGTTCAGTTTCAGACGATAACGAGATGACTTTATGATCAACAATGAGACTATAACTCCACATCTGGATGCGAAAGCATTGCTTTCTGACACTGAAAACTATATCGAGTACATATGTTGAAATGAAGTTCTGAACATCTGAAAGAATATTTTCCCACATCAATCACTGTCTGCACTTCAGTTTATTTAGAATTGCTTTACAATTGTGAATTGGATATTTGTACATGTAACCTGGTGGAAACGATTTGGTGATAAAATGTAACTGGACCATGCTAGAGAGCTTCAGCCCTATTTGAATTAGAACGAGGAGACCTGATTGAATGGCTAGTATGAAGGGAATGGAAGGACGATATGCAACATGCATTCATGCGGGAGGACTAGACGAAATCTCTAGTTACTGAAGTGATAATAATAGGTGACCAGCAGCTTGCTTTCCTACCTCATTTGGTAGATCTTCAGACTGGTCATCTAGGAGCTGGTAGCTCGAATGCTACCATAGCCTAGGTTTCCTTCTCATTTTCTCAAAGCACTGCCAGTTGACGAAAACCTGCAGTATTTAAACATTTAGCTTAAATTTCGTACTAGGTATTTTGACTAAACGCCACAACTATCTATCCTATGTAACCGAAACCCACGTGAAATCTATAGGCATACTAAGAACCTGTTGCGATGCTCAATGAAACGTATGACGCAAGTCAACAGCCGGACTGACCTTGCACTGTTTTGAAGAGAAATGTGCGAAATAAACGTAATTGGGCTAGGTTGATTCAGATGAGAACTGAGCGACAGCTGAAAGTATTTGCGAAAACGTTGATGGAGTTGAATGGTTAAAGAGCCTTGTATAAACTATGATGTTCCGTTCTTAAAGTGATCTGTGGCTCCAGTCTTCCCAGTTATGAACGACAGGTTTTCATCGTAGGAAGCGATGTCAAGTCACCACAGTATAGAAGACATTCAGATTTGGTTTCGTATGAGAGCAGAGAACTCACTCTGAAACAAATCGTAAATTTTTCTGTCAAGTCAATAATTTCGTTCTAAACGTGCTTTCATTTCAGCCGATTTATTTGATGTGTCACACCGAGACAGTATTAATTACTGGATATCTATGAATTTCGTATGAGTCTCTTGCTCAGTCTTTGGACATGAAAATCTTATGTTTCATTAATACAATGGTAACGATTGGGATCTGTGACAGAATCCAGTAAATAGTATTGTTTTGCTGTGTGATACATCTAGTAAATAAAATAAAATGCCAAGATTTTAGTATTGTAATAACATATGCTTTTTGTAAAGTCATAGATATCAAACAAAATCACGGTAATATGCAACAATACTTAGCCAGTATCATGAAATGCTTTGTGTAGTGTAAGCTCATTTTATCCGCCAAATTGGTGTAGTCCTTATTCAATCAAACCTATTTCTGAATACTCATCATGTTTGATGTAGTAGTAATATGCCTTAACTTTTCCCACAGACTGCATTTAAAATTGCCTGCGAGTATTGGGAGAAAACGCTGACTGTTGTGACAACGACGACGGAAAACTTGCTGGCCAAAAGGTAACAAGTCCATTTCATCATGGTAATTTTGAAACTCAAAATATTTGTTATTCATCATATGTTTCATTCCCGCCCCCCTAAAGACACTTCATCAAGTTGTTGGTGTGGAAAATGTACATCACTTCACGGAAAGAAATATCAAAAAGTGATCTTTATTTTACGATTTGACTACACGAAAAATGCTCCCTTAATGAATACAAGCCTTTGATAAACACGATGATATATTCTTGTTGGACTGCAATGGATATTTACACCACTATGCAGTGCAATGAGGTCAAAATCTAAGAATATGTTCAACTGAGAATCTTTTTCAGTATATAGTGTATACTTCAAAACGCACTCATTGTGTTGAATCGATCTTCTCAACCATTTTTTCCAGTATACTAGCAGACACGTAGTCAAATTCCATATTCATGTACAGGAGTTTTCGCAGGACGCCAATAATCTTGGCTACATATTATGCATTTTCAAACACAGAAACATGGTATTTTTGAGTACTTATGTGAACCAAGCTTAATCGGAGTCTTTGTTGTCCTCACCCTCTGATCACACACATTTGAATACCGTTTCTCATTGGCATTTGCGAATCGAAATCACACACAGGCAGAAGTTCGTAAAGCAACTGTTTCTGGAAAATACCTACTCTTAATGTTGAATATTTCGGCTGTACATGTGTTGCTGGTAGTGTCAGAAAAGCAATGAATTTTCATGTTTACCTCCATTTCAAGTCTGACTTCAGACCAAAATTATTACTTAATTCTGGCTGCTGAACTAGTGAGAAATGTTTCCATCTAAAGTCTTTGAATGCTATATGATGCCTCATTTTCGACAATCTCCCGTCAAACAGACCACTTAACTACTGACCTGTTTTACAAATAAAAATAATTTCAATTTGTCTAGTTAGTGCTACCTCTGGAATGCTATGACTAATGTCGATATTACAACCGTTGTATGTCCCAGAAACCCGTTCCATACATTATTATCAAGAGATTGTCTGCATACTTAAAACATGACGTCATTAATCATCGAGAAAGATGAATTTTCACGTAGAGAATATGAATGAATAGTAAGAACTATAGAAAGCATACAATCAGGTTGGTGTTTATTATCTGGCACACTTCTCCCACCTAATTTACTTAGGGTGGAAAAAAGAAATTGGAAATGAAAAATGATCGGCTGATCCCTGTATTTAAATGTCAGTATGTTTGTGTGGCCAAGTTATTTTCTTATTGAACTAGGACACTCACTTGTGTAGGAATCTGATTAGTTGAGCTTAGATAAGCTAGCTATCTGTATTTAAAACTTAGGCTTGATGACCTACACATAGAAGAGGATGAAAAAGTGGTTAGCTTCTATGTAACTAGTCTGTATACTAAAATACCAATCAATATGGTACTGGAGGCAGTCAGAAGTCAACTAAATATTGACTCAGAACTTACTCACAGAAGTAAGATATCGGTTGATGAGATCATACTAGGCATACAGTTATACCTGACTCCCACAGTCTTCAAGTTTCAGGACAAAATATACAGACAGATAGAAGGAGTAGCAGTGGGATCACCAATATCCCCAGTCGTAGCAGATATATTTATGGATAGTTGGGGAAACATGGCTTTACGAACGTTTAGTCTTGCACCAAAAATATGGTGGCGATATGTGGATGACACATTTACTGTGTTGAAATCGGAACATGTTGACAATTTCCTCATGCACATAAACTCAATAGTAGATGCAATCCAATTCACTAACGATCGATTTTGAACGGAAGACTACCTTTTTTATAAATTCACTATATGGGCATTTATATGCATCTGACGAATCCCGATTAGGACAGAACATGATTCCTGGTAGTCGCTGAAGTCAATATGCGGTGTGTGTAATTTATAACTGCAAATAAAGTTTTCATAATACTCTAAATCCTTAATGTATTCATGAAGTGTTTTGCGCATTTCACGTAGTTCTGATTTTGGTAATAATTTGAACAACGAAATTACTGCCCGTGTCTGAGCCAACAGTTGGAATATTTTCTCAATAATTTACTAAAATAATAGCCTACCATTGTTAGTATACTTTTCATTGAAATTATAGTTATAGTATTTTATTCCATTCCACAACAGACAATCTTTCGTTATATTTATTGCCTTGTAAGAATACACTACCGGTTGTAATTTTTAAGGATAATATTGATGAGAAACTGATTACTTTGTCTTGGTAGTTCTGACCAACATTAATATGATCTTCAATAGCCAGTACCAACTGAGCAATCACGTTCACTTGGGCAGATTTTACAATGTATGTCAGTGTTTGCCACTAAATTGCTACTATCTACTCTGGACTTCGAAACTTTTTATCGAGAGTGGATTTGCTCTTCAAGTGAAAGCATGACAGCGGGAAAACTATTTTATTTCAGTTGTGATTAAGAGGCAGCATTTATTTAATTTCCTATGCTTCTAGCAAGTGGTAGTGTACAGGAATTCTTGCTGTTATAAAATAACTGCAGTTAATTAGCTTACGAATATCATGTGAGTATTTAATATTTTGTGCATTATGGAGGAAATAAGGATTTTCGGCGACGCCTTCAATCGTAGTTAATAGTTTCAGGAAGCATCCTGAGTTCACTTCTTACATTTTTTTCCATCTAGTAAATGCATGGATTCCATTGAAAACTTTTTTAGTTGATGAAATGAGACATCCGTAATGGAGTAGATCAACAGCGAATTCGCACGCAGGTCACACCATAGGTGCATCGTTGTTTGCAAGTGAACATGTCTGTTTCTGAAGCATTCGACTGATGGAATGTGGATGTTAAGAGCTTATACAGTTTCATTAACCAACTGGAAGCTTATTACAAGACGAAGGCATTAACATTATGGGTACTTCATTCAGTTGCGCTAACGACCATTCCAAAGTTTTACTTGAGGTTTGAGTAGTCTGCCTCTGGTAACATTTTACTTTCAGCCTATACGTGGAGTTCCGACGACTAGCATAAATAATGTTACCTTAAATTTTTTTATGGCTTAAGATAATTCACTGAGGTCATTTAAAGCAATATTTTGTAAACAACCATCTCGCCATATATTTGGATATTAGGATATGTTAACTAATATGCATCAAGAGTGAAGGCTACTCGTCAGGATATAGCAAACAATTGAAGCAGCTTAGTAATCGAAATGTTTAAGGATTGCAGAGGTGAGTGATGTTAACTTGGATGTCAACATTTAAAAAATCAAGCCTCATTTGATCAGTTAGTTAGTCACCGTGGTGTATTTGCGACGAAACGATGTTTTAGTCTGGTCGCTAAGATTAATGAGCATCGCTCAAGGTATCACACAAAACTAAATGAATGTGATCATTTTGAATCCCTAATTTATTTCAATTGAGCAAGAAGAAGACGTAACTTGTTTGAATAACGAGCTGAGTAATGTTACAAATAATACTGAATGAATGACTTGTAAATCTAATTGGGTATGGAAAGAAGTAGTAGTTAATAATATATAGGAAATGAATGGAGATGGGGAAATTCAGAAACTCAAAGTTCCTGCTTTTTTTCTGAAGTGTACTCAGTACCTAATTGTAGCTACTGTAAGCTATAGCTGACCACACGTACATTAAAATGAATAAATACAGTGGGATATGACATTATCTTTCACCTGTTCAAAGAGCTTTGATGGGTTAAATACTCTTCGACTTTTTAATTATTCGAACCTTAGCTATATATTAGGTGGTTATCATTCTCCGTTTTACACGTTTTACAATCTACTATTCTGTAATACATTCCTTCGGTTGATAAGTGAGGCATTTAAGCATGGACAATCACTTCTGATTTGTTTGAAGGAACGAAAGAAGTCAATCAAATCACATTTCGGATGGCCCTGAGAAGGGCCTTTCTTCGTTCACTTCCCATCATGAAGTAGAAATTCACTTCTGATGCATACTGTCTTCATCTGTAATCTAAAAGTGAAGTGGGTACAGCTGTGGGAGTCAAAGATGCAAGTTACCTGTTTTTCTACGAAAATCGCTCTAATTGTCATTGATATTACCTTACTGCCAAGGGTTGCCTCCACATGCAGGGCGTTCTAGACAAGAGCTGCTTGGATGTGGATTCCATACGCAGGATATATGGAATGTCGCATGATAACGGCATACTATCCATCTGCCGACATGTTGAATGGAGGTTAGTGCACCACTTTGGAAGCAAACCTCACAAACTCCTCTGTAGATATAACTCTTCTCTTCGTTTACATCTACATGGTCCATCTCTTCAGAGTTCTGAGCGACCAACTCCATAGCCCCTCTTTGGTGATCGACACTGATGTCTAGGTCCACGGTTATTTCCTGGATGAGTAATTACTGTTATAGGTGACTGTGGAATTGTTTCAGATGGAGTTATTGACCTTCCACCGTCTGCTACCGTGATCGTACTCACAGCTGCAGCCGTCACTTCCATTCCTTCTTCGGAACCACCTGAAAAACTGTGTCCTGCGAGATGTTCTGGACTTGCGCCTAACGGAATGGGTGTCCTGCAGTCTAAAATTTTCCGTGCAAACCGAAGGACAGTACGAAATTGTTGTTCATCGTTGAAGAATGGTAAAACTGCCATCCAAAGTTGGCTTTTGATGGTAGGAGGGATGCAAGCACGAATGTTCGACAAGAACATTTCAGGGATATTCTACGAAATATATAATCAAAACATTCAGAACTGAACTTCTTGTCACTACATTACCTATTGACCGGCATTCACTAGCCTTAAAGCAAACAAACTTAACGTAGGCTCTTTCGTCACATTGCAAATGTGAATCTCTCACAATGTAGTGAGTATGCGTCTTCTTCTCACATTCCTTTAGGGTGACCTTCAAAGACTCTAAGGAAGGCAACGTGACGAGGCGAAAACGCTCCATAAAGATTGATTTATTTTTGGTCATAGCATTTTGTACGATATCATCGTTCAACATGAAAATAGAACAACCCTTCGTCAGTTTACTCCAATTTATAGTACTTTTCGATTTCGTGCAACCAATCACATGAGAGGTTTCCTCGTCAATTTTGATTTGACAGCAAGTGACACAAGAAGTGAGGGGGAAAGAGTAGAAAATAAAAGTTTGAAAAGTTTATTACCGTGGACCAAATGTATTTCATAAGCGTCAATCAACAAATAACTGTAACATATTATAGATCCATATTCATTCGATATTTTTGCGTCACTCAAAATCACAATGAAATTTTCATCGAGTAATCACCACCTAAATATCATAAAAGTTAAGCAGTGAGAATACCAAAAGCGTCACTCAAACTTCAGGTATAAACACCCGCTACTGATCCATTGACATGTGGCAAAGGATTTAAAAGGTTTTGTGAATAATAGCTTAATAGATATTGGAATTTGTACTGCTCCACGAACAGTGAATCTGCACCTAACAAACAGGCTGTTAAAGTGCATTCGAAGGTGAAACCTATAGTTGTGATCTTTATCATACAATGTTGTCTATTTCTGATAGTAAGCATTTTGTTGTTTGAATCAACTACACTAACTAGTTTTGCAAGTCATCACACAGTTAACTTGGTACAAGCATCAGTGTCTTACAGAAAGCTTACAACCACGGTATCTACTGAAACGCAAAAGAGAAGCGAAAATCAGAGGTGAGCAGATAATCTAATCCATATCATGGGATGACTGAGCAACCCGTGAAACCAAAAAATTACTCGAAAATATAAGGTGATGTGAAAACTCTTCTGACGAGAACACATACAAGAGCATCATTTAGTTTTAGGTAAGCGTAAGGATATGTGAAAACGTTTTAAACCTGAAACCCTGAAAATAAGTACAAGTGCAATTTTCTCATTTCAACTTGTTGATACAAATTTAATTCACACATGCCGGTGTTTCCACACAGGCGGAAGGGTGGAGACATTTAGGTAATGAATGCAAAATAAACTGTTCCAGAGAGGTGACACTCAACTCAGAAATACTGGAGGAAGGTCGATCAATAATATACAACATATATTTGTTAGGGTTTATGATGGAAAGCTTCGGGATAGCAAAGGATTCGCGAAACAGAGATATGCTTTTGCATGATTTGCGAGATGAAAGTATAGAATCCGATGGATAGTAATATTCTGTGGTTATTTAAGGCCACCTAGTATACACGTGAGATGTATTTTCTTTTTAGTTTGACATAGACCTATATGATTTTGTTATTATCATTTTCAACTTTTCTTTTGTCTTCATAGTAGAAGAAAGTACTTAAGTAGCACGTCTTCATTGCACTCTGTTCTGTGCAGTCTTCTTAAGCTGTCTGCATGACTTCCCAGAAGCTTTCATTCCTTCCTCACATGATCTCTTCAATGTCACCCTTGCCTTGGACACTCAACTTACGGTTTCCCTTTTGGATTCCATTTGACGGCCTGGCGTAGCGCGTGATGTCCGAAAATGGTCTTCTCGGTGTATGCCCAATCCATCTCTACTTTCTTCTGCACATTTGTTGGGTGATGGCTTCCTGGTTGGTTCGTTGCCAGCCAGTCAGAGTTCCTTGCTGCTTACTCTTTCTGGCCATTTGATCTTCAATATCGAGCGTAAGCAGTTGTTGATGAATATCTGTAGTTTGTTAGAAATGCTTTCCGTAACGCTCCAAGTCTCTCAACCATATAGAAGCACTGACTTAACTTTGCTGTTGAAAATCTGGATGTTGTTCTTGCTATATGTTGAGTACAGTGCTGTGCAGGTCTGTTTTGCTTCTCTGATCCTGGCTTCGACATTCTCATCTGTGCCACGGCCTGTAGTTGAGACGAGACCACCTAGGCAGGTAGGTGAAAGAGATGGCTTTCTTTAGATATTTCCTGTTGATGGTGATTGGTGCTTATTATTGGTTGGGTATCATCACCTCTGTCTTCTCTACGTTCATCTGAGGGAAGTCCCATCTTCGCTGTCCTACCTTTTCTGTCAACTCGTTAGTTTCCGCCTGTAGATCTTCGAGTTTGTGAGACATTAGACGTCAGACAAAGATCATCTGCGAAATCCAAATCTTCCAGGCTCTTTTCGTCAGTCAAACAGCGTATGCCCATCTTCTCGCTCTTCACGGTTTGTTGCATGATCCAGTCCTGTCCAGTCGACCACAATCAGGACGGTCATCGATGATAGTAGACAGCAAGCCTGTCTTACTCCTGTCTTCACTTCAAAGATGTCACTGAGCTTTCCATTGTGAATCACTTGACATGTAGCACGTACCATCATATAGAATATAGCTATTCAATGAGGTTGATAAAGATTTGTGGCACCTAAATCGTAGTGTTGAAGCAGTTACCAAATTACTTCTCGGTCGATGCTATCGAAGGCCTTTTCAAAGTCGATGAAGTTGAGGTAGAGTTGATTTGACTTCCATCCTATGCTCTGTTCTATGATGGTGCGTGGCGTAGCGTTACAATTCGATCTACACATAATTTGTTCTTCTTGAAGCCAGCCAGCCTGTTCCGGTAGTAGATTTGAATGAAGAACATTTTTTAGTCTCACCAGATTGATGCTGCATAATATTTTGCTTGGGGTGGATAGAAGTAAGATTTCACGCCAGTTCTTGCAAAGACTTAGGTCGCCCTTCTTTGGGAGTTTGACGAGGTAGTTCTTCTTCCAATCAGCGGGAAGGTACCTTTCCTTCCTTCCTTCCGCAACAGTGATGTGAGCATGTCCGCCGATATCTGTGCATCTGTTTCCAGTGCTTCTTGGGGGAATTCCAACTGATCCTGCTGCCTCTCGATTTTCAGAAATTTTATGGTGTTCGGGACTTCACGTTTGTTGGAGGGCTCGTATTCACTGATAGTTCAGTGCAAAGGCTGCTGGTGGTATCTCTGGAGATCGTCGATTCAAGAATTTTTCGAATCGGTTAGCCCATCGCTTTCTTTGTTTCTTCACTATCTTGTGTTAATCTCCTTCCACATGGTAACGTGGTTATTTGATATAATGTTGTCAGGTCTCTCCTACCAGTCTGCAAGCTGTTCTGCTTCACTGGTGAATGGGTTATAGAAGTGTTTTTTTGCCTTTCCGTGCACCCTTCTTCACTACTTCGTCCAAAATTTTGTGGGTTTGCATTCAGTTCTCCGTTTCGTTGTTCGTCCCTGCACTGCACTACACTGGCTCAGCTTCTGCTTCACCATCTTCCTCTCCCTGCTCCCGTGTGTCCATCGAGATCCATTTCTTGTCTAACTTCTTCGTCCTTCTTAACACAGTTATGCAGGTTTCCTTCGATATCTCTTTCGAAGAGTTCCAGTATTCTTCCATGAAGATTTTATCGAGTATTGCTGCTCAATATCTCCCAATTTTTCTTGATGACTGATTGACGTGTAGATGTCACTTTAACTTCCGTCCTTCAGTTTCTATTCTGGGTGTTGAACTTCAACTGCGGCCGGTCATCACCGACTTCTGTGAAGACTTTCAACTTGATTCTAAAAGTAGTTTCTTTGCACTAGATACTGAGTGGTGTGAACCTACATCTGCTCCCCTCCTTGATCTGATCTTGTGTCCAGTAAGCTGCGTCTCAATTTTCTTCACATTGAGATGAAGTCGATCTGATCTTTAGTGTGCCCATCTGGTGAAGTCCATGTTGCTTTGTTAATGTCCTTGTGTGTGTACATACTGTCTCCAATCACTAAATCATAAACTGAGCAGAAGTCTGCAAACAGTTCTCTATTCTGACTCATCATTTCACCGAGTGTCTCTGCACATATGACTGGTTCTCTTCCTGTGTTGTCTGCTCCGAGTCACCCATTAGAATCAATTTTGATGACCCCATCTGGGCTAGTGTTTTATTCATTGCTGATTGCAGTTGTCTGTAGGATTTCTCCTAATTCTCTTGGTCTGCATTATTTGTAGGTGCGTAGCGTAGCATTGCACGATTGTAAATTTCTTTCCTTTTGATTTGAATCTTGATGTCATGATCCTGATCCTGAAAGAGATTGGTTCCCATTGCATAAGAGCCTTCGATGCTCTTGTGAGGGGGACATCATGATAGCCACTCCAAACCTCAGTGTGCTCGTGGTTGTCGTCTGGGTGACAATGTCGGAGTAGATTTTTAAATCTCCAGTTGACAGTTTGGAGAGTCCACTTCCATTCCACCTGTTGATTCCACGCAGATTCTTAGTACTTTCATGCCACATCCTCTCATTCCTTTTGCATTCTGGGCAGCCTTGCCAGCCAGCTTCAAACTTTGTGCAGACATTCCATGTCCTCATGCTTACTTCTGCTTTCATCGAGAGAAGACACAGCGGCCAATTGGCTTCCCGAAGGCTTTCATTACCTAGCGTCATTTCGTCTCCCCAATTCCAGTGAGGAATAATTTTATTTTATCTTCAATATTTCGTTTGTGCTTTGAAGTTTCTTAAGCAATTGGATTGGCTTTATGGGGAAGGGTTGCTGACCCTATGTCCAACCTTTACTCTTTATCCGGGTTCAGTACCGGATAGTAAACAGGTGAACTGGTAAACTAGGCGAGGATCCAGGTTACATGTACAAATATCCAATTCACAATTGTAAAGCAATTCTAAATAAACTGAAGTGCAGACAGTGACTGATGTTGGAAAGTATTCTTTCAGATGTTCAGAACTTCATTTCAACATATGTACTCGATATAGTTTTCAAAGTCAGAAATCAATGCTTTCGCACTCAGATGTGGGTTCACAATCTCATTTTTCATCAAGAATTAATCTCATCTTTTCTCGTTCAAAGTTAAAGTTGCAAGAAACTCAGCAATAGCAGGTCAGTGTTGCCCTCAGTTGTCGTGTTTCGCACGCGTGCTACAATGATGGTGCTAGCGAGTCTGGAAACGATGCCGGAAAACGTTGGGTGAACTATTTGATCACCGTCGTGAATGGCATCTGTGCCTTCATTAATTCCTCATGAACTAGGAGTTCCTGGTATGTACGATTTGTGAGGTTTCGCTTATTGGGTACCAGCTCGTTGCACACAGTACCCATTGCTACCACCGACTGAATTGTTTGGCGAAGTCTTTGGATTGGTCACATTTTATTGGCTTGCCACTCGAATGATGGTGAGAAGATTGCCTAATTTAACTATTTTAGTGGAAGTAAAAGTAGTAACAACGTTTCAGTAGGTGTAACTGCGTAAGAATCATTGCCAGATATCCCTACTTATATAAAAAAAGAAGATTGCCAGTGTCTTCTCGTATGCGAAACGTGTTGGTTGCAGATCAGTGCTTATGTCGACGGCACATAAATACTGTGTAGTAAGACATGCCTGAATAATAATAATTCTCATGCTGATAATATAAGAATGCATCATACTAAAAAGTGCCAGTAGAATCCTTATATCAAAAAAGGAATTGTGAGGTAAATATCACCGCTCCGAAAAACTCTCTTCTGCATTCACTAACGAGAAAGCTCATCGATTCCGCTTTAGGAAGAACACAAGTGTATTCTGATAAAATGGGTTTGAGCAAAAATAGGCAGAGTAAAGCATATATTCCGATTTCCTTTGTTATTTATGAAATAAACAAACGCTCACTTTCATATTCAAGTTTACTAAAATTCCTAATCTAACTAAGGGCTGTGTATCTCCTTTAAACGCTGAATATTGCTTATGAGCATGAGTTTTCATATTATTGAGACAGTTATATGCATTTTTATGATTTTATTGCACTTAGCCTTAAGTAAAGCTTCAAATAAAGATTCAGAAGCATCACCTTTAAGTATGCCATCTAAATTCAAAAATCTTAGGCTAAACCTATTCTATTCGCTTAACTGTTTAGAAGTATATCTTTCTGAATTCAGAAAGGAAAAGTGACCTTGATGAAGAAATAGAAAAATAAAAAATGCTTTGTTCATATTGGTTGTACAGCAGAAAGTGTGTAGCTTATTATTCGCTATGAAGCATTTTTTGTTGTAATTTTGCAACATTCCCAAGCATCTTTATGTACCATTGGTTAGGTCGGACGGTTTAATAGATTCTATTTCTTCATAAATTGCAAAATTCCAAATCTCACCTATTCATATTTATCAAGTGTTAAGGAAGTTTGTTTAATGCTCTAGTTCTTGCGTAAAAGGTTATACTGTCAGAAGTTTATTAGTGTATTCTGTTTTGGTTTAGATGCAGATACATTCTCTATGTGAAAAGAAAACCACACAGTATTGTTCTGTATTCTTCTTTTAGTTAGGTTGAAATGATCGCCTTGTGTAGATTGTTACAATCCTTGTAGTAAGGAATGCAAATAACGTCTAGTTCAAAATCGATAAGGAAAACCAGTGCTGAGAGCATTTTTGATCTGTTTACTGGTTAATTTTCACGGTAGGATATTTTAGAAGTGACCTCATCGTGTCTTCTAGTGCTACACAGTTCACACTGAGTTCGGTGCATTAAAAATTCAAGAGACAATAGACATTGCTTTTGCCACATGTTTATTTATTGCTTTATATTCGAATTTATTTCTATGCTTTCTCCAAGCATGTATGGCGTTAACTATTCTATGGCCGATGACTTCCTTTGGGGGAAAGGCCTAGGATGCCATTTCGTAATGAAAAGTTGTTACGAATTCATGAAGATAAGAAAAGAAAAGTAAGTCTCCAATCAGCAATATATCTGGTGTGTTTTTCCAGAAAAATACTGAACACGGGACGACTGAATGATTTTATTGACATTTCTACTTTACAAATCAGCAGAGGAAACGGTTCATCCGTTTTCATCAGAAAGCGAGGAAATGAACAACTTATCAAATAAGATAATGGGATCAAACAAAGACATTTCCGAAAGAATTCACTTGGATGTTTGATTGAGTCAATATAAGGGAAGACAGACAGTTTAAGTAACCAGCTGATTTACTTCAACTGAAAGAAACTGACTGTTGTTATATGCAGACTTTATAACACTGAGTGTAACGAACAGGAGTTAAATTTCTGTTCAAAGACAGCTTGTCATGAGCACAAGTGAGCACTAGATAGCATTTCCTGACATTTTATCAAGTCATTCCACAAAGAACACTGTGCTATGATGCTGTTAGCGCTGAGTCCTTCAGGTCGTAGACCCATTTGTCTACTATGACATTGCTTTAAATCTCCTTATCAATAAACTTAATGTTCTGAAGCGGGCAGTAGCTTGGTATATGTGTTGTGTGTTACAGGTTGAACAGGTAATTTATTCGAAATCTTACAACACACCGTTTCATTTTGAAAAGAAATCATCCTTCATGAAAATTTCTGCATACTAATATAGGTTCACAATTACTTGATTAGATTCAACCTAGAGTGCGTCGTTAGTGTATTGACATCTAATAAGTTAGCATGTGGACAGCATTGTGTTTGTTCATAATGGCTGTAAAGTAGAAAGTGAATAGCTTATCATTTGTTATGAAGCATATTTTGTTGTTATTTTGCAACATTCCGAAGCATCTTTATATAGCATGCCGATAAAGTTGCTTTAAAGTTATTTCAGCAGTTTGCCAATGTTATTCAATTCGAAATAATTATTTTCTACTCTGAACGCTGATCATTTACTTCTTTAGAGGACTAAGTACTCAACCTTTCTGTGATATCCCAAGCGAATCAGCATGCGTGAATTATGCCAATGCATATGGATACTGCCGACTATACCGTCATGGTCATGAGCTGCCTAAGAAATTTCAGTACATTAGTGAAAATCCTGGTATTCAAAAAGGGGAGAGTCACCTTTATGGTGGATGGGTGCGCATGGATTACTGTCCATATTATTCTGTAGGTTACATTTGTTTTAATGCAAATCAATTTCATGCATATTTCTGCAACTAACACTGAGGGAGGCCTACTTCAAACACCTATTATCTCTTGATATTCCAAGAACATCTTTTATATTCCTAGTGTACGAAGTTATTATTGCTTATATTATTGTTAGTCCCTTGGGTTCCTAGTGGGACATACGGCTTCACTAGCACGTCTACAGTGCACTCTGTTCTCTGCAATCATTTTAACCTGGCTCCACGACTGCCCACAAGCTCTCATTTCTTCCTCGCACGATCTCCTCCATGTCACCCTTGCCTCGGACACCCAACTCGTCGCTTCCCATCTGGGTTCCACTCGAGTGACTAGCCTGGCGCATGATGTCCGAAAATGGTCTTCTCAGAGCATGCCCAATCCATCTCCACTTCCTTCTGCATATTTCTTGAGCGATAGCTTCTTGGTTGGTTCATTGCCCGACCAGGGTTCCTTGTTGCTTATTCTTATTATTCTGGCCATCTGATCTTCAGTAACGAGCCTGCGTAGGCGGCAGTTGTTCATCAATGTCTGTAGTTTGTTGGAAATGCCTTTCGTAACGCGCCAAGTCTCTGAACCATACAGGAGCACTGACTTGACGTTGGTGTTGAAAATCCGGATCTTGTTCACGCTTCATGCTGAGTGAAGAAGATCTCCACACTGGTTTCAGGCTAATGAACGCCTGTCTTGCTTTTCCGATCCTGGTTGGCTTTGACGTCCTCGTGTGTGCCGCCGCCAGTAGTTGAAACAGTGCTGCCTAGATAGGTGAAGGAGGTTACTTCCTTTAAGATTCTCCGTTGATGGTGATGGTGATTGGAGTTTGTTGTTGTTGTTGTTGTTGGAGTTGTTGGTGCGGCATCTTCATCACCTCTGTCTTCTCTATATTCTCTTGAAGTCCCATCTTCCCTGCCTCTTCTATCAACTTGTTAGATTTTGCCTGCAGATCTTCAAGTTTATGTGACATTAGGCACAAGTCATCGGCGAAATCCGAGTCTTCTAGATTCTTTTCCGCGGTCCAGTGTATCCCCCTCTTCTCGCTGCCTACTGTTTGCTGCATGATCCAGTCGACCACAACACAATCAAGAATATCATGCGTCTGAGCCTACATCTGCTCCTCTCCTTGACCTCATGTCAAGTAAGCTGCGTCTCCACTTTCTTCACATTGACATGAAGTCGACCTGACTTTTAGTGTGTCCTGGTGTCTGGTGAAATCCATGTCGCTCGCTTTGTGGATATCCTTGTGCTTGGACACACTGCCTCCAATCACCAAATCGTTGAATACACAGAATTCTGCAAACAGTTCTCCATTCTCGTTCATCACCTCACCGAGCGCTTCTCAACCCATGGTTGGTTCTCTTCCTGTGTTGTCCTCTCCCAGTTTGGCACTCATGTCACCCCACCCATTAGAATGAGTTTTGATGTCGCCAACTGAGGTCTTGTCCAGTGTTGACTGAAGTTGTCTGCAGGATTCCTCCTTCTTCTCTTCATCTGCATTATTTGTTGGCGCATAACATTGAATGATTGTGACTTTGCTTCCTTTTGAGTTGAACCTTGCTGTCATGATCCTGGAGGAGATTGGTCCCCATTGCATGAGAGCCTTGGATGCTCTTGTGAGGGGGACATCATGATAGCCACTCCAAGACTCAGTGTGCTCGTGGTTGTCGTCTGGGTGACAATGTTGGAGTAGATTATTGACTCTCCAGTTGACAGTTTGGAGAGTCCACTTCCATTCCACCTGTTGATTCCTCGCAGATTCCTAGCACTTCTATCTTACATCTTCTCATCTCGTTTGCAATCTGGGCAACCTAGCTAGGTTCAGACAGTGCGGACATTCCATGTCCCCATTCTTACTTTCACACCCAAGTAAAATTCTACACTCGAACTAATGTTTCTAGATGAAAATTTTCTCAACTGAGAGCTTCATTTCATATTTTTTTACAGTCTTGTAATTTAACCACCTGATTAATTATGAAGCGTGCTAAACTATGAAATCCATCCTATTGAGATGGCCCCCTAACTTAGCATCACGGCAAGTTCATTATTGATACTTGGAGTGTGTGTATTGTCTAGAATGTCTGAAATTTATCTATCATAAGCTACGTGGTCTATGAAATAATGTACATATATATATATATATATATATATATATATATCCATAGGCTTCCTCTCACCAGTGCAGCTTTTTAAATTCAATGAATTGATAAGTTAATATGTAGTAACCACGTCGATGAAGGGTTGATTTATCTAATAACTAAGCATGAATATCCACTTATTGAATTTTCTAAACAGATTCCAAGTACCACAGCGATATGCACTCACCAAGGCCAAACCACTAGCCTAGGTTAGTTTGACTCTTTTTTTAGATTATTATGCAACTTCAAAAAAACACTGAAATTCATAGATATTTTAAAGTGTGATATGGAAATTTGACATTCGATTCTTCAAATCAACCATCGGTATGCAAATATGTTTTACTTTCAGATCCTTCGGATAATCGTTTTCTCGAAGAAACTGGTTCTGACTCAACCTGCTTCAATCATGATGAATGGATAGATTATGAGCAGACACGTTACACCCTTCTTACAAGAAAAGCTTCTTGTCACAAAGTCAGTAAACAATTATTATTTTGAGCGTGTTGTCTAAATTACTCAACGTTTTGTTGTTAAACAACATAAGTTCCAAAACTTTTGTCAGTCGGAAAACTTGAAATTAATAAAGGAATCTACATAAACTTCCAAATTGAAATGTCGGTTCGCGGCAGCAAGATTGCCCAATATTTCACGTTGCGCGAAGACAAGTTCAGGGGAACAATAATTATTATCTTGAGAAAATATACGTGATAACAGTTAAAATATTAGGCTATCCACTTGCAAGAATTATCCTGTTCTGCATCACTTTCCGCATCTTTCGCGCCTTTCATATGCTTACCCAACATTGTATCTTCTTTCGGACTGATTCCTCGTCAGTCGATAGTTATCACTTTTGTGGTTGCCATTTCTACTACCAATGTGCATCATTATAAGCACTTCTTACTGGATTAGTGGCCGTGTTAGGGCGATCGAGCATAGCCTGCTCTTATTATTTTACTATGGTCTGAATTATGCATTGTCCCTTATCAGTTCCGTCACGGGGATGGATGACAACTATTATTTACTTTAAATAGCGGGATATGCCCATTTGATAACAAGAAAGGAAAAAGAGGCCGTTGCAGCGAAGAAGCTATTTGTTGACTCTAAATATTCCTGGAGTGTTCTAACATTTACAATGTATTCATGAGTGCATAGCTTTGTAGATGAATTCGTTGAAAAGAAAAAATTTCCCTTGCTGTACCCACAATTATTACCTTTGTAAGTGAACTCTTTTCTTACAGTGAAATTCGGAAAAAATTGGAAACTTTCATCCAAAGTGCAATTTAGGATGATCAATATTCAGTACAGTTACCAGTTTAGCGTGAGGGTAAATTTTGAGCACTGTATTAGAGTATAGTTCGTTTATTTGACACATCTTTTGAATCGTCATAATTCAGAGTCAAACTTCACAACTCTGTATTATTCATTCGGTGAATGTCCATTAGCTGTTAAGCATTCTAGCTATTTGAATGGCAAATTACTAATTGAATGTCTCTTTCATACGTGTACGCCTTAGTAAACAATAGTCTCGATGAAAGAAATGACGAATCTTGTGTCGGACTAAATGGCTTTCTAAATGTTTGATGCTGAGTATATCACTGGTACCAGATGACTGTGTAGATGTATGGATTGAACATCTTCTCAAAGAGTAGACCGTAGTATAATTGATCTTCTTACCTTAGCCACAAGCCAAATTATGAATATCATCATATAGTCATGAGCAATAAATTCTGTTGGAAACGTCACCATCTTAACGTTTGTCACTCGTTCTCCAAAAAGCACTGATACAAACCATACTCACTAGATATAAGTCCAAATCACGTCGACCTGTCACTTAAGCCGGGAACTTTTCAATTCATAGAACAATCATTGATCAATAAATCATTTGCTAACAATACTGCTGCTTTTCACAAATCGCACCTAAGTTGTGTCAACATTGGATTAAATGACCAGCTCATGTAGATTTTCAGCAGTCTAAAGATAACCATCTCAAACAGATAGACATCAGCATGCTGGATGCTTAAATCTTCACTTAAATATAAGAGGAGGTTAAATTCAATCCTCACTGTTGATTCCGTTTAATACCAAAAAGTCACCTGCTACCAGTAAAAAGATCAAGTTCATAAATTGCTAGACTTATCCATACTAAGTGAAACTTCATGATGACTTTCACTGAATGTCGTTTGAAAGTAGACAAGATGGCATTGGTAAGCATATTACCTGAAAAGTTCCGCAAAGAAACACGATGGTCTCAGTTGATGACTAAGGTATGAGTAAGTTCTGTCTTCGTCAGCATCGGGAAGCTTTTCCATTTAATGCAAAGTACCATAAGTCAATTGTTTGATTTCGATGAAAAGTATGAGATAGGTGGCATAAAAATCAACACTCTCAAAAATACTTGTAAGACTGACTATAAAATCTCAAGCCACTGCTCTTTTGCTTGTATGCTTAAGTTAATCCGAACCCAAATTATTTGTACGGTAGCAGACAATTACCAGCCTGCCTTCAATTGTAAGCTTCTGGATGGATTGAAACACCTGGGCTAGACTGTCAGGTGCCTGATCGTTTGCAAAAATGCAGCATGAAATCTGCTTCTAAATAGTACCCAACCAATCAAAGGTGTTGCAACAAACTGAAGGTATTTCTTTGACACATACTGAGGTCATTGCCTTCATCACAATTAAGAGTGATCTACATGCTTTGCAAAAAGCTGTCAGCATTTGATTTTTGCTGACAGTAATGTGAAGAACAATGATTGTAGTCATATTTCACAGAATATGCAAAATTTTCCACCAACTGACTCTCGGGGACTTGCCAGTCTTTCCTTCGTGATATATAGCACGAGCCTCCGCTACATCTTACCGTTTTTCTATCTCTGACATTCTCAAGAAGCCTGTGGTACTGATTCTGCACAAAAAGTCAGAAAACAACAGTCAAGATCTGGCATATTCATTATATTTGCGTCATGTTTAATCCAGCTGAATCAATTCTGGTGATATTACACCAAACACATGACAATCCTACGCTATTAGGATTTTCTACCCATCGGTATTGTACCTGAAGTTTGCACCTCATTCAAAGTATGAAATCCATTACTTCTTGAAATTCACGATCACATAAATCGGGGGCGAAAACAGATAAATGAGTTAACTGCACACAAAAATGTGTGTGTACTCAAGAAATAGACTTAGAAAGCAATAGTTGTGATGCGTCAGCGGTCAGGTCAGTTGGTTTGCAGTACCGAAACGTTGTTTTCCTAGAAAGGGATGAAATATAAGCTAACGATCATGAAGACAGAAATATGGTGAGTACTCACGGCTTCTCACTTCACTGTTCATACAGATATCCTTCCCAGCCTACAGAAAGCCTCGACTGGCTTCACATGCTTATCTCTGTATTCCTGTAAAAAGTCACTCGGAGTTTTGGTAAGTGATTAGTTGTCCAAAACAAAAGGTGAATAACGTTTCAAGCAGTGTGAGCCCTGAAATATCTCACAACAAAAGTGATGCTGAGTTGCACATCACTTGTCCCTGCTTTTGACAATCATGACAAGACAAGCGTTTACAAAATGATTAGCATTCCCGTTAGCTTATAATCCACAGTAAAACTGTTATCTAAAATACATTGCCCCTCTTTATTCATTCCATCGGTCTGATTATTGGTATTGCATAAATCAGAGATTTTATGAGACCTCAATTTTGTATGTCATTAAAAACCTGAGATATGAATGTTTCTTTTAACATAAGACGATTTCTAACAAGCTTCAACAATCCTCTTCAGTCCGTTTGAAATGGGGGTTACCTAGAACAGGATAACGTGGTCCAGTTCATCTCCTTTTTGATAGAGATAAGCAGGCGAAAAATAATATGTGCCTGTTGTAAACCACAACTAATGAGAGACCAGTACACAGTAATGAAAGGCTTGTTACAACCACAGATTAAATAAGTCAAAAATAAAACACAGCTCTGCAATTGGATGTCTCATCAAACCTAACTTCGCCTGGTTGATGACTGAGCACCGTTTTAGCCACTAGCTTTGAAAACATTACATCCACCAATAAGTTTGTAAACCATCAAGAACAGGTGGTATTTAAAACAATCATCCTTACTGCGGTCAAACTGTACTTTCCTAACTGTAAATGAATGTAGACATTTTTAGTGCCAGATTTGATCCACATCTGTACGTTTATTGCTTCACCTGCGGCAAACAACACTCGAAATTGTCTGTTTCCTGTACGTGTTACAAAACTAAGTACTATCCTCTGTATGCATTACGTCACATTTAGGTTCTCCGAAAAGACTTTTCTAAACCTCACAACGTTCGCTACCGGCAGAATTTCAGGTGACTGAAAAGGCTTATACAATAATGAAGTTAAATTAGTCATTTTCAGAAATGTCTCCTTCATATTGTTTCGTGCTGAAGGTGTTTTATTTCTCTCCACGTATATTGTGTAGCATCAACAATGATTCCATTTCAGAGAATAAATGATTTTTTAATTCTGTTCATCATTCCATTCGATGCATATTAACTACTATCTCGAGACAGTAGTCTCGATTATTCATGAGTGATGTAGAAAACCTACCTTTCTATAAAAGACAGAAGTTAGATATTGAAAACACGCATGGTAATATGCTGGATCATTAGGAACAGTTTTTAAAAGGTTTAAGACTAGAAAGCTAAGCAAACAAAATGTGTACAAGGTAACTGTGTTTTCTTCAAATCCAATTAACAAGTTCAAGTTGTATTCATTCTCATTTATCTTCATTTAAAATTGGAAGTATCAAGTATGTTTGTGTAGGGAAAGATGTATGGGAGGGTCATATGACGGGTTATGAACACATGGAATATGTGCATCTTGGAAAACACTTTGCATCTTTTCCACAGTTTGCATGAGTTCTTTGCATAACCCGAACCAAAGTAACTGCATGGTAATTTTTGTGAAGCTGCCAATACGACATTCTGGAACATCACTTTGCTTCGTTTAAAATCCTGAAGAAATCGTGATCACTGAATCCCTCCATAAAGAGTAGATATGATTGACTGATGTGTCGGTACATTCATGTCTTCCCCTAGCTGTCATGAAAGCGTTATCTCTGTTGATTAATATCAATGTTAGAGATTTGTTTCAAGAGGGTTAATATTTATAATGCTTCAAGTATCACTTTCATTTCCACTCTATGTTCGTTTGCTTGCTGTAACTTCCACAATACTGATTATTATTCAAACAAATGGCTTCTCCTTCAGTACAAATGTTCAAAGAATCACGGTCTCCTTGTATTCATCAATGGACTGTACTACGATTGTCCTGTGTCTGGTGGACGTATGCATTTCAAAGTGAAATTGGACGACAGAACAATATATGCAAACATATATTGTCCAAAATGCGAAATTCTGTGCAAAGTAAGTCAAATTATGATCACAAAATGCTAAATACTTGCAAATGGATGTTAATGTCTTTCCACTTTTTGAGGAAGAAGCAAAAATTCAAACATTTATCAAGGTAGGACAATCTCTCAATCCAAACGAACGAGCCTTGAGACGTAGATTATATGTATTCCTACTTTTTTCAAATCCAGTTCACTGACTAGAGAAATGGTATGCGGATTAGCTTACTAGAAGCGGACCAAAAAAGGTTGGAATCATTCCTCGGAGTAACAAATGAGGACACTTTCGAAAACATAAGCCTGTCTTTTCCTTTATTAATAAAATCTCTCTGGTCATATTACCATTCCTGAGGAATGGAAAGTAATTGGTTGACGTTCTGGACATCATTAAGACGACTTCGAACATCTGTTCACATAGTATAGGCGTCGAAATACAAATTGTACAAAATATTTATGTCACAATAGGACTTTCTCCTCATAACAAAGTGCATTGCTGATTTCCATAGATTGGTTTGTAAAACAACTATTCAGTAGATTAATTCCCACATTCAATTGGAGTAGCTAACAACCTGTGATTGCAGATGGAATAGTTGGGAAATGCGAAAAGTTAGTTTCGGACCTTTATCAATTTTAACTGTATTCACCCATTGTGAGAGTTGACGCTTCTAAGCCTAATTCCACATTCAACTAAGGGTTTGCAGTTCCAAACTGTGATGTCCAGTGCACCTGATTTTGAATTTGTCTCTACCTGCTGAAAAGCAGCACTGAATACTAACCAGATAATGTGACATTTATGTCTTCATGCTTATAAATGAAATGAAATTTCCAACGAGCGAACGAGTGTGAATTGACAGTAACAAAGAATATGGTGTTAATCAAGTATAAAGTCTGACTAGCTGAAAATGTCTGTTTTAACAGTATGAAAGTGATTATATCCAGTAAGCGGTTAACATGTGATGTATCCGTATTCATAACAATTCTCTTCCCTGAAATAACCTTCTAACCCGAACAAATATTACATTGCATTCATTACTTCGACTAATATTTCGAGCATTCGTTGACGTTACAGGAGATAAATACTGAGATAATTTTGTGTGGTTGAATGTTTCAGAATCAATGTCCACCGAATAAATGAAATGAGAAGAGCGATTGTCAGGTGATTGAAGAAGGATGTCCTTTGTTATCGTGTTCATGTACTAACATTTGATCTGTTCCTACCTTTTTGTTAACAGTAGTAACAACTTGAAATTATACATTTTTAAATAAATATACCTGTAAAATAAGTATTGTATGTGACCTTTCACCACATTTTATTTGCACATTAGACCTTCGTAAGTGTCAGTGTGAAGTCGACTGTTTAGGAATCCATCTATATTGACCACAGTGAGTTCACTCAAGTTTATGAGGAGATTAGTACGGTGTTGAGGTGAAATTTCAGAAGAAACTATTCAACCCAAAATATTTTTCATATAAACGTCTTTCAAGTAAAATAATTAGCATATAACATACAGTGTGGATGAAACCGTTTTTCTAGTATATCAACAAATTTTTTCATTTGAGCAATGGAGACCGAGCAATGTCAGACATAAAGCAACCGTATCATCTGTTCATAGCAACGCAAAGGAAATCCTCAAAGTAGTCGTATAATATTCTCTAGTGTTGATGCATTGAAACCAGTTCCCTTTCAAAATAGTTTTTCTGGGTTACGTGAAAGTTCTGTTTCGGAATACTGGAAATGCGAATATCCTCAATAAATCCCATAGGGAATGCATCAGTCGATGTCTATTTTAGATCACTCTACGAAGTTGTACATCAGCATCTAAATACAATTATTTTCAGTACAGAAAGATAAGTCATTTTCTCACCGTTCACGAAATCATTATTCTCGGTAAACTGTGTTCACTTAGCAGTTGACCGAGTTTCTGAGTGACTGTGATAAGGTAGCTTCCGAAATAAAGATAGAAAGAACAGGTACTACGTGAGTACATTCCTGTCAGTTAGAATGGAACCAGAAGTTGGTATCTTACTGGAAGATTTACGTAGGAAAGTTAAATAGGAAAAAGTTGATTCAAAGCCAGATATCAATGGACCATGTTGAATAATCTGTTCATGTTAATTCTTTGGTTTTCCTTCAGTAGCCTGCAACCTCTATTATCCTTCTGCAAAGTTATCGTGCTAACTCAACGTACGTTAATACACTAAAAACAAATTCAGTGTCAAAAACAGATTGGAATCTAATTGTCGTAGTAAAACACCACAACGTAGAATAAAAACAGCTGCGAGAATTTATTTAATAACTGCACAGTTGCAAACTTAATCTGTTCAGGTTTTTCGAAACTGATAGGAGTACCAGAACTTTGATATTAAAGTAAGTAGGCACACAAATCAACTAAATTTGATCTTAAGTTGTATTCATGACAGATTTGTATACTAAACTCTTCGTTCCTCGTGCTTCAAGGCTCCTCAGCTTTTCCAAATACAATAAAACAAAGAAGACGAGAAATAAGCGAACAATATTGTTTGAGTCAGCTCTCATCAGGCTTTACGCTGACACACATACATTTTCTCATATGTAGAACACCCAATGAATCATGGTGAAATCCTTAGTCTGTAATAACCAGAACATGAAGCATACAAATAATAAATATCTAGACAATAATAATGGTAATGATAATAATTATCTCAGTGATGATCATAATAATGGGAACAGAGTCATACTACAAACATTTCGACAAAAGTGTTGCTAAAAACTTGGAAAAGTAGGAGTAAGGTAATACTAATGGATGAATTGTGTAGATAATTAGCCTAAGCAAACAAACAGGTGTGAAAGGGGTGGAGAAAGGGGATGAAGATGAAAACTGAAGTTATCTTTGAAGTCATTTATTAGGTTTTCTCTGGTCAAAGCAGAGATAAAGGCGGCGCAAACATTTTCTGCGCACAAAGACTAGGCTTGTTTTGTCTAGTTCCTATAGCCTCAGCTGCGTGTGAAATGCCAGTGAGAATTCTTTTCGAAAGTTTTGTGGAATGTGATAGGCGATTTCAAACGCTTTGGTCTCGTCCATTACACCACCACTGTCGACCAAATGTAACAGAATCGAACTTCTTTCTTCTGATGACTATAGACAGCCTTTGGAATAGAGCTTCACCAGGTGCATCCCCTTTAAACTGGAGACTCATGAATAATGATTTCTTCTGAACAATCATTTGTTCAGACTTCTTACTCATTTCGCTCATGTGTCTCTTGATATAGCTATGGGGTAACTCATTTCCAGCAGCATAGTATGAATCTGTTCTAAGTCCTTTTGTATCAAGTCATCAGAACAAATCCTACTGGCTCCGCTTGCCAGGTGATTAATTAAGCTTCTTTTATACTGAATGGGCACAAAGCTAAGGAGATGCACGTACCGATACTTAGATGTGATATTTCAGTACATTATTATAGTGAGTAACCTGCCATCTTCTCTGGTCAATAGAACATCCAAACATTGTAGCATATTTTCTTGCTATTCTCCACAAGTGAAAGTGAGCGAAGGATGCACGTCACTGAATTTTCTTTGCAATTCGTTTTTGTCGACGTTTTGACCAAGGACAATGAAAGTGTCGCCGATTATCGATGGAAACTTTCAGTGGTTGATTTTCAAGCTTTGCAAGAAAAATTCAGGTAGACAACATTTGGACCACAATGTTCTGTCCATAATCACGTCGTTTAACTCTGCAACTTTGAGGCACAAACATTTTAGTTCTTACTCTCTCTCCTTCCTTCCTAGTGACATGTGTGATAGAATTCTCCTGATATCTGAAGCAGGTGTTGAATCAATATTGCCGCATGCCTGAGTGTTAACTAAACTTTGTTCCTCGAGTAAAACCCAAACTATGCAGTGGAAGTGATTGAGCACCTACTTCAGAAATCTGGAACTTCCTACCACCCATATCACACAGGAGAAGCGAGAGATGTGTGATTATCCAACTCATGCCTAGAAGATAGGGAGTTACGTTGATATGAGAAGGGATAGTGTCGAAACACTTACCTGGTAGATAATAGTGTTGTGCTGTCCTATACACCCAACTGACAAATTCATATGGTCATTTCAAGTTGGTGTTCATCGTGGAACAGTGGAGAGAGAACCACTGAAAACCCGGGATCACTCGACATCTGTCTCCGCCTAGTATGGGACTCCTCAGCAGAGTACATATAACCCACCAGTAGTTGAGCCCGACTAATATCAGTCCATGCTGAAAGCCAACATGAAATCAGCAAATCCTTATAAATTTCGAGAGCAAAACAATTGGGTTGGGGCTGCCCGAGCTGTAATGCTGTTCGTGGGTGTTTCATCACCAGGCTCGGAAACGTCACCAGTATCTACATCAAGAGAAGTCAATATTCTGGGCGGAATACCAGTTGGTAACCTGATCAACATTCAGAATTTTGTCCACAGATTTGATTCTTTTGTCGTTTTTTTACTTTAACGTTTCACTTCATGTTAATCGATTTTGGTTGTTGCAATGTAATTTGATTTGTCCTATGACTATGACGTATATCCCCTTTCTATGTATTTCACCTGATCTCCGAACTCAGATGTTTTCCATTTACTTCCTTCTCTCTGCTCAGATTTTTCAGCATCAGCCTTCTGCTTTTGTTCCACATTTCTGATTGCCTGTTTCCGCTCCTCTCTCAATCTTGTCATGTTCGACGGCGGCTGTTGGGGCCAGGTCATACTTTGTATCGGGAGCCGTGGTTTCCTGACATACATTAACTGGAACGATGAATTCTTGGTTGTTCCTTGCACCGAGACACGATGAGCAAATAATATTAATGGCAGTTCCGTCTCTCAATTTCCTCCGTTCTAAGCCAGCCACTCCTTATGTGTACGGTTATTCCGTTCTGTCAAACCGTTAGTCTGCGGGTGGTACCGCATCGTTCTTATCCTCTGAATATCAACCTGCTCCAAACAGAATTTGAATTCTTCACTTTCAAAACAAGGACCTTCTTTGGTCAGCATCATCTTTGGCACACCGTGATCCACGACAATACGCCGCATCACCACTGCGGCCACTGTCTTCGCACGTTTACCCAGAATCGCAACAGCGTCTACCCATCGTGTAGCATGCTCCGTCACCACCAGTAGGTGTTGGTTGCCACTAGATGTTTGCAGACATGGTTTCATTACATCCACAGACCACAGGTCACCAACTGCTGCTGCTGAAATCGACTGAAGCGGTGATCGTACATACCTATCATCTTTCATCAGCTGACAATGAGGACAACCCACCACATGTTTGGCAACATCTCTCATACCTTGCCAGTACGCACTTTGAGAAGGTCAGCTGTCCGTGAGACACCTATATGAGCTAACTGGTGGCATTCTTATATCATTTTGTTGCGTAGACATTTCGGAATCACTTCCAACCAGCTTCCACCGTTTTCTCGCCACGTTAGCATTCCATAAGTATTCATCTGTAGGTGTTCTTTCTGCCTCAACAACGTTCTCAACTCTCTATTTCCCACAGACGTTTGTGTCTCCGTTCCTTCAGTTATGGCTTTTATCACTTCTTTCAGTGTCGGGTCCGACTTCTGAAGGCGAATGAGTCTTGATGGGTCCCGTTCCACTGCATGTACACCATATGAGATGTCAGGTAGCTTCTTTTCCCCGTCTGATCTTGATAAGAAGTCTGCCGACCAGTTTTCGTTCCCTGCTACATGGCCGACGGTGAAGTAATACTCTTGCAGTCGTAACACACAACGTGATAATTTTCCTACGGGGTCTCTCGTTGTCTTAAGCCACTGTAGAGGTTTATGGTCCGTTTCAATATGGAATCGTTGACCAAGGAGGGACGATCTCTATTTCTCAAGCGCCCAAACTATCGCCAGACATTCTTTTTAAATTGTAGGATATTTCTGTTCTGCAGGTGTTAAGACACGGCTGGCATACTCCACCACTCCTTCAGTCTGTCCTAGGACTGCGCCTATTCCATAATCACTTGCATCCGTGGACACGACAAATGGCCTTCCAGACATTGGTAGTTTTAACGTCATCTCCTGGTCATTTAGGAGTTCTTTGATGTGCCTCCTCTGTCCACACAAATTTGGAGTTGCCAAGTAGCTTATATAAAGGTGCTGCTATCTCATTGGACTTTCTGGGGAACCGACTGTAGGGGTGCTGCTCCACCCAAGAATTGTTGCAGTTTCCCCTTGGAATTCGGCACTGGAATAGTTCTGACTGTCAGAATTTTCTCAGTTAGTGGTTTTATTTCACTGTTTCCAACTTATGTCCTGGCAATGTAACACTCTTCTTGGCTACCTGAGATTTTGTCTTACTGATGCAAAGTCCAAACTCATCAATGCGTCTTAAAACAGCTTCCAGATGCTCTAAGTATTCTGCTTCCGTCTGACTGTACACCACCAGGTCATCGCCGTACACCTCTACGTTCTCTAAATTCTTCAGCAACAACACCATCAACCGTCTAAATGTAAAGGGCGCACCTGCAAGATCAAATGGCATTCGCTTGAATTGGTGTTGTTTCTTGCCCACAATAAATGCTGTTTTCTCTTTATCGCCTTGTTTTATTGGTAGCTGCCAGTAGCCTGAGCGGAGGTCCAGAAATGTAAATACTTTTGCACTCTGCAAACAATCCAGTGTCTCAGCTATCGTTGGCGTGGCACATGGCTTCAGTTGCGTTATGGTATTTAACTCCCGGAAATCAAAGCACAATCCATATTTTCCGTTTGACTTCCTTACTTAAAGCACTGGAGAACTGTATGGGCTATCAGCCTCTTCAATAACACCTTCACCTAGCATTTCCTGAATCTGGTGCCCAACGTCTTCTTCCAAGTGACATGGTATTCGCCGTGTGATAAATTTTGTCACTGCCTGACTGGTCACTGGGATGTCATGCTGAACCTTGTCACAGTAACCATAAGGATCTACATCCTCTGTCACCTTCTATGTCATCTAACCTAAAGTGACGCGATGGCTTCATTTGGCTAACATTCCAATAGGGGTTGCAGCCCCACACTTATTATTACAATAAATTCTATTTGTCCAGTAAAGAAATTTTTCGGCACACTAAATCATTTATAACAGCTGTTTAATTGTAGTTATGGTAATAACAAACAAAAAAGTAAGCTTATTATCGACTAACAGATCAATATTACGCCATCGACGCAGAGTGTTGTGGCAGAAAGTATCAAATCATCTCCAGAGTTAGGAGAGATCGCGTAATCATAGGGTCACGTTAATAGTCAGTAGGTTTAAATACACAGTGACACTAAAAATAGCCAACAACTGGGATAAAAGATTACGAGAATTCTAGTGTGAAGTTGGAAACAACTTGTATAGACGTAAGAAAGTAAGACACAAATCAAAAACAATTACACTAATTAATCAAGAAGAGTAGGGTGAATGTCAAACCTTCCTCATGATTAAATCAAGTTTCACGAGCTGACAAAAGAATAAAAGTAAGCCAAAATCACTGAAAGCCAGTTGACTAAAAATCTCAAAATAATGAAGAACGAAACAGTGAGCATTTTCGAACAGTGCGAAAGACTGAGACTTACTGGGTTGATTGTTTTTCGTCCAACTGAAACTCATAAGTCCGACTCATTATTATATCCTTTCATATGTATGTGTAACATACCATATAAATGAATTGACGTATGGCTTGCTAAACTACTGGAATTCGTCAAAAGATAAATTTATCATTATTACTTATTTGAAATATTGTTTGTTTCTTTCCATTTCTAAGACGATTATTAACAACAAGATGATGTTGTCTTGTGATGTCACTTCATCATTCTACTAGAAACTGTTTGTTTTATAAGTGACTGTATTAAACTGAATACTGTCGACATCATAGTGCGTGAAGAAAATCTTGGAACGGTGTTACTGATGTACTTTTGATGTGCGTCACAGCTTCATCAACAAATTTCATTTCCCAAAGGAGGAAGATGCAACAGTATGCACTTCGGGCTCACGTTCAGCAGCTGTCTTTGTGTTGAAGCCGAAAACTGCTTTGCAAATCCGTCATCAAACAGCTAAAACTTTGTAGAAGAGTTGTTAACGAATGTTAAAACTGAAAAGTATTACAAGTCCCTTCTGCTAATGACCTTCGCTCACTGCCTTTTTGATGCAAATAAAACATTTCAAGATACTATTTCTTGATGTATGACTATTAAGAAGCGAATATAAGTCTCCTGAAACATCCATTCACTTGAAATCTACGTGGAGTGAATGACTGCCTGACTGTCTACAAGCTCAAAATGTAAGTTAACTCATTTTTGGGAGATTTGGAAAATTTACTTATCTGGCACATTGTAAGAAGAACTACAATTTCCTAGGTCTATGTTCAACAAAAGTTGATACCCAGAAACAGTTGTTGATATAAATGTCCACTTAAAGATGTGCTGGAAAAACATGCCGAAGTAGATAAGAAGAAACTAATAAACTCCGAGTATACTAATAATATAAATAATGAAAATCTGAATTGCTGGTTGATAAAAGCTGTTAAAAGAAAATCCTAAAACATAATTCCATGAATCCGTTCAATAAATAATCCTTTTCGTAAGCAAGAACTACTGCTTTTGACTGTTTAGTATGCATACATTAATTTGGCTGGGACCGTGGAGCTAGACGCATAGAATGTATGCGGAATCAGATTGGTGAACCCGAAATTGAAATAATACTGCCAACAGTTCATCTCTTTTACGCCTCAATTATTACAACCTGAACAACCAATAAATGACTTCATTTTAGCACAGTCAGTGAAACTAAGATAAAATCAAGAGTGATCAAAGGAAAATTTTAAACGCTAACCGGGTATATCAGAAGACTAGTTGAATAATATTCACTATAACAAAGACAAATATTTATTTCTGTGATTGACCTCATCAAGAATCAGTTATTCTTGGAAGGCCGCAGATTCGCTTGCACTATTATTTGTTATTCTATATATATTTAAACTATCATTTTCGCGACCTTTTTACTCTACGGCGAGTAGTTTACTGTCCCCTTTTCAAAATGATTCACTGTTTCGACCATGGTTACTTCTTCCATGTCAGTATTCCAATTTATGAATAAAGTCGAATGTCGTATACGTAGGCGAAGACTCTAACATCCAGGCCAGTCTTCTTTTTTCCTATTTTCCATTGGAGTCTTGGAGTTAGTGACATCTGGTGAACCAGTTAGATGTTAGTCAGAAGCCTCTGTGTTATGTACACTCAGGAATATAACACTTAGCTGAAAATACTTGCAAAATATACGTTGACTGTGGGTATTCGGTAACAGAAAAGCGATTCCATTTCCAGCAATTCTACTATGAAACAAATAAATCCCCCTTAACCTCCCAACTGAATTTTGTCAAATAAGTCCGATAGAAAAGAGAAACAACAACTATTCGCTATCACACTTTGATATCATAAAATCGCATTCTGATGGATTAGTAAGTGTCATCAAACACAGTGTTTGTGATGGTGTTTTTAAAAGTGATTTCTCAACCTTAAGGCAGCGAGTTTCATAAGTCAAGAAACTCAAAGTTGCGTTCTCCTATTGACTGATACACGTAAAGCATCCTAATTTACTCAACAAATTTCAGTCACTTCTAGTGAATTTTATTTAACAATCCCTAGTGGTTATATATCATAGAAGTATGTTGTGCTTTAGTTACATACATTGTTGTGCATAATTTTTTCGTTCACCTGTATCCTTTATACGTTGTCCTCACAACTCACATATATTATATTGTTTTCACATCACTGAGAATAATCTGAATCACTTCATATTACAGTGCTGAAGTGAATTATTTCTCTCATTCATAAACTTAGTTTTAAAATTCAGAAGCAGAGCAGTCCTCAAGTGTATATCATCTCGTCAGTGAGATTCCCATAAAAGAAGTTGGTACATTCATTATTCTACTGTGCTTGAGAAAAAAAATTTTAGAGTTTGTATACAGCACAAAAGTGCACCACGTGTACAAAAACAAATGTAACAAATAGTCTTCTTACTTTGAGGAAAATAACACAAGCCAAAAAATCCAGCCTTTATGAGGGTAATGAATCTGAGTTTTATGAATGCAAAGAAAACTGCCATCAGGAAAAAGCATGAAAAGACTAATTAGATAGTTTAGTTAATTTTATCCCGCCGAATTACTTCATATGACAAAGAAACTCTTCTGTAAACAGATATTCATACCATTGTTGCTCAAGCATATTCATAAGCATGATGTTTATACACATTGTGGTTTGAGAATTTCTAACAAAAATAGACGGCACCGTATAGAACAGTTCATCGGGGTGTTTATAAATCAGTACTAGCTAAGGATTTACAGTTGGTTTGTAATATATTGTTTGACTTCAGACTTTCGGCTAGGAAAATACGACTTCTCATTTTTAATTTAAGTGCGTAAAGTTCAGTCGGCGAATTTAAAAATGAATAATTTGTAAATTAAACCTTTATCAGAACACATTATTGATTCGTGTATCCCCATTTTTTATGCACACTAATACAAAACAGATTTATATTGTCAAACATTGCTTTGTGTATGTACTGCATTTTAAGTGAGGTTTGACTTTAATCTTACCGATGCCGTCAGAAATGACGTTGTTGAAAATCAAATATCTCAGCATCTCAAATGTCTGAAGTTAGAGGAGAACTTAATTTGTTTTCCCACGTGTGAAGAATTTTTCTCACTTGATGACTTCCAAAAATTCCACAAGCCTTGGTAAAAAATTTTCATACAAGATACTTCCTGAATTTATATGAAAAGCATGCAGTTTACATAGACTTCAGCCTGTTCAATAGTGTCCTCGGTTGAATCAACCTAAATGAGTTATAGTCATTTTTTATGCACTTGATACTTTCATCTGTAATGGTTAATTTGCATATAGTCACAGAGTTCAAAAGACTAGTCACATTCAATGTTCAGTCGCTAGTATTCGAAATCAACACCTACATTTTCCTGAAATTCATGTTACCTCGCCTAGTTTGGCACTGAAAGATAGCCAAATAAAGCATATGATCTCGGAAAAATATCTTACAACGAATTACAGACGCTCAAGTTGACACTAATTTGATTGCATCCTAGCCTATCATGACTAACTGCAATTACTACACTAAGTAAGCAAATTGATCTCTGACTTACGAATACTCCGTAAGTAACAACTGTGACAACTAAATACAACATTGGTGTAAGCTCAATTGACTTCAAATTTGACAATGAGTATTTCTACTTTCATTCTGAACAAATGATACTTACTTTCTGACAGTTAACGTTACTCAAAATTTTTATTATATACTAGATAGAGAAAAGCACAAATAAACCACTAAATTTTATCACTTCTTTATTTATATTTTTATTTGTTTTACTACTAACAACAACTCAAACCGCTAAGACGGGCACAAATACAGTACACAACATTAAAACAACTACATATGGTGGACCATTTCCTAAGCCAAAATAAGGGCTACACTCAGTAGGTGTTGAGTAGTTCTGTTTCAAAAAACAATGTTGAAGATCAGAAACCATTTACAGCCTGCCGGTTACTTCTTTATATTGGTTTTGCGTTCTATTAGTTTATAGAGTTAATCTTAAAGCTTTCAATGTTTTCCAGATAGTACCATCTGCGAAAAGGTTTTCGGCAACAACCACCTAAGGTAAATCAGCACCACGAAGATTATCCACCTAGGCCACAAATATCATCCAGTCAAGCAGAAACGAAAATTATAAAGTAAAGCGACCTCTCTTAAATAAACCACCTAACTCATAAATACTCTATTTGAGATACTGAAAAGACATCTTTTGACACAATGGTAATACGTGAAGTGGCAGCATCTTTCACTGACGGTGCTGCTTTTATCAAGCAGGTTGTCAGTTCCGCATAAATCAGCAATGATGATTACCAGCATTTTTGGTATCTTAGATCGTTCGTAAAAGACAATGGCAAATTACTAATGAAAATCCATATCTATTTACTCTGGATCACTCATATCAGTAATATATTTAGCGATATTAAGTTTAAGAACAGTTGGGGAAAGTTCGGAGAAGGTTGTCAGGATAAAGAGGGCTAATTTGTAGATTCTGATTGCTTAGCTCCTAACCCAAATCAAAGAACTCAGGAACAACAATCAATCATAATCGGAACATGACTTTTCAAAAACTGCAAAGGCTGTGAACCTCTAGCGACAAGCTGACACATTCTATAGTTAGTTTAAATGACAAGTTCCAGCACGAATGTATATATGCAGTATTATTTCTCATCGCAAATGTGTTTTTAATGTCACCTTTTCGAAAAGTATGGTAAATTTTTCAAACAGGCTTTATTTTTTTTCCAACTTAGAAAGTTTTCATTCCATTTGATATCAAGTGACATTCTGAAAATGACTTCAAACCTTGTGAATAGCTTCTGGTACTACTGCACTTGACTATGATATCCAATGTGGTGTCATTGGCTACGTTCTGCGATTATTCCAGATCATTTAGAGCGTTTCAGTTTCGTAGTTGCAAGATGGAAGTCATGGGGTTAAAACATTGATGAAGAATTTTGCTGAACCTCTGAAAGAAGAGTGATAAACAGCGGGAGAACGTGAAACCAACACCAACCAAATGGCTGAAAAGATTCGGCATTAGAAGCCTTAAGGAAAAATTCAAAAATATAAGAGAAATAGTATTTATTCATTGATTTATTCACAATGCCGAATTTCTACTGTTTCACCAAGATTTACAAGTCTTCACAGCAACGCTAGTGTTTCAACTCCTAAGACGCGTCTATATGACAGAGGAAATATCACATTATTAATTACTTCAATCTCGACTGTGAAGCTAAACCTATCATCCAATTGGATTCTGTCTTCCTCACAATAATTCACATTGAGGTGACTGTGTTGTTTCGTATGTGGCATAAATCTCTCAAGATCTTGGATTGTCTAGTGGTAAAATTAGAGATGTTTGCCGTATGTTACTGGATGACCTATTTCTTGTTTTTGTAAGTGATCTTTCATCATTGGAATAATTTACAGACACATTCTATTAAATAGTCTTGAACAGTTCTCATTATACAGACAGTTGGTTTTACATGGGATGTAAAGGCTACTGCAAAATTTGGCTGTTTCCAGTTGTGTTCACTTAGAGTGTTTTTTGGTAGCATATAGATCACAGGAACGCTTGCGCATGTGAAAATGGTTCAAAATTTTTTCTGAATTGCAAAACGATGAGGATTTGCGTGCATGAATTGGCAGAGTGTTCACTCACCTTTGTTTTCACTCATCTTCCAAACTATCTAAGCTTCTTGTGATATTACTTTTGTTTTTCTGTAGCTTATTATAACACACAATATCAGCTGAGATAAAAAAAAATGTACTTTCAATATCTCAGATAGCACACTATATGTGAGCTTATGCTACATCATTTTTTCAGTCAGGACATGTAAAATGTTTTCTAAATTCATGGAAATTTTTGAAAGAATTTCACAAATTGTAGTGTGTATATAAACGAAAACACCACACCGAAGAATTGCTGTCCTCAATAACTCTATAATGAAAATCTCTGTATTCACTTGTTTAAGCTTTCTTTTCCTGAAATCAATCGAATCTACCCACACTTGTAAACTTATTCAAGATGTCGAACCCGTAGGTGGTCAGTATGATGCATGCACAATGACATGTTTCAGAGAGATGGTGTTTACTCAACCGGTGCCGTGAAGAGATCAATTTCTAGTAAACAGCTTAAATTCATCGTAATTTATGATGAAAATTTACAGCAGAGCAAATGGTTTTCAAAAATGAAGGTAAGTGCAGTTTATTTACATAAGATGAAATCGTCACATCAACGATAGGTATTTGATAACTAATTCACTTGTTATTTTGACAACCAATTTTTCTTTGTGTCATCGAATATGAAGACCGTAGTCACTCTGTTCGATCTGGAGAAATTCACTGTAAAGACGATGCGTTTTTGTGCCTAACATCAATTAATCCATTGCCACACATTACAAGTGACAAAACAGCAAAAACTAGCCATTTTTGTAATCAACAGAACAGTGCTAATCTCTCAAGTTTCACATGACGCATGATAAAACTGTCTTACAGAGTGCATATGGCTTTTATTGAATCGCCGTAAGAATTATCCAACTGAAGATGAACAATACGGGTTACAATCCACATTTTGTCCGATCAAGCCAATAGACATACAAAATAATTTAATTCCATATTGAATTTATCTATCTGGTAAACAAACAAATCTGATATGGAATTAAATTCTGCTACAGTGCCCAAGTCTTACACCAATATTAATACAAACAATTTACAATAACTCAAGAAGTGTTCAAGACTATTTAATAGAATGTGTCTGTAAATTATTCCAATGATGAAAGATCACTTACAAAAACAAGAAATAGGTCATCCAGTAACATACGGCAAACATCTCTAATTTTACCACTAGACAATCCAAGATCTTGAGAGATTTATGCCACATACGAAACAACACAGTCACCTCAATGTGAATTATTGTGAGGAAGACAGAATCCAATTGGATGATAGGTTTAGCTTCACAGTCGAGATTGAAGTAATTAATAATGTGATATTTCCTCTGTCATATAGACGCGTCTTAGGAGTTGAAACACTAGCGTTGCTGTGAAGACTTGTAAATCTTGGTGAAACAGTAGACATTCGGCACCGTGGCATTGTAGTTGTTCATTTCTTTAATACCCTCATTCCATGAGATAGTGTTATTTATTGAGGACGTTTCAAGAGCATCTTACTGCTCATAATTTTATTAAGATGATTGTTATCAATGGAATTTTAAATCCTAGACAGATGAGACGATACAAATTTTGGGTGACTTCCCAAAATACGTTGCTAATAAAAAAAACAGCAAGCTATTCGTCGTAGGTGAAATGTACCAGCCAGTGAATGGAAGATAATGCATTTACTTCACTAGAGGACAGCTTTCAAACTCAAACAGTTAGTTAGATTGATGACCACTGTTGTATGAGTTAAAAGCCTAGAAAAAAAAATACCTTTATTCAAATTTTTCAACAAGGTTTAACAATGCCAGTCTCAGAAATATGAGTTTATTTTTCTTCAGACACATACCTGATTCTTCTGAAGAACCTGTGGCACGCACAGCGAAATGTTCAGGAAAATCTTGTTTTCGACTTTCTAAACACGCTGGGATTATATTAAAAACTTACCTATATAATGAATATACGTGATTCTGTCGTCCACGACGATGATAAAACCTTTGAAGCGATTTTTCAACACAGATAGCACGGCAGTGTTGAGTAAATTTATTTGACTCCCTTATCTGCTAGTTGTTTCACTTCGTTTGTCAGACAGGATTTCTTGAGTAGATTACTCTTTTTGAAATACCATCTTAGTTACAAACATCCAACTTCAGTGTTCTTTCCAGTGCATTCCCTCATATTTCACTGCTTTTAGAAACCGTTTACGATCCCTGTGATTCCTCAAATTAACTTGAAACAGTCTTCTTTTCATTAGTGTGAAGTATGTCTATATCTGATCAAAGTCGGTAGACACATGGTAACGATGTATACAGTCTCTTAATCTGAAGCTCTTTTTCACAGCCTCTGAAGGGGAAATCTTCAAGTATCAGATATAAAGCACAAGCTTGTCTCTGTATTTTTTAGAGCATGAAACATCATTGTCATTGCTTATTGTGTTATTTGTTAGTCTATTTAGTATGTTTGGAATAGTTGGTTTCCTTCAAACAGTTTTGTATAGCTAGAGTAACAATTCTACAGGCTGCAAGCTCATAAGATAGCCTCCAACTCCTGTGGTAGTCATTGACTCGTTTTGTCATTAAGTGTAACACCTTCCAAAATTC
This sequence comes from Heterobilharzia americana, assembly GCA_944470555.2. Taxonomy (NCBI): domain Eukaryota; kingdom Metazoa; phylum Platyhelminthes; class Trematoda; order Strigeidida; family Schistosomatidae; genus Heterobilharzia; species Heterobilharzia americana. Next base: position 49,882,903 of record OX104130.1, on the reverse strand, counting down.
TTTATTTTTATCCCCCTTTAAAACCAAATTCACAATCAATCCCTATTTCATCTCCACCAATTAACTACATGGCCTTGTTTGTCTTGTCCTTAGTCCATGCAACAGAAGTAAAAGTTTCACTCTATATTTATATCAATAACTCATCACATACACTTTTGCAATACTTTTTATTTCTTTTGTTTGGTTACATGTAGCAAGGTGACAGTCTGACCACATAAACACAAGATAACTTCCATTTCATTCATCACAGGTTATTTCCCTGAAACAACCCTAAACCGTATCAATCCTTTCATTATGTAGTCAATGCACAATCAACTTCTTGATAAATGAATTATGTGTATTTTATTCCTCTCTACATATATCTTAAGGACTTTTAGCCTTTATGTAGTTGAAGAGAAGGCGAGGAAATGAAATGAATTCATCCTATTCCGTTGAATTTGTTGTTGTAACTCTGCTAAAATATTTTGTATATGTTTTAAAAATGTCTCTTCCAAGCTATATTTCAAGGTGATGTATATTCTGAACTTGTGTACTTTGACGTTTTTATTTCGTGATATAACAACTTGACCGCATTTCGACTGACTTTCCCCTTAGTAACGGGATTAATTAATTGCTTAATATTTGGTCTTATATTCTAAATATATTTTGTGGTGTAATACAGAAAGTGCATAATCTGTTTCTTTCTTCAGTCGTTTTTTTCTGTGGTTTCTTTTCCTTCACTTACTACTAGGATTTTAGCATTGAATAGTGTTAACTTATTTCGAAGTTTGTGAACAGGGTTTCTGCCAGTGTTATTTTGAGTGTGCTCTGATATCACGCTGATGTTGATATGAATACATGCTAGCTAGTTCTTGTTAGTTTATACTGAAGTCTTGGTTTCAAAGGATTTTAAAAATATCACTATCTTTTGAATTATGAAAATTTGAAACCGGCAAACGTTAAGAGGATCTACGTAAGTTGTGTTTTGGAAAGGAGTATCTTGACGTTCAAATCAGAATGCACTTTCATAATGACTGAATTTTATCGATTCTCCGAAGAATCATTTAGGTTTCAAGGCACCTCTGAATCTTAACTGATATAACAATAACCTAAAGATGTATGATACTCAGTCGAGGTTATGATTCTCATTTTCTCATGCACACGATTGGTATTTACGGACACAAAGCCAGTAATCTTATTTTCTTTCGTCGATTCACAAAAATACCACAACTTTCATATTTAAGTAGACAGTAGCTTTGAGACATCAGCCAATTCTGCCACATTGTGATTTCACTCATTATCAGTAGATGGACACTGACACAAAATTCTAAACAGGAAAAGCTTGAACAGTGAGCAAATAAGCCATTAAAACCTTGTTTTCTTGTTCAACTAGTGAAGTGCACTGTTAATAAGACCCACTGATATGTTCTACCGTGGAATATCTTGCTGTATTGGACGCTTCACAAGTCATTTCTTACAATTTTTTAACAAGCTACTGAATAACAACGGGCAGTGTTTATAGACTGACGTGTATTCAAAAAGTTTTACTTCAGTTGCAAGGTGGTTGTGTCTGGAAGATTAACACAAGCCATTAGCCAGTGGTGAAAATACGTTTTCGCTTATATATATATATATATATATATATATTCAGTGGCGAAATAAATGTTCCTGACATCAAGGTAGAAGTCATTTACAAAATGGTGTACCTGAAGAAGCTGGAATCAGACTTCCGTGCGAAAAGTTGGGATTATTCCATTTCAAACACGTTGTGGCTTACACAAATGCAAACTATGTCTAATGTCAAATTTTGCTTATCGCCTATGAATTCGCCATTTAATGTGTTTTTATGTTTATTAACAACTCCAACAGATGGCGGTCGATAGGGCTGTCAGATACTGGGAGAAAACACTGACTATTATGACAAACAAATCAGAAAATTTACTGATACGAAGGTAATCAACGTATTTTTATTATAGTAATTGCAAAATTTAGCAATTCTTTAAGTGCTCATATTTTCATCATTCTACTGCACAGTGTAATAAGTTGTGGGTCCAAATCAATTTAAACAACGTGAAATCCAAGCATTTACTTTAGTCTTTACCAAATTTGTATCACCTTAGCACACTCAATCAGCCTTGACTGCACACTGTTAAAAATAACTTCAAGGGAATATCAGCTGTTCTCACTTAACATAGCTTTTCACTCATCTTGCCTCTAATTAAATAAGGACAATAAGTTGGATGGAACCAAATCTACTGACGACGAGCTGCACATTTTCGTGGCTCCATATGAAAGTTGTCACCTATAAAAGGACTAAGATTTCCTTCAGTACGCAATAAGAATGAAAGCAAGATAAGTCGTAAATAGGTTAATGTACCAGCTAACACCAAATATCTGGACTGTTCTGTGGTCGGACATCGTCTTTTTACTGAGCTTTAAAATGACTAGCCTTTTTAAAGCGAAATCTGTCATCATCAGATAGAGAATATTCGGTGAATTCTATCATACAAAGCCACTGAACCCAGGTGGTCGACTACTGCTCAAAAGTACTACTCACAAGTATGAATCAAAGAATGCCCCTACATCCATATCTAGAGGAACACTGAAAGACGAATGATAACTGAATTCAAAATTCTACAGGTGCAAACTGCTGCCTAATAAAGACAAACACATATTGACACTTTTACTTGCACCTCAAGGTGTTAATGTGGATCTGAAAGGCTGTAAATCTTATTGGCGTATAAAGTGTGAAGAAAACTGAAGTGGAATTTAGTCTCAGTCGACAGCATAAAGTGCGTTGTCCTTCTGAATGACAAAAATCCTATTTTTAGCAAGATAGACTTGAAATACCGCTTTGCCTGACTGTCTTTAGAAGGTTGCCTGCTAGCTTATCAAGCCTGTTTTACCACGCAGATATCAGCGTATTTTGTTGGTTTATTCATGTCTCACGTAAGTATCCAAAAGTGAAGAACTTACGGAGTCGCGGGATCCTAAATCAACTAAACTTCTAATAAATAAATCAATAAATTTGTATGAATCACTTGCTCTCTCTATCCTACATGGATGCAATCTTTCGATTAGTATTCAGGAAGTTTGAGGCCAATTAATATTTTGGTGCAATTGCTGTAAAGTCCAACACTCAGAGTTGTTTCTTTGAAACTCGAGTCTCGAATCCCTAAAAACCTTTCAACCGGACTGCCTCTACACTTAACACATATGTTAGAGATTCGATGTTTCCGTTTATATCTTCATTGGACTCCCTTGACTTCTAATATAGTTTTGTTCAACTGCAAACAACCATGGTATTTACTTACTAAGAATAAAGAGGAAACAGAAATTGCCAGAAAAACAGTATAAAGTTCGTAATTTCACGAGAGGAATGAGTGATACATACATATATACATATACATACATTTACATATACATGTACATATTATCGAAAGAAAAATAATTTTGTTCCTAACTGCAGTGTTCTTGAAAGTTTCAAATTAGGGATCTTGTTCCTTAACGATGAATCATTACAAAGAGAAGAGTTTGTTTTCCTAAAGGGAAAAAGAAACAAATATGCTACCAACATTGGCACACACTATGAATTGATTTTCGTTAAGTAGACATTTACGATGATTATATTTGTGTATTCACTAATTGGCAGAGTGATCACTGTTAACAGAGTTTTGGAACTAACTAATTAGTAATATGTTTCATTCAGACTGCATTGCATTTATATTGATCTTGATGACTAGCAGACGAATCCAGGGCGCGCATTTTGTGCTATCTGAGACTTGTCAGCTGGATGTACCTGCACCCCAGCCAGTGACGTTGTTCCCACTGAGATCCGAACCTAGTATTATTGCCTTCAGAGTTGAGGCGTTATCCACTGAGCCACTGTGGCACGACAGCTATCTCTTGTGGGAGTAGGCTTTTTGTATTTAGTTTTCCAGAGTTCCTTTGTGAATAGTATCAGGTACATTTTGAACTTCATAGTCTTCTTTTCATGCGAAAACGCACATGAGAAGAGAATCTAATAAACCCATGGTGTTCTCTATACTTTTCTGTATGATTCCTATCCATATATATTGTCCTCAATTTCAGATAGTCATTTATCTCAAGTACAGCCACTAAAAATCCTAGGCTTCCCTTGTGTCACTGGTGAAATCAAAGTTCCCAACGTTATGGTTGAATATCCAAAAGTAGCTTGTGTGAAAGAAGTAATTTGGCTTGCTGGGGTAGTAAGAGATGCACCATTACGAGAAAAACGTGTGTAATAGGTTAAACTGTGATCAGGAATCAGTCGACCTCAATATTTGATTGGCAATATGTGCAAATAAAGCAAAAGGACTCTTTATAAGTACTTTGTCCATCACGGTGACCAATGCTCCTCGAACTTGTTACTCCTGTGACTGATATGAAACGTGTTGTAAATATCCTCATTCAAATGTCTTTTTTTCCACTTTATTTCCTAATCAGTGATTAGTTTAACAATGTGTGTCTTTTTCCTAGAGTTTGTTTTACAATGTCTTTTGTTCATTGTGAATGCTTAATTTTGTTTCCGCCTTCTGTCACAAAAATTTAATTTTGTATTATTATGGAAAGCGAGAACTGATGTATCCGGGAACGACAGCTGGTCTTTCCTACGTTATTATTAGAATTTTACTGATATTCAGTAGTTTTACTTGCTGGCCCTCTGTGAGTACTAGTCGTTTTATGAAATAAGGAAGTGAATATCTAAATATATATTTAGCTGTAGTACTTGAACTTCAATTTCATGTTTTACATCTTAGACAGTGCGACAAAGGTGGAATAAAGTTTTCTCGAAGAGAAAACCTACCATATTGCAGAAGAGATATATGCAAGAAAGACGTTCAATGTTACCACTACCCAGTACCTTCAGCATTTTTGACCGTAAGTGGCATAAGATTGATATGCTTTATGTTACTTATATTAGAACGAGACATGCAGGTGAACATTGATTACTGAATTGGGCCCTCTCTGTCTTTATTATGTTTTAGGCTAAAATTAAGTGTGAAATTTAATGTTGTCGTACTTTTTCGATAGTAGTCATGTAACAGATAAGTTCAAACCCCTAATATTTATTCATCGCATTAGCAAAACTTTTATAATTACCATAGTGCTCACACATTAGGCACAGCTGAAGCCATGATAACTAGTAAAAACATCCCTGGTCTTTATGTGCAGAAGACGTTAATACAACCCTTATTTTTGCCTTGCCTAAGGAAAACTCAAATGAAATCAAGATAAAATTAAATTTTTCAAACATTTTGTTTTTCTTCACACACTTAACATACGTGTCGTATTTATTTGAACGTAGATTATTCTCAAACTTCAACTTTTAGCACTATGCAATTTTAAGTTTCTAAATTTGATGGTTGAAATGTCTGCAGTAGAATGCGCCAATCACCATCAACGACAGTAACCTAAAGGAAGTTGTCTTTTCACCTATCTAGGCAGCATCGTTTCAACTACAGGTGGCGGCACGGATGAGGACGTCAAAGTCAGGATCGGAAAGATAGCATGACAGGCGTTCATTAACCTGAAACCGGTATGGAGATCTACTGCACTGCACTCACCATAAAGCATGAACATGATCCGAATTTCAATACTAATGTCAGTCAGGTAACGCAATGCTTCACTATGATGGTTGAGAGACTTGGCGTGTCACGAAAAGCATTTCCAACAAACTACAGACATTCATCAACAGCTGCCCCCTACTCTTACTCGATACTGAAGATCAGGTAAAATGGCCAGCAAGAATAAGCAACAAGGAACTCTGGCTGGCTGGCTGGCTGGCTGTCAACGAACCAACCAACAATCTATTGCCCAACAAATATGCGGAAGAAAGTGAAGATGGGTTGGACTGGACATACACTGAGAAGACCATTTGGGGACATCACGTGCCAGGCCAGGCCGTCCAGTGGAATCTAAGAGGAAAATGATGAGTTGGGCGTCCGGGGTGGGGGTGATATGGAAGAGATCACGTGAGGAAGAAATGAAAGCTTGTGGGTAGTGGAGTAACCAGGTTGAAAAGACTGCAGAGAACAGAGTGAAATGGGGACGTGCTACTGAAGCCCTATGTTCCACTAGGAATCCAAGGGACAAATAATAATAATAATAATAATATATAACCATGGTTTTAAAACAATTCCGTAAAGCTTTGTTTCATGAGCATGTTAAACAACAAATACATACGACATTTAATGGTGAAGAAAGATGATATTTTTCCAGAAACGTTATAATGATTCGAAATACATTTCTCGGTATTTTCACTCTTCGACTATAGAGTGACATGTTAAGATCAATAATGGACTTTATGGTGAAAATATCTAAGAAGCCACAGGAAGACACAAAAGGTATCGCATTCTAAGACTTCCTGTACAAACTGAGCATATAATATACCAATAGTTGTGTTACTCGACGAAACTGGGTTTCGCTTGGCATAATTTTTCGGAATTGTCAATCCACCTTAACTACTGTTGACCGTTAAAACAGTTTTGATATATCTTTGCATCGCGATGAATAGCAATATGATCCAGGACACACGTTTCTTCTTAATTTTGACCCGTCAACTGAATGTACCTCCATATCAACCACTGATGGTGTTTTTACTGAGAGTTCAACCACACACTATTCTCTTTAAATAGGGGAAAGTTATCCTTTAGGCTACTGATGTTAGTTGGTGAGTCTTTTAATACAGAGCCATACACTATACTGATTTTTTCTTGCCATTCAGTAATAGGAACTATTTACAACCTAGAGTATACTTGTATTTCTTCGATGATTAGACCACGTATCACCCAGCATGGTGATCATAGAGCTTACCATTTAGGTAATCTTGTCAATCGCTTTGGTCCAGTTCAATACTGTGCAAGGAATGACCAATACTAACAAATAATTTGGTATATTGTTCATTAGCACTCACAAATTATTCTCTCTTCATCGAAGAAATTTGGGTTTCAGGTGTTTTTTATTCTGCTTGCTTTACGCATCTTTATAGCTTTGAAATATATGACGTTTCATGTCTCATCATTTTACTGATTTTGAATTTCTTGTCCTTACCCATTGTAATAGATCTATTGATTTGGTACCAACCAATTTAAATTACATCCTTGGCAGTTTTACTACTTTTAGATGAATGCTAGAGATATATCCATCGTGTTGGCCTTTGCTGTCCGTTTTGAAGCTGGGTTCATTCTTTTTATTTTCCAAATCTAGCCATGTTTCAGCACTTTTACACAGATTGCAAAAAATGTGGAAATTCTAATATTTGATTTCCTAATCAATATCCAGAATATGCCTACAGTTATCAGATGATGGCAAAATATCGCGTAAACATACTCTTCCGGAAACACTTCAAAGGAAAATCTTTGAAATCCTAGTGTGAGAGAATTTCTGGAGGTATGAAGTTCAAGTAGATCAATATGTAACAGGAACTGAGAAATAATTCGTTGAGTAGACCACTAGCTACTGGTTGCATTTGAAAGAAACAAAACTAAACTATAAAGAAATCAGTCGGGGAGCCCTAAAACCTTCGAGTCGTTCATCTTGAACAGAGTCCACAGTAGAAAACTGAATGCTCTTAAAACAGTATATTAAGGGAAGTTGAAACGCCACTCATTCAGTATCAGAAACGGGATCATTTTCAAGGCAAACACACAAAACTAGATATATGGAAAACCTCCAGTCGAGGAAAACAACAAAATTAACATAGTCTGAAAACATCTAAAATGATATCGTGGTTCTTGTAATTGGATTACGTTTATCATGTGGAAAGTAAAAATAAGGAGAATATGAAATAAAATTTCTCATTCGATATTTTAACGTTATGATATGGGTCAATAAACCTGACCAAATATACTTCTATGGAGATAACATTAATTTATGATGGGAAGCATCTTACTTAATATTGATGGCTGAATTTTGTGGAATCGATAACCTAATCAGAGTTAAAAAGTGTGAAACAAATGTCATAGGCATAATCAGAAACCAGGAAATCTGATATATTTTCACCAGCAGTAGACATAAGACGCTCATCTTCACTTTGTGATAAATCTTAAATGCCCTATATTTTTCTCCCATCGTTTAAAGCTCATCCTACCTCAAATAAAAAAGCCTACCATAAGTCTTTTTTCAGAATATCATATATTGAAGTACTGACTATGTGAATCTGCAAATCTAAGTTTCATTTGACACTTTTTACGGTTTATGCATTTCTTGAGGAAGTCAGTGTATTTGTCTCAGAAGAGATTCAAAATTTTGATTTAAATTATCGACTACTTGCCTACTTTGACAAATCCATTGTTGATACTTATAATGTGTTTATTGGAATTCAGGTTTCACATATAGCAATCAAAACTCCTATCAAGAGTTCTGTATTTGTTTACCGAGTTTGTATTGGTAAATTTATTCCAGTGTTTACCAGAGATATTTCAACCTTTTCTAGGCATGCTACCACAGAAAGTATGCTAAAATACACTGGTTTATCCTGAAGGGGAAGGCGTAGCATCAAATGAATTTGCAGTCTTTGTGACTGGTAATAATCACGAGTCCTGTAGCTCTGATACACTCGCTTGGGCTACGTCTTGTGGCACAGATCCGGAAAACGGAAGGTAAGTTATTTTCCTCCGACTACTTTCATTATAATTTGAGAATGTTTTTTGGATAAGCAAACCTTCAAAAGAAAGTAATTATAAAAACAAGCACTCAGGAAGTTAGTCATCAAAAGTCGTAGAAATGAGCTACTTTACCATCCCAAACAGGCTATCACTTAATATGGGGTATTTGATCGGCATGCTTTTTCGTCTCCATGTCGGCTGATCTTGATTTATTTGGTCTGGATATTCAAACTCACTTGTGGCTGACTGTCAAGCCACACAATGAACTCCTTGGTTTTAAGTATTTCATTATGAATGCATATTACCTAACTTTTTGTGAACGGAGATATAACGGTAGCCAAGTGTCATATACTGATAACATCTACATCATTATTGCACACTATCATTCACACTACACCGATGATCTAAACTGAAGTCATTTTCATCATATCTTTTGACAATATAGAACGACATGAAGGCCTGAAAGTCAATGGTCTTAAGTCCAATCATAGCATTAATCAAAATTACACGGTAATTTGGTGACTTACTGATTTGAATGCATTATTCAACATGTATAACACATGCGAAGTCGTACTTTCTTTATTTATCCATAAGTAAACACAGTTTATCTATGGTATCACTGAGAACAGAGAAAATGAACTGGCCATGTTTCATACTTACTCAGTAGAACAGAGCAAACCGCAACGCAGTACACTCAGCCTTCAATGAGCATTTTATATTCATGCAAAAGTTTAGTTAGTCACTAAATTATCAGGGCTTGTCTGACTCCCTAAGTAAGCGGAGTGGTTAGAGCACTCAACCAAATCAGTTCGTATTGTTAGGCCAGGCACCAGCGAAGACCATTTCTTGAGCACCAACTTACATTTTGGTGTTGAGAAAGGCATCCGAAAAATTCGAAAATTATAGCTTGGGTTGTCCAGACGAAACCGCATCTTTTCAACGTCTTCACCCAACAGAACTACGTCATTTGTGTATTCTAGATATACTGGAGAATCCACTGCGACAGGGTCAATCTCTGTAAAGATAGATAAAGAGAAAGAGACCTGAATAAGCATGTCTATGGTTGTTTTGCACAAGAATGAGATAGGTAGACATCCTTGACAGGCACTACGCAACGTACAAAGCTCATCTGACACCTCATCGTAGGATCTGACACACTCATGGGTGCTCAAGTACAAAGCATTCAACGGAGTGATGTACTTACTTGGTATCCCTTTCGATGAAAGACATTGTCACAGGATCACTCGGTTGACGGAGTTGAACTTCAGCTTCAGGTGGAGAAATACTACCAATGGCGAGTGGCGACAAGCGAGCATGTGTTCGAGAACTTTGTGGAAAGTGTATATTTGATCGATACACCCAAGGCTAGGTCTGGAACTTGACTCTTTTTCTTGGGTTCGTTTCTCATGAGCTCTACTTTTGTCCTTGATAATTATAAAACATACAATCTTAGAAAATATATTCATCAGACCGATTCCTCTGTGGTTGTCACAAGGGGATTTCGCGCTTGTCTTAAAAGCTGGGAAAATCAATAGTTTAGATCAGTTACAGAGGGTTAGATTGACTTCCATTCACTGGCTAACACTTGCGTAAGTGCAGTCAATAATCCTGGACAACCATATTTCAATGCCTTCGGTACACGTTCGTAACATCTTTCTGGTTTTCGTCCTTTCAAGTAACACACAAGCTTCTTAACGTTTGCCACAGTTTGGTGGCTTGTCTTCAAGATCCATCGAAGATGTGACTGAATAGCTGGCAGTGGAATAATAGCTGAAAGCCATTTGAACCGTTCTGCCCATCGCTCCAGTTATATCCCCTGTAAGTAAATCTCATTCCAATCCTTCTCCTCTACAGTCTCACCAACCATTGGCCTATCCGTCCAAGTTTCCTTGGTAAGTTTAAATAACTCCCTACCGTTGCCTTTCACCGATGTTGTTCTGTGTTGATATTAGTTTACTCAATTTCATTGTCAAAGCAGTCTTCATCTTTTCATCGTCAATTTGCATTTGCAATGCTTTTACAGCTGTAGTTTTCCCACATGCATTTAGGCGTAGGCAAGCACGTATTCTAACCAGCGTATGATCATTGTCCAAACACGTGCTTTCGAAGGAATGGCAATCTTCTAACGACACTCTCCAGCGTTAAGTGTCGGAAATATGGTCTGTCTCGAACGCTAAATTGAGGTTAGTGGATACCACGTCAGATAATGCCTCTGTCCAGGTCTGAACTTTTTTCTGGTTAGAACTAGATAGTTGCCTTGGCACAGTTGTAACGGGTGACCATTGTTATAAGCTATTTCGATTGGGATACTGAAACCAAACCCATCCTCTTGTGCAATGAAATCACCAGCAGCGACAACTACATCTCAGCGTTTGCCTTTCAGTTGAAGGCTAGACACTTTTCCGTATAACTCACCTTCCACTTCATCCTAACTGCAGTCATTTAGTATGCAAGCAGAGGATAAAAGTAGACACCGGTGAGTACTTCTATTCTATTAAGTTCTCATTGTGCCATTCAATCGAACAGTGAATGGGTGACTCTCAAATGGAATCCAATGGAGCAGAGCACTTTCTGCCCAAAAAATGCTACATTTGCATATTCAAAACCTTGAGGATTATCCATCCAATCTCCAGAAAAAAAAAGTAGATTTTATGGGTTCACCATATCAAGTGAATAAGGTTAATAGATCGACTGCACTTGAGTTCTATATGCGTAGACATCGACAGCTCAAATATGTAGTTTGAAGCACAGTTTCAGGAGATCAAAGATAGTGTTGAATGAACTTGAATTTTAATCAAGTGCTGCAGAACTGGAAGGAAAAATTAAGAGTAGTGCAGGATCATTGACCGAAAGAGTTGGAGAAGGATCAGGAGAAAAGATACTGAAGGTAGATAATTATTTCAGGGAATATGAACACTTAGGCTGTTGTGAGAGTGAGTAACACTTTTCAGATGCCCACACCGTGGAAGTCTGTTTCTTCTTGAGGTTCCTGAGAAAGAGAGACAGGTACATGACCAAAGAGCACAAGAGACATTTGCTTGATGCCAGTCACAAAGAAAGTTTTGGGAAATTTTGTCATTTTAATTTCTGAGACGACTTCTTTTTTAACCCATATTACCGGCACCGCTATCCCATAGAGCAGAAAGGAGTATGATAATTTTAGAGACAATATATTGTATCCAAAATAGCTTTGCGTAGGGAAGGCAGAATCAGCGTTGCACTGTTTATCATCCAAATGAAGCACCTTGCTACTGTCATACCCCAGTCTAGAAAGCGGTGTATCTTCGCCCTCAGACACCCATCGCAGCGTAGCCACTTACACTACAACGGTAACTACGTTTTGTCTAGCAGCTTTGATTCAGACCATTTTCGCATGGTAGGATTTCTAAAGGAAAAGGGGGAACATTTCCATTTATTGGAACTAATAAAGTGGTAGCATCCTGTGCTACTAAAATGGGAGGAAAACACATTGGTGTATAACAAATGCTTGACGGCATTCACAGAAGGAATACTGTATTATTCAAAAGATAAACTGGTTACCGACTATAAAAGGGATGTGTCGTTCATGAAATCAAATGTGGATCAAGATTCTCAAAAGTTTTTAGCCGTCTATGTGTTCACAGGTATGTCTTAATGAAATATGACATAAAAAACACGGCTTGAAAATTCGTCAGTAAATAAAAAATTAGTTGTGTTCAAAATTTTCATCTCACTACGCATATTACCAGTTGATAAATCACACCATAAGACTTTATGCCTCCGATAGCAAAGAAAAAGTTTAAAAGCGGAAAGTGGATTAATGTTTTTACTTTGTGGTTCCGCTAATTTTCCGAGAATAGTAGACGTTAGAAAAAGATGTGTTTTGATGAGGCTATGATCAATAAATACGGAACAAAAAGATGAAATACAAGTACTTTTGTCCTACTCTTTTATATAAACTGGAGTCAGTGTTCTTGCCTGTCACATACACTAGTCTGAATAAAATATCACTCACCTATCATTAAATAAATTATCCGTTGGTGAAGCACAGACTCAGTACTTCATTATATGAGCTCTAAAGCTGGAATGAAGTATTAATATCTATTTTGAAAGAAGCATGCATGTCGTGAAGGGATTTCTGTAAGATAGACAGAGGTTTGGGGAATTAATCGTTTTGATATACGGATAACATTATACAGGTTATATGCCCTGTTCGTATGATAAGAGCACATTGATATAGAGAATAGACAGAAAGTGAATCTGAGAGTGGATTTTATCATGGAGTGACATGAACTGGAGAACCATTGGAAACCTGGTAGTGGTAGACGACTGCTTCGTTTTAGCTTGTGTTAACTCATTAGTGCACACATATGACTCCACTTGGGATCAAGTTCAAGACAGCCACTTATCACCTTCAACACGGTGCTGTTCGGACAAAACGTTGGAACCAAGTGGTTCACTGTTTCCGGGATTACACAAGTAAAAATACACCTTATAAGATGAAAAAATGTATGTTCGCTCAATGTTTTCCTGTTGCCCATAGATTTCAGCGTTCATAACAATACTGTGTGAAGTGCAAAGTACGCACGTTTGATGTTGTACTCACCATAGTCTGACATCATTTGGGGAACCATTGAAAACCTAAGAGCACTGGACAGCTAGTTCCTTTTAGAATGTCAGTCCACCATGAATACAAACTGAAAAATAAAATCCCATAAGCCTCAAACTACAACACCATTAAGTGCTGATTAATGACATGCTTCGAGATGGAGACTCTGATTGCCTAACGAGAAGTCGTGAACGGTGGGTCAACAAGTCGGAAGTTAACCCGATGCCAACTGAAGGCCTTGGTGGGTGGTCACGCTATATGGTAAATTGACAGAAGTAGGAAACTGTGGAGCATTGTAATCCAACTCAGTGGCCAAACCACAACGAGTTCGCCGTAAAAACTGAAGGGCCTGATTTCAATCTCTGGTAGGGTCATAGGGTACGTAATTCTTAAGAGTCCCATACTTGGATGAAACAGCCCCCCAGTGCTCTCAGGGTTTTCAGTGGTCCCTCAACCGCTATGAATTCATGAGGAATACAACCTTAAAAAGAATAAAATCCCCACAGACCTTGATGAAATAAATTTGTAATTTCAAAAAAAGCAGGTACATTTAGATCTACTGGAACTAATAAAGTTGTAGCTTCATATGCTACTGATATAGGAGGGAAACATCATATTAATGCATAACTAATGCTTTATCAGGATTCAAAAAGAGAATGCTGAATGAATCAAAGGGAAAATGCCTTGTCGATTATAAAACAGCTGTGTCGTTCGTGAAATGAAATAAGGATAGAGATTCTCAAAAGTTTCTAGTCAAGTTTGTATATCCATAGGCATGTCTCAATGAAAAATAGGATAAGAAACAGATTAGCTCGGAAATTCGTCAGTAAATTTAAAAATTCCTTACTAGTGCTCTAAATGTTTTTGATCATAACCATAAGAGCTTGAAGGACTTCATTTCCCTATATGGCTTAGATTAGCATTCAAATACCTTATCAATTACACTCAAGCTGCTAACATCCTACTTGTCTCAGGTAGCACAGATCTTTGAATCGTGTTAAAAGTAATATCCAATATATATGCTAAAGGCGATTCATTGAACACCATTTTAGAACCTCCTAAACTGGTTTTTATTTTTGAAATAGCACTTTTAGCTTTAACTCAGCATTGTTCCTCTGATCTTCTAAACACTTTCTGATAAACACCTTGAAAACTACAGTCATCAACTATTTTAAAGGCTGAAATATCTTCTACCTTCAGCAGTCACGGTATTCATGCATATAATGCACTTTCAGGATCTGGTGTTTAAACTTTCCAAAACGTTTAACCTTCCTCACTCGCCGTGCATATTACCAGTTGATAAATCACACCATAAGACTTTGCGCCTCGACAGAAAAGAAAAAGTTTAAAAGCGGAAAGTGGATTAACGTTAGGTTAAGTTGAGTTCTTGCCTGTCACATACACTAGTCTGAATAAAATATCACTCACCTATCATTAAATAAATTATCCGTTGGTGAAGCACAGACTCAGTACTTCATTATATGAGCTCTAAAGCTGGAATGAAGTATTAATATCTATTTTGAAAGAAGCATGCATGTCGTGAAGGGATTTCTGTAAGATAGACAGAGGTTTGGGGAATTAATCGTTTTGATATACGGATAACATTATACAGGTTATATGCCCTGTTCGTATGATAAGAGCACATTGATATAGAGAATAGACAGAAAGTGAATCTGAGAGTGGATTTTATCATGGAGTGACATGAACTGGAGAACCATTGGAAACCTGGTAGTGGTAGACGACTGCTTCGTTTTAGCTTGTGTTAACTCATTAGTGCACACATATGACTCCACTTGGGATCAAGTTCAAGACAGCCACTTATCACCTTCAACACGGTGCTGTTCGGACAAAACGTTGGAACCAAGTGGTTCACTGTTTCCTAATTTTGTCAATTCACGGTAAATATTGTCATGGTACTGACAAGCGAATTGCTTTGAGGCGGATTTCCCAAAGCTCTCATGAAAATTCATTACCTTCATTGGACGCAACGAGTCGACACAGAGAGTAGTTACTCACCAATGCACCCAGAATCGTAGTGTGTTTCTAGGGTGATCTAAAAGTGAATAAATAAACTTTCTTCTATCCTCCAGTAACCAGTGTCTCTCCAAATGAGGTGACAACAGAAAAAGTTCACCTTATAATTCAAAATCTTTTTTCAATAACAGTTTGCACAATTTTTTCTGGATATACCCTCTACTCAAAGCAAGGTCAATCAGTTTAAATGTACAATGTGTATTAGGACAAACCTTCTCAATTTGATACTTAGGATTAGAGATTACCATATACAACAGATTTTACATTTTATACAATAAAAAGACCGTCTTAATTTAGCTATACGTTTTTGGAATACTATGTTTGACCTAACTGGCAGACAGGTGGATTATGAAGAGATGTTTCTTCCAACATGTTTACAGACCATTCATCGGCAGACTGAACTTCTGCTCACACCATCGTTATTTTCAAACTGCAGAAAATGAAGAACTCGTTTCTGTTACAATGCATGAAATAGTACATTTGCTTGTAAGTTAACAAATAATCTATTTTGTGTCAGTGGAAATTCCACAGCTTCACCTGTGCACGTAGATACAATCAGCTTATGCAGTGTATAAATCCCAGCTATGGGAATATAATCATTCTATTGAAGTGCTTGTTTCGACTGAAATGACTTTCAAATGACTTTTTAAAAAGTTAACTTTACGATTATTGGAGAGCTTATTTGTGTGATTTGCTGTGGACCAATATGTTCAAACACATTTTATCATTTTCGTTCACACCCTGAAGTATGCCACCGGCTCTCTCACTCATATTTAGAATCATTCTGTAATATTATCAGACGAAAAAACAGCATGAAATACAGTACACATTAAGTCCTTCAATTCAGAAAAATACGAATCTACAAACAAAGTTGTGCTGATAGTGTGTCATGGATAACTACAACGGAATACATACTTTGCAGTACTCTTACGAAAAGGTAATATTGCAAGACACTGTGCAGAAACAATCGGTGATTACAGAATGTGAAAAACTCGGGAAGAAGAAATGGACTTGACACTGACCTACAGTGTGAAGAATAAAAGCTCTCTTTTCTATTGGTTACCGATTATACAGTGACTAGCTGTTGACAAGTTCGAGTCCCATATCTTGGTTGTTTTACGTTGGTGAATAGAAGGGCGTCATGAAAATCTAGAACAGAAAAGAACAAGAAAATGGGTAGATGGTAATTAAACAGGTGAGTAGTGTACCTACATTTAACACTACCGGGATTTGTCAACAGAATAAAAATGACAAGGCGATTCGGAGTTGAAATCTATCGATGAAATGGTTAAGCTTTTGAATGTTGATTACTTAAGCAAAACTAGAAGTTGTAAGTTTTTACAGCTTAGACAACGTTTGATGATTTTCTTACACTTGCTATGTATATAGGATTATATTCACTTGATAATTTTTTCCACAACTCTGCTCATTATCGTGTATACCACTAACCCTTCTACTAAAGCATTATAGCGGAAGTAGTTAAATGTGTTCACACACTGATTTTATCAAAAACATACTCTTATATATCCGACAGTGATACATTAAATTACCTGTAGTCAGTCTGTAGAATAAAAGTGTTGGAATACTTTCTGGGAATAAACATACACGACATCGTAAACTGCTTTATTTTCAAATTCTTGTCTCATGCTCTTGATATCTTATCAGTAAAACTAGTGAAATGAATACTTTGCAAAACCAAATTGTTGATGAATGCTGACAATCTAGAAGAACAAGTAGTTACTGTATTTGCATTTTGTTTCCTAGGGATTTGCTCCCACATTCTACTACAAGCTACCAGATTTGAAACCGGAATTCAGGCTATCCAATAATAAGTTAGTATTCACATTAATGTTCTTTGAAAATTGTCAGTCCATATTTGGTTTGATTCGTGGTTCTTTCTAAATATGTTGTCCACTTATAAGTTTCAATAATCGTGTTTGTTTACTTGTGCAAATTATTGTTATGGTGTAAGATACTAAATGGAAAGAGCGATTCGTATGCGAACTTCGAAAAATCAAAAGGTATATCAAATTCTAAATGGAAACAGGCGTTCAATGTTGCATTTCGTCTAAGCTCTCTATGAATATGTGCGTTGAAGGGATATTGCTTGGAGCAGCAAACTTAACCTATGGTATAATTATTACTGAAAAGCAGCACTCATTACTATGGCTTGTGGATATAAATACAACAAACCAAAAATAATGGTTTATACCTCTCATATGGCAAAGACTGCGATAAAAAGGAAAGATCACTTCCTTAACTAAACTCTCAACAATAAATACGATTGTAGGAACCACATAGACGCCACATGCTGTGGTATGAACTTGAGAAATAGAGTTGAACAAAGATTAATAAGTGGTTGAAAGTGAAAGGTAGAGGAGCTGAATTTATTATTTTTCCTGATAGTTTGCATCAATAATTCAAATCTGTGACCTCAAGAGAACTGATGCCTTTTCAGAGATCCAGGTATGTGTCATTCTACACTGTTGTCCATCAAACTGCAACACACTGGTCTCCTAGCTTGATAATCAAATAATAAATTTAGTCGATAGAATTTGGTCAGCACTCTAGACTAAACGACGTGTAGAGGGCCAGCTTCCAAGGATCATTGAGTGTATTTTTCCTTTCATCAACTGCAAAGTAGAATATATTGTCGAACCTTTGTGTTCGACGAAACACACTGAAACTGTGATGCAAGATCCTTTGAGTGAACAATTGTATCGGTTTTTCCAGTCCTGTCTTGATCAGTAATTTATTCGGTGTTAAATCTACTGATAAAGCTGTTGTTTTTCATCCAGATGTATGCAACTGATGTACAGCAATTATACTACAGTAATGGTAACCAAATGGTATTATTTTCCCTTTGCTTAAAGTCCCAGACCAGTTCAAAATGTGACACGAAATGTTTTATCAGCCAGAGGGAATTATACTTTACGGAAACTAATAATCAGGTTGCCAAACGTGATCGTAAGTTTTATGTGCATTTTTGCGAGTCAGAGTATTGCTTATAAATACTTACAATTTTCAAGCATCAGAAGAATAGACAAGAAAGCATTTGAGACAACTGAGGCACTTTTGCTGTCAGAAAGGAAATGATACAAGATATCTTTTGTCCTGTAGTGAGAATTTTATCTAAATATGCCATCATAATAATAGATTAGGTGAAAAAAGATCCAATGGAGCAGTGGATACTATTTATTGAGAAAAAAATACAAACTCCAATGGTTGAATAATGAACATTACAATAAACTTACCATTTGAAAACAATCTCTGATTCCGTATCTCACTCTATAGTGTTCTTGCCACTAATATTTCTATCCAGTTTGCTCGTATTCCAACCAGTCGATCGTTATCAGTTTTGATGTCTCTCTCTCTCTCTCTCTCTCTCTCTCTCTCTCTATATATATATATATATATATATATATATATATATATATATATATATATATATACTGCATTCATGCACTTAGGTAAGTAGTTGTCACTAAAATAGCAATAAATTCTAGACTTTGATGTGAACCTAAAATGGCTTTCTTTCTCAGAATATCATGAACTGTAGTGATTTGAAAGGCTGGGGGAACAACATGAGTGCTTTGCTAATTATAACTACTTGTTTTGTGCTGCATTACCCCTTGGGACTATATCGAAAGTCATATATCATATATAACTATTCATCCATTTTTATTTTCACACGAAGGGGAAATATTTCTCAGTTGAGCCGATAGTTTAGCATTTTTGGAGGCAACTAATTTCAAATGGTATGTAAAGGCATAATTGTGATATCCAGACTAGTTAAAGTTGAGTAATGCGTTGCGTACTATTATTTCCTTTCTGATTCATTTAGAACTATCTAGATTATCTTGTAGGGGATTTATGCCTGCCAGATGAAAATATTTGGTTGGCTTTTGTTATTTAATGCTAAACGTATTGTAGATTCTCAAACTGTGATTTAAAATATTCTGAATAGTTATGATGTCATTGGAGAATGACGTCATTCTGTAGGAGTTACAAGCACTCAGTATTCTTTGCTAACGAACGTTCTGTCTGTAATCACTGTGAACCGAAGCGAAAGTTAGCTCCAGTATGAACAATTACCTAATGGTTCAGAAGGCTATAAACTGTCTTAGATGTAACGGTTCTGAGAGGAAGTAACATTTCTAACACTGAATAGGAAATTATATCTTTTGACCAGTGGTGAAAGGGGTTAAAAACAGTTGTTACAGTTGACAAACATTTATCAAGCAACTGCATACCTTTTAATTTTATCAGCAGTCATGTATACCTACTCGGTGAAGAGGTTACCTACATGACGAACTAGCATACGACTAGTATGCCTTAAATATCATCTAAAAGGCTTTTCATTGAAAAAGTGTACTGTGAAATGTTGTGGTTAGAGTGAACAATCAATGATCACTGCTGTGAAAGTAGATTACAATTAAATTCCGTAAAGCATTTCGGTAATCGCTTACACACTTTGAATATCGCACCTTCCTTCAGTTGTACGGAATTTTAGCATAAATTATTTTTCTCAATGTATGTAAGTGCGTAATTGTTTTACTTACAAGGAAATTCGTAGAGAAGATAACCACAGTCAGACTCATAGTCATGACTTATAGACCACGTTTCTACCACATGAAAATCCAACGTAGGTTTTATTCAGAGAGATGACAAGTTTGCAATGTATCTAATTGTTTACTGCAAGGCCTAGAACTGTGCATAACCCTTGCACGTACTTTTACTGGTTATGGTTCCTCATGTCTCATTTGCAGTCACTGATATCTGTTTCCACTCCTATAACTGCTTTGTATCATAAATTGTCAAAAAGTATCACTTTCTTAGTCATACTTGTTCGTTACAAGTATTTCGCACAGCAAATCTTGCATCATCATTCGTTTGCTAAATTCAAATCCACACGATTCCATATTAGTGCCAGAGCAGCATTGAAACCAAGACTATTGAGTATTTCGAGTAGTTCCCAGCAGCCACATCTTAAGTTGTTTTAAACTAAGACCTCCCCTTGGAAATCGCCTTAATAATTCTGATCGATTTAATACCCGCAAACACGGGGTGTGAAATGATGGTGAGAAATATTGCCGTTACTTTGTGCTTCATGAGACTCTATAAAGCAAGATTTGTGTTGGCTTACGTCAAATATCCCACTATATTGTCTACAAACTATTCGTTTGCGTTCTACACCAACAAACAGATGGGTAAACAATTAATTTTGGGCAGTGTAAGCATCTTCCTGTGGGACACCATTTTCAGGTAACTAGTATCCACCAACATTCAGCATTTTCATAAGTCTCACATTTTCTACCTTGATTTTAGGAGGAAGCAAAGAAACACTTTGGTTGCAACGAAATAGATGGAATTGAATTACAGAATGGCCATTTTAGTCATAGGATACTTGGAGTAAGTTCGCTTTCACCTCTTAGCAATGCCAAGCATGTCAATGCCATTCTACTCTGTAACTCGTTGGTCACATGGCATGTGAGAACTAGATTCCATAGTTTAGAGACATTTCTCAACAGTCCAGTCTGGTTTGATAGTCAGTTATGCTAAGTAAATAAGTGACAAAATACAAAATCGAAATTCAGATTTACTTTCGGTGACCGACAATTCTTTTACCGCAAAAAGTGAAGACTCACCATAAATCGGCTAATAATGGTATTTGTGACTGTTAATGGTTGAAGTTGTTTAAATGTTTAATAAATGTGTGCAACTTGCAAGATATATACTTTCATAATACATACTTTTCTTGGCAATTTTCAAACGTCACAGAGACAGTTTCCTAATGTAGATGAACATACATTATTCTCGGACGATCACAATTCGGAACTTCTATTGGTAAACCATTACGTATGTTCATAGTGTACTGCTGTGAGTGAAATTTAAGCCGCTGTTGTACACATAATTAATAATCCCCTTATTAGGCTTATCCAGTAATCTACACCTGTTCAGTGATAGTTATTTTTTTCCAGTTCAGCTTACTACTGTCACTGGTTTGTGTTACACGAAGTATCACAACACCTGACACAGTCAAGATATTTATTAATCAAAAAGCCTACAAGTATTTGTGTTGGTGTGATTACAAAGAGGTCTTACGTGGCCTGTAATTCAGGAGAAATCATGTCAAACATTGTATAAATTGAATTGTGTGCAAGCATTGCTTGTGAGTAACAGAGCTTGGGCAACCTGGTACTGGCTGAATTACGTACAAATAATAATGTAAACATATAAACAGATAAAGAGATTTCTTATCACCTTGTTCAAAATATGTTATAACCTGCTTCCGAATTTTGTTGAGAATGGTTAGTTTAATTGCCATGAACCACTTGTTATCTGATGGGAACATAAGGAACTTCCTAATGACAAATATTCCTGCCACCTTTTAAGTAACTCTTGCTAGTTTTCATAAACTGAAACTTTATCTTGCAGACTACTAGGAGACTTGTGGCAGTGCATCTGACTACTTCGAAAGTTGAAAACCACAATTTTTTATAATTATCTTTAACTAATTCCGAAATTTTATGTTTCGTGTTCAACTTCGTCAGCGATAGGTTGTGCTAGCTGCCCACCACAAAACTCTGAAAAGTAGACACATTTTCCCTTAGAAATCATCTAGTTGTATTCATTCTCATGAGAAGAGGAATGAATCAGATAGTGAGAAGGAACAACTTTTGGCAATGTTACCACTGTATATCGAAATTCAACCATGTGATTGTCCTTTAACAACTGTTGAGAAACGTGAAATTAATTTTCGTAGAAAAT
The DNA here is from genome assembly GCA_944470555.2 of Heterobilharzia americana. Lineage (NCBI taxonomy): Eukaryota > Metazoa > Platyhelminthes > Trematoda > Strigeidida > Schistosomatidae > Heterobilharzia > Heterobilharzia americana. The sequence continues at coordinate 49,860,901 of OX104130.1, read as the reverse complement.
GAGGAAGGTTTGCAGTTACACAGGCGTGCTTTTATGTCGAATGGGACTCAAAGTCTACCAAAACTATGCCTTCGCTACTTACCACATGTGTTATTAACTAAGATGCCAGTTATGTGGACGAATAGCAAATGAACTCAAGCCAACAGAATGGAGTGCTTAGCAAAAAATAATTATAATATGGCTAAGAAAATAAATTTTAAGTTATCGAATACGAATTTACCTCATACTTTGAATAACTAACTGATACGAAATACGAATGAAAGTAAACCCGAACTATGAGGCTGAACATTTTATCACAGTACCTGAGCTATTGAATAATTAGGGATTTTGTCATCAAAATCTGTAACGCATTCAATTTAGGTTAGTCTTTCACGTCTCCTGCTCTGTTCCAGGAATCATACACACATTTGAAATATTGTATTCAATTTAACAATATTTTAGCTTTGAAATTTCTCAAGTGTAGTATATTTCTTTAGTGTTCATGTCGTTTTGTTGAAAAGTTTCGCCATAATCAAATGTAACAATCTTGTGTCGGAATTTGTCAAGCATTATAATGTAGGCTAGCATCCTATTGCTTAAATACCGTCCCACACGAAAATAGGCTTCAAAATTCATGCTTTTGTCGAAAGCTGAAACTGTCAAACAACCACCCTGATTTATTTGTTGTTGATGCTTTTGTGAATGGTTTTTCATGACTGACACTTAATATTTCACTTCTTAGAATGATTTGATGACAAGCAGCAAACTGATGGCAACCCGGATATCTAGAATAACCCTAGCTTATCTCAAGGATACTAAGTAAGTTCTGTATTAAAGCAAGTTGATCTGTACAATCGCTCATTTTCCAAATATGATTTCGACTTGTTGTAATAAGCTTAAAACATAAATTAAGTGAGTGTTCGGAACACTAGCAGCAGTAAACTTGATTATTAGTGATCACCGATTCAGATTTTTCCAGAGACAGAAGTGTAAGTGATATGGATAGTTGTAAGTTAGTTATAACAGCTTGCTATTACGTGAAGCAATTCTCAATGCACCGACAACCAAAAATCGTCATTTCTTGGGGTTGGTTTGACTTCGAATAATAAGGATTTTAAATAGTTTGTTAAACCCAAGGTTATTTAGGAGGCAGTGTTTACTGACAACTGTGATTATCCACTGGCAATGAAGAAAAGTACGAAAGAGCTAGATGAAACGAAAACTTATTTAGAAGTGAAGACAACAACCAATCAAGTTTGCTTTCATTTTCTCGTAAATAAGTTGAGGAGACTGTTCTACATTCAAATATATGTAGTCGAAAGGTCCTGACTCACTTCCTGGTTTGATTTGTGCACCGACAGTTGATATAGATTTTAAAATGTTTGCTAGTGATGTGTAAAATCAGGAGTTTTAAACACCAGCTCAGTATACACATTTGGCGCTACTCTCCAAGGTTACACTAACCAGCATAGAATTCAAATCACTGGGAGCGAATGGGCATGCAGCAGCATCAAACACACAAACAATGAAAATTAATTCATTTGTTAAATAAACGAATGACAAATCACTAAACGAAGGGTAGGAGGTAAGCAACTCGAGATTCTTTGAAGTGGTTACTCAAAAGTTAGGCTTAAAACGAAGTAGGAATGGATACTTAGAGGAGACGAGAGGTTAAAAGGCAAACGAGGATTCAAAAGGTTGGTAGGATGACGTGTGAAACAAACCGAAGAAAAGGAAACGTGATGAGTTTCTAAAGGAAGACACACTTTTAGAGGAAACTACGGCATGACGGAGTAAAACGAACAAGCGAAATAATAAGAATTAAAAGTATCATGAAATTGGAAAAAACAGTATGAGAGTAGTAACAGAAGGCAAAGGAAAAGGATTGGAAGCAGAAATACCATTAGGATTCTCCACTGAAATCTCCTCATCAGCCTGCTCGTTGTCATTTACCACAATCCGTCAATGCATAGTCAATGAGGAGAACCAGACTGATTTACTTATCCAGAAATCTAAATTCATTTCATCTACCACCCACATAACTTTAAAATGTGAAAAGGCTAAACAGACCACTGTTTTAGTCTCGATCTAAAAGGCGTTAACTCCTCTAAAAGTTATTTGAGATGAATGATGGCTTAAGTTTGCATTTGGAAATTCTGTTTGGCATTTGCCTGTTTCATGGTATTTTTAAAACCCAGTGGCTTGTTATTTCACTTTCTTCATTAAATACATCAACAATGTGAGATAGTGAACATAAACTATAATTATAACTTAGGTTACCTAACAAATCTACCCACCATTGCATCCTTTATAGCATGTATGATGTCGACTACTCTATGGCTGATGATTTCAAATGGGGAAAGGATTTAGGATGTGATTTTTTAATGAAAAGCTGTTATGAATACATAAAGATACAAAAATCAAGGTGAGCTGCAAATTGATGTTATAATTAAGTAATCTTCAATATAAATAACATGACTATGTAAGTTTTAATGCAATCCTAGGGTGTTTATAAAATCGACACAAGATTTTTCGGAACATCTTACTGTGTATTCGGCAACGTTTTCTGCAGAATGACGTGATCTTTAATGTTTCAGATACATTTTATAAATAAGCCGGTTGTTTTGCACTGAAAATATACCCTTAAATATGTATCAGACTCTGTGTACTAGTGACAGTCAATTTTCAGGTTTTTTAGGTTTGATTGAGAAACTACCTTTACACCTACCGCAATTTTCTCATGAATCGATTCTAACCATTTCTTCAGAAAATACTACTCATTCTCTTTGTAGAAAAAAGGATATCCAACCTTTCTGTGACACTCCAAATGTAAAACGTTGCACAAATTATGAAAATGCATATGGATTTTGTTCGCTGTACAAATACAATCAAAATCTACCTCATGAATACCAGTACATGGATGATATGTTTAACGTCTCTTCAAACCAGAGGGAGTTCTACGGAGGATGGGATCTGATGGATTATTGTCCATACCTTCAGGTATGTCGAATCTATGTAAATTGGCTTGCTGGTTCAAAAGTCATTTGTTTTCATCTTTACACATGACTTTCATCTGAACACACTTCAGAAATTCATTGCAGTATGATGTAGGTTTTGTTGGTCACTTGCATTGTTGGTTTCATATGAAGACAATAAGTTGGATTTGAGGCTTATATCCTAAATAACCTTGTTGTTCATAATTAATGTTTAGGATAATTAGACATGTAGTGGCAGTTACAGTGGACTACATAAAAGTAATTCGCCTTGAATTGGAACTAGTGAAGGAACAGAAGGTCAACAGGCAACTTAAACGGAGCTACCTCAGAACCCGTTTGAGGTATACGTCAATTACACAACTAAGCGTCATGATATCATGATAAATTGGGTGCCTTACAACAACACTTCAACGTAAATTCAACCAAATCCAAAAACTTGCAAGCTGTTTTCACTAGTGAGTATGCACTGGTTAACAGTAAAATCACTTTCATTTCCCTGCTACCTCATATTTGTCTTTCACAACGTGATATCTGATTCGTTTCTTTAGCCTTACCGTACTGAGAATAAAAGCTTTCGGAATTTGAACAGGCATTTAAAATCCATTTCTTTTGTCAGATACAAGAAACGTTTTTCCCTTTTGTGGAAAAACCAGCACATAATCTGTTATAGGACTGATCTTTGAATCAATGAAGTGTGGTTTTGTCAATCAGTAGGCAGAATTGTCGAACCCTGTTGTTCATTTTTCTGAAGTTTTGAAAGCAGTTTCGCACTGTTCATGTTTGGTGAAGCACACAGCTGACGACACTGAGTTGACCCCTCGATTAGTTATGAAACGTGGATGATGTTATGACAACTAGGGCAGTTGGTACTCTTATGCACAACAGAATAATGAAGTCATCATATGAACAAAAAGCGATTAATTTTAACTCGAGTCACAACGTGGCATAATTAAAAGTGACAAAATGGGAAACAAATTCAAACCATTCATCCTACCTCGAACTAGTGTAATAATGGACAAAAAGACTAGCAGAAATTCAGAACTTTTCTGATAAAAATTAATTATTTGTTTATTTATTGTCCATCTCATTTACATTAATTTACACTAATGTTCTTGATCAGAATACAAGTGAAAGTGGATAAAGTTAATTAAATGAAACAAGGATTTCCGTGAAGAAAGTTTCTCTTTGCCACATTTTCATTTTCAAAAGCTCTACAATAATATTTATATTTAAGTTAGGGTCGAAACTGACAAATATAAATACGATTATATCTCTTTGAAAGTGAAATTATCTCAAAGGGTAGCTCGCTTTGCTGAACTCTTTGTTTTATGTCCTAATGAGGATTTTTAATTTAATATATTAATTAAAAGGGATTAAAGTGATTCTATGAACACACTTCAATAAAGTCTGGGTAATTTCGTTTGCTAATAAAAAGTAAAGGTTACTTGTATATTCTTAGCTGTCTTTGTCTGTAAAAGAACTGAAAAATTAGCACCAATCCACTCTTTTCCTCAGTTTTGTATTTTTCTGCTTTGGTTAAAAAGCAACTTGGTAAATACAACAAACTATTTTGATATTTCTTTGAGTCATTTGTCAATTTTAACTTTGGTATTATTTTCACCCAGATGTTTGGCTACTCCAATAAACTGACATCAGTTTGCAGATCAGAAACACCAAAAAATATAGGTTAGTGTTCAGTATTAAATAATTATAATTATCATGTATGTAATGGATCCTGTGAGTAACGAGAATAACAAGTGTTAGAGTTTTGAGATCATTATAGGAACTATTTCCTTTGGTGAACCGCATAATGATTCCTACAACTACTTTGAATTTCTCAATTGTATACACAGTAAGACCTGTTGGACCAATGAGTTCAAGTTTTAAATGTAGTATTCATCACGGACCGACATCGGTTGGTGAACTATTGAAAACCTGGGAGCACTGGAATAGAAGCGGATGCCAATTGAAGGCCTAGGGTGATAGTCTCGTCATATCGTAAATTGACAGATGTTGGAAACTGTGAACCACTGAAAACCAACCCAGTAGTTGAATGGTTAGCGCGTTCGCTGTGAAACTTAAAGTTTCTGAGTTCTTTCCTTATCTGGATCGTGGGTGCATACTGCTGAGAAGTCCTATACTAGGACGAAGCAGTTGTCCAGTGCTCCCAGGTCTTCAGCAGTTCCCAAAAAGATGCCAGTCCGTGTTGCATACTACCTCTAAGTTAAAATCCTCACTCATCTCAAAAATATATAGCCCGGGTTTTGTTTACTGTTAAGCAAGATGATCGAAATAACTAAGAGGCTGTCAAAAAATGTGCTTAACATACTACTACTGAGAACGAATTTGATCTAGGTAACGAAAGAGGTAAACACTTGGAACTAAATAAATTAAAACATTACAAACTACCCAGGTAGTACATAAAATATTAAAAGGAGTATTTTTTTGAATGAACATATGGACTGGTCAATATAATCACTTTCATAGCTTCACACCGATTCAATATAAAAGATATCTGGTCAAATGCCTGATTTACAGAATAAAAAACATTTGTCCTGATGACTGTGTTGAAAAACAAATAAATAAGCTGAAGACAACATTACAGTAAAATGATTATCCCCTAAACTTCATAAACAAACACATGTCAAAACCTACAGAGAAGATGAAGGAAGACAATGTTGCTAGGAACCCCACGTAGGTGATATTGCCGCAGATATCTTAATACATGGATTCAGTATATCAGTCTAAAGAAACTTCAAAGCAAAAACAATATATAAAAAATAAAAACAAAATTATTCCTCGCTGGAATCGGAGAGGCGAAATGACGCCAGTTGGTGAAAGCCTTCGGGAAGCCAATTGGCCGATGTGTCTTCTCTCGATGAAAGCGAAAGTAAACGTGGGGACATAGAATATCATCACCATGTTTGAACCCAGCAAGGCAGCTCAGATTGCAAACGAGATGAAGAGGTGCTGGACTGCGGAAAAGAACCTAGAAGACTCGGATTTCGCTGATGACTTGTGTCTGATGTCTTACAAACTGGAAGATCTACAGGCGAAAACTAACAAGTTGGCAGAAGCGGTGAGGCAGCTAAGACAGGACTTCAAGTAAATATAGAGAAGACAGAAGTGATGAAGATACCGCACCAACAACTCCAACAACAACAACAAATTGCAGTCGCCATCAACAAGAGAATCTTAAAGGAAGTAACCTCCTTCACCTATCTAGGCAGCACTGTTTCAACTACTGGCGGCGGCACACACGAGGACGTCGAAGCCAACCAGGATCGGAAAAGCAAGACAGGCGTTCATTAGCCTGAAACCAGTGTGGAGATCTTCTTCACTCAGCATGAAGCGTGAACAAGATCCGGATTTTCAACACCAACGTCAAGTCAGTGCTCCTGTATGGTTCAGAGACTTGGCGCGTTACGAAAGGCATTTCCAACAAACTACAGACATTGATGAACAACTGCCGCCTACGCAGGCTCGTTACTGAAGATCAGATGGCCAGAATAATAAGAATAAGCAACAAGGAACCCTGGTCGGGCAATGAACCAACCAAGAACCTATCACCCAACAAATATGCACTGGAAGGAAGTGGAGATGGATTGGGCATACACTGAGAAGGCCGACTGGGGACATCACGCGTCAGGCCAGTTGCTCGAGTGGAATCCCCATGGGAAGCGACGAAGTGGGCGTCCGAGGCGAGGGTGACATTGAGGAGATCGTGCGAGGAAGAAATGAGAGCTTGTGGGCAGTCGTGGAGCCAGGTTAAAATGATTGCAGAGAACAGAGTGCACTGTAGACGTGCTAGTGAAGCCGTATGTTCCACTAGGAACCCAAGGGACTAATAATATTAATAATATGTGTTCAAAAGAAATATATACATCCACTTTGTTTACCTTGGTCCACAACAGGGTCGACACATTCGTTGTGAACTTTCCTATCACAAATTACACATTTTAACCCCTTATCCCCTTTCTTCGATATTGTCATAACGTTGATGAACGTTCATTTTCTTATGGCATTAGTTTTACGACCTTCTTTATTCATACCACAATGTGCAGTCATTTTCAACCGTGACGTAATAATTTCCATTCACTATTTCCTATTTCGTTATAGTATTCTCATGATTTTCATCCCACCTGAATATAACCCATCACTACACGATTATCATTTGGCACTTAGTATACACATGCACATACATTCATGTCACAATAAATGTATATAAATGAATTATCATCTGTAGATTTTGTCTCCTCATTTCGTAATTGTTCTGTCAATATTGATTTCACTGCACAACTAACACACTAGACTAATAACATTTCTACCATTCCATTCGATTTGATTCTCATTCACCCATAACACTGTCTCAATATAGTAAAATTGTACATCATGCCTTATTTCCGCTATTGTATTTCACTTATTCTCATGGATTTACAACTGCAGAGCCTGAAGAAGAAGTTATTAAAAACAAATTATTCTTGTTCCGAGATCACAAAGGATACCAAATAAAGTGGAATCTCAGCAAGCAGACAGGCAACTTGTTCGGGAAGTCTTAAAACAAAATAACTGTCCCAAAAAGCTATTAAAAAGAGAAAAGTTTATCGAAGAGAGATACGGAAAAGGCAACCCATAAAGATTGGATAAGTACTACAGTACTTCCTTATCAAACATCCACTTCAGAGGAAATAAGACGTATCCTTAATAGTTACAACATCAGAGTATTCTTTGAGGTGACTAACACATTACACTCACACATGTGTAAATTAAAAGATCCGATTCCTCATTTGGAGCAACAAAACTGTGTTTATAAGGTAGACTGTAGTGAATGCGATGCCATACACATTGGAGAGACATCACATCAAGCACTAACACGTCTAGCCGAACACAGTCGAAGTTCCAAGGAACTACCAAAAAATTCTTACGATCTAGAAAAACTTAAAAGAAGCTCTGCCATTGGGGCTCATGACCTATATTTAGGTCATAAAATATCATATGCTCGAAAAGTAATCAAGTAAATAATACTGTATCACTGTGCCCTATACATCAAATAAACAAATCTAATGTAGAATTACATTCTACCACAGTGCCCAAGTTTTGCACTTGTAGAAGAAGACAGTTTAGAAAAAATTATTACCGTGAACTAAGTGGTTATCATTGTATATAGTCTGCTGTTCAAATATTCATCCTTCCAAATTAGTAATCTGTTCTTTCTCACCCTTGATATCCCACAACCCTATTGTACTTTTCATAGGAGAACCAATTTTTTTCCCACCCTATTTTTGTTCCGCCTTACTCTCACAACTGAAAAAAGCCCCTCTGATCGATCTGCTTATTCACTCACCTGCATTACAACGATCTTTGCTCCATATCACTAGGTGATTGGATGATTGTAAAGGTCACCACCTTCTGTACCAAAACTTGAATATTAACCTGAAAACTTACTGTCAGATTCATACTCCTGAAAAGGATTTTCATAGCAAGATGGAAACGTTGAGGAATAACACAAAAAAAAATTGGTTTATTTTATTATTTGTTCTAATATACTACGCCGGGATTACACAAGTAAAAATACACCTTATAAGATGAATTATTCTGTTATATTTACAATTAGAACATTTCATTCCACAGGAGATTAGTTCACTTTGATTTTGACTAACACAACACCACTAACTGTTAACGCGCTTAATTACTGACTCAAAAACTATTAACAAGATCATAACTATATATTTTTAGGCATGCAGTCTAATAAATACCTTGAAGACTATGGTCCAGACTCAGTATGCTTCGACCATGGAATTTGGTTAGACAGAAATCAAAAAGGGGAAATAACTGAACATTCCAAGGGATGTTCTTGTCATAAAGTAAGTTTTGACCAAATATTTAGTGGTTATAAAAATGAAATTGAGTGAAATGAAGCATTTTTGAATTGCCATACTTCAGAGTTAGGTCAACGAATAAAAAACAGCACTTTCTATGAAAGAACAGCTGACGAATATGAAAGACTGTTTTCAGTTTTCAGAAGCATCTTCAAAATAAAGAAATAAGTACATTTCAAACTATGTTAGGGAATCCGGTAATCGAACCGATCAAAGAGTTCATAAACACGAAGTAGCAGGAAAGCGACATGACACAGCTTTCTTGCTTTCAATAAAGGCGGACAACCACGATCACTAATTTGACTTGAAGAATGTAAACATCTTTCAAATGACAGTTTCAACGGCTCCAAGAGAACTTCTATAAGCCTTGGATTGTGACGAATAGTCAACCAACAGATATGACGATATAGATTCAATCTATGATCTACTGACGAAGAAAAACAACCATCCATCAATCAAGGGCAAATTAATCAAATAAATCAGTCATGGGCTACTGTGACAGCAACAAGTAGCAAATTATCACTCTAACAGATATTCTTTACCAGTGTAATCAAGTGAAAATTGAGGTAGAGGAGATCAAGGTGTGATGAAAATCTCTTCATACGCTCACAATTAAATAAAACTCATATTTGGCAAAAACATTATCGAAATATTCGTCTAACTTCTGAACGTGCTTCACTTCACTATGAAGTGAGTATTGAAGATGTCATTAGTCCTGATGATGAAAATTCCATGACAAACTATCGAAACTCGAATGACACCAAACCGGTATTATCTTCATACTTGGTTACAAATCACTATATAGGTGAGTTTTTATATAATCCCAGCGTGTTTAGAAAATCGAAAACAAGATTTTTCTGAAAGTTTCGCTGTGTATGTCACAGATTCCTCAGCAAAATCAACCTGACTCGTCACTCAACTTCTTTCAGGACGTTCGTAAAAGCTATGGCCTGGATGTTTATAATTAGTTACGAATCCTTTCCATCACTTCAAAATCAATAACACTCCACCGTCATTCATCCACTAACAGGTGTACTACAACAACCCAGTTTGGCTGCTGAAACAAAACAAGATCACAAAGATCATTGGGTTGGAGTTACAGGTTGTTTTAAATAGGAATATCCCAAATACATTTAATACTAGTGGTTTTGCTTTCCCACAGTAGAAAACGAAATTCACTTTCAGATTATCCATCTGAAAAAGCAAAACACAAAAAGTCATTTGTTCACATTCGCATTTTCTCCTTTGATACGTTAAGCTATCAGTAATGATGTAAGTACGTGATCTGAAAAGCACTGACGCTAAGATGCAGTACCAGAAATTTGTTTCCCTAAAGTGATCAAATATAAGTTAACGATCATGAAGACAGAAATATGGTGAGTACTCACGGCTTCTCACTTCACTGTTCATACAGATATCCTTCCCAGCATAAATCAGAGATTTCTATGAGACCTCAATTTTGTATGTCATTAAAAACCTGAGATATGAATGTTTCTTTTAACATAAGACGATTTCTAACAAGCTTCAACAATCCTCTTCAGTCCGTTTGAAATGGGGGTTACCTAGAACAGGATAACGTGGTCCAGTTCATCTCCTTTTTGATAGAGATAAGCAGGCGAAAAATAATATGTGCCTGTTGTAAACCACAACTAATGAGAGACCAGTACACAGTAATGAAAGGCTTGTTACAACACAGATTAAATAAGTCAAAAATAAAACACAGCTCTGCAATTGGATGTCTCATCAAACCTAACTTCGCCTGGTTGATGACTGAGCACCGTTTTAGCCACTAGCTTTGAAAACATTACATCCACCAATAAGTTTGTAAACCATCAAGAACAGGTGGTATTTAAAACAATCATCCTTACTGCGGTCAAACTGTACTTTCCTAACTGTAAATGAATGTAGACATTTTTAGTGCCAGATTTGATCCACATCTGTACGTTTATTGCTTCACCTGCGGCAAACAACACTCGAAATTGTCTGTTTCCTGTACGTGTTACAAAACTAAGTACTATCCTCTGTATGCATTACGTCACATTTAGGTTCTCCGAAAAGACTTTTCTAAACCTCACAACGTTCGCTACCGGCAGAATTTCAGGTGACTGAAAAGGCTTATACAATAATGAAGTTAAATTAGTCATTTTCAGAAATGTCTCCTTCATATTGTTTCGTGCTGAAGGTGTTTTATTTCTCTCCACGTATATTGTGTAGCATCAACAATGATTCCATTTCAGAGAATAAATGATTTTTTAATTCTGTTCATCATTCCATTCGATGCATATTAACTACTATCTCGAGACAGTAGTCTCGATTATTCATGAGTGATGTAGAAAACCTACCTTTCTATAAAAGACAGAAGTTAGATATTGAAAACACGCATGGTAATATGCTGGATCATTAGGAACAGTTTTTAAAAGGTTTAAGACTAGAAAGCTAAGCAAACAAAATGTGTACAAGGTAACTGTGTTTTCTTCAAATCCAATTAACAAGTTCAAGTTGTATTCATTCTCATTTATCTTCATTTAAAATTGGAAGTATCAAGTATGTTTGTGTAGGGAAAGATGTATGGGAGGGTCATATGACGGGTTATGAACACATGGAATATGTGCATCTTGGAAAACACTTTGCATCTTTTCCACAGTTTGCATGAGTTCTTTGCATAACCCGAACCAAAGTAACTGCATGGTAATTTTTGTGAAGCTGCCAATACGACATTCTGGAACATCACTTTGCTTCGTTTAAAATCCTGAAGAAATCGTGATCACTGAATCCCTCCATAAAGAGTAGATATGATTGACTGATGTGTCGGTACATTCATGTCTTCCCCTAGCTGTCATGAAAGCGTTATCTCTGTTGATTAATATCAATGTTAGAGATTTGTTTCAAGAGGGTTAATATTTATAATGCTTCAAGTATCACTTTCATTTCCACTCTATGTTCGTTTGCTTGCTGTAACTTCCACAATACTGATTATTATTCAAACAAATGGCTTCTCCTTCAGTACAAATGTTCAAAGAATCACGGTCTCCTTGTATTCATCAATGGACTGTACTACGATTGTCCTGTGTCTGGTGGACGTATGCATTTCAAAGTGAAATTGGACGACAGAACAATATATGCAAACATATATTGTCCAAAATGCGAAATTCTGTGCAAAGTAAGTCAAATTATGATCACAAAATGCTAAATACTTGCAAATGGATGTTAATGTCTTTCCACTTTTTGAGGAAGAAGCAAAAATTCAAACATTTATCAAGGTAGGACAATCTCTCAATCCAAACGAACGAGCCTTGAGACGTAGATTATATGTATTCCTACTTTTTTCAAATCCAGTTCACTGACTAGAGAAATGGTATGCGGATTAGCTTACTAGAAGCGGACCAAAAAAGGTTGGAATCATTCCTCGGAGTAACAAATGAGGACACTTTCGAAAACATAAGCCTGTCTTTTCCTTTATTAATAAAATCTCTCTGGTCATATTACCATTCCTGAGGAATGGAAAGTAATTGGTTGACGTTCTGGACATCATTAAGACGACTTCGAACATCTGTTCACATAGTATAGGCGTCGAAATACAAATTGTACAAAATATTTATGTCACAATAGGACTTTCTCCTCATAACAAAGTGCATTGCTGATTTCCATAGATTGGTTTGTAAAACAACTATTCAGTAGATTAATTCCCACATTCAATTGGAGTAGCTAACAACCTGTGATTGCAGATGGAATAGTTGGGAAATGCGAAAAGTTAGTTTCGGACCTTTATCAATTTTAACTGTATTCACCCATTGTGAGAGTTGACGCTTCTAAGCCTAATTCCACATTCAACTAAGGGTTTGCAGTTCCAAACTGTGATGTCCAGTGCACCTGATTTTGAATTTGTCTCTACCTGCTGAAAAGCAGCACTGAATACTAACCAGATAATGTGACATTTATGTCTTCATGCTTATAAATGAAATGAAATTTCCAACGAGCGAACGAGTGTGAATTGACAGTAACAAAGAATATGGTGTTAATCAAGTATAAAGTCTGACTAGCTGAAAATGTCTGTTTTAACAGTATGAAAGTGATTATATCCAGTAAGCGGTTAACATGTGATGTATCCGTATTCATAACAATTCTCTTCCCTGAAATAACCTTCTAACCCGAACAAATATTACATTGCATTCATTACTTCGACTAATATTTCGAGCATTCGTTGACGTTACAGGAGATAAATACTGAGATAATTTTGTGTGGTTGAATGTTTCAGAATCAATGTCCACCGAATAAATGAAATGAGAAGAGCGATTGTCAGGTGATTGAAGAAGGATGTCCTTTGTTATCGTGTTCATGTACTAACATTTGATCTGTTCCTACCTTTTTGTTAACAGTAGTAACAACTTGAAATTATACATTTTTAAATAAATATGTCTGTAAAATAAGTATTGTATGTGACCTTTCACCACATTTTATTTGCACATTAGACCTTCGTAAGTGTCAGTGTGAAGTCGACTGTTTAGGAATCCATCTATATTGACCACAGTGAGTTCACTCAAGTTTATGAGGAGATTAGTACGGTGTTGAGGTGAAATTTCAGAAGAAACTATTCAACCCAAAATATTTTTCATATAAACGTCTTTCAAGTAAAATAATTAGCATACAGTGTGGATGAAACCGTTTTTCTAGTATATCAACAAATTTTTTCATTTGAGCAATGGAGACCGAGCAATGTGAGATATAAAGCAACCGTATCATCTGTTCATAGCAACGCAAAGGAAATCCTCAAAGTAGTCGTATAATATTCTCTAGTGTTGATGCATTGAAACCAGTTCCCTTTCAAAATAGTTTTTCTGGGTTACGTGAAAGTTCTGTTTCGGAATACTGGAAATGCGAATATCCTCAATAAATCCCATAGGGAATGCATCAGTCGATGTCTATTTTAGATCACTCTACGAAGTTGTACATCAGCATCTAAATACAATTATTTTCAGTACAGAAAGATAAGTCATTTTCTCACCGTTCACGAAATCATTATTCTCGGTAAACTGTGTTCACTTAGCAGTTGACCGAGTTTCTGAGTGACTGTGATAAGGTAGCTTCCGAAATAAAGATAGAAAGAACAGGTACTACGTGAGTACATTCCTGTCAGTTAGAATGGAACCAGAAGTTGGTATCTTACTGGAAGATTTACGTAGGAAAGTTAAATAGGAAAAAGTTGATTCAAAGCCAGATATCAATGGACCATGTTGAATAATCTGTTCATGTTAATTCTTTGGTTTTCCTTCAGTAGCCTGCAACCTCTATTATCCTTCTGCAAAGTTATCGTGCTAACTCAACGTACGTTAATACACTAAAAACAAATTCAGTGTCAAAAACAGATTGGAATCTAATTGTCGTAGTAAAACACCACAACGTAGAATAAAAACAGCTGCGAGAATTTATTTAATAACTGCACAGTTGCAAACTTAATCTGTTCAGATTTTTCGAAAACTGATAGGAGTACCAGAACTTTGATATTAAAGTAAGTAGGCACACAAATCAACTAAATTTGATCTTAAGTTGTATTCATGACAGATTTGTATACTGAACTCTTTGTTCCTCGTGCTTCAAGACTCCTCAGCTGTTTCCAAACACAACAAAACAAAGAAGACGAGAAATAAGCGAACAATATTGTTTGAGTCAGCTCTCATCAGGCTTTACGCTGACACACATACATTTTCTCATATGTAGAACACCCAATGAATCATGGTGAAATCCTTAGTCTGTAATAACCAGAACATGAAGCATACAAATAATAAATATCTAGACAATAATAATGGTAATGATAATAATTATCTCAGTGATGATCATAATAATGGGAACAGAGTCATACTACAAACATTTCGACAAAAGTGTTGCTAAAAACTTGGAAAAGTAGGAGTAAGGTAATACTAATGGATGAATTGTGTAGATAATTAGCCTAAGCAAACAAACAGGTGTGAAAGGGGTGGAGAAAGGGGATGAAGATGAAAACTGAAGTTATCTTTGAAGTCATTTATTAGGTTTTCTCTGGTCAAAGCAGAGATAAAGGCGGCGCAAACATTTTCTGCGCACAAAGACTAGGCTTGTTTTGTCTAGTTCCCATAGCCTCAGCTGCGTGTGAAATGCCAGTGAGAATTCTTTTCGAAAGTTTTGTGGAATGTGATAGGTGATTTCAAACGCTTTGGTCTCGTCCATTACACCACCACTGTCGACCAAATGTAACAGAATCGAACTTCTTTCTTCTGATGACTATAGACAGCCTTTGGAATAGAGCTTCACCAGGTGCATCCCCTTTAAACTGGAGACTCATGAATAATGATTTCTTCTGAACAATCATTTGTTCAGACTTCTTACTCATTTCGCTCATGTGTCTCTTGATATAGCTATGGGGTAACTCATTTCCAGCAGCATAGTATGAATCTGTTCTAAGTCCTTTTGTATCAAGTCATCAGAACAAATCCTACTGGCTCCGCTTGCCAGGTGATTAATTAAGCTTCTTTTATACTGAATGGGCACAAAGCTAAGGAGATGCACGTACCGATACTTAGATGTGATATTTCAGTACATTATTATAGTGAGTAACCTGCCATCTTCTCTGGTCAATAGAACATCCAAACATTGTAGCATATTTTCTTGCTATTCTCCACAAGTGAAAGTGAGCGAAGGATGCACGTCACTGAATTTTCTTTACAATTCGTTTTTGTCGATGTTTTGACCAAGGACAATGAAAGTGTCGCCGATTATCGATGGCAACTTTCAGTGGTTGATTTTCAAGCTTTGCAAGAAAAATTCAGGTAGACAACATTTGGACCACAATGTTCTGTCCATAATCACGTCGTTTAACTCTGCAACTTTGAGGCACAAACATTTTAGTTCTTACTCTCTCTCCTTCCTTCCTAGTGACATGTGTGATAGAATTCTCCTGATATCTGAAGCAGGTGTTGAATCAATATTGCCGCATGCCTGAGTGTTAACTAAACTTTGTTCCTCGAGTAAAACCCAAACTATGCAGTGGAAGTGATTGAGCACCTACTTCAGAAATCTGGAACTTCCTACCACCCATATCACACAGGAGAAGCGAGAGATGTGTGATTATCCAACTCATGCCTAGAAGATAGGGAGTTACGTTGATATGAGAAGGGATAGTGTCGAAACACTTACCTGGTAGATAATAGTGTTGTGCTGTCCTATACACCCAACTGACAAATTCATATGGTCATTTCAAGTTGGTGTTCATCGTGGAACAGTGGAGAGAGAACCACTGAAAACCCGGGATCACTCGACATCTGTCTCCGCCTAGTATGGGACTCCTCAGCAGAGTACATATAACCCACCAGTAGTTGAGCCCGACTAATATCAGTCCATGCTGAAAGCCAACATGAAATCAGCAAATCCTTATAAATTTCGAGAGCAAAACAATTGGGTTGGGGCTGCCCGAGCTGTAATGCTGTTCGTGGGTGTTTCATCACCAGGCTCGGAAACGTCACCAGTATCTACATCAAGAGAAGTCAATATTCTGGGCGGAATACCAGTTGGTAACCTGATCAACATTCAGAATTTTGTCCACAGATTTGATTCTTTTGTCGTTTTTTTACTTTAACGTTTCACTTCATGTTAATCGATTTTGGTTGTTGCAATGTAATTTGATTTGTCCTATGACTACTAGCATAAAAGCTAATTTTATTACCACTAGTTATTCACTCCTGAACATCTCGACGTAACCGTCTGATAGCTTCATTAGGGTGCAGTTACATCTTGGTCACAAGTACCAAGCAACATAAATTCCATACCAGAATCGGCCTTTTATACACTGCCTCCAAATAATCCATATCAATCGAAATGCAGTGTGCTGTAGACTTTTCTAGTTTGTTGAGCAAACTACAAAATGACCAATAGAATTGAGTCAGCATTTAGTACACGACGACATGGAGTTGTCAGCTATCCAGTGACCAATTATTTGAATTGCCATCGGGATATCCGGGCGGCAGATTACCCCTGGTGAGACTAGTTTTTTACACAAATTGGTCACCGATGAGTAATTACTGTTGTAGACTAGTGTGTTCTGCTGACCAAAGTCTATGTATGCAGGTGTGACTCAGTGAAGGAATATTTACTATCCCATAGTTTCAGACATTTTTTACTAAAATGTGAAGGCATGCACAAAATATAGCTTCAGACTTTCCTAAAAACCAGCTATGAGCACATAGGACCAAAGCGCATTCACCGTAATGTATCATCAAAGCACCTGGCAGTAGCATTGAAAAATTGGTCACGTGCTTCCGTTAGTTCTGTATACAACGCCTTAACCAATTCTCGCTGATCAATGTTTTTTATCTTTGTTTCTATTAAAGGCATGTTTTTTTCTTGTTTGCAGGCTATCCAATTAAAGTTTCATTACTTTTGTAATCAATCCCCAAGAGAGACTTACAAGGTATGCCTCTCGTCGCCTGGTTACACAAACGTTGGCCTAATCACAGGAGAATTTTCGTTAGAGCTAGAATATGCAGATGACGGTGTTATGTTGGGTGAAGACGCTGACAAGATGCAGAGTCTTCTAAACACTTTGAGTAGCAATTTGAGAATGTTTGGGATGCATTTCTCACCAGCGAAATGCAAATTGCTGCTCCAGGATTGGTCTTCAACGGTGCCACGGCTAACAATATAGAGTGTAATGGTTGAGTGTATTGACCAATTCACTTACCTGGGAAGTAGGATCAGTCCTGGTGGCTCAGTGGTTGATGGCTTCTCTGCACGGATATAAAAGGCTCGGCTGGCTTTCACCATTTTACGCCACTTGTGGCGCCGCCGTGATATCCGATTGTCTACTAGAGGTCACATATACTGCACGACAGTCCGGTCTGTTCTACTGTATGGCTGTGAAACATGGCCATTGAAAGTGGAAGACATGAGAAGGCTTCAAGTGTTTGACCACCGTCGCCTTCGTAGTATAGGCCGCATTCCGTGGTGTCACCGTGTGAGTAACGCAGAAGCCAGGTGCAGAGTTTTAGGGAGAAGAGGTAAGTCGGTTGACGAGGTTGTGAACCTTCATCGATTGAGAAGATTGGGACACGTGTTATGTATTCCTAGCCGCCGATTGCCTTGTCACACAATGTTGGCTGAAGTGGGTCCAGGCTGGAAGAAGGCCCGAGGTGGTCAGACTAAAACATGGCACCAATGTATGAAGTCTCTAACTGTTGGTTTGAGCCATGTGGGACGATGCAGACTAGGTGGTTGTAGTCGGTGGGACAAGAGGAACCAGTGGTTGGAGACCCTAGGTGATATAGCTGAGAACCAGTGTCAGTGGCACAGATATATACGTACATTATCCTCATCTTAACGACGCTATACCGAATCTCACCGCTTCGTTTCTCCCTTTTTGTAATTTATATTTCTTTTGACTGAACTTTCTTATCTTAATCTCGCACCTCACTGCCTTTTTACTTGATGTACTGATATGAGGTGTGGCAACTCGGACCGTTAAGCAGTAATGCCTAGTCCTAGGTTGATCCGGATGGATAGACTTACGAGACTCACGTTGCCGATGATAGACTCTGCATTTTGCAATTTGATCCACTAGTCACCAAGCAAATTGAGGACTGTTTAAAGAATACTGCTAATTCACGATCAGAAAGATTCATTCATTTTCCCATTAGTTGGGTCGTATGCCTACTTCTAAAAAGTAACTGGTGTTCACTGTTCGCAATTGTAACTAAGATCCAAACAATACCAAGGCTCTGCCAGTAGCCTGCATTGCTATTTCTACCTGAATATATGTTCAAACGGATTTCGCTATCCGAAACTTATTCACAGTCTGGTCAGCATCAGTTTTAATTACTCAGTCTGAACAACAAACCACATATGCATTACCTACATGTGCTAAATATTCAGTCTACCATTGGACTAAATATTTTGATATTTATTAAAATGTGTATGTTTTCCTGAAGAACTTGTTGTTTGAACAGCGTAACACTCAGAAATACTTTATTTTGACTTTCTAGACATTCTAGGATCGTGTTAAAATATACTCCTATAGTAGTTAAATAAACGTTCTGCATCATCTAGCATTTATTGTCTAGTATTTACTGATGGCCGGTTTTTAAGATCTATCCCAAAGACTGGTTCTCTGTAGTGATGTACAATCATAACTTAGTGGTATTGAAGACAATTGAAGTGCTTTTTGCTCATAACATCTGTCACAAAAAGTTATTTTCCTCTGTGGTCTTTTTTCATTCTTTAATCTCGACTATCATCATCTTTTTTAGACCAACTACCTTTTCGAAACTTCTCTTGACGAAGAAATGTAATAAAGTTTGCCTGGATACGAATTCATCGGTGGGTGACTGATGTAGCTGTGTAGATCACACAGCTCAAATCTGATAGACTTCTATCCACTGAGTTTCTCGATAGGACCGAGAAGCAAAGTGATTCTCGCTGGAATCAACAAGGATAGATACATCGGTTTCCAAATGTCTGCAGATGGGTACTATAAAGCACAAAATAAGGGATCATAACATTTTTCCAGCCGACTTCTAACATTTACAGACACATAAGTTCGTCTGTCGTTGGGTGTGGCTGTATTTAGAAGGTGCCTTTTAAGGCACAACGCATCCTGTGTATTTTTAATATAATCTTTGAGCACTTACTTTCAGCTGATATGTCTGACATGCTTTTTTTGGTCATTTGTTTTAATATAGCGAATTATGTACAGTGTCTTTTCACTTGGTACGTCAACACTTCCTATCAGATTAATTCATTAGCTAACCATCTTTCTTCGGAGTCAGAAGACATTCGCTGAATAATTTTTTTGTTTTTTTCATGGAAAGTTTGTGATTCATAATGATAACAGATGTCACTATCGCAGATTTTGTATGTAGATTCACTAACACTTTATCGTTGTTAGGTAGCGGGTTTTTGGCTTACATGTGGACTATTACTAATGAGGCTTTTGCCAAAAGGCTCGCAGATCTGATAGGCATCTCAATCGCTACACTGAACCTTTAAGAAACGATTCCAAGTGGAAATGAGATGTACTTTACCCTTGTTTTATTTTAGTAGCTGTGGAATCTTATAATCAGTCTATATTTATATATGGGCTAGTACCTGCAGTGATGAGTGATTCGTCTGATACTGAATAAATTAAACCCAAATCAGCTAACAAATCAGACTTCCAGTTACTTGGAGTTTGATATCTAATGCCTACGTCATAAATGGTCATTATTTGTATCACTATATGCACTTTTATGAGAAGTCCATGTTTCGTTCATCGAATAATATACTTGTTAACCACAAATCCAAAGCCGTGATCTGTTCACCATGTGGTGATTCTTGGCAGTAATATATGTTTGTTTCTCTAGTCAAGTAGTAACTGTATCCATTAACTGAGCCAAGCTTAATTAATGTTAATCGATCATTGGTCATTTTTTCTGTTACTCCTATTCATCAAAGTGAGCCTATTTGATCACAAAAAAGAGATGTGAGTTGACTTCAGCAAAGAAAACTTATTTTATGGCAGACTGAAACTGAGAGATTCATGTACGTAAGCAAACAGTGAGAAAACAGAATATATGAGAAACATTTGTGACGAGAAATCATAATACGACGTACAGTGAAAAAAAAGCCTTTTTCACATAATTGAAAACGTATTACAGGAAAGCTAGTGAAAGATGGGAAAATTAAATCAAATCACAAAATTTAGAAATCATCTGGAATGAGAGGTTAATTCTAAGATACATAAATGTGATAAGAAGTTCAGCTTTCTTATTAGCAATGCTTCAGTTACCATTATTGTTTTGTACCTTAGAAATACCAAATCAAACTTCTAACGCTTATTAATTGTGTAAAATGCAGACGCCTATTCCTTCTTAGGTAGGCCTTTTCTAAGTATCTATTTTCGCTCCACTTTCATAAGTCACCACGTCTGAAGTTCGCCGTTTTTATTTTCAGGTGGGATAATAGCGTGATTTTGATGCAAAAACCAACAAGAACAAGTAGACCAGTTTGCATATGCAAATGTGGGACATCGAGTAATACAAATGAAAACAGCCTGAAGACTAGCAGCTAATTTTCTGCTTGTAGAGTTTTTAAATCTCTTCTGAAAGGTATCTGCGACAAACATCGAAGAGCTGAAACCTCAACATCTCAGTCATTTTCTAAGCTAGCAGATGAGTGCCATCAGTCTATATTATTCCGAATTTCTATCTGTGAATCTTGATTGTAAATAAAATAACTCTAACGCTACACATGGAAGCCTAGTCCCAGCTTTTTCAAAGTATTAATCAAATTTAAAATGTCAAAGACTTGAAAATGAATTCGAAGATGCAAAATTAGTCTTCTTGTCAAGTCCTATTTAAAAAGTCATCACTCTTCTAAAATTTGAATTTAATCATCTACTGTGAAATTGTATTTCACCTCGGTCTAAACTTCCATTCCACCTTTTTTCGCCACCCAGCATAAATATTAGTCTCCCCAAACCACAGCTTTCTCAGATAATCAAAATGAATCAGCGTTTCGCTCGTTATGTATCATCGTGTGTGTGTGTTTGTCTGTTGTACTTCATATCCTCCGTGATTATAATAGTGAAACAAAGAGGATATAGTCGACACTGAAGTCATTCGGTGGTTTCATAAATATAATAGCTCATATGAGGGGGATATGTATGTATGTTAACGCGGTATATAAAGATTAATGGCAATACCAAATTTTCATCGATTCGTCGGAATGAAGTGGAAGTAAATGGTGGTAATAATGATAATAATAATAATGAATCAATCCAGATACTGTGCTGTTGCTGATACAGAGATAAATTTGAAACTAGTGTAGAAGGGAAATGCTAGAGTCACTCTCTCTACTTACTAACTAGCAGATTCCAAGAGTCCAGTGTCTCCAGATTTACTCATATATGTAGGATTTCAGATGACATCTTTCTTTGCATGACCCAAAACCATGTTGTAAAACTTTGGTTCCCACAAAATCAGTTTTGTTTATTTCTGTATTATAAATCCATATTCGCATTAGGTAGCTTTCCTTTGTTATGCAGTGCATTTGTACACTTGACCATAAATTGTTCTCAAATGCTCCATCTTTTCCACTGATGTTCAAATATTCATCCTTCCAAATTAGTAATCTGTTCTTTCTCACCCTTTATATCCCACAACCCTATTGTACTTTTCATAGGAGAACCAATTTTTTCCCACCCTATTTTTGTTCCGCCTTACTCTCACAACTGAAAAAAGCCCCTCTGATCGATCTGCTTATTCACTCACCTGCATTACAACGATCTTTGCTCCATATCACTAGGTGATTGGATGATTGTAAAGGTCACCACCTTCTGTACCAAAACTTGAATATTAACCTGAAAACTTACTGTCAGATTCATACTCCTGAAAAGGATTTTCATAGCAAGATGGAAACGTTGAGGAATAACACAAAAAAAATTGGTTTATTTTATTATTTGTTCTAATATACTACGCCGGGATTACACAAGTAAAAATACACCTTATAAGATGAAAAAATGTATGTTCGCTCAATGTTTTCCTGTTGCCCATAGATTTCAGCGTTCATAACAATACTGTGTGAAGTGCAAAGTACGCACGTTTGATGTTGTACTCACCATAGTCTGACATCATTTGGGGAACCATTGAAAACCTAAGAGCACTGGACAGCTAGTTCCTTTTAGAATGTCAGTCCACCATGAATACAAACTGAAAAATAAAATCCCATAAGCCTCAAACTACAACATCATTAAGTGCTGATTAATGACATGCTTCGAGATGGAGACTCTGATTGCCTAACGAGAAGTCGTGAACGGTGGGTCAACAAGTCGGAAGTTAACCCGATGCCAACTGAAGGCCTTGGTGGGTGGTCACGCTATATGGTAAATTGACAGAAGTAGGAAACTGTGGAGCATTGTAATCCAACTCAGTGGCCAAACCACAACGAGTTCGCCGTAAAAACTGAAGGGCCTGATTTCAATCTCTGGTAGGGTCATAGGGTACGTAATTCTTAAGAGTCCCATACTTGGATGAAACAGCCCCCCAGTGCTCTCAGGGTTTTCAGTGGTCCCTCAACCGCTATGAATTCATGAGGAATACAACCTTAAAAAGAATAAAATCCCCACAGACCTTGATGAAATAAATTTGTAATTTCAAAAAAAGCAGGTACATTTAGATCTACTGGAACTAATAAAGTTGTAGCTTCATATGCTACTGATATAGGAGGGAAACATCATATTAATGCATAACTAATGCTTTATCAGGATTCAAAAAGAGAATGCTGAATGAATCAAAGGGAAAATGCCTTGTCGATTATAAAACAGCTGTGTCGTTCGTGAAATGAAATAAGGATAGAGATTCTCAAAAGTTTCTAGTCAAGTTTGTATATCCATAGGCATGTCTCAATGAAAAATAGGATAAGAAACAGATTAGCTCGGAAATTCGTCAGTAAATTTAAAAATTCCTTACTAGTGCTCTAAATGTTTTTGATCATAACCATAAGAGCTTGAAGGACTTCATTTCCCTATATGGCTTAGATTAGCATTCAAATACCTTATCAATTACACTCAAGCTGCTAACATCCTACTTGTCTCAGGTAGCACAGATCTTTGAATCGTGTTAAAAGTAATATCCAATATATATGCTAAAGGCGATTCATTGAACACCATTTTAGAACCTCCTAAACTGGTTTTTATTTTTGAAATAGCACTTTTAGCTTTAACTCAGCATTGTTCCTCTGATCTTCTAAACACTTTCTGATAAACACCTTGAAAACTACAGTCATCAACTATTTTAAAGGCTGAAATATCTTCTACCTTCAGCAGTCACGGTATTCATGCATATAATGCACTTTCAGGATCTGGTGTTTAAACTTTCCAAAACGTTTAACCTTCCTCACTCGCCGTGCATATTACCAGTTGATAAATCACACCATAAGACTTTGCGCCTCGACAGAAAAGAAAAAGTTTAAAAGCGGAAAGTGGATTAACGTTAGGTTAAGTTGAGTTCTTGCCTGTCACATACACTAGTCTGAATAAAATATCACTCACCTATCATTAAATAAATTATCCGTTGGTGAAGCACAGACTCAGTACTTCATTATATGAGCTCTAAAGCTGGAATGAAGTATTAATATCTATTTTGAAAGAAGCATGCATGTCGTGAAGGGATTTCTGTAAGATAGACAGAGGTTTGGGGAATTAATCGTTTTGATATACGGATAACATTATACAGGTTATATGCCCTGTTCGTATGATAAGAGCACATTGATATAGAGAATAGACAGAAAGTGAATCTGAGAGTGGATTTTATCATGGAGTGACATGAACTGGAGAACCATTGGAAACCTGGTAGTGGTAGACGACTGCTTCGTTTTAGCTTGTGTTAACTCATTAGTGCACACATATGACTCCACTTGGGATCAAGTTCAAGACAGCCACTTATCACCTTCAACACGGTGCTGTTCGGACAAAACGTTGGAACCAAGTGGTTCACTGTTTCCTAATTTTGTCAATTCACGGTAAATATTGTCATGGTACTGACAAGCGAATTGCTTTGAGGCGGATTTCCCAAAGCTCTCATGAAAATTCATTACCTTCATTGGACGCAACGAGTCGACACAGAGAGTAGTTACTCACCAATGCACCCAGAATCGTAGTGTGTTTCTAGGGTGATCTAAAAGTGAATAAATAAACTTTCTTCTATCCTCCAGTAACCAGTGTCTCTCCAAATGAGGTGACAACAGAAAAAGTTCACCTTATAATTCAAAATCTTTTTTCAATAACAGTTTGCACAATTTTTTCTGGATATACCCTCTACTCAAAGCAAGGTCAATCAGTTTAAATGTACAATGTGTATTAGGACAAACCTTCTCAATTTGATGCTTAGGATTAGAGATTACCATATACAACAGATTTTACATTTTATACAATAAAAAGACCGTCTTAATTTAGCTATACGTTTTTGGAATACTATGTTTGACCTAACTGGCAGACAGGTGGATTATGAAGAGATGTTTCTTCCAACATGTTTACAGACCATTCATCGGCAGACTGAACTTCTGCTCACACCATCGTTATTTTCAAACTGCAGAAAATGAAGAACTCGTTTCTGTTACAATGCATGAAATAGTACATTTGCTTGTAAGTTAACAAATAATCTATTTTGTGTCAGCGGAAATTCCACAGCTTCACCTGTGCACGTAGATACAATCAGCCTATGCAGTGTATAAATCTCAGCTATGGGAATATAATCATTCTATTGAAGTGCTTGTTTCGACTGAAATGACTTTCAAATGACTTTTTAAAAAGTTAACTTTACGATTATTGGAGAGCTTATTTGTGTGATTTGCTGTGAACCAATATGTTCAAACACATTTTATCATTTTCGTTCACACCCTGAAGTATGCCACCGGCTCTCTCACTCATATTTAGAATCATTCTGTAAACTTATCAGAATAAAAGTGTTGGAATACTTTCTGAGAATAAACATACACGACATCGTAAACTGCTTTATTTTCAAATTCTTGTCTCATGCTCTTGATATCTTATCAGTAAAACTAGTGAAATGAATACTTTGCAAAACCAAATTGTTGATGAATGCTGACAATCTAGAAGAACAAGTAGTTACTGTGTTTGCATTTTGTTTCCTAGGGATTTGCTCCCACATTCTACTACAAGCTACCAGATTTGAAACCGGAATTCAGGCTATCCAATAATAAGTTAGTATTCACATTAATGTTCTTTGAAAATTGTCAGTCCATATTTGGTTTGATTCGTGGTTCTTTCTAAATATGTTGTCCACTTATAAGTTTCAATAATCGTGTTTGTTTACTTGTGCAAATTATTGTTATGGTGTAAGATACTAAATGGAAAGAGCGATTCGTATGCGAACTTCGAAAAATCAAAAGGTATATCAAATTCTAAATGGAAACAGGCGTTCAATGTTGCATTTCGTCTAAGCTCTCTATGAATATGTGCGTTGAAGGGATATTGCTTGGAGCAGCAAACTTAACCTATGGTATAATTATTACTGAAAAGCAGCACTCATTACTATGGCTTGTGGATATAAATACAACAAACCAAAAATAATGGTTTATACCTCTCATATGGCAAAGACTGCGATAAAAAGGAAAGATCACTTCCTTAACTAAACTCTCAACAATAAATACGATTGTAGGAACCACATAGACGCCACATGCTGTGGTATGAACTTGAGAAATAAAGTTGAACAAAGATTAATAAGTGGTTGAAAGTGAAAGGTAGAGGAGCTGAATTTATTATTTTTCCTGATAGTTTGCATCAATAATTCAAATCTGTGACCTCAAGAGAACTGATGCCTTTTCAGAGATCCAGGTATGTGTCATTCTACACTGTTGTCCATCAAACTGCAACACACTGGTCTCCTAGCTTGATAATCAAATAATAAATTTAGTCGATAGAATTTGGTCAGCACTTAGACTAAACGACGTGTAGAGGGCCAGCTTCCAAGGATCATTGAGTGTATTTTTCCTTTCATCAACTGCAAAGTAGAATATATTGTCGAACCTTTGTGTTCGACGAAACACACTGAAACTGTGATGCAAGATCCTTTGAGTGAACAATTGTATCGGTTTTTCCAGTCCTGTCTTGATCAGTAATTTATTCGGTGTTAAATCTACTGATAAAGCTGTTGTTTTTCATCCAGATGTATGCAACTGATGTACAGCAATTATACTACAGTAATGGTAACCAAATGGTATTATTTTCCCTTTGCTTAAAGTCCCAGACCAGTTCAAAATGTGACACGAAATGTTTTATCAGCCAGAGGGAATTATACTTTACGGAAACTAATAATCAGGTTGCCAAACGTGATCGTAAGTTTTATGTGCATTTTTGCGAGTCAGAGTATTGCTTATAAATACTTACAATTTTCAAGCATCAGAAGAATAGACAAGAAAGCATTTGAGACAACTGAGGCACTTTTGCTGTCAGAAAGGAAATGATACAAGATATCTTTTGTCCTGTAGTGAGAATTTTATCTAAATATGCCATCATAATAATAGATTAGGTGAAAAAAGATCCAATGGAGCAGTGGATACTATTTATTGAGAAAAAAATACAAACTCCAATGGTTGAATAATGAACATTACAATAAACTTACCATTTGAAAACAATCTCTGATTCCGTATCTCACTCTATAGTGTTCTTGCCACTAATATTTCTATCCAGTTTGCTCGTATTCCAACCAGTCGATCGTTATCAGTTTTGATGTCTCTCTCTCTCTCTCTCTCTCTCTCTATATATATATATATATATATATATATATATATATATATATATATATATACTGCATTCATGCACTTAGGTAAGTAGTTGTCACTAAAATAGCAATAAATTCTAGACTTTGATGTGAACCTAAAATGGCTTTCTTTCTCAGAATATCATGAACTGTAGTGATTTGAAAGGCTGGGGGAACAACATGAGTGCTTTGCTAATTATAACTACTTGTTTTGTGCTGCATTACCCCTTGGGACTATATCGAAAGTCATATATCATATATAACTATTCATCCATTTTTATTTTCACACGAAGGGGAAATATTTCTCAGTTGAGCCGATAGTTTAGCATTTTTGGAGGCAACTAATTTCAAATGGTATGTAAAGGCATAATTGTGATATCCAGACTAGTTAAAGTTGAGTAATGCGTTGCGTACTATTATTTCCTTTCTGATTCATTTAGAACTATCTAGATTATCTTGTAGGGGATTTATGCCTGCCAGATGAAAATATTTGGTTGGCTTTTGTTATTTAATGCTAAACGTATTGTAGATTCTCAAACTGTGATTTAAAATATTCTGAATAGTTATGATGTCATTGGAGAATGACGTCATTCTGTAGGAGTTACAAGCACTCAGTATTCTTTGCTAACGAACGTTCTGTCTGTAATCACTGTGAACCGAAGCGAAAGTTAGCTCCAGTATGAACAATTACCTAATGGTTCAGAAGGCTATAAACTGTCTTAGATGTAACGGTTCTGAGAGGAAGTAACATTTCTAACACTGAATAGGAAATTATATCTTTTGACCAGTGGTGAAAGGGGTTAAAAACAGTTGTTACAGTTGACAAACATTTATCAAGCAACTGCATACCTTTTAATTTTATCAGCAGTCATGTATACCTACTCGGTGAAGAGGTTACCTACATGACGAACTAGCATACGACTAGTATGCCTTAAATATCATCTAAAAGGCTTTTCATTGAAAAAGTGTACTGTGAAATGTTGTGGTTAGAGTGAACAATCAATGATCACTGCTGTGAAAGTAGATTACAATTAAATTCCGTAAAGCATTTCGGTAATCGCTTACACACTTTGAATATCGCACCTTCCTTCAGTTGTACGGAATTTTAGCATAAATTATTTTTCTCAATGTATGTAAGTGCGTAATTGTTTTACTTACAAGGAAATTCGTAGAGAAGATAACCACAGTCAGACTCATAGTCATGACTTATAGACCACGTTTCTACCACATGAAAATCCAACGTAGGTTTTATTCAGAGAGATGACAAGTTTGCAATGTATCTAATTGTTTACTGCAAGGCCTAGAACTGTGCATAACCCTTGCACGTACTTTTACTGGTTATGGTTCCTCATGTCTCATTTGCAGTCACTGATATCTGTTTCCACTCCTATAACTGCTTTGTATCATAAATTGTCAAAAAGTATCACTTTCTTAGTCATACTTGTTCGTTACAAGTATTTCGCACAGCAAATCTTGCATCATCATTCGTTTGCTAAATTCAAATCCACACGATTCCATATTAGTGCCAGAGCAGCATTGAAACCAAGACTATTGAGTATTTCGAGTAGTTCCCAGCAGCCACATCTTAAGTTGTTTTAAACTAAGACCTCCCCTTGGAAATCGCCTTAATAATTCTGATCGATTTAATACCCGCAAACACGGGGTGTGAAATGATGGTGAGAAATATTGCCGTTACTTTGTGCTTCATGAGACTCTATAAAGCAAGATTTGTGTTGGCTTACGTCAAATATCCCACTATATTGTCTACAAACTATTCGTTTGCGTTCTACACCAACAAACAGATGGGTAAACAATTAATTTTGGGCAGTGTAAGCATCTTCCTGTGGGACACCATTTTCAGGTAACTAGTATCCACCAACATTCAGCATTTTCATAAGTCTCACATTTTCTACCTTGATTTTAGGAGGAAGCAAAGAAACACTTTGGTTGCAACGAAATAGATGGAATTGAATTACAGAATGGCCATTTTAGTCATAGGATACTTGGAGTAAGTTCGCTTTCACCTCTTAGCAATGCCAAGCATGTCAATGCCATTCTACTCTGTAACTCGTTGGTCACATGGCATGTGAGAACTAGATTCCATAGTTTAGAGACATTTCTCAACAGTCCAGTCTGGTTTGATAGTCAGTTATGCTAAGTAAATAAGTGACAAAATACAAAATCGAAATTCAGATTTACTTTCGGTGACCGACAATTCTTTTACCGCAAAAAGTGAAGACTCACCATAAATCGGCTAATAATGGTATTTGTGACTGTTAATGGTTGAAGTTGTTTAAATGTTTAATAAATGTGTGCAACTTGCAAGATATATACTTTCATAATACATACTTTTCTTGGCAATTTTCAAACGTCACAGAGACAGTTTCCTAATGTAGATGAACATACATTATTCTCGGACGATCACAATTCGGAACTTCTATTGGTAAACCATTACGTATGTTCATAGTGTACTGCTGTGAGTGAAATTTAAGCCGCTGTTGTACACATAATTAATAATCCCCTTATTAGGCTTATCCAGTAATCTACACCTGTTCAGTGATAGTTATTTTTTTCCAGTTCAGCTTACTACTGTCACTGGTTTGTGTTACACGAAGTATCACAACACCTGACACAGTCAAGATATTTATTAATCAAAAAGCCTACAAGTATTTGTGTTGGTGTGATTACAAAGAGGTCTTACGTGGCCTGTAATTCAGGAGAAATCATGTCAAACATTGTATAAATTGAATTGTGTGCAAGCATTGCTTGTGAGTAACAGAGCTTGGGCAACCTGGTACTGGCTGAATTACGTACAAATAATAATGTAAACATATAAACAGATAAAGAGATTTCTTATCACCTTGTTCAAAATATGTTATAACCTGCTTCCGAATTTTGTTGAGAATGGTTAGTTTAATTGCCATGAACCACTTGTTATCTGATGGGAACATAAGGAACTTCCTAATGACAAATATTCCTGCCACCTTTTAAGTAACTCTTGCTAGTTTTCATAAACTGAAACTTTATCTTGCAGACTACTAGGAGACTTGTGGCAGTGCATCTGACTACTTCGAAAGTTGAAAACCACAATTTTTTATAATTATCTTTAACTAATTCCGAAATTTTATGTTTCGTGTTCAACTTCGTCAGCGATAGGTTGTGCTAGCTGCCCACCACAAAACTCTGAAAAGTAGACACATTTTCCCTTAGAAATCATCTAGTTGTATTCATTCTCATGAGAAGAGGAATGAATCAGATAGTGAGAAGGAACAACTTTTGGCAATGTTACCACTGTATATCGAAATTCAACCATGTGATTGTCCTTTAACAACTGTTGAGAAACGTGAAATTAATTTTCGTAGAAAATGAGGAAGGTTTGCAGTTACACAGGCGTGCTTTTATGTCGAATGGGACTCAAAGTCTACCAAAACTATGCCTTCGCTACTTACCACATGTGTTATTAACTAAGATGCCAGTTATGTGGACGAATAGCAAATGAACTCAAGCCAACAGAATGGAGTGCTTAGCAAAAAATAATTATAATATGGCTAAGAAAATAAATTTTAAGTTATCGAATACGAATTTACCTCATACTTTGAATAACTAACTGATACGAAATACGAATGAAAGTAAACCCGAACTATGAGGCTGAACATTTTATCACAGTACCTGAGCTATTGAATAATTAGGGATTTTGTCATCAAAATCTGTAACGCATTCAATTTAGGTTAGTCTTTCACGTCTCCTGCTCTGTTCCAGGAATCATACACACATTTGAAATATTGTATTCAATTTAACAATATTTTAGCTTTGAAATTTCTCAAGTGTAGTATATTTCTTTAGTGTTCATGTCGTTTTGTTGAAAAGTTTCGCCATAATCAAATGTAACAATCTTGTGTCGGAATTTGTCAAGCATTATAATGTAGGCTAGCATCCTATTGCTTAAATACCGTCCCACACGAAAATAGGCTTCAAAATTCATGCTTTTGTCGAAAGCTGAAACTGTCAAACAACCACCCTGATTTATTTGTTGTTGATGCTTTTGTGAATGGTTTTTCATGACTGACACTTAATATTTCACTTCTTAGAATGATTTGATGACAAGCAGCAAACTGATGGCAACCCGGATATCTAGAATAACCCTAGCTTATCTCAAGGATACTAAGTAAGTTCTGTATTAAAGCAAGTTGATCTGTACAATCACTCATTTTCCAAATATGATTTCGACTTGTTGTAATAAGCTTAAAACATAAATTAAGTGAGTGTTCGGAACACTAGCAGCAGTAAACTTGATTATTAGTGATCACCGATTCAGATTTTTCCAGAGACAGAAGTGTAAGTGATATGGATAGTTGTAAGTTAGTTATAACAGCTTGCTATTACGTGAAGCAATTCTCAATGCACCGACAACCAAAAATCGTCATTTCTTGGGGTTGGTTTGACTTCGAATAATAAGGATTTTAAATAGTTTGTTAAACCCAAGGTTATTTAGGAGGCAGTGTTTACTGACAACTGTGATTATCCACTGGCAATGAAGAAAAGTACGAAAGAGCTAGATGAAACGAAAACTTATTTAGAAGTGAAGACAACAACCAATCAAGTTTGCTTTCATTTTCTCGTAAATAAGTTGAGGAGACTGTTCTATATTCAAATATATGTAGTCGAAAGGTCCTGACTCACTTCCTGGTTTGATTTGTGCACCGACAGTTGATATAGATTTTAAAATGTTTGCTAGTGATGTGTAAAATCAGGAGTTTTAAACACCAGCTCAGTATACACATTTGGCGCTACTCTCCAAGGTTACACTAACCAGCATAGAATTCAAATCACTGGGAGCGAATGGGCATGCAGCAGCATCAAACACACAAACAATGAAAATTAATTCATTTGTTAAATAAACGAATGACAAATCACTAAACGAAGGGTAGGAGGTAAGCAACTCGAGATTCTTTGAAGTGGTTACTCAAAAGTTAGGCTTAAAACGAAGTAGGAATGGATACTTAGAGGAGACGAGAGGTTAAAAGGCAAACGAGGATTCAAAAGGTTGGTAGGATGACGTGTGAAACAAACTGAAGAAAAGGAAACGTGATGAGTTTCTAAAGGAAGACACACTTTTAGAGGAAACTACGGCATGACGGAGTAAAACGAACAAGCGAAATAATAAGAATTAAAAGTATCATGAAATTGGAAAAAACAGTATGAGAGTAGTAACAGAAGGCAAAGGAAAAGGATTGGAAGCAGAAATACCATTAGGATTCTCCACTGAAATCTCCTCATCAGCCTGCTCGTTGTCATTTACCACAATCCGTCAATGCATAGTCAATGAGGAGAACCAGACTGATTTACTTATCCAGAAATCTAAATTCATTTCATCTACCACCCACATAACTTTAAAATGTGAAAAGGCTAAACAGACCACTGTTTTAGTCTCGATCTAAAAGGCGTTAACTCCTCTAAAAGTTATTTGAGATGAATGATGGCTTAAGTTTGCATTTGGAAATTCTGTTTGGCATTTGCCTGTTTCATGGTATTTTTAAAACCCAGTGGCTTGTTATTTCACTTTCTTCATTAAATACATCAACAATGTGAGATAGTGAACATAAACTATAATTATAACTTAGGTTACCTAACAAATCTACCCACCATTGCATCCTTTATAGCATGTATGATGTCGACTACTCTATGGCTGATGATTTCAAATGGGGAAAGGATTTAGGATGTGATTTTTTAATGAAAAGCTGTTATGAATACATAAAGATACAAAAATCAAGGTGAGCTGCAAATTGATGTTATAATTAAGTAATCTTCAATATAAATAACATGACTATGTAAGTTTTAATGCAATCCTAGGGTGTTTATAAAATCGACACAAGATTTTTCGGAACATCTTACTGTGTATTCGGCAACGTTTTCTGCAGAATGACGTGATCTTTAATGTTTCAGATACATTTTATAAATAAGCCGGTTGTTTTGCACTGAAAATATACCCTTAAATATGTATCAGACTCTGTGTACTAGTGACAGTCAATTTTCAGGTTTTTTAGGTTTGATTGAGAAACTACCTTTACACCTACCGCAATTTTCTCATGAATCGATTCTAACCATTTCTTCAGAAAATACTACTCATTCTCTTTGTAGAAAAAAGGATATCCAACCTTTCTGTGACACTCCAAATGTAAAACGTTGCACAAATTATGAAAATGCATATGGATTTTGTTCGCTGTACAAATACAATCAAAATCTACCTCATGAATACCAGTACATGGATGATATGTTTAACGTCTCTTCAAACCAGAGGGAGTTCTACGGAGGATGGGATCTGATGGATTATTGTCCATACCTTCAGGTATGTCGAATCTATGTAAATTGGCTTGCTGGTTCAAAAGTCATTTGTTTTCATCTTTACACATGACTTTCATCTGAACACACTTCAGAAATTCATTGCAGTATGATGTAGGTTTTGTTGGTCACTTGCATTGTTGGTTTCATATGAAGACAATAAGTTGGATTTGAGGCTTATATCCTAAATAACCTTGTTGTTCATAATTAATGTTTAGGATAATTAGACATGTAGTGGCAGTTACAGTGGACTACATAAAAGTAATTCGCCTTGAATTGGAACTAGTGAAGGAACAGAAGGTCAACAGGCAACTTAAACGGAGCTACCTCAGAACCCGTTTGAGGTATACGTCAATTACACAACTAAGCGTCATGATATCATGATAAATTGGGTGCCTTACAACAACACTTCAACGTAAATTCAACCAAATCCAAAAACTTGCAAGCTGTTTTCACTAGTGAGTATGCACTGGTTAACAGTAAAATCACTTTCATTTCCCTGCTACCTCATATTTGTCTTTCACAACGTGATATCTGATTCGTTTCTTTAGCCTTACCGTACTGAGAATAAAAGCTTTCGGAATTTGAACAGGCATTTAAAATCCATTTCTTTTGTCAGATACAAGAAACGTTTTTCCCTTTTGTGGAAAAACCAGCACATAATCTGTTATAGGACTGATCTTTGAATCAATGAAGTGTGGTTTTGTCAATCAGTAGGCAGAATTGTCGAACCCTGTTGTTCATTTTTCTGAAGTTTTGAAAGCAGTTTCGCACTGTTCATGTTTGGTGAAGCACACAGCTGACGACATTGAGTTGACCCCTCGATTAGTTATGAAACGTGGATGATGTTATGACAACTAGGGCAGTTGGTACTCTTATGCACAACAGAATAATGAAGTCATCATATGAACAAAAAGCGATTAATTTTAACTCGAGTCACAACGTGGCATAATTAAAAGTGACAAAATGGGAAACAAATTCAAACCATTCATCCTACCTCGAACTAGTGTAATAATGGACAAAAAGACTAGCAGAAATTCAGAACTTTTCTGATAAAGATTACTTATTTGTTTATTTATTGTCCATCTCATTTACATTAATTTACACTAATGTTATTAATCAGATTACAAGTGAAAGTGGATAAAGTTAATTAAATGAAACAAAGATTTCCGTGAAGAAAGTTTCTCTTTGCCACATTTTCATTTTCAAAAGCTCTACAATAATATTTATATTTAAGTTAGGGTCGAAACTGACAAATATAAATACGATTATATCTCTTTGAAAGTGAAATTATCTCAAAGGGTAGCTCGCTTTGCTGAACTCTTTGTTTTATGTCCTAATGAGGATTTTTAATTCAATATATTAATTAAAAGGGATTAAAGTGATTCTATGAACACACTTCAATAAAGTCTGGGTAATTTCGTCTGCCAACGAACCGTAAAGATTACTATCTCTGTCTATAAAAGAACTGCAAAACAACTATAAATCATGACCTATCGCAAACTACTTCACAAATGAAAACCTGCTGAGACGCTCACGGAGAGATATTGGCAGCTCACTTGATATGGAAGTCAGTGCTTGTGATTTTGTACAGAAAGTCAATAGAAGCTCCTCTATTAAACTTCCTAGCTTAGAGGACACAATAGTATCTGGACTCATACTGATTTCGCGAGTGATATTTGTTTTGTCTTCTATGGCTGTTGTGTCTTTTGGTCTGCGTAATATGGTTTGAGACGAATTTTGTTGGTTAATGAGCGATAGCAATGCTTGGTGGTCCCAGTAATCGAGTTGCGACTCGTGATATATTCACTAATATACGGTAGGATAACCCGTTCTTTGACCTCTGTGGATAATTTTGTAGTTCATGTTGCATGGGATAGGCATCTTTTTACGAAGTATTGTCGGAAGCCTTTCTTCTTTAGGATAGAAAACACGTAATTTTTTTAGCCTTTGCGTAAAATTGTACTGCATTGTATCCTCCCTCTTTTGAATAAAGTCTGGATGTTCGTTTGGTGCTAGTGTATTCAAGGGACTTGATTAGTGTGCGTTGAGTTCCTGTATAATTGTGTTTCCAATTTTATTGCAATGCTTCTACTAACTCAACATTTAGCAATGGTAGTTAGTTGTTCGAATCCTTATGTAGCACCAAGCGTGATAGCGGAATGTATAGATTGAATAGACTGTAAAAGTTTGCATCTCAATTAACCTGATTTTCTAGTACGAAAAACCTTACTGCGGCCATTTCATCCAATAAAAATGATCAGATTTCATTTATCGAGATGTGAATCTTTCACACATGATTCAATTTGCCAGAATATCACAGGTTCATGAAACTATGATCGGATAGTTGAAAATATCAGGAACAATAATAACAATAATAAGAATGATGGTTCATTAAAACTTTGAGTCAGTGTATTCATTGTGTCATCGAAAATCACGAGAATTTCCCATGGGACTTTTGTGCTTTCAAAACAGGAGTTTCATCACATTATCGAACGCGAAAGATCCGGTACGACTGCAACTCATGTCGATAAGGCTATATAACAAGCATAAGATGGAATAACTAATCATATTTAAATTTACTTACAGAATCATCAATATTTTCAAATATATCAGGTTCGGCTACAGATGACAGGTGTATCGGGACGCTTGCTGCTCTTTCCCTAGCGGTTGCCTCAGCGGTCTTATAGGGAGAATAAAAAGGATGTCGCTGTAAACTTTAGTATGAATATCTACTGATGACCTCAAGGGAGCTGGAACGGGATTTAAAATGTTTCCTCACTAACAATGTGGCATATATGGGGATCTGTGGTGTTTTGTGAATACTGATTCTACCCTTAAAATGCTCTTGAAATTTACCTGCAGTTCACTCTTACCGTGATAATTCCAATCAAAAAATGTTATTTATTCTGGGATTATTCATCTTGTTGTTCCGACAGACTTCTATAACAGAGTTTGTCAATCAATACACAGTCGATTTGTTAGAAGAACCAGCATTTTACAAAACGCTTGCCAAAATGCAAGAGAAATTAAAAGACCTGCAGAAGATTGGATGATCTGGTCAATACTATGTAACAGGTGAATACTTGGTGAGGTCAAAGCGATACTCCGGCAATTGAAAGTGATAATAGCTCTTCTGGCGATAAGTGTTATCAAGGCGTTGTTGAAGTATAGGTTAAATGAGGACATGTGAATGCGTTTCAAATCTAAAAGCAGATGTAAGTGGCTTATTTACACCCTCCAGTGACCATAAAAACTACGAAAACAACCACATGTTGTTGTGCCACCTAAGCATCTGCAATAGAAATCCGTGTACACAATTTTCTTTGTCTCCTCTTGTTGAAACTAATTCCTTCTACACATACCTGTGTTGTTCCAGAGGCGGAACGGGTAAGATATTTCGGCAGTGTATACACAGTAAACTGTTCCAGAGAGACAGTACTTACTCCAAAAGTATTGACGAAACGTCGATGAACAATAAGTGACTGAAATTTGTTTCGGTTTATGACAGGAAGCTTCTGGACAGCAGGGTGTTTGAGAAAATAATCTAACATCCTGTAGAATACAGAACAGCAAGTGAGGCAAGTCGTATTCGATGGGCTTGAATATTTTGGCCCGCGGATTATGCCGGTAATTTTTATGGCACAGATGTTCTTGGATTATGATTTTTACTACCTTAATCTTTGATAACTACATTCTGATCATTATAACCGAGCCCTTTTTATAGCTTATATCTTGGTAGTTTTATTGGTATGATCATTTGGAAATCCTACTTCACGCACATATTTCTTTGCATGATACTTAGTAACTTTAGGACAAGCAGTCATTGAAGAGAACTGCAATCTCTTCTATTTACTTTGGTCGTCGTTCGATGTTTACCAAGTGAAGCATTAAACACTCAGTTAAACAGATGTTTAGGTAGACCCACCAAGGTGTTACGATTGTGCATCCTGTCATCGAAACTCACGCTAAATTTCAGAGAATGTTCAGAAGTTGCTAAAGTGCTCAGCAGTTGTTCGTACGTATAAGACATGAGAATACTGCACAACCTAGAGTGTTCATCCTTCCGGGGAGTAGGCTCTTTGTTAACCTCTAAACAAACGTATACTGGGTGCGTTTGTGTTGCTAGGAGATTACGAGCCTACAGTTACTCACCACTGCCTCACGTAAGCCACGCTCCGTAACCGTCTGCTATGTAAGAAATTTGTATCAGAAGGCTTATTTTTGAATTAAGCGTGATTAGAGTGAAAGCCTTATTTTAGCGTATTCAACTGAACTGTGTAAACGAAGTGGACTAACGGTCTACTTTCTTTGCATTCTGTGGTGTGCAACCTATTATCAACAGACTGATGTTGGTGTACTCCACAACATTTTCAGCCTGCTGAAATGATGTGTTGTTCAAATTGTTTTCAGGGGTTGCTCACGGACTTGTATCTACCTTCGAATAAACTGGTTACCCTAGATTTATTCTGATTCGCAAAGCTAGGCCAAAAAGATTACCAATTTGTATTTTCAGGAGAGTCTACAAATCTTTTGCGTCAAACTTAGCAAAGTTCGGATACAAAAGAAGGTTAACATTACCGTAATGCAAATAGAGGGACTAGAGAGTTAGTGGCAGCTATGCGGATAAAATTTAGGGAGAATGAGAGATGTTTGGCCAGTGGAAAAGTAAGGCAGTGGTAATGAAATTGCTATGTGAAATAAAGAGAAAGCATTTTACTTAGTCACATATGCTCTCCTTTTTTGAGTAATTTACGAGTTTTGGCAAGAATATATTTAGAAGCGATTTCCATGAGACTAGGCATAAGTAGACAAACACCCGCTCGTAGGGTCGGCGCAGGGAAAGGAATTTTGCTAGTAGACAAAGACAAGTGGTAGATTATGTGTCTTAGCGGTTCAGACTTTAGCGTGCCATATTTGCAATACTTTTTCGAATTTTAGGATGTGTAGGTAAACAGGCAGTTACAGAATACTTAACACGTTCACTATGACTGCGGGTTTACAACAACTAATATAAGGGTTGACATGCTGTGAAAAGTTGTAGCAACAATCGACACAGTTAAAGCACCGACACGGCGAAATGTGACTATCGATGAATGAGATTCTGGTTAGTTCCTGGTGACAATTGTCCTGAGCAAAATTTGTGACACTGTAACAGGTAGTAAATCAAAATAAGTTTCGTTTAAAATGGCCATTTTTTAAGACCACATTCTTCATACTGAGGCAAGTACTGATGATGTTGTCTAGCAACTTGAGGAAAGACCCGCAATTAAACAACCCAGCTCAGAGAACACAATACACTCAAGTTCACATTCTAGTTTGAAGAAGAACCAAAACAGGCATTACTTAATAACGTTTTCGTCGCAATTTCAATACTTCGAGCATTTGGTTCACTCGTAATGAAGTCAGAATCTGGAATGTTGGACTATCTGATCCACTGATGTCGCTTAAGTCAAATATGAATTAAGGACACATGACAGTGTGTATGTAAAAATCCATTAGAAGGAAGTTAGGAGATGAAAAGCTAAGGACTTTTTCTGAATATCCTTAAGTTAGGCATCACTAATAAGTTTGTGAGACAAAGAAATAAGAAAAGCATATTTCGATGGTTAGTGTATATTTCGTTTTCAGTAGTTTTACTAGCAGGATGAGTACCAAACATATATGACGAAAACTCAGAATGATAGTGTAGCAATTTATTTGACGTTGAGGTCGCCAATATTTAAAATTTACTTGTCAACTTATCAATGACGCCATTATGGCCACAATTTATCTCGTGACGATATTCGAATAATACGCTAACTTTGGGATTATCAATCTCCTAAATTTTATGCACACTGGATTATTCTACTACAAAATGTTTGCAGCATGGATGTACAAGCAATCGGCTGCTGATATATTTTGGCGGTAACAATATGACGTGTCCGAGAAAAGGCGGTACAGTGAACTGTGATGTAACGCAGGACGAATACCACGTTAAGGGTAGAATAAACTGTCCAAACACTAATGATGTATGTAAATGAAAACAAATGAGAACAAATTTGAAGATTTTTTTCAAAAGGAAGTTATTGGTGTTAAGTGAATTAATCGCGAGATGAATATATTTGATTAATCATCATTTGTTCCAAATTGCTGTTTTAAACGCAATCACAACTGAAAGACTAAATGTGGAGTTAGTGCTCTTGAAAAGCTGGATGTTTTAACTAACTTATGCAGACATTTAGCTTGAAATCAGTGGTACTTTATGTCTATGAGAATGCATTTAAGAGTTATCCTAGGATGATTAGAAAATCGAAACAAAATAACTCTGAGTGTTTCGTTGTGTAAGCCATAGCTTCTTCAACAGTTTTGTTTGACGGGATCTTCGTAAATGCCAAAAGATGTTAAAAGCGAAACTATTGACTGTTACGAAGTTGAAAATGTCAGCGTATGTGTAAGTGGAAATGGTTCGTTCAAGCTGAGTCTATGAACTGCTATGGAATTATCAAATTTATATGCAGCGTTGTTCAAAGAGGAATAATAATAATATTAAAATAAATAAACGCATTACTTCTGAAATGATGGAGAATATTTGTAGCCGAGGTGGATGGTCATGGTTATAATGTGTTCTCTGGGCTGGGCTGGGCTGGGTTGTTTAGTCGTGGAGCTTTCATCCACGAGAAATCGAAACAAGGATTTCAGCAATAGAGATTCCTAATACAACAGCTGGATGGGCAGAGTCGTCAAACTGCGTTCACATGAAGTGTGCAAGATGGCATTCTACTTATTTTGGGAATAGTTTCGTTCTTTCAATCAGTTGAATCCCAAACTATGCCAAACATCAAAATCAACGTGAAGTGAAACGTGAATGCAATATGTTCAAGGCCAATTTGTGGAAAATGTTTGTGGGTATGAAAAAATGTAGATTTAAACGATGACTAAAGTCATGATAAGGCGTAAAACCATTTACACGATACAAGTTAGAACAAAAACGTTTTCTGGATATATGAATTAGGTTTTACTGGCTGAATTGATGCTGCTTCTGTGAAGTGGAACAGTCTTCTTTTTCTCTGTCTGGTAATGATGTTGGAGTTCGTATCCAGACCTACTCTAGAATACATCTCAATGTTATATTTGTGAGCGTTTATGATAGACAGTCCTTCATTTCAGAGTAATATACTGTGTGAAACATTTACAGAATTTGTTTTCGTAAGACTTACCCCATTCTTTCAACACAGTTCAGCAGTACTAGAAACATAGGAAAATATTCCAATACTTTCTGTGAATAGTATATTCTCTATTATAATGGTTAACTAACTCATATTAGCTACGAAAACAAATAATACCGTGCAAGAATGAATGTGCAGAAAAACGTGTCCACTAAATTCTCGTTTCAATTCTATTCGAGTTAACGAAACAACATAGATTAATGACATTTTTCTCATTCACTTAACCTCTTTGGAAACCGGTAGTGGTTTAAAATGCCAATAAAATTATCAGAGGATCGAAGGCAGATGAGAGAACTGTAATAACATTCAACTGTTGTTATTGATTAGCCTCTGCTAAAGTGAGCATGCAAATCGCAAACTACCCTCTTGATTTGAACCATTTCGACATAATGATTATATTATTTAATCCAGGAGTTCCTTTTTACTGTTGAGCTTCAGAAATATTTTACTGTCAAGCTAACCGTCATTGAAAGCTCTGTAGCTTGTTTATTCGAAAAAGTTTCATAACGGATGCTGACAAAGCTGAATAGTCTGTATATATCGATGGCATGCTAAAAATCAAAACGTATTTCTCCATCAAAACCGCTCATCTCCCTCAAAGCTACCTAGTGAATTTCATCAGCCACAGGGCTACTAGAGGATGAAATTAACAAACAGACGTGATCCAATTATTAGCCCAAAATAATGAAGTGAAAAATTTCCATATCTGAACACTAACTAAAAGACTGCCACATCCTTTTTCAAGATGTCAACACATTTCATATTAGATTTGTTTATTTGATTTATATATTAACACATAATGATACCGTTTTATTTACTTGATGACGTGTCGACATGTCAAAAGTAATGTGACTACACTGATGTGAT
Organism: Heterobilharzia americana; assembly: GCA_944470555.2. NCBI lineage: Eukaryota > Metazoa > Platyhelminthes > Trematoda > Strigeidida > Schistosomatidae > Heterobilharzia > Heterobilharzia americana. Next base: position 49,819,358 of record OX104130.1, on the reverse strand, counting down.
TATCAGCAATAATTTATGCTCGAAACGTCGTCATCAAGTAAATAATACTGTGTCACTGGGTGTTATAAATCATATAAACAAATCTGATATGGAATTAAATTCTACCACAGCGCCCAAGTTTCACACTTATTAATGTCAACACATTTCAGTGGGACAGCTTAACCTGAAACGCTATGAGAAACATCTAACCTGTTCAAGAAATTTATGACAACTCCGATTTCAGTGTGAATTGATCTTTAACCACGATTAAGCAAGTGAAGCAGAATGACCAGATGGTCGAGGTATCATTAAACTGAAGTAGATCTGAGGAGCGCGTCAGCACTCAGCGATAATAATTGAGTTTTTGCAGCTTTTGATATCCTAGTTACTTTATACTAACTACCTAATTTTGATGGATATCTATTTTCCAACAATATTTCAGTCAGTGCTCTTGTCGTGTCTTTAAATGTGTCATCCATGCTTATTCGTTGAATTCAATTTACTAACGCTAGCTTGTAGTGGACTAGACAAAAGTTATAATAATTCAAATAGCGACCTACTCAATTACTGTTTCTGTGGATAGGTCATTTTATAGGTTTTTCCTGCCTTAAACTGGTGAGTAAGATTGAGAAAGACAAGCAATTATCTTCCACTTCTACATACGTCAAGGATATGCTGTCCTGTACTTTATTCAGTCAGTTTAGAAGTGAAATGAAGTGACTCGAATTATCAAATATATTTAAGATATCATTGACATATCTTGGATATAGGGGGATTTTTCAACAAGCTTCTCAGTTAATAAATAAATAAACATTTTTATTCTCAGGTTATGAATTTAACATGAGAGAAGCCGGTCTACAGGCATCATCAAATTGATAATTGTCGAGAAACCTAAGAGATTGGAACAGTGTTGAATGGTACCGAAGGAAGGAAATTAAACTTCATCATGATATTAAGTGTCTAACAGTTATGAAAAGAGCAGGAAAATATCACTTTACAGTACATACACATGGTTCTGAGTTTAAATCATTCTTACACACAATTTTTTTCACACTAAAGTGGTATCAAACAGCGCAATATTCGGTTTTTGCGTTATAAGTAGTCGACATGATTGACCCGTCTGCAAAACCCAGCATTTCGTCAGATAAACGTCTATTTTAACAGTAATTCTTTTGTTCCTTGCTTTATAGACCAATGATAAACTACTTCAATGATTTCAGGAATAAGTAAATATCTATGCAATCACTTAATCCAGGTGAATATAAAAGTTCAGGCATTTCTCACTCTTCAAGTGTTATCTTTCCCAGCAATTCAGATTGATAATACTGAAAATATTTGTTGTGGTGCTAGTAATTAAAGACTGGAAGAATCGTCGTTCAACAGTGGCGAATTTTACACAAATGTAAAACTTCATAGATTTCACATTAAAGTATGCAGCATTGTCAGGGAGATATACTGGCTGTTATTTGACTTCCGTTAGATGGATTTGTGTAAGATAAAGTACTAGAGAAATCTGTTGCATAGCATTATTATGGATGTGTTGCCGTTAGGTAAAGTGATCTCTCGGATTTGATTGTTTATCCAGATTTCCGCTGCATTTGTGACGGACCATAAATTGGAGACCAGTTATTGTCTATTAGGTTTCCTATGTGGTATTATTTAGGGAACCGGTAAGGAGTTGAGCTGATTGTGAAGCTGTTCAAGAAACAGGAAATTGGGGCAAGCCAGTTGAATATTTCTAACATCAGTTTCCAATATTACGTACGAAGTAGGATTTTCAGTATGTCGGTACTTTTTGATCAAATTAACGCTTAGGACTTTCTCATCAGGCTGATACTGAACAGAGAAGAGAAAAGAATGCGCAAAGAAAAACTTAACAATCGACTGCCGCATAAAACAAACTGCGAGGAGAGAAGTTCTTGTCTTTTTAGAGTCATGCGAACTATATGTAAAAATTTAATTTATGCATATATAAGAATAACTCTTGCTTTTTTTTCCTACATGAAGTTCATGCGAGTTATTAGATAGGCAGTTTTTGTTGGTAAACTTAAAGGAAACATTGACTATGTATTTGTACTGCCAATGCAGCCAGATGGACTGATAATCAGACCTCCTTTGTGAGTCCATTGAGCTAAAAGGTACTTGAAATTTATGATAGCCTTACTCAATACGTTTTGAGGTCCTAGTATGTTTTCACTAGTTCAGAACGTATAGATAGTGCCTAGGCGAGTGGTGGACTCATCATCTGTCAGGAGCTGAATAAGGGGAGAACGGAAGATAGATACTGAGCCTGCAGTACCCATTTCCTCAGGAAGTCTATTCCAGATGTGAGAGAACTTATTAAGGAAGAAGTTTCCTCGCAATTTGGTCTTTCAACACTCATTTTCAGGTAAAAGGTTGTGATTGCGTAAGTAGTGAGTAGGTGTCACAACTATTTTAACTTCCGGGTCACATGAGTGCATTACCTTACGAAGTAATTTATAGTGAAATATAAGATTAATTGTAAGTCGCCTCTTCCAGAGAGGTTTCAGTCCTAGCATGTTGCATCTGGAGATGTAGTCTAGGCTACAGTCAGCCTCTAGTGTTCTTAGTGTAAAGTGATGCTGTGCTCCTTCAATTTTTCCTTTGTCACTTATACGAAGGCTACTTGGGACGGATGCTCCCTCTGTAGAGTAGGACTCTTGATTCAGTGCTATAAAAGTTACGGACGATGCATCCAAGGAGTCTACGTGACTTAGATGTGATACAAGCTGTTTGTTCGGAGAATGTCAAGTCACTGGAATATCCGAGGCCAAGATCTAGCTCTGAAGAACGTCTAGGTAGCTTTTGTCCACATACTTCGAGAGACACTTCCAAATTATCTCTGCCCATTCTAAGCTAACCACATTTATTAGTGTTGAACTTGAGATGGGACTCGCCACACCGTTTAACAACTTCACCTAATTCTTGTTGGGCAGTAGACAGTGTATTGGTTAGTTCATGGGTGTGACATGAGTATACAACCTTAAGGTCATCAGCGTAAAGGAATGTTGCCCCTGCAGCGGAGCGCTTGCATACACTATTAATATAAGTTATGAACAACAAAAACCTCGCCTGGTTAACTAGTTTACTAGTTACTAGCCGGTCCTAAGCCCGGGTAAAGAGGGAAGGTTGGGCATAGGGCTAGCAACCCTACCCCGTAAAACAAATCTAACCGCTAAAGAAACTTCAAAGCACAAACAAAATATAAAAAATGAAAACAAACTTATTCCCCGCTGGAATCGGAGAGGCGAAATGACGCCAGTTGGTGAAAGCCTTCGGGAAGCCAATTGGCCGATGTGTCTTCTCTCGATGAAAGCGAAAGTAAACGTGGGGACATGGAATGTCCGCACGATGTTTGAACCCAGTAAGGCAGCCCAGATTGCAAAGGAGATGAGAAGGTATAACATCGAAGTGCTTGGAATTTGCGAAAGCAGATGGAATGGGAGTGGACTCTCCAAACTGTCAACTGGAGAATCAATAATCTACTCCGGTCACCCAGACGCCAACCACGAGCACACTGAGGGAGTGGCTATCATGATGTCCTCAAGAGCATCGAAGGCTCTCATGCAGTGGGAACCAATCTCCTCCAGGATCATGACAGCAAGATTCAACTCAAAAGGAAGAAAGGTCACAATCATACAATGTTATGCACCTACAAATAATGCAGAGCAAGAGAAAAAGGAGGAATTCTACAGACAACTTCAATCAACACTGGACAAGACGTCAGTTGGCGATATCAAAATTCTAATGGGCGACATGAATGCCAAACTGGGAGGTGACAACACAGGAAGAGAACTAACCATGGGTCGAGAGGCGCTAGGTGAAATGAATGAGAATGGAGAATTGTTTGCAGAATTCTGTGCATTCAACGATTTGGTGATTGGAGGCAGTGTGTTCAGGCACAAGGATATCCACAAAGCGACATGGACTTCACCAGATGGACACACTAAAAATCAAATCGACTTTATCTCAATCTCAAGAAAATGGAGACGCAGTCTACTTAACACAAGGTCAAGAAGAGGAGCAGATGTAGGTTCAGACCACTATCTAGTGCAAGGAACCTTCCAAATCAAGTTAAAAGCCTTCAAGGAAGCTGGTGATAGACCTCAATTCAAGTACAACACTCGGAAACTGAAGGATGAAACTACAAAGGAGATCTTCAAGGCAGCCATCAAGACAAAATGGGAGACATCGAGGGACATCCCTGAAGAAACCTGTGTGGAAGAACACTGGAAGTCTTTGAAAGCTATGTGGAAAGAAACCTGCACAACAGTATTAGGAAGGAAGAAGAAAGAAGACAAGGAATGGATCTCGACGGATACCTGGAAGCTGATAGAGGAGAGGAGGATGGTGAAGCAGAAGATAAACCAGTGCAAGGATGCTCAACGACAAGAGGAACTGAGCACAATGTATAAAACACTGGACAAAGAAGTGAAGAAGAGTGCACGCAAAGACAAAAGACACTTCTACGAAACACTGGCAAGTGAAGCAGAACAGGCTGCAGGTAAGAGAGACCTGACGACATTGTATCAAATAACCAGGTTGCTATCAGGGAAGAGACCAACACAGATGAAACCAATAAAAGATGAAGAAGGAAATTTAATTACAAAAGAAGAGAAACAGAGGAAACGATGGGCCGACCACTTCAAGAAGCTCTTGAATCGACCACCACCTGCACTTCGTCCAGAAATACCACCTGCAGCCGCTGAATTACAAGTGAACATAAATCCCCCAACGAAAATGGAAGTCCTGAACGCCATAAAGCTACTGAAATGCGGGAAAGCAGCAGGACCAGATGGAATACCGCCAGAAGCACTGAGAACAGATGCAGAGACAACAGCGGACATGCTCACACCACTATTGCAGAAGGTGTGGAAGGAAGAGAAGGTACCGGACGATTGGAAGAAGGGTTACCTTGTCAAACTGCCGAAGAAGGGAGACCTCAGTGCTTGCAAGAACTGGCGCGGAATCACTCTCCTGTCCACCCCAAGTAAAATATTAAGCCGCATCATCCTGGAGAGGCTTAAAGACGCACTGGATTCAAAACTGCGACCGGAACAGGCAGGCTTCAGGAAGTACAAATCATGTGCTGACCAAATTGCAACACTTCGTATCATCATAGAACAGAGCGTAGAATGGCAATCAGCTCTCTACCTCAACTTCATCGACTTTGAGAAGGCCTTTGACAGCGTCGACCGAGAAGTAATTTGGAAACTGCTTCAATACTACGGAGTACCGCAAACCTTTATCCGCCTCATTCAACAACTATATGAAGATGCCACATGCCAAGTAATCCACAATGGGAAGCTCAGTGATGCCTTTGAAGTGAAGACAGGAGTGAAACAAGGTTGCCTACTATCCCCCATGATATTCCTTATTGTGGTGGACTGGATCATGCAGCAAACAGTAGGCAGCGAGAAGAGGGGGATACACTGGACGACGGAAAAGAACCTAGAAGACTTGGATTTCGCCGATGACTTATGCCTAATGTCACATAAACTTGAAGATCTGCAGGCAAAAACTAACAAGTTGACAGAAGAGGCAGCGAAGACGGGACTTCAGGTGAATATAGAGAAGACAGAAGTGATGAAGATACCGCACCACCACCATCAACAACAACAACAACAAACTCCAATCACCGTCAACGGGAGAAACTTGAAGGAAGTAACCTCCTTCACTTATCTAGGAAGCATTGTTTCAACTACAGGCGGGACGGACGAGGACGTCAAAGTCAGAATCGGAAAAGCAAGACAGGCGTTCATTAGCCTGAAACCAGTGTGGAGATCTTCTGCACTCAGCATCTGGAACAAGATACGGATTTTCAACACCAACGTCAAGTCAGTGCTCTTGTATGGCTCAGAGACTTGGCGCGTCACGAAAGGGATTTCCAATAAACTACAGACATTCATCAACAACTGCTTACGCTCGCTGCTGAAGATCAGATGGCCAGAAAAAATAAGCAACAAGGAACTCTGGGAACGAACCAACCAAGAAGCTATCACGCAACAAATATGCAGGAGGAAGTGGAGATGGATTGGCCATGCACTGAGAAGGCCGACTGAGGACATCACGCGTCAGGCCCTCGAGTGGAATCCCCATGGGAAGCGACGAGTTGGACGTCCGAGGGTGACATGGAGGAGGTCATGCGAGGAGGAAATGAGAGCTTCTGGGCTGTCGTGGAACCAGGTTCAAAAGATCTCAGAGAACAGAGGTCACTGGAGGCGTGCTACTGAAGCCCTATGTTCCACTAGGAACCCAAGGGACTAATAAATAAAATATAATAATAAATGAACAACAAAGGCCCAAGGACACTACCCTGTATTACTCAATCAGTTATGAGCCTAAGTTTAGACTGCATAGAATTTACTTTGACGATTTGACTACGATCACTAGGAAATGATTTTAGCTAATGAAGTAAAGGGTCATGAATGCCAATCGATTGTAGCTTATCAGAGAGTATACTGTGTGGCACCTTGTCAAATGCCTTTGATATATTGAAGTATAGAACAATGAAGATTTTACGTGCCTCACGGCTACTAGTGATAAGGCTGAAGAAATCGAAATGGCAAGTAACACAAGACCTGTTTTTAACGAAGCCATACCGGGGCTTTGTGATGAGGTTTTCTCTAAGTAGGTAGTCAGGTATGCTGCTCTTAGCCACTTTTTCCATAATTCGGCAGACGACTAGCGTTATGTTGATAGGTCTGTAGTTACTAGCATTTGCTTTGTCGCCGGACTTGTAACAAGGAATTATAAAGCTAATTTTCCACTCGCTGGGAAATTAACCACTTCTCATTGATAGTTGTGAATATCTTAAGCAAGAACAGCGGCATATCATCATCACTATTTCTGATTACTATTGAGTTTAGGCCATCTATCCCCGTACCTGTCGATGGTCTCAGGTTTTTGATAGCCTCTGTGATACTTTTGACAGTGAACTGCACTGTAGTACGTTAACTGGTAGTAACTGGAGTAAAACTACAGGAGTTAAAGGTATTATATTTGAAATTTGCGAATGATTCGTTAAACAGTTCACTAATCTTGAGGTGATCGTTGTGTTCCATTCCACTATATAGTAAATATGCTACATCCATTGATGGCTGCAGACGTTTACTCAAAAGAGATGTCAACTTGTGTGTTCTAGAGCCACTTCTGAGAGCGACGATCTCTCGATTTACTGCATGTTTCGCACATAGTGTCTTAATAGATTCGTAAGTTTCATAAATTTAGTGCAGTGACGTGAAGTCTTTCGATGAGTGGTATTGTAATGATGATTTCCTAAGTTTATTGCGAAATATTTTAGGGATATATGGGTCTCGCTCCTTATAAACCTTAACTGTTTTCACAGGAGCAACAGTATCTAGACACTGCTTTATATTTCTGTAGAAAAGTGAGTGTGTCTGTTAATGAGGCTGTAGTAAAGTAGTCATCCCATGGAGAGCACCTGAGGAGCTCGATGAGTACTTCCCATTCTATATTCTTGTAGCTTCGATGTCGAGTATAATTTGAAGATTGCTTGTTTTTCTCATTGGGAGGGAGAATTGGTAAGCAACAAAATACCACCCTATGGTCACTGTAAGTGAATTTGCTACTAACGTAGGTAGTGACAGGAATAATGTCACAGCAAAAGACTAGGTCCAGTATAATATCTCCAAGCGTGGGTTGCTGGACGTATTGCTTTCAACCATAGATATCTATGACAGAAAGTATTTCATCAAATCGTTTTGGGCCGCAACCGGCCTCCCAGTTAACTTCAGGTAAGTTAAAGTCACCTGCAATCAGTTTGAAGTCAACAGTGAGGGATCCAGCATGGGAAAATGATCTGGCCGTCAGTTCGTCATTTTCTTTTGTTAAACGTGGCGCTCTATACACACAGTCTATGAAGATTTTGTAGTTAGTACCACTTATAATGACTCAATGTGAGTCCGGCAGATCATTGAAGATATCACCTTCAATCTTATTTGAGGTATCAAGGCTACACACATACATCAAACAGCCTCCACAACGTTTGTGATCACGATTAGTACGGCATAGAGTATAACCATGTATACACAGGTCCACGTCTAGGGCTGAGTCAGTAGACCATGATTCAGTAACCAGTAATGCTGTGGGTTCGGTTAATGAAACTATTGTTCTTAGGTCAAATATTTTCTTAAGTAACGAGAGGGCATTAATAAGTAGAAGCGTAAAAAGGCTACTGCGGCTTGTAAAGTAACTTACTATGTGTCTTAAGCCTCGGTGAGCAAAAGAATTTCCGATATTTGGTTCTCTAGATGATGCACCACCTGTGTTTCGGACTTGACAAGACTCAACAGTGGGGTGTACCGGTGTGACTGGTGAGCTTCTGTCTCTCACAAGTATGTGATTACCTAGTTTTTCACGGCACTTATAGGTTGTAAACGCGCACTTGCTCTTTACTGTTGGCATAAGTTATGGTTTATGATCAGTCTAAGTCGAGGAAATTGGTTCCAGCTCTGTGTTATTGGGGGGTCGAACGATCCTAAACACCATGGGTCGCACATATTGTGCGGGATCCGAAAAAAATCTGGTGGGTTTCATAAGTGGGGAAGTTTTCGGTAGGGGGTGTACATATGTTCCCAAAGTATTGACTAGGATTATTGGCATGCACAGTTGAGCAGTGGTTAGGTGTTTGTGATATGTAGGACATTTGAGCTTTCGGTACGCTACTCGGCACCATGTTATGACCCCTGTGATTAAAGAAGCGTGGCCCGAAGGAGTGTCTTGTGCGATGCAACCTCGAATTGTTGTGGTATTCATTTCTGAAAGGAGTTTGACGGAAAACCTGCCTTTTTGGTTTGCGTATTGGCAGTGTCTTAACGGAAATATTCCTCTCCATCATTAGAAAACATGCGCCTGGAATTGTTCTTCTTTAAAAACGTTTTACCTTTATATATTGAGGCTTCGCCTGCGCGTCTGAGTTTTCTGTCACCCAGAGGGTCTCTATTTACGGTGATCTTAGAGGGGAAGATACAAATAGTTTTCCTTTTACGAACAACTGAGGACCAGGTTTACTTGTAGCTAGATTCGGCTGAGACCGTAATACCGAGGAGAAGATACATTCAACAGAATTACTGGCCGTATCAGCACTTTCTTATGGTCTGTTCGTGCACGCGGCTGCCTCCATGTTTAAAGCTGATGAGCTGGTCAGACTACTTCTTTTTTGTTTTCTGCGTTGACAAGCGGTTTTGTCTCATGCAGTAGCATTATTTTTAAAGTTGCTATATTATAACCGTATGTGGTCCTGTTGTTTAATAAATCTTTTGGAGTCAAATGAGGTACTGAATTTGAAAATCACGGGGCAACTGGACTGTGTCGACTTTTGCGGAGGCACTAACAGTGACAGAGTATTCCCGTCATACCGCATGAGTTTAATACCTTTGTCTTAGCTACATTCAAGGGTAGAGTATCAGGTATGTTATAAACGATGGCCTGTTGAGACGACGATAGTCTCTTCATTACCTCCGTTGCCAAATAGTCTATTAAGTTTTCGGCTTTCTCCATATGGTCCTCATCTAAGTTTTTATGCTTTCCAAAAAGATATGCTAATGGATGAAATCCCCAACTATTCTCCGAATCTCCTCCCTCATGGTCTTAATATTATCAGCTTCTTTCCTGTGGTCATTAATACTGCTACTCATGACTGATATGATGTCTTCAGTACTGACAAAAGGCATGGGTATACCAGTTCATCGAGATCTGAGGTATAAGGAGTAACAATGCTTCTGGCACACAAAAGAGCATTAGAATGACTAGAACTTTGCTTTTCCTCACTAGAGCAGTCAATTTTAGAACGTATAGCCTTAGATCTTCCCACTTAAATTCGAAACTTAGTATTGAAATAGGAAAACAGTAAACAGCTATAAGTAGTATACTGAAACGTTTGTAACACAGTATGTGAGGAGAATAGCGGAGCCGTAAACTAAATGTATGGAATAGATTGAAATAATACTACAAATATATAGTAATAATTAATCAGACACAACAGGAAATTTGCAAATTGATATGATCAAGAACCACATGGAAAAGAAGCGTATACATTCAGCTTTACCGCGGATATTCCCCATACGGTGCGAACACCATGTATTGCCGTTGGAAAACAAATTACCTCACATCTTACCTGTTCAATCCTAAAGTCATGATTTTTGACTGGAAATTCCAGAAGTCCATCTCGAATTAAATGAACAGTGAGCGATAGAGGTAATTCAACAGAAGTCTCATGAAGAATGATCATTTTTAAAGGTAATTCGCATAAAGGATTGAGAAACAGTGATAATCTTTGGCTCTGGATGTCTTTTTGGTTCTAGTTATGGGACTCCTCAGCAATGCACATTTACTACCCCACAGTGGATAGCTTCAAAATTAGGACTACATATACTCAGGTTCAACGTTCTGAGGTGAAAAATCCCTTAGACGTTCAAATAACCACAAATGCATGCCACTTGGTTTCAGCAAGCTCAGAACAATTTGATTCCTCACGCTCAGTTCTTTCTGCAAAATATCCGAAATACTGGTATGAATAAAGTACGAAGAGGTCTGGGAAAAAGAGATATGCAATGCAGCAATGGATAATGGAGAGTTTCGTTCAGTTTATATGAAATACATTTCAAGACATCATGATTAGTGTCGAGAGTAACAGATGACAAATAGTTCTAAATTTATAGTTAGTAAATGAATTACATAGTGCATGCAAAGATATCAGTCATCTCGTTAACCCATGGACGAAATCTAAACCTTAGTGCCTAGTTACCGAAACAGATCTACTGCTGAGACCATAGAGGTGAAAATCGTAGGAAACAGTTAGGAGCATGAGAAACATGACAAAATAAAAATGCGAACTAACCTGTGTTTTGAACATAGGTCTAAATTTACAAACTACCAAGGAGTAATTATATGATTTCTGAAATCCAGTATAGATTAAAATCTAATTTGAGAAACAGTAACGCAAAATCGAAGATTCAAAGTATTTGCGCCGTCTATTGGCAGTACGTGAAAGGAAAAGCTATAGCAAATATAGAATACTATGAAACATGAAAATACAGCCTACACTACACTTCTCAAATTGCGCACTCTCATTTTTCAGATTTAGACAGGTTTATAAATATTGCTTTGATAATCATCTGAGAACATAACCTGTTTGATTACTGGTATCAATATTTCACGGCTGCGAAATTAGCCAGTATATACTCATTAATGTACTTTTCAAGAGGCAGGTGATTATTCTTAGCTCGAGATGTAGGTGTCCAAATTAAACGTTCCAAAATACTAAAAAATCTCTATATTACCTATGAAGTATTATTGACAGATAAACGAATCACCCCACACCATAACCTGGAGTACTGATATTCGAAGCTGAAATACGACTACCAAACACAAGAAGTTTTTCAACCGCAACTACTTTCTGGAGTAGAATTTTAAATCTAATTTAACACAGAATTCTTAAATTTTTCTCTCACACTCAACCACTAGCGTTTTCCAGTGTTCCGCTGAAATACCAAAATACTGATATACATTCTTATAAGTCGCCTTCATCACTATCTAAGACCTTCAGAGGTGAACTTTCATATCTCTGCAAGCATCCATCACACATCAGTACTGTTCTACACCTACATAATGGTCGATAACTAACGAGTGAATTGTTGTCTTTAGTAGGTAATTCCATCATCTTTGAGACAAACCACTCATATGAAAATCCTACTTGACCTATTTATAAAAACAAACTCGTCCTTCACTAGTGGTCCTATATGTGAGTCAGTTCACTGGAATCATCTTTAACTATCATGCTTACCAATACCCGGGAATATTTGTATTTTAGGATACAGGTGTAGAGAATGGGTCACTCTCTGATCTAAGCTTCTAATTGGCAAGCATTTCAATGTCGTACTGGACACCATCATTGTCGAACCAGAACTTCACGAGGAAATTAAATGGTTGCTTATGCATGGGTATGTATATATATATTGTGCTGCTTTGTTTGAGTGTAGTATAAATGATTACTTGGTGAGTGTGTGCCTGTAAGCTGAACCTGATCTGTTGGCTTCCTGCAAGTAGTTTCACCAAAGGATAATGCAATTACATGCTTGGTTGTTTTCTTTCGCTTGATTGAATCGTGTTGCAGTCGGTAACTTGTGACGTTTTAGCCCTTTTTGTTAGAATGAAGTGATGGAGGTTGGCTTGATTTGATTGCTTGGGTTGTATGTTTTGGAGGAGGTGCCTTATGAAGATTGGTTTATCTGCTGTAACTGAAGGGATATTGTTAACCACTACTAGATGCTAAGCTTTTAGCGGAGAAGTGGGTTAGTTTGCTCTGATAGCTTGAGCACTAGAGTCTGATTATTTGTAAGTGAGTTGTCTCGATCTAGCTGGTTGGTGACTTAATTTTTGTTTGCTTCGCGAGTTTTCTTGTATTTAGATAGACTAATCTGTTTTTAATCGGCTCGCAAATTGTGCCTAGGTGGGTGTGGTGATTCACTGCTGATTTGCTTGAGCGAAACCCCTCCAAGAATTTCCGGGTTGCTTTCAACTTGGTGCATTTGACTATTTTGGAGTTGTCTCAGTCAAACGTATGTCTTTGGTGATAAAAGTGTATTGAAGTGAAAGATTTCATATATATTGACGTTCTACAGCTAGCTCATGTTCATGCAGACGTTGTAATACTGATCAACCTGACTGTCTCAATTACTGTTATTCTCAATTATTGTAGTTGATTTTGCAGATGACGTTTATCATTTCTTCTCTTTTCGACTGTGTCCTTTAATTTTAACGTGATGCGCTGTAGCGATTTTGTTGGTTTATACGACACAACTACCCAAGCAGATGCAGCAATCTAGCTGTTCATTTCAAAGTATTCTCATAAATGACAGAATGAGACTTCTGTTAAATTTTGCTGTGGACTTTAATTTTGTCCATTTTGAAAGGCTTCTTTTGATGAAGCTATTTGGATAACATTTAAGTTGGGGATTTTTAACAAATATTTCTTCTCAGCAATCTTTGATTTCACTGCACTATAACTTGTATCTTCTCGTTCAAGCCAAACGATATCGGATTCCTGATTCTGTATTTTAGGATGTGGTTCACATGATTTGTTTTCACGTGAAATTGAGTTCTAAGATGCCAGTCATCACATCTTGTAACCAATGAAGATATCTAAGGACGCTAATTGTCCTTTATTATCTTTGTTCTTGCTATCAATTCTCTTCCAAATGTTTTTGACTAGTTTTCGAGTAGACTCAACATACCCTGTCATCTTTAACAATATAACAGCTATGTCGTCCACTTTTACAGCCTCTGCCAGAGAAGTTTTATTACCTGCTTTGACGTGGCGGTGGTGTTTCTACAGATGTGAAAATGCACAGGTCAATGTTTAGCACTTCTCCCTGGATTGGTGGATACTGAGCGCTCACCTGGGCGAGTTGGAAATCCGTGATTCAAAACCAATGGTACTCATAGACATCAGGTTCCAGATGGAACAAATTGCGTATGAGCTTGTTTTGGTCACTGGTACCCATGGAAACGCATCTCCTTGTGTTACTCCACTGCCTTGTGGATTAGACTGTAAGCCGAAGGCTCGGGGGATGCTCCTCTAGGACAACCACTTGCTTCTGCCTGCGCACCCGGAAAGTGTACCAGCTCTCACACAAAATATGAATTTACAATGCAACATGAGGATTATGAGGCGTTTAACGAACTTTTCTACGGATACTCAAGCTCTTCACACTACCAACTTTACAACGGAGTACCCAATTTCTTGCTACTATATTGTTTCGTTTTACATATGAACTGAATCTCTCCATTATCACCATTTTCACTTTTGTTTTTATCTTCACTTCACTCAGCTGCTCTCCACTGCCTAAATTCCTGATCAATCTGTACCATTTGGAATTGCTAAACAGTTGCTCCCATAAAGCTGTCTTCCTGTGCAACATCTGACACAGCTATCCTGACACCACCTATACCGGTTGAGCTGGCTACACCCAATGTTTACAACTTGGCGCAGATCAGACAACAAGCAGGTTTGGCTAGGACTGTGGAACGACTCACTATTGATTTATACTGCACCTCTGAGACCCGTATTCAAGATTGTCGCGCACTGCTTCGAGTAAGTGTTTCACTCGAGTTCGAGAGGTATGTTTCATATGCGCTTTTTTGGGCACACTGCGCCATGAGAAACCAGTGTCACTGGTGTCGATATCGGTGTCGCTCTAAGAGCTCGAGCTGAAACTGCACTATTCGACTGGATCGTAATACACAGTCATTAGTGTGCTTTTTAGCTAAAAGGTTCATCTTCAGTGAGAAGTAACTGGTAAAGGAAATGGCATCTCTTTGTCATCTCTGCCTATGCTCCAACGAACTGTAGTGCAGACGCAACCAAAGATAAATTCTATCATCAAGTGAGTGACCTTCCCAACTAAATATGCTCGACGGATATTGTGGTGCTAATTGGGGACTTGATTGCGCAGGTTGGGCATATGGGCTCATGAGGGAGTAGTTCAAGTTGCCAGTGAGAATTAGTTAGCCACTTCTTAGATAATGGGGATCATCTTCTGCAGCTTTGTGCAGATCCCAACCTGTTTTTGGCAAGCATCAACTTCAGGCACACCCAGCACCGTTATGCCACTTAACTTCCTACGTCTGCCACTCAAGCCTGGACTCAAATAGATCATATCCCAAACAGCTACGGATGGCGTGGGCGCGTGTATGACAGCCGCTCTATATGCAGTACTTGACTGGACTTTAGTCATCGTTTAGTTGGTGCTAAGCTCATCTTGCTCTTTGGTTGTCATCGAAATCGTTGTCCTAAACAGGTCTAAGCAAGCAACTGAGTTGCCCCTAACAACATCGCAGTTAAATACGAATCCTATCTGGATTTAATGGCAACTACGGATCCTTCAGAAAGTGTAGACCAGCATTGGCTGCACTTGCAAGACACCGCAGTGTCACTTGCGGCGTAGAAGGACATCCTGCTAAAAAAAACTGAGTTTTGTGAGCTCCTTGCAATTCTTGACCCCCGTAGTACCATCCAGTGGATTGGGAGTACAATGGTTCGTATAAGTCTCTTGCTCGAAAGATTACGTAACGCTTACGCAAAGACGGTAAGGCTTGTTGGTCAGAACACGCGAGTGAAACTGAAGCAACAGCTACATCCAGCAACGGCCGGAAGTTGTTCCAGCTCATCCAAGCCACTCACAGCAAGGAGACAGATGTCGGTGAGACAATCTGTGAGGTAGATGGTGTGCCGATAAACAATCATCAGAGACGGCTGGAACGCATAGAGGAGCACTTCGATAAGCAATTTGACTGGTCCACGGCTCCAGCACTATCAGCTTCGGTTTAACGTGTTCTACGGTCAGCTGACGCTGACCCACATAATGAAGTGGAAGATCATAATGAACTAAACGTTCTGGAGATCCACAAGATATCCCGCTCAGATAAACCTTCTTTTTCCCCGGCTCTTTTTAGGGAGGGGGAGGGTCGACTCTAGTCAGGGAAATGACTAGTTCGTTTAAGAAATCATGGCAGGCTGAGAGTGCTCCATCACTCTAGAATGAAGCCATTCTTCTACCCATCTTCAAACAGAGCCTACATAATGCGACGATCATCGGGGTATTATTCTGTCAGCAGTCGCTTCAAAATATCGACTGATATCATACTTTGCAGACTTTGCAAAATACGTGAGAAAACGCTTTGCGAGATGCAGGCCTGGTCTCATTCATGTTGTGGATGCATTGATCCAATGTTTGCTCTCTGCCAGATGCTTGAATATCACCAGACATATTGCAGCCCAACAGTCGTTGTGTTTCTTGACAATAAGGCTGCCTTTTATTCATTGAATATGTCTGTTCTCTGGAACTGTATGTTGGAGAGGGGGGTGCCTGAGAAGTTTACTAGAAACTGGTGCTCATTGGTGTCTAGCTTCGAGAGGTGATTCCTGAAGTTCCAGTGAGAGATTGTGACCAGTGGTGGCTTCAGACGTTATCAGATTTGGTCCAGAGTCAAAACCATCGGCTGTCTAGCTGTAGCTTCCTCCTACCTTCTGTTACTGGAAATTAATGAATGTATTGTTTTGAATATATACTACTGAACTGCCTTTCTAATCATTCTATCCTTATTGCGTTTTATTTCTACCCACTTCCCCTCGCTTTATGTCTTCATATTGTTGTTATACTATTTCGTGTTGCACATTTTCGGTGCACTTTCTGCACCATGTTTGTGTTAAAATAATAATAATGAATATTTTGACCTTATGATTAGTAACGTTATTGACTCCATTCATTGCATTAATGCTTACGCAACGATCCTACAAATTTTTCATCTCATTCTCCAATTGTCTAACTTGCTCTTTATCTTGCTGTTCAGCTTCCTGACTGACTGGATTCTATTTTTCCGTATGTTGCTTCTTCTTGAAGTAATTCTGTGAGCTTTTTTATACATTCCTTTCTGCTTGTCATTACCTTTATTTATCCTTCATATACTGCTAAAACTACGGCACATTTCTTTTCGTTGAGCAATTTCCGGTTTACTTCTCATCAGCTGGATAATTTCCTTGCGAATTTCTTTGTGTTTACTACTGTCAGACCCTCAGTCTTCTATGATGATTATAGAGCTGCAAATGACTCTAGGTCTATCTTATTACTTGAGTTCAAGCCCAGTCCTTCTACCAGCATAGCTTTCTCTGAAGTTCAGGTTGGACAAGAAGAGAGGAACACTAAAGTAGTCCTGCACATTTTGCTGTTCTAAGTAGTTGATACCTTACACAACATCACATCAAGTTTCTGTTGATGCTTCCCTTCATCCTTTGGTGTTATGAACAACAGCCTAAGTAAGTGTCTTGAAAGCCTCCTCTTCTAGAATTGACTGTTATTATTTAGTCTCAATACAATCTTGTGTTAGTACCTGCGTAATTTGCTGTGAGCCTCAATGACTACTGCATGGAGTATTTTTCCATTTTATCATGGCATTTCTTCAGCTACTTATGTGTTAACTAATAGTTTGTAGCTCATGCTGGCATGTTAGGCTTGTCATTAAGAGTATACACGTTGGAATAATAATTTTCTAGTCTCCTCTCTCTCTGGTAAATTCTAATCAGACAACAGTAACAAGGAATACTCCTACAGTTGAAGCTAATTGTCTGGTCAATACAGAGCAACCATCGCAACATCCAGCGGCCATTCGAGTAACACTCTTCTATTCTTTCTGCACTGTTTGTTGTAGAATCCTACTGCTGTATAACTATTTACTTTTTGCGTTAGAGCTGATGGTCGCTCAGAAGTATCTGAAAATTACAAAATGAACATTTATGCCTCCGATTTGAAAGTTATGAGTGGATGTGAAGTTTTGTAGAGCGCTGAGTTCAGCATTCCCCTTTTTGATACGGTTTAATTTTGATATATGAACGCCGAACAAATGATGATTATGCATTTGACAAGAATGATAGTAGGAAGTAGGTAGTCTCATGAGTTGGTACAAGATGGATATTGTTTTGAGATGCTTACTATGTCGACTGCTAAGCAAAAAAAATTACAGAAATATTTGTGGGACACCCATTTTTATGAGAATTCCCTTGACGTTTAAACAACTAGATATCATTAGCATAGATACTCCAACTTGCGAAACCCACATGTATAGTGCAGTGACTGCGCTTAGTAGTTTCAATATTTTTTTGCTCAAATTTTGTGAACTGAAAAACTTCAGTTGTGTCAAGTACTCTTAGAGACAGAAATGACCATTGAAATCTCATGAAATGATTCATGATCTTCAGCAGTGATTTAAATTGGGAGGAACTGTGAGATACACACAACGGAAATTCTGCATACAGATTTTAATTTACTTCTTGTTTTCTACTCAGTATTCCTTTATTATAGTAGATGAAAGTTCAAAGTTTTAACATTTCATGAAATCGAGTAATGGTCACGGTCTCATTCACGGTTTTGTGACCAGTTCTACAATATCATTGCTTTTGACTGCATTTCAAAACCCTCCATTTTCCTTATGTTATTTGTTCTGTTATTTGGTAAACAGTTAATTTTTGGTCAGTACTAAGGATGTCAAATTCCATTAAGTGCGATCAAACTCCATCTACGATATCCTCCATCTCAATAAACTCATTCATCTAACATTTGTAATGGTGCATTGTTTGTTTATGTTTCTCATGAACATTACGTTCCACTAGCTATGGGGATACCATTCAGACAGTTCATTCGACTCCGATTTTTACCATTCCCATAGTCACGGAAAATTGTAAAATTACTTAGTGCTATGGAAAACTGTGCTACTAACGCTATGGTAAAGTGCGTAATGAGAAAGAGTTACAGTAATTTGTAAATTATTATTTCGTACAATTCTGTTTATTACTTGATGAACTGCATTATATGATTAGATGTAGACTGGTCACACCTCAACTTCTTGAATTCGCCATGCTGGAAATCTGAAGCTAAAAATAAGGGCTTGGTGGTCAATCACTTTTCATGAAACGATCAAAAAACTTTCGTAAACTTTAAAGTGTTAAATGTGAGAGTAGTTTACAATCTATTTGCACAAAGAACATGAACATCTATTCGACATTTCTCAATGTGATTTGAAGTTTCGAGATAAACAATGTTTAGTCTTCACTCAGGACAACAGCTAGTAATTTCTAGAAGACTATCAGTAACCATTTCGCTTGCTTACCATAGTTAAAAATAGGGAGTAGAAATCATAAATATGCATTGCAAATAAAAAGTCGGTATGCTTGAGTATTCAGATTAGGATGTTTCTAAGTATTGCCAGCGTTCTATGTTAATTATTTTGTTGGTTAGGTAGAATAACCACTGATGATGGATAGTGGCTAGTAGTGGAATCCAGGAGGTGAGTTGTGCTGTGACAAGGAATTGTCTGGCAGATGCACCTACTTCCCAGTGAGTAATGCTGCTCTATCTGATACTGGAGAATAGCGGCCATCTCTTCAGGCATCGGAGCGTTATGAACTAATTTACTAATTCATGATAGCCATTCCTTGCTTAGCAGGTATATTTTTATTTCATGGCGTGTAGTTCCTTGCTTCAGACTGAACTTAATTGGCAGATTGGGTTCATGTGTCAGTGGGAAGAGCTTCACGCACTGAGAGGCAAGTAAGGCTCAGTTTGAGTATGCTATTGATATATATATATATATATATATATATATATATACGTGTAAATGTGCGTTTCATGTAGAAAGGGGATTCTCTTTCGTGGGAGTAGGTAAAAGCCTTGAATTCAGTGTGTTAACCTATTCCTTATACTTACAGAGGATCGAGTATATTGTGCATAACTTCGCATAAAATTGTAAAAATGCACAGAACACTGCAGAAAGAGAAGCAATGCGCTTTTGTGTTCGCCATCAAAAAAGGATAGTTGTGAAATCCAGATGCTCAGGACTGAACTACGTGGAGCGAATAAGGTTAGGTTGTAACTGGTCTGGAAAATAGTAACCAAATCACACGAAATGACTGAAATGGAACAAGTACGGTTTTTAGTCAAAGAGGATGATTCACTTGCTTGAGATGGAAATGGAAATTTTCGATGAGAGCTATCCTGATTGTTTCACATTATGAATAGAACCTTCGAAATAACTGAATGTTTAACTGTGTTTCTGATGAACAAACGTTTTAGCAAGTAAAAAACACTTGGTTGACTAAAATCGATTGACAGGAAACCACGCCTGACACATCCCATTATTGGTGACAGTCATCAGCGAGATGTATCTGTGGCCCAAAGGAAACTACTACCACCTTAATGTGTCACAAGTTTGAACACTAGTTCTTTTCAGGTTGCACAGACGTATTCTGACGAGTGTCAATTGCAGGAAATTTAGGTTGAGGGGAGCTTGTTGCCGACTGCCTCCAACCATCTAACACCAATTAAAGTGGACCACCATGGTGTTTGCTAGTTTGTATTCCACCATCGAATCCTCCTTGAACTGATAGCTTCGCAACTGTTCTTGAGACTTCTGAACTACATCAACCGATTGAACACTTCCATCTATATAAGAGATACATGGATAACACTTTCGTCGCCTGTCATTAGAACAATAACCTTGAAGCTACAATACAGAAGTCCAACGACCATCTTCAGTCAAATAAGTTGAAGGTGAAAAGTGCAAATAACTCAGAATTTTGTGTGTGGGACTTTATGCTAAAAAGTAGATGTGATAATTTTCTTAGGAGATCAACCTACAGGAAGCGAATCTGTAGTGGACGACATACCAACTTTCAGAAGTTGATCCAATAGACAAGAAGAGAAACCTTATGCATTCAGTATGCACAATTATTACAAGAATTTGCAAAAGGCGATTCAATAAATGAGTCACTGTAAGTATTTCAAACAGTGCTCATTCAGAACAGTTAACATTCAAGATTCTGTGAGAGAAATACGAAACCTTAACAACACCAGAAACAAACTTCCGAGTTTCTGAAGAAGACATTATTTGTGGATATTGCGTTTGAAGAGCATACAGTGGCAGACATATTCAGAAGTCGATTGCATAAAGCAGTGAGGAAGACCCACTCTCTATCCGACTTCCGATAGTTGATTGTAGTCAAAAACTGAGTGCAGTGCTTGAAGGGTACACTACTGCTTTGGGTAGCCTCCATATGCGTCCACCAATAGGCCTGCTCTTGAAGAGCTGATCCCATAGGCCATACAGCGTGTTCAATTCAATTACGTCTCCGAACAGTACCCTTCGTGACTGCCAAGAAGAGAATGAGAATCCAACAACTGTTCCGTTCTTGAACATTTACTTGACTCTGCTCACTGTTCTACCGAAGTAATCCTTCGTGGTGATTCATAAAGTGTTAACTTTTGGAGGTAGTGTGGAATTACTGCTTAAAAATAGTAGAAGCCTTGGCGTATCCTCAGTTCAAGCTTCATCTCTGTATTCAAAAGATGTCTAATTTTAAAATGATTATGACTTAATCATCTTTGGTGTTATTGTTATTTATCGGCATTAGTAAATCTTTTGTCTTTTCATCAATTTGCAATTATTAACTTCAATTTTATATAACCCTTCCACTTTATTTACCTCTTCCATTATTATCTAGATTAGTACGTGACCACTTCGTAATTCTAGAAAAAGTTGAATGATAGATTTCGAAACAGATTTTTATTACCTTGTTAGACTTCTTAATTATGTACGAACACTTAGAATGTGTTACTGCAGAAACAATTTTCTTGATGATATTCTTTAGACCTATAAATCACCGATGGAAATTTTTCCTGTTGTAAAAATAAATAAGAGTCTGAAGCTTCTGGTGATGATTGATCGGGAAGAATTTCTTGCGACCGAATCATCTTCCTTCAGTAATTTTTCAAGAGTAAGTAGGACTGTTTTGTTGGTGGATATTTGAAGGTGATTCATTGTGAGGTAAATGAACTTTTTTCTTCAGTTGCAGCCTGTTTCCAGAAAAATACCATGAAAGATGATCTGACCCGCCTTCAGAATAATTTCTGCCTTACAAGTTTGAAGGGCAAGCAGTACGTTAAATTCCTTGACCATGAAACCAAGTTTCAGTTTATCACCTACAATTCGTGAATTGGTATGAGTATTTGTAAAATGAACTCATAAGCTTGCAAAAGCAGAATCATCTTCCACAGAGAAAACATGAAAACTGAGTAAATTTTACAAAATTCTACTAATAAATTAAATTACAAACTTTTCAAGAGCTCCTGAATACCAACATAATAAAAAACATATCATTTTCTCCTGATAAATCCTTTCAAGTTAGTATAGGATTATCTGGACGACGACAGAACCCCTCGGTTCTACATCCAGATGAACATCTGACAGTTGCAATTAAAGAAAACAGGTCGTAAGTTTTACGATTAACCGGGTAAGTTTTATTTTCTTCTGAAGATTTCTGCTTCGTGTACATAACTTATCAATAGTGGTCTTCACAAAACAAGGAAATAATTTCTGTGATGCCTTGTGTGCTAAAAAGACATGCTGTTAAGCTCAAAATGTCTTCGGAACTTTAGGAAAACAATATCTTAAGCTATTTTATCTCTATACAAGAGGCATACACTTATACAAGACTTAATCGTTTTATTTTCAGCTTGTTTTGGTGGCCTTAAAGTTGAGAAATTTGTTTTCACTTCCAAAATTAGACAAGGTCCATTGTCACAGTTTTTTGATACCATGATGTTTAGCCTAAGTTAAGCATGTCAATAATTTTTTCTTTGTATGAACTAGGAGCTGGTCACTTTAGTTTTTTAAATGCAAATTGATGCAGTTCTTATTTTGAATTTTCTTCATTCTCTTACCTTTTGCCATGTCTATTTACATTGCTGAAGAGTATAAAAAGGTAACTAATGCATAATTCTGGGTAACAACAAGATTTATTATTGGTCTCAAACAAACATCTTAGGTGTTTTCTGCTTATTTTATTCCTCTCATGCTCATATCCAGTTATTTGATAATAGCAGTTACCATCTCAATTCTGGTAGCAAATGTGTTATGCGGGATACCACCTCCCACTGTCTTCGTAAGTGTAGATTACCTTTTTCAACTAAGTCACTAGAACTACATGGTTCCAGGTCCACCTGTATCAAATGAAAAGCGTCAAGTAACTAGTGATGGGCTCAATTTCATTGTTCACTACGCATCGAATATTCAGCGGTCACCTAACTTTCAAAGTTTCAAGGTCAGTTAATAAAGCTTTAAAAATAATACTTTCTTGAATGAAACAGATGAAATGTCACTGAATTTATACAGAAGGAATAATTTCCTACTTTACGAACTATTTTCATGTTATGTGTATTGTATTCATCCTTAACAATGTAGTTGCTGCTAAACTCTTTAAAATGAACAGTTAGATGAAATTTAAATACAGTTAGACGAATGATGCATAGTGATTCGTACTTCATTGATTTATTATTCGTGATCAGTAATTGCAACTCAGACTCATCTAGACGGACCAGGGGAACTAAACACTCAATCCTTTAATGACCTCTAAGAATTGAGTTTCAGTTTTAGATAGTTGAGTCAATTCGACGCTTTACTTCCTGAAAAGTTTACACTTTCTGAGACAGTCGAGAAGTTTTCATGACTACATTTCCCGAGATAATAGATAGTTCACAAATACTGAGGCAATAAATTCAGCCTTGCTGCTCATGGTCATCATTTAAAGACAATTTATTATCAAGAGATTAGAAGATAACGCCTTTTAAGTAAAGTTTTTAGTTTATCAAAGTTATTATGTGAGGCCTTTCAAATATACTCTTTGCGTAGATATGTGAATGTTAGCTTTGCAGGTATTACGTACACCAAGATTTAACTCCCAGGATATACAGAACAAGTATTTCGAAATGGTTTTGATTGCGTTTCTGAATCTCGGATTCTCTAAATATTGCGTTGCAAAAATTCTAATCATGTTCACGAAATTTCCACTACTATCAGGACATTGCTCGCTTTTTTTGTAAAATGTTTGTAAGGAAACATGTTCTTTTCTGAGAAAAATGTATCGTGGAGATGAAATACTGTGGAGTTCAAATATTGGTAAACCCAGTTATTCAACAAGCAGAAAAACAAGTAGATTGGGTTGACTAGAAAGTATTAAATGCTATTGCCTCCAGCTAAGCAGGTGAACGGTAGTAATTAGTCGTCCAGCGTCTTTATTGAGCAATGTAGATCATCTTGTCCTGAAAGCAGTTAATTAAAATAAGATGGAGCTAAGGAGTGTGTATTCAAGTATTTCGTTCCTGCTTTCCTCGGTTTGTTGAACAGTAGAGTTGTCAACCTAAAATTTTCTGCACTAGACCGCATTCTACTTAAAATAAATTAGAACCAATATTGTCAATTTCATGAATAATTATTGTCTAGTTTTTACCAGACGAACGAAATATTTAGCTTGTTCTGATAATCATTTACCCGTACTGATGCGAATGGGTATTTCAGGTTGATTTACACTACTTTATTTTTCTGTGTTATATTATTTATATGACTGTTAGTTGTTCATATGAAAGCTGGCTGTTTCTTTACTGGAAAAAAACTTGTCTCCAAACACCTCATAGTCAATAAACGCTTTCCTTATTTCTGGTCATACCGAGAAAGTAGTGCACTAGAATGCCATCATTAAGTCATTAACTAAAAGTTGGTCTTTACGTGAACATAAAGAAATAGCTACTATTGATTGCGAAATTTCAGGACTGACAAGTGAATCAAGAGAAGAGATAATACAACTTATGACAAATTTACATACTATTCAGTCAACATTTGAGTGCAAAAGAAGGGATGAGTACATTTCCTGGTGGCAGATAGAAGCTGGTCACAATGGTTCACAGAAAATTCACTTGCTCAACCTCTTCAGTTTTAGGATGCTTCTTGACCATTTACTTGTCATCTTTAAAATTCATGAATAACTTCCATCGGGATGAATCATGACAGCTGTTTGCTAGCTAGTTTGGTTTCCACTTCACATTTTAAGATTTATTTAGTTGATGTTTTGTATGTTGAACTCAACTCATAGTTTATAACTGATTTTCCTACCAAGTAATCCCACTTTTTGGATAAACGCTTCACATAGTTCAAACTTCTTGCATAGTTATGCTTCGCCTAAAGTAGGGTTTCTCAGATATTAGGAATGCATTGTATGCTAGATATTCCTCACTCATATGATTGCCAAATTGTGGGTTTCCATGCTTCTTCTTAAAAACTATAACTGAATTCGACCGCAACAGAATGTTGATTGAATCGAAACTAAAGCGTGTATAACAAGAGCAACAAATTTCTTATTGCTAACACATGAAAAGCTGTGCGAAGAATCAGCACAAATGAACTAGCCAACAGTTTTGTTACCATTAGTTAAAGAGAAGTTATCAAGGAGACTCCGGAAGTGAAAACTTCGAAAAAACTCCAAGTATCGAATCAAATTAGTTGCTTTAATATTTTGAATGCTCTCTGCGTGTGATTATGCCTCACATTCTGATTGTTTTGGATCTGTTTTAGTCTGATATAGTTGACCAAGCTCTAGAACACTGGCAAAAGGCATTATCCGTGAAGAACAATCCACGTAGCACGCTGTTGGTTCCTCGGTAAAAACGTATTGTTTTTAATGTTAATATATTACATTTTATGACCATTATGTGATTGTACAAAAGGTTACATGTCAAGGAGTAAATGTGTTACTATCACTTTGGTATTCATGTTTTAATTGGTGACCCTGCAGTTACAAAATTATTTTCTCGCTCATGTTGAATTTTACCCTTGATCGAGTCTTTTACCAATCTGCTTGCATTTTTATGCATCCTCACAAATGTTAATGCAGGGAGATAGTCCTTTTGCGTTCAGTTTTCTTTATATCAGTTATTATCATCACGTTCCGTTAAAGCTAACACACAGACACAAGGGAAACGTAAAAAAAATTGAGTGTGAATGCTTTGTATCACAAGCTACTGAAATGCTCTGATATTTTATATAAATTAACAGTGGAGTAATATTTAAGGATGAAACCACTTGTTTGGACTGACTTAAAAATGGATTTCGGCAAAACAAAAAGTCATGAAGTAGGAATAAAGCCTTACTCATAACTACTTTTCGATACACTTTCATATATATATATATATATATATATATATATATATATATATATATATATATATGAGTTGTATCCATCATGCATCCAACGTCTACATCAGCGACTTCACCTTCTTTCAGTTAGAACGGGTAAGCAGTTTTAGCATAGTAGTTTAGATTCATTTTCATTAGACGTTTTCCATCGGCTGCTTACAACACTAAACAATTTTACTATAATATAGGAAACGTCCACATACGTGAATCAATTTTGTGCAGAATTATTGCCCTAAACAAAAGATAATATTCATATAACGAAGCTGAGTTCATGTGAAATGAGTGAACCAGTATACAAGAACCAGTAGCAACGGATATTCTGGAGGGAAAACTGGCCAAACGTGGACGAAAAAAATGTATCACAAATTTTGAGTGAGAATGCATAAGATACATGTAAGAAGGTAAGATGGTTAACACTAGTTGGGAAAATTAGACGAGGGAAATTCAGACAAAATCAAGTGTGAACATTAAACGAACAGAGATATATGTTTTTGATGGCTTTTTTAGATTCTAAGGAGGTTGTAACTGAGAGACGCAGATGTTTTCATCAGCGTTATTGCTCGTCACCTTATAAGTCGTGGACACAAAGTTATTATCTGGAATTCTTTTATGATAATTCACTAGGTGAACTCAAAGTTTTCTTCTTTTCTTGGAAGCAATAACTGTTAAAGGATTGGAAGGAAACTTTCGCATTCAGAAAGAAAAAGTTATCATTATGTGCGTATTGTCGTAAGAATATGTGACGTTTGTAATCAAGCCTGTCTTT
Organism: Heterobilharzia americana; assembly: GCA_944470555.2. Classification (NCBI taxonomy): domain Eukaryota; kingdom Metazoa; phylum Platyhelminthes; class Trematoda; order Strigeidida; family Schistosomatidae; genus Heterobilharzia; species Heterobilharzia americana. The sequence goes on along the minus strand of OX104130.1, from coordinate 49,792,996 downwards.
GCGAGTTATTACTGAATAGTATGCCCTTGTTATTATTGTATTTTCCACCCTTTGCCTTATTGCGTGAATCATACAAAACGAATGAAAACAAATTCTGTTGAAACAACTAAAGATATGGAACAAAAGTATATCGATTGGCATTTGAAATCATTTACGCTAAAAGGCTTGTTGAAACACCTGAATTTCTGCAAATGATATCTTTTGAAATTACATCAGTTTGAGTAGTTTTGAAATCACTAGATTAGCCGCCTAATGTGCAGGTTATTTGCTGTAAATATCAAACATGAGATTAGTTTAGAACGCCTCAAAAAAATGCTGCACTTCAGTTATCTTCTCACGGAATGATGTATATAGGTTTGAATTATATCCAGTGTGACTCGTGACGTCTGTCTTCAAATTTTCCAAGGCTTATGATTAGTTAATGTGCGCCTATCTATATACAGAACGGCATCGATGATCAGTCAGTAATTTGGCACATTTCTGTGACAATGAATGACATTCAGTCACTCGATACTCTATGTAATGCCATTTGATCTTTCAGTTTTCACTGCAAAACCATTGAACAATAATGAAAAATAGTAGTGTGTAGTATTTTTTTGAAATATTCTTAGAAAATGAACAAACAGCGTACTCGGATTCTCAAGTTTACTGTGCACCATCTTTGTGATTTTGATTTGTTTCGCTGTAACTATAAGTGATTATTTTTTGAAGAACTGGAAAAGAGTTATCTTCGATTTCATAATTTGGTTACACTCCGTCAAAACAATTTAAATTCTCTCTATGATTGTCAGCTAACCCAATATTTTCGCGAAAATTAAGTTCTCGATTCCTGATTTTTAATAAGTAATTAAGAGGGGGTATCTTATATTTGTTAGTAATTAACTTAATTGTTTGTCACATGACTGTGGTTTTTTCTGAATGGTTGTCTTCTGAGGAATATTTTTATTCTGCAACTAATGTGGTTATTTTACTTTCAGGCCTTGTGAAGAACTGGTTTACTACAAAGATCCTACCTATCACGTGAGATATTGCTTACAAAAATGCAAACGCACAATGAAGTGTCATTACCTAGAGATACCACCAACATATATTTCGGTGAGATTACTAAAATGAATTATACTTTTTACACTGATGAACTTCAGACAAAACATTCATATTGATTGCATTCAACTGACTTGTGTGCCTACAGTCTAAAAATAACGCAGAATAGTATGGCTGGTGATTCTACACTCGCTTCGTGCAAGTATAAATGTGACGAAAAATTCATGAGTAATATGAGAATTTGTTTAGTGCAGGTTACATGCAGTGATGAAATGTCATGAGCGTAAAGAACGAATTATGTTCAGAAAGTTATCCAGTAGATAATATTTTTCAGCTGAGTGATACATTTAGTGAACAAACTAACGCAAAATAACAATCTACCACCGTGCCTAAGGGTCACCTCTGCATTAGGAAATAAAGATTATTGTATTCGTATTAACGTAGTGTTTCGCGGTGAAAGGATACAGCTTAAGCATGAAATGATGCTGCAAAAATATTTGCAAGTCATTGTTTGAAAATGCTTTTAGATAAGTACCTAAAATACGTAATACAATTCATACTGTGTTAATTTCGCCTTTATCCAGATAAACTGCTTTAGAATGAAAAACACCCCAAACATCATCATAAGCAAGTATTTCCCCTCTGAGTATTAGTCACAACGTGTTGGTCGTATTCTTTCAACGGAGTCGTGATTATCATTATAACAAAGCGCTCTTCAGTATCACTTGTAGAGTTAGTTCCGAACTAAACAAACATTCTCCTAATATTTGACCATTCATTATCCATTAACATTTATAATGTACCTGTACACAGTTTATATTTCATTTGGAAAATCTCGGAATCAGTTGAAGATTAAAATCTCAAATGTATTAACCGATATCACAAACTACCTACCTGATATCCGTTCTGACGTTCATGATATTAGCTGACATATCGCTGTTCACACTACACTGAAGTGACTTTTCCTGGGAGACATCAGGTCACTGAACTTTCAGTTTGCACTATTGCAGTCTGAAAAATTTGATATTATTTTATCATTGCGAAAAGACTAATTGTGTAGATTAAACATATTAAACAGCTAGCTTCAAGTCAAGAAATGTAGCTAGAAACATTCTCCTGTGTGTTATTTTCAATTAGAAATGAGTTCATTAGTCTGGTCATGTAGTTTTGTGAATAATGAGGTCATCATTGTAATATAAGTTATACAGAAAGGCACAGAGTGATACAAATACTTTAATTATCAATGGGCAAAAACAACAGCCCTATGTAAGTAAAATAAACTACGAGAGAAGAGTGGTAATACCTGCAAACGCCACCAATTTCATTAACGCGCATTTACATCTTGTCTTCAATGTGACGCCAACACTTTGTAATCTACATACAATTTACGAATAGCTGAGATGAAGCCTTCACTGGTTCTCTGAAACTGGTTCCCCCACTTACAGAAAACCGTGTTAACATGTTGCTCTTATTCTAATGAGATAATGAACGATTTTAAGATACGTGTACCTAATTAGAAGGTAGAGTGTATTAGTTCTGCCATAGCTAACTCATTTCAAAAATACCTAAGTAATTCAATTGAGATGTCAAATAGTTCATTATTAATATCAGTTACTATGACGTCAGTTGACATGGATTCAAATCTGTATGCGTTTGTGGGGCTTTGCATAGTCGTAAGAATCCTTGTTGATGGGTATCAGTCAGTAGAATGCATCGACTCAGAGCTTCCTAACGATTACTTGTAAGAATTTAGTAGTAGATATATGGAAGCACATATCCTGTCCTCCTGGCGTTTTATGCAAGCTGTAAATACAATCTATGCGAAGTTCGACGTCGATAACTAGACAAGTTGACGTGGATGGAATTACGTTGACATATCTCTATGAAGTGAGTTTCACTTCAGATGTAGCACACTTTCTGATGTTTACATTTCCCTTCATAAAATGCTTTGTGTTTCTAACTGACAAGCTTTGTTGTGTGCTGAAAAAGAAGTGGTTCAATCTACTAACAAGTCATCAGGCCGATAATTGTTAACTTTATCTATTTCAGTTGATAAGTCTTGTATCGTTGACCTACGTTTATCATAGAAATTCCTGTTTTTATTTGCTTAACAAAAGGAATGTTACGAAAAGCCTCTTCACAGACGGCTTATTCAAGTTTACCAAAATGGAACAGGAGTACCACCAAACAGTTTTGTTTTGTTTTTCACATATCAAGAAGACCCTTTCTGTCAAGGAAACCTTTTAGCTTATGCATCATCTTGTCAAAATGATCCTTCTACAGACAGGTAAGCATGAGATAAATGTTATTGTTTGTGAGGATTTGTTTCATTGGTACAAAAGGAAACAATATATTAGGGATAGTCTTTACCCAGGACGAAAAATGAAGTTCTTGATTTCCTTTCGAAATCTCAGTGGTCACTAAAAGTCAAACTTTTTTATTTACTTGCCAAATATCACTGAGTAAGCAGAAGACAGCAAACCATGGTAAAACCTAAAAATTACCTATGAAGAGATCATAAAATGATGAAGTAAATTTCGTTTCAACTTTCTAGGTTTTGACTTGCTCATTCTGCCATATCAAACTGATAGGTTTCTGTAGGTATATGAGTTGCATCCACAAATTCCTAATGTTTTCACGGGTTATATTTTGTTAACATAGGACGATCCCTTCCACCCCGTGAAATTAACAACCTGAAACCTCGTAATATATACATTGTTTGATGTGGCTATCTTTACGCATTAACTCTGTCAGAACGCTCTGATATTCGAAGTTATGAGTGCTTGTGGGCTTCGGATCACAATGACGGCAATTAAGTGTGTGCAGATACTAGTAGCTCATAGGCTTGGAACAGATAGAATTCCGTTCTATTTATCCGACTGCTGCCTACCACTAAGCAAGTATGTTTCAAACAAGCAGTCAGTCTCATACGAGCACTTGAATCATTCTTTCCACAAATTCAACCAAACAATAGTCTAAATCCATTGTTACTGGTTTAGTTTTATAACAAAAATACTTTTCTCCGGGATGACAAACTGTACGCTTACCAACTACTCAATATCTGTAACAAGAGTCTGCTATGAAGACGGAAATTTTAATGCAAAATCCAACTGTTTGCTGAATTGCTTGCCAACAAGTGAATGTTTCATACTGTCATACAGAATTATTGTAATCTCATTTAAATGAAGACTGAAAAATCGACATACAGTGACAATGTCAAAATAGAATATAGCCTTCTGAAAAATATGAAGTGATGAAAAGATAACCGTGTGTTCGTACTTTTATTACCTCTGATCTATTTCTTTGCAAGAACACTTCTGTCAGCATATTAGTTGGTGCAGCAATAATCACTTTCAGTGGCATGAGCTCCTCTAAAATTAAAATAACTTTGCACAAACGTAGATAGGAACATTCTCCAACAATTGTTGGTTTATTTTAAAGTCGAAATCAAGAATCAACATTCAGTGAAGTAGTTTTGTGATGCCCTTGCTATATATATATAGTGAAACAAGTTATTCATTAAAAACACCTAAGAAGAGAAAAAATACTTCGTTTGTCACATGTTTCCGAGACATGAAGTAATGGCTTTCTGTTTAGCACACAGACTATCTCACACAATTATGTTACATTTATTTCACTTCCATCTCTCTTATGGCGGCAATGCCCAGATACGCCACTGGAATTTTATGTTGAATAAAGTGGAAGATTTTAGGAGAAGCCTTCTGCGCAGCCTACTTGGTAATCTTAATCACAAGGAAAGCAAAAAAGTGGTTTCAACCACATTAAACTGTCAATCTCATTCCAAACATGGGCTTTAGTAAAAGTATATTGAAAGTGAACAAACCTGTCTTTCAGGTTATGCTTGATAGTGCCTTCCTGAAAGGTTGTTATTCTCTCAAAATACAATTTTGAGGAGTCTCATTGCACGGAAGCGCATAAGTTAGGTTGCTTCTGAAATATTCTGCTTTCGAACAGCGACAAATAGTGACATTAAACAGCTGGACATGAGGTTGCTTCGACGAGATCCGCAAACTACAGTAATCCACCTTGATTAATCTTGGTTATCGAAAAGTATTGTATTTTGCTACATCCATGTAAAACTGACTGAATTTTTGCAAGTTACAAATAGATACGTTTTGCTACCAGTTAACATTTTCTCATCTCTTATTAGACCAGTGATGGGATTTATAAATTTATGTCCAAGTGGAATGTCCAATCTAAAAGCTGGTTTAAAAATGTGGATTGATGTAATAAAGCATGAATTGGCCCATGCGCTGGTAAGCAGTTCCTTATGCAACTATTGAATAAAAACGTGTATGCTTCTGACTGTCATGATCAGATGTTATATATTTTTAACAACACATCTCCGACATGTCGATACTGTTTATGTATATATGTAAAATTAGACTGTAAATAACATTAATCGTTTAAGCAACGTATGGTATCAATTAGTTTAGTAGTTGATTTTCCTACTGAGTGTCAAACAAAGGTGTTTGTTTTTTAAACCATCAAACCCCGACTTGGTTTGGATATACCTACGGCTTCAACTTATGCGTGGATAATACACTGGTTTACCTATGCATGCATCCTCATTAAGAATGAAAATAAAGCTTAAGTCGACTATAACAGAAAACAATGAAGAAGTGTACGTGATTTGACCATTAGGATTTCGCGGATATTGACAACTCGCTTAATTAAATGAGGACATAATTGTACAAATGGTATTTACATTCTACCTTGTCAATGCACTTATTTGGCTTCGACTACAAGGTATGTTGAATGTTTTCGATCCTCTATATTGAATGCTTCGATGAGAGTATTTTGAAATATGTTAGCAAGGAAGATATATCATCATGAGTTGAAAACAATGTTTTCTGCTCCTTGTCTACGCCATACGAAAAGATCAAAGGATTTCCTTTCTAGCGGTTGAATGGAGATTGAAGTGAAAAAAAGTGTCCATGTCGCAAATTGATTGAAGCTACAAGTTTGAAAGTATTACTTGTCATAAACACAAATCTTTTCACAAATGCAATATGAAGCACATTTATCAAGTAGGACCACCTAGTTAAGCAAAAAACGCCTCTCTATAACGTGATTCGGTAGCTTTAACAGCCATATGAGATGCAAAGTTACATTTAGGTCGACTTAATGCTAGCTAACTCAGATATTAAGGTCCTTCGCTAACATTAGTCATCAATATTTTGTGTTCATATCCAATGCTATTTCTGTACGACTCAATAATTTGGTATCCTGTCCACAGAGTTTTAATATTAATGTGTGAATATTCTGTCTTTCTCTGTATCCGCTGTCTGCATAGGAAATGAATCATTTCCAAGTTGAGACCCAACCTAAAGTCTATTCATAATAGTTTTATTATCTAACTGTCATATAATGTTCACGAAAACCAAAATTGAAGACACATACTTAATGGAGTTTTTGTCTAAATTAATTTTCAGGGACTCTCCAGTTATCACTATGCTTTTTTGCGCGATGAATTCGGACTCCCTCGAACAGAACGAGATCCTCAAACAGGACTGCCTAGAAGTAGGGATGGTAATAATAACTACATACCTAGGTAAACAGAATCTTCATGAAATACATTTACTTGTAAATTCGTCATTTTATATATGCTTATTCAATAACTGCCATAATCTTTTACCTAGATGATATCTTACACAAAGATTTGTAGTCACATTATGTAAGACGGTGTGCAGACAAGCAATATTATTGATGATAACAGCTGTTATTTCCTTTCACTTGTATGCTTATGACTTTAAATTTGACTCGTAACAAACCAACATTTTGTTTTTCATGGTAGTATACCCTAAAATGTTCCCTAATCTAATAAGAGGTTTTAAAACCAGGGTTATATTGCACACGGCAAAATAGAATGCCTCTTATTCAGACACTGCGTATACGACAAATATTAGGAAGCACTAAACACAATATCTGACTCCGTACACTGTTTCTGAAATTAGGATGAAATTATTCGTAATATAACCCAAAATCATGCCTTGAAATAGATAAAAGATGAGAGTAGAGTGTATGATTTATCATCAGGAAAACTACCGATCCGCATAGAGTTAATGAACTATTCAAATCATAGTTTGATCGAATCCATAAAATATTTGTAGCAATGCGGTGCATATCATAAAACTGTACACCACGAATTATTAACATGTCTTCACAGTTATTTGTGATCCACGAAGAGAAAATAAAAAACATTGCGTTGAACGTTGTGCATATGTCGGTTTAATGAATAAATTACAGAAAATGCTTGTAAATGACAGTTAGTTTGTGTTCCTACAAAAGCATTAAATACAACAATGTCAACGAAATCCAGATAACAACTTTGTCACAAGGTCATTTAGATTATACTTCTTTTACCGAACTTGTCTACCTCAAAAGCACGAAGTGTTTGGCCTTATCAGCATACGATTATTGTTGTACTGTCAGCTGAATGATTGATCATCATTATACTTCCATATTTTTTTTGTGTTAGCGAATAGTAGATTACAAGGCAGTGGATTGAGAAAATTTGAATACCACCGGTGAAACACCACGGTATTAGAGGAGACTGCTGCGACACAGTTGTTTAGAGGGTTAACAGTTGTCATTTAAAGAGAAGTGCACTAGTTTGAGGTTTAAGTTGGGAACGTGTCACCCAGGCATGCCAGTATGCCTAGTAAACAAATCCCAAGAAGGACAAAATACGCAAAAAGAATTTTGCTGCTAGCCATCAACAGTCAAAAGAATATCTGATAGCATGTGAATACGCATTGCCAGAATGACACTCACATTTGCTATTTCTCGCTGGCTAACACCGATTTAATAATTTGTGTCATTAGTTTATCAGACTCAATCAAACAGTGAAATGTATTTCTGTCACCGCAGATACCAGATTTCAAACATCCAAATAATGTTAGAGTATTAGAAAATACAATTTTATTGTAGCACAAAGAAATGTCGAGAATCTGTTCAGAAGTTTTTGCTTGGATTTAAACACTTAGCTGTTTCGGTGGAGTTTTGATAAACTCAGTTCCTTCAGAAACTAAACATGTTATTTTACATGGTTTGATATTTCACGAATTCGAACTACTTTTACTAACCCTAGATGCATGCTGATAATGCTAGTTTAAGGGCACTTAAAAAGAAATGCAAAAGGGATCTAATAAGTACGTTCACTTCCCTGTGACGGTTAATGGTGCTACCTGACAGTCTAAGACCTCAGCAGGATGAGCAATACTCACACCGTGACATACTGCTTTGAAGGGTGGCGTCTGTGCCGACGAGTCGCAAGTTTTCCGTTGACTGTGTACAGCACGCAATCTTGAGTTTGTTTTTCGTCAAATTATTCGTTTACCTTAGTAAAACCAATGTTACGGAGAATTACGAAAATCCCGTAATTATTTGCGAGTGTTTCTGTTTGGTACATATGAATGAACAAATGTCCCTTGTGCGTCAGAAATGATCATATTTGTATGAAATGTCTGGGGAAATCGCATGCATTTGGCGAAAAATTTGGGAAGTGTTAGTGGTGCAAAAACTTTGAGATGGCTTTTATAAAGATAGTATACTAACTGGTTATACACTGTAAAGCGAATGTTTTCAATTGTATTTCATTCACCTTGTTGTGACAGAAAAAGTTGATATCCACATTGAATGGTTGGGTCAACAATGAGTTAAACCTGTATGTTCAGATTATTCACACGGACCAACATATTTCCGAAAATCGCTTTTCAACAATAGTGTTGTGAGACCTTACTCCCTCAGAATAAATGCAAACCAAGAATTTATTTCATCATGCGTTTTCGGTAGTATTAGACGTGATTTCTGTTATCACAGATGAATCCAGCGACCTCTAGTTACTTAAATTAATGCGTTCTGCCCTATTTAAATCTTGATACTTTCACACAGAACTTACATACGTATAAAATCTGAGATGAAATACTGACTTACATTTTCTGCCATTTCGCTTGTTGTACGCTGACAAGTTGTACAAGTTGTGCAAGTACTACGGGAAAGTCTACATTTTGCACTTATTTTTGAGGTATAAATTCAATCACTAGTCATTTCGGATAAATGCCCACCTATAATCTTTAAAAACATAAACATTCCGAATTCACAAAGAAATCTGTCGTTTTGGTTAAGAAAGTTTTCTCTCTGACTGACATCACGAAGTGTGTTGTTCTATTTACGCTGTGCACTGTTTGCCTAAAATAACCTTTAGGTAATGCATCTGAGTTGATATTTACAGTGGGTGACCGGTCGAAAATTTATACTTTTAAGTGTTGTGGATGCAGTCCGAAAGAAGTCATATAAAAGACAGATAAATCTGAATTAGTCAAGTAAGAAATACCTCTATTTCAGTACTTCATTCAATCCAGAATGAAACTCAATTCAGTTGAACATGAGGCTTCATAATTCCAATTTAGTGCATTTGCAAGAGGAATCACACAATGATGAAGAATAACTTTCAGATAAAGTTTGAATAAGCATTTATTTTTCCTAATCACTTCAGCTATGAAACCTCTTTATTTGGGTAGTTTCCAGAAGCATAGAAAGTTTTCACCACGAGCACGTTGCCAATGAGCAGCTGGGATCAGAATCCGGTGGTCAGCATTTTCTTACCTTTGTCAATTATTCAATGCCACCAATGAGCATTTGTCCTCCTGTTTGACTAAATTTGATTCCGACCAAGCAGCACAATGGTAACGTGTTTGTTACGATACCTGAAGGTTCTAGGTCCAACTCCTGACTGGATACTGCTGAGGGGTCCTATACTGCGATGAAACAGCTGCCCTTCACACCCAGGTTTTCAGTGGTTCACGAAGCGATATCAGTTCATGGTGAACACCAAAGTGAGGTGATGTGGTTGTGTTTCAAAGATTTGGAAACTCCACTTTTGATATGTAATTTTGAGATTTGTGATGATACTTTCCATAATAGATCTAATCGTTAAAATGATATTCATGTGACAATACGTTATGATTACTCTGATCTCCTTACTTTGAGTTTAGCACAAACACAATTCGGAGAATTACCCGACCTTGGATGTCAGCGGTCACAAGTGTTCCAAGGACAGTTACCGCTTTAGTTACACCTTCTATATTGGTACGTTTTCGACAGTTTCATTCTGAAAAATGTGCGAGTTTATCAACTCGCTTGATGTTTTCATCACAGTGTCGTGATATAAAAAGTGATGCCAAAGGATAGGAAGCAGGACATTTCGACTTAAAATACCAAGGTTAAAACACTTTCAGATGATATTGGTGCATCGTGAAGCTGATAATGATACTTATGTATCAGGTAGTTTTAGGAAAAAACCAGATCGTGACTTCGTGATAGTATTTAATGTGTGATTTAACTAGGTGGTTGAAGGTGATTTAACGCTGTTTTCTCGAGTATGAATAGAAATCTGTCGATAATGATTTCACGTAAAGACGATGAAAATAACGCTTTAATACCATGGTGGGTTGTTTCAAGTTAAATATTTCACACTATATATAGTTTGTAATTGTTTAAGTCACAGAGTGTTTGAAACGAAATAATCTCAACGTTTCAAAAAATTTCTGGTTCAAGCTTCTTCAGGGAAATAATAAAAATTAAAATATCGAGGATACATGGATGAATCAAAATACTGGTCTTTGGATTCATTTATATATCCTTGATACTTTAATTTCGACTATTTCCTTGAAGAAGCTCGGACCAGAATCCTGTGCGAAACGTTGAAATTATCTCCTTTCGAACACCCTGTGGCCTACACAAATACAAACCATATCTAATGTCAACGTTTTACCCAGCGCCCAATATTTTGCGAAGCTATCCGATCCAATCTTGATCAAAGTTCAGATAAATATTTAAGGTGTACGCCTACACTAACCTCCTTTTCCTCTTAAATGGCTCTCAAACAATGAGTCTGGAAATTTTTCAAATTATCTTCATCAACAATGTTTATACACACACATTCCCTAAGGACTACAAATCAAGTAGTTTTGGGAAATACCTATGCAACTGCTTAACAACGGTTACCAGAGGTTCAATACACTACCGGCTGACATCGAAGAGTATATATTTGCTCGAAGATATCCTAGCATAACCATCAGTGTCTAGCTGCGAATCTGCTCAATAAACTTCCAGAAAAAAAGTTGAAGTTAGGTTTTCTAACCCTGATTAAATGTTGAAATAATCTGATAAAATGGGTGATAATAGGACACTTTGAGCGATAGAATTTAAAAACGTTCGTCACCACTCAAACGCAAATCGTTGCTTCGGAATCGCTGCACAACTATGTTACATCTGAAAGTAGAAAGTAAAGTTGTAGACTGCGTAGTTGAGATCCACCTAGCATCTGTAGTCAGTAACTGCAGACTCTAAATGAAGTGGCTGAGAACCAGTCACGTTGTGTTTTTGTATCTACAAATTACCTTTGCCTGACCCTCATATCAAATTTTATCAATAATGTAAACCTGATGCAGGGTGATGATTGAAAGTGAAATGACAATGTGATTTACGGCAGAACCGTAACCCGCATTCACAGAACACCAAGAGGCAAATCATTGATGACTGGTAGGAAATAAGAACTTAATCAACAAATTCGTCCCGTAACTGAGTTGATCGAACAAAAATCCTTTGTTCCACATCCTTGTGCGTTTTACATGTTAATTTTGCCTTCGATTATCACTCTGTATAAATCATACCAATTGTTCGAGGTACGGCTTTCTCACATAGTTTCAATAATAATGATTCATATCACAACCAACTATTTTCATTCAGAACGCAGCTCGAAAGCATTTCAACTGTGAATCATTAGATGGTGTTGATCTAGAAAATGAAGGTTCTTCAGCTAGCGCAGGGTCACACTTTGAAGCCAGAACTTACAGTGTAAGTGTTTTAAAGTTCAAATTATTTCTTCTGGGACTGTGTCTAATAGATGTGTTTTTCATCGTGAAGTTTTACGATAATTACGTATTTATTTTGAAGATAACCAGATATTCATCACTGGTTATACACGCATAAATTCAGTCTCGTTTAAAATGAAGTATTTTTGAGAGTTTCGCACAGAATATAATAAAAATATTTATTTATGACTACTTGTTTATCCATGTTTCGATGCTGGTTAAGCTTATAACTTTGTTAAGAATAGTCAGGCATGAACAACAAATGTAAAAACTGCGTTGAGTGATGACTGTATATACTGCACGTGTTGTTTTTTGTCCTCAAAATGGCATTTGCGAAGTTCAGGTGATGGCTTAGGTTGCATACCTTGGGAAAACTAGCTAGGCAATGCTAATTTTTCCCTTCCCAGATAGCTCAAGAAGAAACTAACTGCCATTGTGTAAACAGCTGGGAAGTGTCAATCACTTGTATACTGATAACGGCATACTAAACCCATGTTCTCACGGCGACCGTATCTGTATCCATCTGTATCCGTTGCTCTGAATTCACTACCTGTTCGATTATCAAAATTATTTACCATAAACTGTCCTAAACTTGTTCCACTGAAACAGTTGCTAGCGTTTCCAGCCAACAGAACGAAGTTTTTGGTGTCGTATAAAGCCACACATTTCACATGAAAGCCTTCGCTTTCCAAACTCTTAAGCCAGATTTGATTAAATACCTCTTATGTGAGAACTCTGAGACTGCATGCCTTGGGAATACGCTTCGTCTTGAAGTCAGACATATGGGACCCAAATGGATATTCACTTGATTTCGTCTTACCCCCTCGGCAAATCTGTGTTCCTGCAGATTCACTACCGTTGAGGTTGTGAAGATTTCTAGAACGAATGGGAGGCTTCTCGGTTCGACGAAGTGACGATAATCAACAATAACTTTCGCTGATGTATGACTGTATTTTCTACTCAAATAATAACTGATTGCATTTCACCCAATTCACAGAAGTTTTTCTAAGAGCAATCAGCCTTGTGGTTAAATCAAGGGATTTGGACGTACTTATGTTAGTGAAGGTTTTCAGCCCTCAAGATGGGACGATGAAGTTATTGAGAATTCCATTTGATGGTATCAAAAGTATCCCTTGCGGTGAAACGACAATGCTGACATGCATGTATTTCTGGTCTGCATTAATTTCAGTTGTTAGGAGAGACATTGCCTCATTTGATTTCTACCAACACAAATACAGATAGACCATATGTCTGTTTGGCTTGATTTCAGAGGACGTGTGAAGGACTGAAGTGCGTTTTTAGAATGCTTGATTAGACTTCTATTCCATTTTAGCTGAAGTATTTGTGTGTTGACGTTTCAAGAAACATAAAAAGCCAGAAGCTATGAGTCCTCCTCTGTTACTACGGTGCAAGTATTGACTCTTCACTTCTTGTCCAAGCTAGGAAAGTCATTTCAGAACCTGAAGCGACACAAATTAGCAGGAAACGATGGCCAGAATCCTGAATTCTTGAGGAATGGGTATGAAGATTAACTAATCGAAGTAACTAAGTTATTAACTACGGCATAAACCAAACGTAGTCCCATGAAATGATTCAGATATTCGGCCATTCTAGTCTGCGAAAACGGAGAAATACCTGTATGGTAGAACATTTAGGCAGTCGTTATAACTGACATCAAATCTAAGTTACGAGTGTCCACGGATTTCTGACATATAGATGGAGCATTATAACAACACTGTGGGGCTAGCAGACCTGTTTCTAAAACTTCTCTTAACTGACATGTCTATAAGCAAATACATATTGATTGGTACCCGACACTGTATACTCTCTGACTATGTATCAGCATCGTTGAATAATGAAGTGAATTTTGCTGATTCATTAATCCAAATAAAAAGACCACCAACTCCCATTTTCTGTCCTTTGTAGGTACCGAACTTCTCTAAGCTAATGTTTTTAGATTTGTCGATATTTTTTTATATTATTTAGTCAGAATAGCACTTGAATAAGAAAGTAAAAAACTTGCAGATAGTGAAGTTTTAAATTTGTATACCGGGATAAATGTTGAGTGGAAGAAGGGCTACCTCGTCAAACACCCAAAGAAGAGGGACCTATGTCTTGGGAAGAACCGGCGCAAAGCCATGCTATATCCCTGTCCACCCCAAGCAAAATATTAAACCGCATCATCATGGATAGACTTACAAATGATCTGCATTCAAAACTACTACCACAACAAACTGGCTGGCTGGCTTCAGGAAAAACAAATCATGTGCGAATCAAATTGCAACGCTACGTTACGCATCATCATAGAATAGAGCGAAGAATGGTAGTCAACTCGCTTTATGCACTTTGAAAAGGACTTCAACAGCCTCGACCGAGAAGTAATTTGTCAGGCAGCTGCTTCAACACTTCGGTTTTAGTGTCATAAGCCTCAATCAACCTCATTCAACAGCTAGCTATATGAAGACGCTACAAGCCAAGTGGTTCACAATGGAAAGCTCAGTGACGCCTTTGAAGTAAAAACAGAAGTAAGACAAGGTTGTCGTCCACTATCACCGATGATCTTTCTCATTGTGGTCGACTGGACTGGATCATGCGAGAAACCGTTAGAAGCGAGGAGATGGGCATATACTGTTTGACCAATGAAAAGAGCCTAGGATATTTGGATTTCGCCGATGATGATTTGTGTCTAATGTCTAATACCGCACAAAGTCGAAGATCTACAGGCGAAAACCAACAAGTGCACAGAGGAGGCGGGGCGCGACAGCGGAGACAGGACTTCCCTCAAGTGGACGTAGAGGAGCCATAGGTGACTGACATACCCAAGCAACAACAACAAGCTCCGACCATCATCAACAGGGGAAATCTAACGGAAGTTGTCTCTTTCACCCACCTAGGCAGAGAAGCATCGTTCCAAATACAGGCGGCGGCACAGGCACGGATGAGGATGTCAAAGCCAGGATTAGAAGCACAGAAAGGCGGGCCTTCCTACATTAGCCTGAAATCAGTATGGAGATCTACTGCACTGCACTGCATTGCACTGCACTTAGCATAAAGCGTGAGCAACATCCGAATTTCCAACACTCATATCAGTCAAGCCAGTGTTTCTATATGGTTCAGAAACTTGGCGCGTTATGAAATGCATTTCTAACAAACTACAGACATTAATCAACAGCCGCCTTCGCTCGTTACTGAAGATTAGGTGGCCAGAAACAATACGCAGCAAGAAACTCTGCCTGGCTGGCTGGCAACAAACTAACCAAGAACTCATTGTCCAACAAGTATGCGGAAGAAAGTGAAGATGGATTGGATTGAACATACAGTGAGAAGACATCACGCGCCAGACCAGACCAGGTCGTCGAGTGGAACCCGCATGGGAAATGACGAGTTGGGCGTCCTTGGAGAGGGTGACACGGAGGAGATAGTGTGAGGGGAAATGAAAGCTTCTGAGCAGTCGTGAAGCTAGGTCGAAAAGACTGCAGAGAACAGAGTGCACTGGAGACGTGCTACTGAACCACTGTGTTCCATCAGGAACCCGAAGGGCAAATAATAACCATAATAGTATTACCAGGACACGTCCTATAAACGTCTCCTATCTTAGGAATGACTCTAATGGCCCTAAAGCAACCTCCGAGAAAGCGAATGACGTAACTTTATTTTACATAAAATCGCCCTACACGTTGGAGTAAAGAAACACATCTTATAGTTTCATTAGTTACTACGTTGAACATTGGAGTCACTTGAATTTGTCTACTTTCGTCAACTAGATGACCGCCAGTCAAATTATAGCCTTCCGAATCACCCATTAACCCAGCTCTTTCGAACTTTCCCTAGAAGTCATATTGATGAAGATTTGGGAGAAAAAGCCACAAGTTCGAAAAATAAGGCGTTGGTATATGACATCAACAATATTATAAAGTTTGCACAAAGTCAGTAAATTCTCGATTGCCCTCAGTAACAATGTCAGCTAAACGACGACGATTCACTTTGGTGTATCAGTCAGTTGTTCTATTTCATCCTGCATGCCCTATAACATTGTTTCTGCGTGATACTAGAAAGTTTTGTGAATATGACAAGGGAACAAAATATTGATTTTAATGTGTCCCATGAAACAGTTGGGTTCCCAAATAAGCTAAAAAAGGGACGAAGTGAGACCATCGAATTACACCAAAACACAGGCACCAGGAGAAATAAGTATATCAAAGAAATGCTCTTTAATATTTCTTTTGCCTTTCAAAGCAGTGAATTCTACATTTAGGCAGATGTATCTGTCCACTAGTGAGAATCACTACTGCTGTAAATTCAAATTTTGTGGTGATGTTGCGAAACTACATGTAACAAAGTGAAATTCATAGACCTCATAAAACAAAGTGTCATCTGCATATATCAAATGCAATGTTTCCTATCCTTTCTTGCCTACAATGTACTGCTCTCAATATAAAAGCAAAGTGTCCGCCAATACAAAGAAAACGAATTTCCGGTAGTCACACCTTTGGTCTTTTTATACTGAAAGGCATTCTCAACTGAAAATACGCGTTTCTTCGAGTATCATCACTTTAACCACCTCTATAGCCATCTGCCCACAATCCACTTTGCTCAGCATAGAGTTATGATGCATTGACTTGGAGACTCAACTTAAAATAGTGGGTGTTGGATTTGAAAGCGCTTTCCATACTTTGACTGGGGCAACCGAACAGTAATGTAAGCTCTCGCAAAACAAGACTGGCATATAGCCTAGTACAACGGTACGAACCGGATTGAGTGACATTATCATTATTACCAAATTTGTTGACATCTGAATCACAGCTTGTTCAATCTAAATTCCACTATTTATTGGTTTTTGTATTCATGCAAGTATGAAACTCTCCTAGCATTACTACTGCGAGCACTCTGCTCCACTGTGAATGATCACTTTCAGTTTGTAAGCTGTCGTAAGCACAGCATCCCGTTCAATTTCTCTGTTTGATTTATTGTGAGTTTCGTTCAGCACCTCCATCCTGCATAAATTGATCTATATACTCCATTGTGTTTTATTCACGTGTTTATTCATTCAATACAATCAAACAAATCACTTACCACTTGATTCTGTCAAACAAATTTTTAAATCGCATGCAAAATTTAGGATAAGTGCGTCTCTCAAGGACTTTAAGGCCACAAAATGAGATGAATTCACTTCATTCAGTAGTATATGCTGTTCTTCTTTTTGTGACAAAATAGTAAACTGAGGTTGACTGGACTGTGTACGAAAATATGCAAAATTGCCGTAGTAATTAACTTATGCAATTGAAAATGAAAATGTCTTCATCGATATATTTTAGCGCACTTCTGAAGTTATCTAAAAGTTAGTCCGTTGTGTATTAATGGCTTGACGCTGTTATTGTATCTTTCTTTTTAGGAATTTCAATTCTGATTTTAAATACAATTTTATACTTCATATAAATGTTGCACTTCCTTAAACATTCTACAAACTTTTGCATTTGAGAGATACTCCTATTAACTGGGTTCACCACTCACAAAGAAGGAAAACAATTTTGGCATTCATGTTTGGAAATAAGATTGTTTTGTCATTATTTCAATACTGTTTGGCCAAACGCATTGTTTTTGGTACTTAAGTGTTTGCTTTCCTTACACCTGACAGATCGTGTAAACGAGTATCAAGCAGCAAAAATTGTTTACTATTCTCTCAGTTGTTTTCAGCAATTAAACTCCAGAGAATATATTGTTTTCCTACCCAGCCCTAATCACGAATATATTTATCCCATAATTAAACTATACAGCTTCTTGTTTGAATAAAGCTGTCTAGTCAACTGTTAGAATGTCGAACTACATATCTCCTGTCAGAAGGATATTTTATTAAACAGTATGACACACTTATTTTGTGGGTGAAGCTAAAATGTAAATCAAATTTCCATAAGATGATTCTTCCAGCCAAAAAGCTGAATAAATATTATTAGAATTCACCAACTAACTTTTATTTACCCTCTGTTACCTGCAAATATTTGTCTTATTAAACAGGGTGATATTATGGTAGCTCAGTTACAACGAGAAGCATCGATCTCCCCCATCATATTAGCGTATATGAATGATACTGGGTAGGATACTTTTTAAATGTTTTCAAACTCATTACATTCATATTTTGTTCATATCAAGGTACACTTGTGATTTCATTAATGATTTGTGTCTGAGATACGGATAGACAACCATACCATGGTGTTGGAACTTAAGATTATGATAAGGAGCCGAATCACGAGGTTAGTTGATTAATACAGGATTCAAAATGATCAGAAATATGCTGTTTAGGAGTCTCAAACTAGGTATAAACAGTTGTTCACTGTTCTAAGGTTTTCACTGAATCTGCAAGTGAAATCAGTTAGTAATAAGAAATCAAGACCATCCTTGAAACAGTGAATCGTTCCTTCTTTGAACACTAAGTAAGAGTCAGGTGTATTGTTTTCTGAATCTGCAATCAATTCTAACCTTTTTGCATCTGAATCCAGAGGGTTTTCTGGATATTTACTAAATCTAATCATCATTTATGATACTGTAGCTATCAAAGTTTTCAAAAGTGTTATTTAGTGAAATTCATTAAAATTATGCAACCTTTTCTCACTTTCGTCTGATTAAAATGACATCAAACTTAAGTGGTTTAAGGCATATCTGCAATTTTCAAACTCCCTTAAAACCGGTCAAAATATGAAGTATACTACCAACAGTATATTGCTGTTTATGGAAAGAATGGTTTGTAAATCCCATGAAAGAGGTTTACTACATATAAAGCCTTATTTATTCACAATTTTGAGGATTATAATGATAAACTTTATCAATATAATTTTTCTTTAGGTTATTCACAACGTTTCCTGTCTACTTATGACGCCAATACTAATTCATCCCTGAGATGCGTCCATTCTTTCTCAACACAACACAAAATTTATTCTAAATTCAAAGGCTTATTGGAAAGACTGAAGCTTACTTCAGAAAATTTGTAAAAATATTTTAGTGTGCCATGTCTAATTAGTCTTTCAGAATAGCTTCAAGAAATACTTACTCAAATAGGAAACCTTTCAACAGATAAATGAGGATTGTCTAACTTATCAAATATAGAATGTGTTTATCTCACCTTCATTGTATTCAAGAATGAGTAAAATTCTATTTATACTAATTCATGTTTATTATTCTATCGCTCGATGACTTGCATGTTGGCTTATATACGTAGAACTGGCGATAAATCTCAAATGTATGATATTAATTATGTCTGTGAACAGTTTGTGCATGATGGAATGAATTAGTTCATTGTATCAATTTGAAATGAATATTTTCATATGATGATCAAAGTTTTAGGCTTTGATAATGTTCTAATGTTAGTTACGATAATTGTTTACACATAGATTTTATAAACATTCTTATCCAAATATCCGTCAACTGACTTATTCTGTCATGTTGATATATTTACAGTTGGTATAATGTTAACTTTCGAGAGGCCGGATCCTTGAATTACGGTAAAGGTTTAGGGTGTATCTTCGCAGCACGTAGTTGTTATGAATATATGGTCACACAGAAAGCAAGGTTAGTTTTTTCCTTTTATTTATTATAGAAATAATCCTGGTAAAAGCAGACAATTATTATTAGTTATCGTTACCATTGGCAGTAATAATAGTTAGCTAAGTATCATATTACTAATAATAGCAGATAATATTTGAGGCCTGTATCAGTATGTTCAATCTTACTTGGTTTTCATTGTTTTATTGGTCTAAAATTTCAAAGACGTATTCCTACAGATTAAACGCTTTAAATACACCTGTACGAGTTTTTAGAATTATTGCCGCCTATTGGATTAGTACTGTCCTACTTCTCAAACCCATATCTGATAATTAAACAGTAATGTCTTTTGAATTTAACATTATTTATCTCAACCAACTTAATTAACGAAACTGTATTATTTTCAGAGGGCAAAGCTATTCACCGTACTGTGATATACCATCCAGCTTAAGTTGTAGAAGTGTAAATACGTACGGAGTATGTGGTATTAGGAAGTATGCTCATACGTTATCTCCTGAGAATCAATATTTTTCAAATCCTCATCTATTCAATGACCCACAAGTCAGCCAATATGGAGGAAGTGAAAATTACATGGACTACTGCCCAGTTTTGACGGTTAGTTTTAGAAAGTTGCAAGTTGATGTCTTGAATTGTTGTTCTTCCTGTTTCACTGCAAAGGACTTCTCATTTTTTCGTAGTCTTTCTATCACCACTGCTACCTTGACAGGTTTCTTTCACAAAAAATGTTTCAATAAAATACTCACTGCATGATATGGGCCCTTTTCACGTCAAGGTATTCAAAGGGTATGCAACTGTTTACGAGTAAATCCTGTGGGTAGATTTTGCTGTTGAAGGATTTTGCAGAGAAAGGGATTTTTTTGACCAAATGGATTTTCTTACTTCAAAATATTATTTAGTTGTGGTAAACCTTTGATTTTGGCTAAGCCTTGAGCTTTTTTTTCATGTTTATCCACCTATTTGCAGCTAAACATCAAGTAGAATACGAGAATCAAACGTAAAAGTAGATATGGACATGGATAATATTAGCTATATATAGCAGAAATTAAAGCAAGTAGTTGACTGTTTGATTTTGTTCGGTTAAAGGTATGATGTATGCTACTGGAAATAACTTCATAAGCTGTGTGTGATAAATTTAGAAGTATAACTAAACCTAGTCTTGTAAAATCAAACAGCTTGATTGCACTCATCTGGCTTATGCCATCTAGAAAATGCAGCAGACTGCCACTAATCTGTAATAGAATAATTTTGAGCCCTATCTGTAATGGTCTGAATTTTACACACTGATTCATTATTCTTATACGCGTAACGTTTATCATTTGGAGCATTTTTATGACGACAGAGTTCTAAGTCGACCCCTTTCATAAGTGTATTTAGATTTCATTGCATTTGTATGGGCTTTTTGAATTTCAAGGATTTGCAGCAATATTTTGGATGTTTTTCCTCATTGTGCTAAATACGTTCAATGAGACTGACTGGGATAAAGTTAGAGAAGCAAAGAAATCATGACTAAAAATTCGAATAAAAAACTTTTCAAATTTTCACAAACATAAATAACCGCACTGACTAAACTGCTGTTACGGGTTACGCAAGCTGAAATCCATCACATAGCTGCGCATCTGGGTAACAAATATGTCTACATTGAAATATATGTAAAGTTTGTTACAAGATAGTGTTTGGTTTCTGGGAAAAGAGTATAAGCAATTGCATGAACCACAGATGTAAACAATCTCTCTATTGAAATTACTTAAAATTACTCCTCTTTTTGATTACGGTCGTGATAAAATTGATGTGTGCTGTAGTCTTGTTGCATATAAAGGGCAAAATAAACTTCCAATTATTCTTGATGAAAGTGGTCATGGCAACAGTCATAATTAAAATCAGTGCTATTGGTCGAAAAATTATGTTCATGCTTACCACTTATTATTAAAGATATGCTAATATCATAAATCTATGGGGAAAAATTATCTTATTGTTTAGTTTCATTGATGTTCATTGTTATTTCATGAAGCTGCTTATAAAAGATTTCAAGGTTTTTGCATGAGCAGTACTCAACTTTTATCACTTTTCCATGCAAATTGTGGTTCCTTTAGTCAGTAACTACGATGTTCCATCATGTTATTGCTTATTCATTCTTCCTTGTTAGGTTGTTGATTCCTTAGGAAGTTTGCCAATATCATCTATTTGTACAGATACTCAAAATCAGCAGAAACTGGGTGAGGAAAACTTTTGCCAGCATCGTGCAAATTTTGTTCTTAGTTTTTATGTACTTAAGCGGTGTTAAACACTTTTAATTTCTTTCATTATTTTGTTTGCTTTTGAGCACTGTAAATAATTATCGTAAGTTTATGTCATTTGAGAGAGATCTTATTAGACTGACCCAGATAGCTACACAGACATACACTGCGAATACCTGCACTAAAAAACACGCACAATAGTGTTTCAGAAATGAAAAGGAAAACAAATCGTTTTCATTCTTTACATGACTGAATGTTCGCAGGAAACAGCGAAATACATTATTCCGACGAAGCTCTTTTGGTTATAGTCCCGAGAAAGTAGTTTCTCTGCTAGGTGCTTGTTTTTGAATACATTTAGGATGAATTTTGCATAAAGTGGATAACACAGTAACCAGTCTATCTGTTAACATTTCTATCGGTTTATCAACGAGTGGATATCAGAAAGCACTATTAAAGCCATGTGAATCGGTAAGCAAGTTTCAAAGGGTAATTTTTTAGGAGCTGACTTTCGTGAGCTGTGAACAAAAATATGGTTACCTAATTCTCCAGAGCGCTTTATTGGTGCACGCTTTTGAAATGCATCGTTGGTTACAAATGTTCCTCCACTGTCATTCCCTGTTTAGATTTCCATAATCACATGCTACCACTCTCAAAATAATAATCAGGATCCTGCTAAGAGGATTTTTGAGGTGTTAAAAATGTATCTGCTTCCAGTGAAAGTTTTACAGGTAACTTTCCGCTTATAAAAATTTTCATCAGGATTGTGAATACATTCGAAATATATATATATATATATATATATATATATAGTTTAAGAATTTATTTGTTTTATTACGAGCTCTTGTTTAAACTCGTATGTTGATAAATATTTCAGGTTTTGGCCTTAATTTGTACATGCAGTCATTTGGCGAACGATCTGTATGTGTTGAACATTCTGGAAGTATGACTTATTCATTGTACTTTATGAATTATAATCTGGGCACCACTGTTGCCGGTTCCTGTCACTCAGTGAGTTTTATTGCTGAATGTTCAACCTTATCGTTTGTAGTGATTCACTGGACTTTATTGAAATAAACAGACTTTTTCATCTCGAAGATATGGTTGACATTTGCATATACGCAATCTCAACAAAGATCTTTAACAGTTATTTACAAAGTGAAAAGAAGCTTGAAAAAGTCAGCATGCATTTGAGCCTATCGTGTTGCTGAAACTTTTGCAATTCAAGTAGGAAAACATAAAAGACTTTTGTTCATCTCTTGCTTCTTTTGTGGTCTTAATTTTAGCATTTCACAACCCCCCCCCCCCTTAAATCATGCAATCAATCCTTTTGTAACGTATCAACAACTATTTCTTTGTAATATACTCACCTTGATAAGAATTTATTCATCAAGTTTTATGTCATATTACCGCAATCGTTATTCCAACCTTATCTTCTTGAATAAATTTATTTTATATCTTGAGTAATATTGACTTATTTAACTCTTCATTTTTAGGTCACGGCAATTTAATTTTGTGTGTAAATATGTTATTTGGTTACTTTCCAACATTCATAAAACCTGTGATGACTTCAAGGTGAAAATAGCATTTCAGTTTTTATGTGCGTTACCTTGCTCTTTGGTATTTTGTGCTTTCATACATAAATTGTGCATTCTCAACAAAGAAAGAATTTCACGTAAATGAAATCGGACAGCATAGTGAATTAAATTGCCGTAAGGGTTCTCCTGCCGCACGCTTCTTCATTCTTTTATAGATCTTCATGGCGATTTTTCACATCATGTTTAGTGCTGAAGTTTCATTAGATGATTTTTGGAAGAGTCTTTGTTAGTATCAGCAATTTTCACCTAACGTTCATTTGAAAAACATATCAAGAAGCCTAATTTAATTTGCTCAAGCCACCTGTGTGTATCAAATGGTATTCTACGGCCATTGAATATGTTTGCGACTACTCCCTTTACACGTTTTTAATTACCAGTGATTTTTTTAGAAGTAGTATTCATCATGGATTGACACCAGTTGGGGAACCATTGAAAATCTGGGAGCACTGAAGAGCTGTTTCTTCTTAGTATGGGACTCCTCAGCAGTACGCACCCACGACCCGGCTAGGGATAGAACTCAGGACCCTCAAGTTCCATGGCGGAAGCGTTGACCATTCAGCCACTGGATCGGTTCACAATTTCCAATCGGAAGTGAAGTGAATGCTAAATGAAGATCTTGGGTGATAGTCACGCTATGTCGTGAATTGGCAGAAGTTGGGAATTGTGAACCACTGGAAACCGGTCCAGTGGCTGAATAGTTAACGCGTTCGCCGTGCAACTTGAGGGTCCTGAGTCCTATCCCTATCCGGGTCGTGGGTGCGTACGGTTGAGGAGTACCACACTAGGACGAAACAGCTCTTCAGTGCTCCCAGATTTTCAATGGTTCCCCAACTGGTGTCAGTCTATGATGAATACTACTTCTACAATGAAAAAATCCCCATTTATCTCAAAAATACATTACCAATGTTTTTATCAAAAGAATAGAAGAGTTTGTACTATGGCTTACCTTATTTGCTTTGTTGTTTACAGTATAAGTGCTTACCTAATAACACTTTGGCCCTCAACTTTGCTGAACAGACGATTCTTTGTACAAGCAATGGAGTTCCTAAGCAAATTGATGTGAAAGTGCAATATAGCCGTCTGCTTGGATCGATCAAATGTCCATCTCCAGATACATTATGTGCCGCAAGCTGAAGCAGATGTAAGAGGCGATTAGATAATTAATTTCAGTTTTGTTAGCTAATCACTTCAATCTTTTAATGTGAGTATAATGATAATAGATCAGTTAGAGTTGATTGATTGATTGACAGTTAGAAATGAATTTTTTGTGAGTGATTTATTTACCCTATCCTGTGGCTATGATCATTGTTTGGTCAGTAGTTATTACATCTTCAGCCTTCACACCACTCATTAGGACAGCCATTCACGAGCTGACTTATACCATGATACATAGAAGGAAAAGCGAAGCTGCTTTCGAAGTAAAAAGAGAGTTGTAGTAGTTGAAACTACTTTTTAAAAACTAGGACTAGGCTAAAGGCTTCCTAGTTATATATGTAGGGCGCATAAAGCATGTCAGATCTACAGGCATATTCAGTTTTATTTATATGGGCAAAAAAATTACGAGCAATAAATATTAACGTGTTAGATGTACACGAATCTAGTAAGCAACAAATCTGTAAGTCTGAAAAAGAAGTTGCACAACATTTGTCAAATAACTACCATATATCTTTATATGCAACTGCTGGAGGCAGTTCTTTGAAAGCTCTAAACCTGTTATTTGATTGGCGCATCTTTGCTCCTACTGCTCATTGTTAATGATTCATTCTCATCTTGTCTCTTCTTATCTCTTTAAAACTCTTTCTCCTAATCGTTGCTCTTCTTCATGTCGATAATTTTTACTGGTATAAACTCTTAACAAAAGTTTGATATAGTTTATGACACTAGGTTCTAACTGGTTGAAAACATTTTCTGTTGTATTTTCCGCCACGATTCCACTTACCTTTCGTACATATTCACTCAGTAATCTCATAGAGTTGCAGTTAATTTCAACGTTCATTCAGGCTCACTGATTTCGATCTCTTAGATCAGTAATCTTTCACTATATATTAAAGTTCCTTGGTTAAATTAAAGTATGTACATCATATTTTAGATTGATATCAATAATGTCCAAGGTTGTAGACAGCCGGCTAAAACCGAAATATGGACCTATTCTGCTTTAGGCCTTTGGTTTATAAAAATCAATTGTTATCTAACAAAACTTATTACCTGGATCTTGCAAATATGTACCAGCGTTCACTTTTGTAAATATGAACACACCGTCTTCAGAAACAACAAGTGTGTTATGAGTCACATTTGTGAATCAACAATCCCCCCAACCAAAGGATTTGGAATATTCAATAAAAGTCATGATGGCAAACACTCATGAGAAATATTCTGCGAAGGCATACATGCTTACCTTCTGTTGCATGTTGTTAAATCTCGGGACAAACCACTTTTTAACCTATATCTGTTCTCAGAAAAATTAAAGTTTTGTATTCTTCCTCTAGTGTGCTGCTTCCAAACTGATGTCACTGCCCCACTAGTGAACACCTTGTTTGAATGTATAACGCCCACTCATCCCGCTCCTGCAATTGCTGATTCTTGTTACATTTGTGACACGTTTTGTAACATATTCTACTCTGTTTAAAGTAATGATGGATAATGACTAGCAGTAGAATCCTCCAATTTTGGACTTGTCAGCCGAAGCGATCACTCCAGAGTCTGAATCCCAGTGGGAACAACACTCACTGTGAAGCAGGTACACCCAGACGACGAGTTCCAGAATGGAAAAATGCGAATCCTAGATTCCACTGCTACCCACTATCCATCGTTACCATAATTAAAGCACAGGTAATATCGAGGTATCCGCACAGGAGCCCATATGCCAATAGACACTAATCAATTCAGTCTAATCAACTACCGTATAATATAAAAAACAATTATACTGTTCTGCTACGTATAAGATATTGATTTGTAATTTCTTTCATATAGGGAGTTATTCCTTACCGAGAATTCAAAAATATTAGCCTCAACATTGAAATGTAACCTTTAATTATTTGACAGTTGAGCTGACTGTTGCCGTCGTAAATCTAAGTGCGCTTGCAAGGTGTCCTTTATTGGCATTTACCCAGCTATCTTCAGATTTCTAGTTCCACTTGTTAAAGGAACATTCCTAATGACTAGTTTAGGTATCCAGAAAAGGTCGGATGAGAAATTCGTTGCTAATGGTTGAACCAAACAGGAGACCAAATAAAAATTGGAAGTTATCAGAAAAGCAAGAGACTTTATCCCAAAAGTGGTCACAAGGTTCAGCAGAGTAGCTACTTCAGTGACTAGGGATGTAATTAGAGGAGAAAAGTTGGTGTAAAGAGCGGTTTATTCATGTTGCGTATACGGAAAACCTCATCTTGAAACGGCAAGAGTTATGAATGAGAATTAATTGCTAAACATCGGATATTCCGGTTGTTAGTGACTGTAATTAATTTGTCATTGCAGAAACCGATCCTTCCTGCAATAGCCTTCTCTGGAACCATTCTCTTTTTGCACCTTTGGGTTTATGAATCTTCAGACAGAGTAATTCTACAGTTGATCATTATTCTCGACAAAAGTAATTAGTGATAGTAAAGTAGTTGCTAACTGCAAAAGTGGTGCAAAATTCCTCTTCAAAAAGTATTGTCAACTGAAGTAAAATGATTTGTCAAGACTATTCACTGTCAAGTAACTTAATTTTTAAGATAACTGTAACTGTTGCAAGCATTAAATGATCATTATTTATGATGCAATGAGTATTGTTGGATAATGTTTTCTTTTATTTTTTAGGACAGAAGATACTTTTTGGTCTAAAAAACGCAGGACTATCGAATTACAATTTACACGGACAAAGTTTTTCATGTACACATCTTTATCCCTGTGTAATAATAAAAATGGTGAAATATGTTAACTTATTACAATTAGTGAAAGGGCAAATTATTGCAGGTGGAGATGATTTGCGCGTAATTTGTGCGTCCTGTAAAACAGATTTCTAATAGGAATAGTTAATTTCGTTTTTTACATCTATACTGTCTAAAAATTAGCACAATATACTACACTGTGCTGAAAAAGACTGTATCAACAAGATCGAAATTAACCGACCCAATTTTAACGAAAACTGTTGTAATCCCTGAATACCAGGATGATGATAGCTTGTGAAATCCTAGATCATTAGACCTTTCTGAAAACAAATCATATAGATTTTGACGTCTGACTAATAAATTCCCGAATCTTTTCATTAGATGCGAGATGTGTATGTCCACTATGTTGATGGTTACGTAGTGAGTAGACAAAACCTACCTCCTAATAAATATAGTGAGAAATCCAACACGAAATATGATAGGGATTTCTGAAATTAGGTAGAATAAGTATAAGCATAATCCGAGGCGTATCTCAGAAGATTCAAGCTGAATTAGCCTTTTCGACAAATTGGAAGCTCACGAAATCTAGTATCGGTTATCGTATATTTCCTCAAGTGACCAAATTAGCCGACAGTACTGATTTACGACTATCTGAAATTCATATAATTGTTGAATCATAAGCTTTCCAGTAAGTCTTCTGATTAACGAAGAATAAGTTTAACCTTTTCTATCGATATACTATAAATCCATGTTTGTATTGCCATTAACACTTTGAAATGAAGCTTTTGAAAATATTTTTGGTGAGATTATTGCCCATGATGACACTAGAAGGTAGAATTTTTGATTGAACTCTTATTAAAGGATTTTATACACACATACATATATGATATCCGCAGTTAGTTGGTCATTTCATCCAATCAATACAATATTCCATGTGGCTGATAATTGAACTGCATCCATCACCAATCTCCTCTTCCAGGATCAGCATCATGACAGCAAGGTGGATTCAATTCAAAAGGGAGGAAATCCACAATCATACTATGCTACTCTATGCACCTACAAATGATGCAGATCGAGAGAAGAAGGAGGAATTCTACAGACAAATGCAATCAGTAATAGACAATACCCTACCCCAGATGGTGACATCAAAATTCTACTGGATGGGTGACATGAAAGCCAAACTGGGAGCAGACAACACAGGAAGAGAATCAATCATGGGTCGAGAAGCACTCGATGAAATGATGAAAGAGGATGGAGGACTGTTTGCAGACTTCGGCACATTCAGCAATTTGGTGATTGGAGGCAGTGTGTAAAAACATGGGGATATTCACAAGGCGGCGACTTGTGCTTGATTTCACCAGATGGAGACGCTGCACTAAAGATCAGATTGACTTCATCTCAATGAGAAGAAAGTGGAGATGCAGCCAGCTTACTGGACACAAGAACAGGTGAAGAAAGGGAGTAGATGTAGCTTCATACCACTCACCATCCAGGGCAAGGAAGCTAACTGCAAAATCAAGTTAAAAGGTTTGAGAGAAGCTGATGATGATAGAGCACAGCTGAAGTGGAACACTCAGAAGAGAAACTGAACTGATGGACAAAACCACAAACGACATCTTCGAGTGAGTCAGTCATCAGGACAGAGTGGGAGACATTGAGGAACATCCCATAGGAAACCTGTGTTGAAGAACACTGAAACCGTTTGAAAGAAACGTGGGAGGGAACCTGTATAACCGTATTAGGAAGGAAGAAGGAGCAAGACGAAACGAGACAAGGAACGGATCTCGACGGACACATGGAAGCTGATAGAGAAGAGAGAGGAAGATAGTGAAGCAGAAGATGAAGTAGTGCAGTGCAGGGATGAAAAAGGAAAAGAGAAACTGAACACAACATATTAAACATTACATTGCATAAGGAAGTGAAGAAGAGTGTGCTAAAAGATGATTGAGTTAGCAACAAATGAGACGACTGAATAGAAACATCTGGTAGTAACGACGAGAGCAGTTAGTTTTTAGAAATTACATTCCATTTTATTCAGGAAAAGAATTCTATTCAGAAGGTTCAAAATTCAGAAAAATCATAGCAAACTTGTTTGCAGCTTACTATGAATCCACTTTAAATTCTTTTACATTGCACATACACTAACATGGTCTCTTAAGTAGTTTTTTGTCATGCACCAAGACCCCCTGAGAGACTTTAGTATCATACAGAAAAGGAACTACACTGGATGAAATGTATATATTCCCATCCTTTATTGTTGTTCAGAGAGGCAGCAGTTTCAAAGTATGCCTGAAATTTATGAACCGAGATTTTCAGAACCAAATGCTAAGAGATTCGAGTTGCTTCAGTGACAGTATGAAAAGCAAACACATGTGTACAATTAAGTAGACAGTTCGATTTATACAGAACAGTGGGAGTGAACGAAATTCATAGTAAGTCAAACGCAAAGAAATCGTACGAAATGTTACGCCAATGACAAGTCGTAAAACGAAAGTTACTGAGAGAGAATTAATACCATATGTTTATTTAAGAGTGATAAGATATAGAGTTTAGATTAAGAGATGCAATTACGGCCTGACTAATTAGTGCTCCGTAAAGTTAGTGTTTGAGGTGGACAAAATATTTGTCTAAACAGAACAGCTTGTAATGAAACGGAAAGGTACAGTAACTTGTCACCAAAGAGCAACCAAGTTTATCTCGTCTATCTGAAGTCTATTCATCACAACCAAACTCTAATTTCAGTAAGTTAGACGCGGATTATATCCAACATAAACATGATAGCAAAATAACATGTCTTTCCCTATGGTTTATGATGAGCAACTAGATGTAGGAGTAAGAAAGAAAATAACAAAGGCAGCAAGTTCAGATAAGTACCTAGTTATTATGATGATGCAAGGAGGATAGCCGATTTCTTTTGTTCCCATAAACTTGTTGCAGTGCTAAAATGCATAAGATCCCTAACAAATTTACTTGTGCTTTAACTGATGCTTAACCTACTGATGTTTAAATCAATCTAGTCATATATCTTAGCATATCTTCCACCATCTGGTTGTGGACACTAAATGAAGTAAAGTCATTTCTTCCTGGAAGGGTTATTGTTGCTGCTTAACAAAATTATCTTAAAAAATATTTGGCTTGTGTGCTTCGCATAAGCACAAAATAAAAATAATATTCCACTCATAATGGCTTTCCTTCGAGAATTTTTTTCTATCATATCTATATATATCTCGTTTTTAAATGTTGTTTTCAATTTCTCTAACAAACTTTCCAATGCTCTCACCTTTAAAGAAATAAATAAATGTTCTGAATGATTATAATCTTTTCAGAAAACAAAGTATTGAGCCATTTTTTGATATTCCGGAATAAACCAAATGTGTGGATTATGCTAATGCATATGGATACTGCATGTCATCTAAAGTGGATGAAATAATAAATCAGGAGTTTCAATATGTCGATGAAACATTTGATTTTCCTCCTGAGCTTAGACAGTTCTATGGCGGTAGACGTCATATGGTTTATTGTCCATTTTATTTGGTAGGTCAAAATATTTTAACTATCTACAAATTTTGAATTGATCTCCATAAATACTATGGTAAAAAATACACTCT
The DNA here is from genome assembly GCA_944470555.2 of Heterobilharzia americana. Classification (NCBI taxonomy): domain Eukaryota; kingdom Metazoa; phylum Platyhelminthes; class Trematoda; order Strigeidida; family Schistosomatidae; genus Heterobilharzia; species Heterobilharzia americana. The sequence continues at coordinate 49,762,194 of OX104130.1, read as the reverse complement.
AACATCTACTACGATTCTGTTTTTTGAAATGTATATGAACTTGTTATTTTGGCAGATGGGATAGGCAAGATTCCTCAGAACATTGAGTTAACACTTGAATAATGCTGCGAAAAAATAACAGTAAAATATAAACGTATTTTACTTCAGTGTGAAGTAAACTACGAGATAAACAGTTTTCATTCTTTCCTGTGCATACTGATGATATACCGATTCACGACACCAAAACTCAGTTACCACATGTATAACAAGAGAATGTATAACACAAGTAGATGGTTTGAGAGCGCTTTTAAACTGGAGTCACATTTTGTTTTGAAATATATTTCAATAATACATCACTAAAAGAGGCATGGGTTTTATATTTCATAAGGTTTCCATGCTGCAAAGCCAACCAATAAAATATTAAGGAAGTGCGGTAATGAAAACAACCTTATAGTGTTCATTCACTCCCCTGTTAACTGTCAAGTTGTTTCACTAGTTTGACTGCCACAGCCACCAATCTGTGGTGGGTAACATGTTGTTTAGATTACTTTTGAGACTACTTTTCAGTCGTTGGATGGTCTGTCGTATACAGCAGAAAAAGTAGGGTATATGATTGCCTTCAGTAACTCGAGAAATCATTGGAAAACCTTTCGAACTCGTTGCAATGCTGACAAAGATTTGTCATCAAGCATTCGGCTCAGAAATGATCACCTGATGATTTCAAAGCAAGAAATACTATTTTTATAGATTTTTTTTACTCTTTTCAAATTGGTGTAATGTAATGGACGTCTCTAAAACCACTGTGAGACTCTGATTATCTCAGAAATAACGGTAAAAATTCGTATATCTGTTTTCTGAACAGATTCCTAAATACTCTTCTAGACTGTCAGCATCATGCAGCCACAAAAGTCAACTGACTAATTTAGGTATGAAAACCTTTTTATGCGAATGTGGGATTTTTCAATTGAGAAATTCTGTTTATTTCAGATGCTTTTGAAGTTTAAAGATTATTCACATAGAGAGCGAATAACAGCTCAGATGGGTTTGAAATGAGTAGCATACTTGATATCTGCCTGCATAAATCTTAATCACTTTGCAACCTGATCACTTGTTTTCACTTCAGATATCAATATTCTCAGTCTTCAGTTGACTTCCTAATAACCCATGTCACAGCTGGAGATCGACACACTTTAGCTGGCTGTATCAGTCAGTAATATGTTTGTTAATAAAATTAAGCGGATCATTCGAAAGCGAAGTCAGTGAGGAACATTTAGTTGTTATAAACTCGTAGTTAGGACATTACGGTAGAAATTAGCTGTGCAAAATTATGAAGTGAAACTTGAGATTTAATCAAGATATCACATAAAATGTACTTCTCAGTATAAAGCACTTTGCATTCTGATGCTTGTCATATTCGACAAGATTTATAATCCCTTAAATAATTATTATTTTTCGCCAGATCCATCAATTAATATATTTCTGAAAGAAACAGGTTCTTACTCAACCTGCTTCAACCACAGTAAATGGATACATAGAAGTTCAACAGATATAAAAGGATATAAAAGAAGTGTTTCCTGCCATAAGGCAGGCTTAGCTTTATCATAAGGCTGTTCAGAACTTATTGTTTAAAGTATTATAGGCTCATGCGAATTGGTTATATTCATGAACTCTTACACTGATAATCACAGGAATTTGATAGTATGTTCGGGGATAAAGTTGATTCAGCATTTGCAGTTCCAAATATATGACTGGTTATGTTGTTATCATTTGCAATTCAATCTTATATTCTCTCATTGGCCTGAAGCAAAGATTGCTGCCTTTACTATTCTAAATTTGAGATGAATGCTCAAACTAAGTTAGTTGGCAAATGTCTCATTGCCTTGCCTTATGCCTCAGAAAGTATTAATTGGCCAAACTTTGTTATCGTCATCGAAGTATGTAGCTTGAATGATCTTTTTTGATGTTTCTAGTGCTTCTCATCGCTTTATTCTGGTGAAAGGGACAATAAATATCCTATTTTACGACTGATTAAAGGGGGATTTTCTTCTTGTTTAATCCTCGGAAGAACCTGAACAAGACGATTTTGAAATATGGAGATAAACGCGACTGGTACAAAGTATTTCACAGTAAAAATATTTGTTGTCCACTAGGTAATGAGATAATGCATTTTGTGTATACTTGAGAAAGTTTACATCTTAATTGCTAAACAGTGGACAGAATAACAGAAAAGTACAAATTTGACTTGGTTCCCACTGTGTGCTGCACAGGATTGGGGATTCTCTACTTTGATTTCTATTCAGAAGCATTAACATTTTTGCTAGATACAAGTTATGAACAATTCTAGGACGACTACTTCGATAGATTCTTTTCTCTTAAGCTTACAGTGAGTGAACAAGTTCATCATTTTAAACGTTGCCTATCTGTTTTCATGAATGTTTATTGAACTACTACAGTGGCATGTTAATTCATAAATAATTTGAGTAAAAATAACTACAAATACATTAGCTAAAACTTGGCAATCTATATCTGTATGTGATCATGAACTGATCTTCTCCAGCTGCCATTCTCACCAGAACTTATAAAATGACCTTTTTCTGTAACATACTAACGTACGTTTGAGAATCACGCCTTCTACAAACTATTCGACTGATAATATCAGTCTGTTGGATTAAGTACTCGAAAAGCTTCTTTCTACAAAGCTAAATACCATTGGTTTTCAAAAATGCTTGTCTGCTTGACGGAAGCTTCAGCATTGATTATAGTGCAAAATACTGCTTTCTTTAGTTTCGATGTGCTAGGGGATACTGTCTTCAAGTAGTAATAAACGGAACTGCCTTCACATTTCGTGCAAATGGTGGACAAATTTCCGTAAATTTGGAGTTAAAAAAGGTCAACGTGCTAGGAGATATAGAATGTCCAAAATGCCAAAAACTACGTCAAGTTAGTTTGAATTGTTTGTTTTCTTTTGTTTTCCCATGTAGCATGAGTATGATAACTTTATAAAATAACTGCACTGATAAAGCTTCAACAAGAGTTCCGATAATACGAAATCATTACAAATATAAAGGCGGATTCTTTCTAATTTTGTGAAGTGTTTCATCAAATTACAAAAAATTTCCTACAGACATTCAAATCGAAGTAATTCGAATTCAGTCATCTAGCACTTCCTTCAAGACCAATCAATAAGTTTTGTCTACTGCATTTTGAACGTTTCAGTCTAAATTACAACAAGTAACGTAATTTGAACGTAATCTGATGTTCCATATTAGATTAGTGAAACAGCATAATTTATTTGATGACGTTTTGAGCAGTATTTATTGCTCATATTCATATCAGAGTAATCATATAATACTGAAATCCAATATAGGATAGTGAAGAAACAGATTGATCACAAAATCTTTTTTCTTTGAATCCACACCTAACACGTAGCAGGAACGACTCATAACGCATTGTAGATTTATGGAAAATTTTGACTGAATTTAAAGGCCACCCTAACAACGGTCGAAGCAACCAATTAGGTTTCTTCATTTTAGCTGGAAAGGTAGATTTTCATAAAATACAGAAGTCTAATTGGTCACTTCAGTTGTTGCTGAGGTGGCCTTTAAAAAGTCACTCAAAATTTCACAACCTTTTAGATAAATGAATGGACTGTTGATCTATATGAAGGAAGTATTAAAGTTGTGTAATTACTCGGATTTGAATATGAGCAACATATTCTGCTCGAAACACCACCAAGTAAATTAAACTGTATCACTGACTGCTACATAAAATAAACAATCGAATACGGAATTATATTCTACCACAGTGGTCAAGTTTTACACTTACAGTGACCTAGTGTTATTGTTAAATTAAACAACAAATTCATGTCCAACTTCATAGAAAAGTGGCTTGATTTATCGATAGTCTTGCTTCAATAGGTCACAGTTTTGAAAAGCATGCAATCATTTTATTTGGCGCGATTTATGTAATACTAGTAATTTGATGTAAAGACACTTTGAGTAACAGTAGTTATTCAGGTGTAAAGTGTAAGGAAATAAAAAAATGTTATGTCATCGCCAAAGATCTGTTTTCTGTGATCGAATTTCATATATTTACTGAATGTATTTTAATCGAACAAGATGCAATGACGTAGAGCTAGGCATTCTTCAGAACCACTTGTCAGCCTGTGTATTTTATTTGGAGAGATGTAAGGAGTTAATAAAGATTTTGCAAAAAGTTATTTTGCAGCTCGTGGTAGACAAAAGGTTATTCACATAAATGAACCTCAGGTTATCACATGAAGTAATACGACATAGATGAACTGAGTTAAATTTATATGATAGAAAAAAGTGTTTCCTGGTAATGTAGCAGAGTAATTCTGAGGCGATTATTTTGTTTTAATCAACCCAAAGAAATTTTCGCATCACCGAATATAAATTAATTATTCAAAATTATTTTCCTTCTCATATTTTGATATATAGAATCAATGTTTACGAAATGAAAGACGAAAAGGAAACACCATGAATTAATTAAAAGTAGTCATCAATGATTACCCTTATTATTAACGATGATTTAATTACAAAGCGTTTAACATAAAAAATTATTATTTTCTGTGACAAGTCTGAAATAAAAATTAGTAACCAGAAAAAGTTTTTTCCCAAAAGAAAATTTTATTCATGCGAAAATGAAAACTTTTCCGAAAAGCTATTAAAATTCAGATATTCACAACACTTAAGAGTAGAAAAAAGGAAACTGAAACTATATGGAAACGGGTCATTTGCTAAGAAAAAACCAGCTTAACCCCCATTATATTGGTCCTGATTAAGAACAACACACCAACAAGTACATTTGAGGCACATGCTAGACCGTTTTGCACACTCAGAAGTTGCATTTTATTTGCTGTTACACCCCTTCCTTTCAGGACTCACAAACTTCCCAATATAATTGCGGGTTTACTTACAGCGCGCCTATAAGTGTGAAAAAATAAACGGCAAGATAACAAACAAATTTATTTCGCTTAGTCTTACAGTCTTAAGCTTAAACATAGCATTCCAAGTCCAATAGATGCTGGATTTTTTCCCCGACGTTTAAAACTACTATCACAATATGTCCTCATTCACGCTTCAATAAATATCTGAAATCACATCTGAGACAAAGTATGAGTTAATTTGCTCAAACAGCCAACTTTCAAGTACAAAAATAACCGTCGTTTTCTCACTGTAATGAACGTTACCACTGAAGGCGACTGAAATCCAGCAGCAGATGACAAGCGTATGATTAAATTTATCTTGGTTTCTTTGTGTGGCTAAGTGTTAGCTTTGTTTTGCACTACGGACTTAGGTGCAAAAATAGAAGCATGCTCTGTTGACAGTTCATCAGTCAACATTTATCCGGTTGTCAAGCAAAGTGTCACGACCAGTAAGTCCGCGGTTATCACGTAATCGAGTTCTGTTGCACAACTAAAGGTTACTGTCCATAAGGTTCATTTGCTGAGATGAAGTCACCTAGGAGTTACTCAGGTAGTTAGCAAGATAATGTGAGTGTAGCTTAGTTAGAAAATCCTCTTCATGAATTATTCTGATGTGTGCCTAGAGACGATTGAAGTCAACGCATAGGGAAACTGGTAATCATTAGGAACGGTTTTCTCATTTATTTAAGATTCCTTCAGCGATACAGTTGAGCGACTGATATCTATTCATCAAGTAAAAGCCCACTTCATTGAAAAGTTTGGCTCCTTTACACCGCAAAAGGCAAATGAAATGTTTTTTACAGAAGATAACCAGCTGCCACTTGTAACATATTTTATGAAAGTGTCGTACAACAGTACAGAAAGACAATTCACTCTCATCGTCAACTGAAATAAGAGCTTGTTTTTTCAATATTTTCTGGTCACGAAGTACTGACAGCTTCCAATTGTATGGATACTATATGATCACACATAATATTTACAAAGCTGACAGTTCTCCTTGAGGTTGATTTACTGTACCCGATCAGGTAACAAACTGCGCAGTATAATGATAATGCTCCAAAACCTAAAATACAATCTGCATTTTAGTGTAAAGCAATATTCTAATAGCCTTCCTGTTCAGTTAGTTGACAGTCAACCAAGATATTCCAAGGACTCAGCTTAAAAACATATATCATCACCAAACTTCTACAGTCTAAGTGACTTAAGCTCGAAAAATCCTAGAGATTGACAAAGGATTGAACTTATCATCTCTGTGACAATCACTCCTACAAAACATGGTGGCTTGCTTAAACATATGCCATTGTCCTTTTCTATGCTAAATTTGCATCAAACCTATTCTTTTTTACTTTGCTTCAATTCTCCACTGACATATTTAAATCTTATCACATACATGAAATTTAAAATCGTTATCTATCTACCGATTACTATAAATTTAGCAAACGTAATGTAGACGAAATATCATGGTGGATGGCAGAACGCCATAGAACAAAGGTGTCGGAAATGACACTACTCGAGTTATTCATTTCGAACTTCAGATTTCTGCTGAAAAAGGTGAACCGTTTAGGATACTTTCAGTGGCCTGATGATCATCGGGATACTGGTATAGCAACGTGACGGAAAATCTTATGCCCAGCCTGTATGATAGCACTTTAATTTCTTCGAATTATTTCCAGATGATCTGCCAGGATCGAAGGAATGTGGCGGTGTAGCTGTCCTTATAAACACTCAGTGATGCTCATCGATTTATACCCCTTACATATATTCTCATGACAATGTTGACTACATCACTGAGAAATGTCACCTTAAACATTTAGATAAACATGATTTCACTTACACCATCAATGTTGATGTGACCCCTGGTTACACCTACTGTGAATTGTTCAGATTCTCGGACAAATACATAGAATTCGTGGCTTCTATTACACACTATTCATTGTCTGTTGTTTGTGGTGATTCCGCCTCTTATAACTGCGCCTTTCTTTGCTCCGTTGGTTTCAGAAACCTATTCAGTACTCCGACTCGCATGGATACCACAATGGACTTCTTCTTCGAAAATGAACTTAGTACATATGAAAGTCGGTAACAAGCACCATTATCGAGCTCAGATCACTGTATTACATGTTTTCAGCAAAAATATATGGCAAACTAGAAAGTGTAGTTCTTCAAATGAATCTTAAAAGACTATGCAATAAGCACAAAAACACATTCAAATCCAAAGGCAAGTTGCAAAACACAGAATAGTTTAAGTCTGAAAAGGATGCACAAGACGATACAACCGACGTTCTAACATGTTATTTCAAATTTTGTCCAGATATTTTTTGTTTAGTTAAAACACTTTTTCCAAAGCTTCATGAACCTTCTCACGATTTAGGAGATCGCTTAGAGCAAAGTTTAAACTGTATAAATTGATTGGTATTATTGGTGATAAACGGCTTAACTAGCTGCTCAAGTTTAAAATAAAAGGGCTAAATGTATTCCATAGCCAAAGGATTGTGTCAAGCAAAAACCCGTCAGGTATATGGAGCCTGAGAAAAGGTCTGCGCACCAAACTAGGCATTTAAAATCATGCCTGCCAATACTATCTTATTTATTTATTTCCACAGAACAGAAGGTCATGTTTCCAAATTTATTAAAACAGATGTATTCAAGTGCCTAAAATTAATAATTTAGGACCAGATGGCATACCAGGTATTCTATTTAGCAAGTGTATTGATATTTTGTTATTCACTCATGAATATTTCGAATGCTCCCATTGCCAAAAACGATGTACTTACCGCCTGGGAATAAAATAAAACAGTTATGGTATCCAAGTTCGCATTTTCTAAAACAAGCATTTACACCAATATCTCTAAGATCGACAAGAAAACTGTTGCCTAATGTACTTGAACTTCCATCGGAATCGGTCAGCAATCCTAGTCAATTTGCCTAAAACCACGAAATGAGTGCTTCAGATAGTACAATTTCTTTAATTCATAGTATTATTTCCAATCTCAACAAAGTTGCTAAGTATGTCATTCCTACCTTCTTATATTCTAATTCTGTTTTTAATTCGACTACTGGAACCCTGTCAATAGACAAAGTAACCGCGACACATATTGAGTTCCGGACTCCAGACTGACTTCATTCTAACTTTCTTGAGAGAAGGTTATACACGTTATGCGGAGGGAAGCGCTCTACACCTATATTTGTGAGGTTGTTATGCCCCAGAGTGCTTGCTGTTCTTTATCATTTTCTTTTGCCTTTCTTTTAAATCACTACCCTACCTCAGTCGCAACTATATTCGCTAAGTTTTTGCAACTGATGTGGCAGTTACCACACCAGAAATACCTCTTCAGACTGATCTTAGTTCAATAACTTCCTATTTACGGGTCAGTCACTTGTCTTATCCAATAGGACTCACATTCAATCCTTCTAAATGTCATGTGGCCAGTTTCAGCCTTAGGTGTGAACAAGAACTATGTGAACTACTTCCGTTTCATGACTCCTGTTCTGATGAGGTAGAGAATATATCACGGATTTTCATTTTGGCAGATGCTTTTCTTCTGGTCTTTCTTCATCTCTCTCCCTCCCACCTTCGTGGTTTCAAAAAAACTCTGCTGTCGAACTTTTGCATGAAGAAACTGCAACCATCTGGCATAACAGTTTGTACACTGACATTTCTTTAATTCCAGTGTTTCGTCAATACTTTATTTTCCCCCCTTATTCTTCCGGGGACTGCTGAAAAGGCCATACTTTTTTGTATAGGAATCCAAAGTTTGTCAGTAGTCCTAATGGTTCACCAATGAACATGACGTTGTTGAAAGGCTTATAAACTCATGTTATTAACTGCCTTCTGGTATTTTTTCCTATGGTATGTAATCTTTACATCCTCACATTTCTCCCTAACTGTTCTTAGCGAAGATAAGAAGTAAATAGTTTTAACTTCATGCAAGCACAGCTACAAACAAAAGTGCAACTATATAATGTTAAGCTTGAATACTGTGTGGAAAAAACCATATCAGAAACAATCTAATCAATCAACTTTGTTATGCTGTACAGTTCTCATAAGACTGCAGTTATTAAGTTTGTAAGCAGTTCTATTATAAATTTGCTACGTATTGCAAAATATTTTCAGTGTTAATATGCTTGAAAAACAATACACCAAGGGGAAATTACTGCGGAATTACTTCCTCAGAATTCTTCAGAGTGAACAAAATTATGGTTCGAAATAAAGCAAAATACCATATCAATAATAAACTTGGGAGAATCAGTGAGTAACAATTTTGACAATGTTTGAAGAACAACAGAGCAGTTAAATTCACAAATAATAAACAAATAGCATTGAAAAAAATGGAACCTATGTCCCAGTAAGACTTCAGTACGAAGTTATTTCCATACTACTCAGTAAAGTAGTCTTTACCCAAATCAAATCCATCTTTCATTCATAAACATTCGTCAAATCCTGTTGGAAAATGCATTGATTTTGACCACTTAGATACATGAAGGTTCAGTTGATGATTATTACACCATTAGCCTGAGCTTCACACCGTTTTTTCCGGTTGTCCACTATATTTGCGCCTGAAAATCATTTTTGCGAGAGAATGGATTTTCAAGCTTTGCATCAGGAACAGGATGTCAAGATAAGAGGATTAAATTCTGAAATATATTGCAATTTATGGGAGACTTGTTGAGAACACTGGTTAACTAAGAGATACAATTCAGAGCTCACCATGATATTTTGGGTTGAGTAGCGGAAGTAATCAAGTAGGAGTAGTTACAGCGTTGTAATAATGGACTACTGGGAAAAAGAGGAGGAGGAACAAAATTCGACAAAGTGCTGGAAATACATACCATCTACAGTAAAGTAAGTGAAGAACATTTCCACGTAACTGAGGTTTAGTTCCAAGATGTGCTGAGCACTGTCTTCGAATGCTGTTTCTCATTGAATCATAGATCCTGAAAGGCATGTCTAATATCCATGCATAGTTGAGTTGAACTGTAGTCAATCTGATGGGTCGATAGTATCTGTTGATATAACCTTTGATTTAGACAAGGATCCTCAACTAATATAATAAAAATCTCTTCGATTCAAAATCAACACGTTGTCAACTGCTTCCTCTTTATTATCGGAAATGGTGATTCTAGTGTCATCATTACTTATTAACTATTTGCTTCACATAACATTGTTTTTTGAAATCGTTGTTGGTGAGAATTCTTCTTATATTTTCTATCGTTAACTTCCAAATTAAAGAGCTGTGTAGCAGGGAAGGTAACTATTTGATCTGATTTTACCTTCCTTGATATACATTTTTCTTCTTCCTTGTATCATGCAAAGTAGACTCCCCTTCCGAAGTCTGGAGCATACGCCTTCGTAAAACATATTTTTCTTCATAAGGGATTTCTATTTTTTCACGCTAGTTAACTTCTCAGTGCGTTTTTCTCTCTTCTTTATTCTGGAGTGTATATGATGTCTTGGAAAAAGTGTTTCAAAGCTTGTAATATCTCACTGACCAATGAAATTCTATCTTCTGAGTTTGAAAACAGTGCATCTTTATAACAAACTTTTACGTCTATTGTTTGTTGAAGTCTCAAGGTGACTGGAAGTTTGGGTCAGTAAGAGCTCCAACTTTTATTTCGCTCCACAGACAGTTAAATGACCTTACTGTCCTATGCTTGTAGGCATGGGAATCTTGACTGCGAATATTAGCATCTCATAAACAGTGTTATACATATATGTGAAGCTCAACCACGTATTTGTGAACAAGCTGAATAAATTGACTTGATGCAGTCAGCGTTTCAAAGCACACATCACATACTGAAGTGAACATTCAATTGAATGTTTTCCAGACTTTGGGCATCATTTAACAGCATTAATGCTGATTACATTCAGCAAGAAAATATCAACGCATTTACTATTAATGTGAGTTCGGCTAATCAAACCGTAGAGTAAAACATGATTGTTTGTCAGATATTTTTTTCCATGAAGCGACTAACATCATTTAAAGCAACAATATGTCAAGGTGTGCCTCAGTGCAACGAAAATGAAACTTTGATAACAGAAGAACGTTGAGTTCTGAAATAAGCATAATGAAATGTTCCTATTACCTCTGTACCGGCAATTATTTAGCGCTTTCAGTCCTAATAGTTGGCGTTCTCTCCCATTAATTGAAAGCAGTTTCAGTTGCTACCTTTTCAAGGAATTAAAGAGTATCAAGACAACGAATGCATTTCGTGTTTAGAAATAAGGTTAGTTGGACAAGCACTGAATTGATTCAGTGGATAAAATGAATTCATGCTGCAAACTGCGTAACTTGTGATACGAGTTTTTTTATTGTTACGTATTACTGTAATTCTTTGGCACTTATGATATTAAAGAATGTTTCGTTATTACATGAGTAAAGTTTGCTCACCATGGTTGGGTATGCTTTCATTTTATTTGATTTATCAGTTGTATGGCAATGGGAAGCAGTATTATTTACTGCTTTCTGCAATATTACCCAAGTTCTGCTCTTATATTTATAAAACAAATGATCGTTACATCCAAAGGCTAGGCAACGAAGTCACATGGTTTTAACAGATATCTGGTAAATGATACAGTTTAACTGTATGATGACACATTAGATACAACAACTTGAGTAAAGGCATGTTTGAACAAACTTATTGGGTTCACTAAACGTTTTACGGGCGATTTCATAGTGTATTCTCTAGTGCAGCTTAAAATCAAAAAGCAACATACATTTTGTTTTGGTGAATTGACGCCAGTAATCAATTCGAAATCTCATTACACTAGTCTAGGATGATCAAAGTCAGGAAACATTTACAAAATGGAAACACCATAGTTTATGTAGAATCGGTTTTCAGAGGATTTGCCTGCTTATTCAAATTCGTTATCGTTTCAATAGGCTTTCAAGTGTTTTTGAGTTCTGATCTCAACTGACACAATCTACGCAGTTTTCAAATGTAATATTTTGGAAACGTTCACTTTTGCGTAGACTACTTCAAAATGTCTTGTAAATCCACGAGTAATCTTGTGGTATCGCGAGTTGAACATTGATACTATCGGTCTTCCCAAGACTTTAGCTTTGTTCAACTTGTGAAGGCCCCTCAGATAAAAGAACCGTGGTAAGATTGGTTTCAACTTCTTGTAAGTAATAATTATAATTCATCTCCACTGCAAAAAGTTCTTTTTAACATAGTGCAACGTGCCTTTCTGTTGACTCAGACAAAACTTTTTGCATAAAATCATTTAGGGGTCTTGATGGAACATCTAGTACTTATATTCCTTTACTTAGGTGTTCGTTTCCCTGCATTCTGACAAAAGAGTAGCTCTTCTAAGACCAAAGGACTATAAAACCTTTTTTTAAACTATATTTCTTTGCGCTGTTATTTGATTCCTAAATACAGTGAGGAAACAACAATATAAAATAATAATTAGCAATACCAACGGGCCAGGATTTCCAATAAACTTGTTTTTCGTCACCTAGTTTCAGTTCAGATAACTGGTTGTAAAGAATTTCGTACTCCATTTCTGCATCTATTCCAATGTCACACTTCGTTAAGGCGTTGGCCTCGAATCCAAGTGAAAATGCTTCAGTTTTGGTCTGGTTCAGTTATAAGGTGGACAGCTTATGTATAAAAATTTCAGGATTTACAAAATACCTACATGTAATTGTTCTTTCACAGTAGTTTCAGAATTAGTTTTCTCAACACTTCTGCCTGTTTTAGACTAAACTTCTTGAATGAAAAGCTTAAACTTGCTTCTAAAACTGAGATTTTAGGTTACCACGACAAAGTGACAATAATATGTGTATGGTTTTGCATAGAAAGGTTGCTTTGGAGTCATACCTTTACAACTCTTTTAGCAAGACACAAAACTTTTGGTCTCATCCGTTATTCGTCACTTAGAACTGACTCAAGACGCCCAATCTGTGCTCACTGTCAAGTATGTGAAGAGCAATCGTGCCATTTAAAGCTTCAGGAACTTCAGGCATCAGATGTTTTGTGACATTTTCGGAAACGCATACAAAACCCCAAACTCTTCTAAACGTGTCCTTAAGCTTTCATAGTAGAATTCCTGTTAACACTTGTCCTATTCAAATCCAGTAGGAATTGGCTACTATTACTCAGCTTATGAAATACGTATTTCATTTAGGGTTGAAACACGAAACTGTGGGATCTCATCATATGCTGCTTCACCTTTTGTAAACACCACGCAGCCAAATTCATTGACAACATTTAACATCTATAAGTATTCTACTTCCTTCTCAATGAGGCTTGTTGTGACATACCGTATAAAAGTTAAATGTAGCTTAAATGAAGCGTCTCTGTTTGACCATTCCTAAACAAGAATTTACTGTCACGTAGGGTTTTGCTAAATTTGACTACTGGCTGGAACTTTCAGTCGCATTTTCACGATCAGTTTATTGCATCACTACTAATTTAGTTGGACCACATCAGTTGCTTAGTACTTTGTCGAAACAACTAGACGTTCGAAATCACTCCACATATACTACCCGCACTGCAGACAATTAACATGTTTCTATGTTTCTCATGCAAGGTGAACCACCATATTCTTGACAAATTGAGTCATCTAGGTTGAAACTGTGCAAAATATCTTGTTATTACACCGACGACACGGAATATTTGTCTATGACAAACCCGAATCTTACACAGGCAAATGCCAGTCAGGGCAAAGATGTTTGAGCCAATCATACTTTGATGCTACTTTTTTTCAGATGAGCAGGAATTATTGAAAACCAACCATAACGTCTGATGCGTGACGCGTATGGTATGAGTTTACAAACATTTCGAGGAAGAGACGACAGAGGAACTTCATGGGATCTCATCACTCTCTATAAAAGAGCTGAACTGTTTTCTATTTGCGGTTGTTCACTACCTGCTTCATCGATAAAACTATTACACGGATGAACTCTAGGAGTTAAACTGAGATAAATTAGGAACTGTGAGCTCCTGCAGGGCTATGAAACGTAACTCATGCTTAAATAGTGTAAGTGACCATGAGTCTGTAACACAAGACAGAATGACGAACAGTGTTTTAGGTGATTCGTTAACCAGCTGTAATTAAACCTTCAGTTTGTGTTAAAAATTAGGGTCTCGAACTCGACTGACGAAACCTAGAAATTCCGTTTCATTGTTTCATTGGTAACTGCGCTATTTTCCACTTGGTGATTTGAGATTTCTTAATATTGGTGATGTCTTCGCCTCAATTGGAGTATAACTTTTCTGAAGTGGTGGAGAATGTTTGTGGTTCATGTGGATGACCTTGGTAGCTTTGTGTCCTCTGAGCCGGATGGTTTATTCATGGAGCCTTCATCGTCTTTTCTAGGTGACATCATCAGAACTAACTTTTACATCAAATGCGCTGTCAATATCTCTGCATCATTGTTTCAGTAGCCTGCCCTGGTCAACTGCTTTGTGACTGGTTGTTTCCGCTGATTACTGTTTCATTCTTGCGTCACTGCATGGATTGTTTTGTTAGCTGTCCCTCTGCCCTACCTTTAGTTTTTTTCGTCGTTTATCATTTTTCCTTCAGATCGATAGGTTGGGTCTATGTCATTGCATCTTTTAATTGCTGACTGACTTGGATGCCAAGCTTCTAGGAACTCAGTTTTGAGGTTTAAGGGGACTTATTTATTGATTTTGTGTTGTTATTCATCGTAAACTGAGATGACATGGAGAAACATTGGAAAAGTGGGAGCACTGAACACCTGTCTGTTCCCAGGAACTCCCTGATATTCTTTGCGTTTCCCCTATCCAAGATTTCTACACTGTCAAATTTGATTTTATTTCCGTAGCTACCATATGCATTGAAATGGGCGGTGAAATTTAGTAACGTTTAATAGCCAATCTCTGTTCATGTAAACGATGACGAAGAGGGCGACCAGTTTGTCCAATGTAGTGTTGATCACAATAATCTCAGCCGATTCTGTAAATTATATTTGAAGAAGACAAACCAAATAGCGTATACCAAATCATTTACGACAGTTCATCGTTCAAATCAATGCACGTGGAAAACTACAGACATAAATTCAATCTTGACTATATAGAAATCTTGGACAGAGGAAACACAAAGAATACCAAAGAATTCCTAGAAGCTCGGTATTCAAATTGTTCAGCAACTTATAGATACATAGACATAGACTTAATCTACCAACTAATACGAAAAATGATAAACAACAAAAAGGTCAGAGGACAGGCAGAGAGTCTATGCAGTCAATGACACAACAATTAAAAAGAACATTCAATCAAAAACCAACAATATAAGAGTTATATTTGAGCACTGTCAAGAATGAAATTCCATTTGAGTTGATTTATTAGATGTGTCGCACAGTGGAACAGTATTGTTCACTGGATGAATTTAAAGATGCAGTTTATTGTCCATAGTTATATCAAGTTAACTCCACAATTGTGAGACGACTTACATATTCGTAATTCTCGTACCCTATCTCCTACCTAATGACACAGGTAGTAAAACTATATATATATATATATATATATATATATATATATATATATATATATATATATATATATATATATATGGAGCAGGGGTCGAGTCATTCCTGTTGCATGTATTTGCTGTTGACTCCTTAAACAAAGATTCGGTTAACGAAGTATAGAATAGACTAACAAACAGGAGTTACCACAGGATCACCAATATCCTCTATCGGGGCAGACATATGTGGATAGTTGGGAAGGGATGGCTATCGAAACATTCAGTTTCCCTCATGAAATATAGTGTAGAAATGTAGATAACACGTTTATGGTGTTGAAATCGGAGTATATGAATAGTTTCTTCACATATAGATTCAGTAGTTAACTCAATCCAATTCACTTATGAATTAGAAAATAGTGAAGCTGAAGTAGCGATATTGGACTGCAGAATAAAATAAAAACAGCATAAGAGTTTAGACACTGTTGTCTCTAGAAAATCATCACACTCGAATTGTTTCTTAGACTTGAAATTATCTCACCCTATGTGAGTTAAGGTTGACTTGGTAAAATATTTGAGTAATAGGGCCAGAAAACCTAACAGTAAGACGAAAAATCCAAAACAAGACATGTTAAGGAAACCTGACTCATTACCCATTACCCTCTCAATTTATAAGTTTCTCAGACATCCTAAGAAAAATATGGCTAACATTGGTATTTATTATTATTATTAGTAACACAGGTGTTATTAGTAGTGACAACAATGTTAATAGTAATCGTGGCATTACTGTGAAGAGAGAACTCCAAACCTCTGCAGAATTACCATGCAAAGAAGATACCTCACAGCCATTACATAGTATTCCAAATGTGGCTGGGATTAGTGTAAAAAATCCTGTTGGTCCAACAAGGCAGAATAATATAGTTTACGAGATCCTCTATAACGGTTGCGAGGTCAAATACCTAGATCGAAGTAATCAACCAGGGTCAATCAGACCGTCAGAGTACAAAAGTGTAGCTAGATCGAAATTGGTAGATCTTTGTAGGACAAAGAATTTAGAAAAATTGCTGAACCACGGCTTTGCATGCAATTACATCCAACTATACAATAAGATGGGACATACTTAAAATCCTTGAAACTAATGTAGCGGGATGGAGGGAGAGGTTAATAACCGCATCTTTGTTTATTGAACAAATATCTAAAACATGTAAAATAACTGGCTTAACCCTGCTCCAGATGTATGGAGGCAGGAAAATTAGAACTACGTAAATCACGTTTAAAATTATTTTTACTATTATTTGTCCCTTGGATTCCTAGTGGAATATAGGACTTCAGTAGCATGTCTCCAGTGCAATCTGTTCTCTGCAATCTTTTGAACCTGATTCCACCACTGCCTACAAGCTTTTATTTCTTCCTCACACCATCTCCTCAATGTCACCCTCGGACGTCCAAATCGACGTTTCCCCACTGGGTTCCACTCGAGGGCTTGGAGCGTGATGTAACCAAAATGGTCTTCTCAGTACATGTCCAATCCATCTCCACTTCCTTCCAGTGCATGTTTGTTGGGTGAAAGGTTCTTGGTTAGTTCGTTGTCAGAGTTTCTTGTTGTTTATTCCTTTTGACCATCTGAGCTCCAGTAACGAGCGTAGACAGTTGTTGATGAATATCTGTAGTTTGTTGGAAATCCCTTTCGTAACGTACCAAATCTCTGAACCATACAGAAGCACTGACTTGACATTGGTGTTGGAAATCCGGATCTTGTTCACACTTTATGCTGAGCGCAGAGAATCTCCACACTGGTTTCAGGTTAATGAAGGCCTGTCATGCTGGTTTTCCGATCCTGGTTTTGACGTCCTCATCTGGGCCACCGCCTGTAGTTGAAACCGTGCTGCCTAGGCTGGTGAAAGACGCTACTTCCTTCGAGTTTCTCCCGTTCGTGGTGATTGGAGCTTGTTGTTGTCGGTGGTGGCGTTGCTTGGGTATCATGATCACCTCCGTTTTCTCTATATTCACTTGAAGTCCCGTCTTCGCTGCCCTGCCTCTTCTGTCAACTTGTTAGTTCTTGCCTGTAGATCTTCAAGTTTGTGTGGCATTAGACAAAAGTCATCAGCGAAATCTAAATCTTCTAGGCTCATTTCACTGGTCCCGCGTATGCCTATCTTCTTGCTCCTCATAGCTTGCCACATGACCCAGTCCAGTCTAGTCAACCAAAATCAGGAAGACCATGGATGACAAAAGACGGCAGTTTGTTTTATTCCTGTCATCAATTCAAAGGAATAACTGAGCTTACCATTGTGAATCACTCGGCATGTGGTGTTTTCATATGTTAGTTGAATGAGATTGATAAGGGTTTGTGGGATTCCATAGTGTTGAAGCAACTGCCTGCCAAATTACTTCTCGGTAGACGCTATCAAAGGCCTCCTCAAAGTCGATAAGGTTGAGGTAAAGAGTTGACTGCCATTCTATACTCTATTCTATGATGATGCATAGCATTGCGTTGCAACTTGGTCGGCACATGATTTGTACTTCCTGAAGCCTGCCTGTTCTCGTCGTAGTTTTAAATCCAGTGCATTCTTTAGTCTCTCCAGGATGAAGTGGCTTAAGATTTTGCTTGCTTTGGGTGGACAGGAGCATGATCCTGCGCCAGTTCTTGCAAACACTGAGGTCTCCTTTCTTCGGCAGTTTGACAAGGTAGCACTTCTTCTAATCAATGAGCAGGTACCCTCCCTTACATCCACACACTCTGCAATACTGGTGTGAATATGACTGCTGTTGATTCTGCGTCACCTCTCAGTGCTTCTCGTTGGACTCCATCAGGTCCTGCTCCTTTCCTACAATTCAATACCTTCATGGCGTTCAGGACTTCGACCAGCGTCGAAGACATTATGGTAACTTGCAGTTTCGCGGATGCAGGTGATAAATCTGGACAAAGAGCAGCTGGTGGTCGATTCAAGAGATTCTTGAAGTGGTTGGCCCATTATTTCCTTTGTTTCTCTCCTTTGTTACTATTAGAATTATCAATATTATTATAAGTCCATTAGGTTCCTAATGGAACAAAGGGCTTCACTAGCACGCCTACTAGGAAATCTGTCCTTCCGTGCACTCTTCTTCACTTCTTTGTCCAGTGTAGTGTTTTATACATTGTACTCAGTTCCTCTTGTCGTTGTGCATCCTTGCACTGCACTGGTTTATCTTCTGCTTCACCATCCTCCTCTCCTTGCTCTATCAGCTTCCATGTATCTATCGAGATCCATTTCTTGTCTTCTTTCTCCTTCCTTCCTAATACGGCTGTGCAGGTTTCTTTCCACATCTCTTTCAAAGACTTCCAGTGTTCTTCCACACAGGTTTCTTCATAGATGTTGCTCGATATCTCCCATTTTGTCTTGATGGCTGCCGTGAAGATTTCCTTTGTAGTTTCATCCTTCAGTTTCCGAGTGTTGTACTTGGACTGGGGTCTGTAACCAGCTTCCTTGAAGGCTTTTAACTTGATTTGGAAGGTTCCTTGCACTAGATAATGAGTGGTCTGAACCTACATCTGCTCCTCTTCTTGACCTTGTGTCAAGTAGACTGCGTCTCCATTTCCTTGAGATTGAGATAAAATCGATTTGATTTTTAGTGTGTCCATCTGGTGAAATCCATGTCGCTCACTTTGTGGATATCCTTGTGCTTGAACACACTGCCTGACTCCAATCACTAAATCGTTGAATGCACAGAATTCTGCAAACAATTCCCCATTCTCGTTCATCACCTCACCGAGCGCTTCTCAACCCATGGTTAGTTCTCTTCCTGTGTTGTCCACTCCCAGGTTGGCATTCATGTCGCCCATCAGAATTTTGATATCGCCAACTGACGTCTTGTCCAGTGTTGATTGCAGTTGTCTGTAGAATTCCTCCTTTTTCTCTTGTAGGTGCATAGCATTGTATGATTGTGACTTTCCTTCATTTTGAGTTGAACCTTGCTGTCATGATCCTGGAGGAGATTAGTTCCCATTGTATGAGAGCCTTCGATGCTGTTCGGGACATCATGATAGCCACTCCAAAACTCAGTGTGCTCGTGATTGTCATCTGGGTGACAATATCGGAGTAGATTATTGATTCTCCGGTTGACAGTTTGGAGAGTCCACTTCCATTCCGTCGACGGATTCCTCACAGTTTGCAAGGACTTCCACTCCATACCTCCTCATGTCTTTTGGAATTTTGGTAGCCTTGTTAGGTTCATATATGTTGTAAACATTTCATGTCCCCATATTGACTTTCGCTTTCATCGAGAGAGAAAGAGAGAGAGAGATGACCCATCGGCCAATTGGCTTCTCGAAGGCTTTCACCAACCGGCTCTCTCCGATTTCAGTGAGGAATAATTTTGTTTTTATTTTTCGTATTTTGTCTGTGCTTCAAGTTTCTGTGGCGAGTGGATTGGTTTTACTGGGTAGGGTTTCTATCTCTATTCCCGACCTTCTCTCTTTACCCGGGGCTTAGGACCGGCAAGTAAGTTGCGAACTAGTTAACCAGGCGAGGTTAAACCATGTTTCAAAGCTGTGGAGTGATCTTGATGTGATTATGTACAACAAACTCTGTCCGGAACCTAATCTAGTAAACAGTACAGTTTTACCGTTTGATAAGCCTGATAAACCAACTTAGTGGAAATCAGAAACCAGTTCGTCAGGTCAAGCTACTGAATCGCTCATGCAGACAACGACAGTCCACTTCGAAGTGTTGGCTAATGATACTTTCCTGAAAAGCAATGGAAGCTTTATGATATAGCCATCCAGCTCAAATAACACAGAGCAACCAAAATAAAGTCCTTCTTTTGACTTTCCTCGTATGAACCCTGTAATTTGGTTTTTGGTGTGTATAGTATTTGCTAGTAGACAGTCAATCAGTGCGCTTTACTCTTCATCAGTTTTAAATTTGATGTCTTTTATCTGGACGATTATACCTAGTTTTATTAGTAGTTTGCGTTCAGGCTTTCCTTGTTCATTTAAGTATGCCTTCAGTCCACAAACAAAGAGACATTGAAGATTTTCCATACCCCTTTTCAGAATTCATATTTGGTTCACGCTTATTAATTTTTATGTGATATTTCTCAGCACCACTCTCGCACTACCTACTTCACATGTCATCCAATCAAAATTGAGAATAGATCAGACAACGTTATTGGAAGCACGAAATCGAAAATAATAGAAAACAGTGTAAACTAGTGAAAGGTTACCTAATTTCCATGATGCGAAACAATCACGTCCAAAGGGCGAAAAGCCAAAATGAGTCCATGTTTAAGTGACGTTTTCGTCTCTCTGTGTTCCGGTCATTTGAAACCTCTGAAGAAAGCCTCAAGGGAGTATGAGAAGTAGATCAACAAACATTACTTTCGGTGAAAATCATACTTGCGAGGTGATTGGAAACCTCAAGTTGAGCTTGTGCGTCAAAAGGCTACTGGGTGCCAATAAATGGATGGTTTAGTGTCATGAGGGTCAATTAACTTGTTTCCGGTACATATTTTTTAGATTATTTCTGAAATACCTTTGTCCAGTGTATGAGCTTGCCAAGTTTTCAGACGGTTTCTGGACAGTAACTCGATATGTGGTACCTCATATTCATCGCTACAACTTTCTGCTGTGTGATAATTATTCTTAAGTTGTGAAATTGGCGGAAGTTGAACTGGACGGTATAAGGCTATTGCAACATCCGGCACGGCTGCATTTAATGTTAACATAAGAGTAAAACTTGTGCACTGTGGTAGAATGTAATTCCATTTTCATTGATTTATTATTTTGTCACACAATGTAACAGCATTGAATACTGAACTACGTCTCGGACATAATTTATTGTCCATAGTCATAGCAAGACAACTACACAACGTTGAGATATCCTTTATATAGTCCTATGTAGGAAGGTTGGGCATAGGGCTAGCAACCCTATCCCGTAAAACAAATCTAACCGCTGAAGAAACTTCAAATCACAAACGATATATAAAAAATAAAAACAAAATTATTCCTCACTGAAATCGGAGAGGCGAAATGACGTCAGTTGGTGAAAGTCTTCGAGAAGCCAATTGGCCGATGTGTCTTCTCTCGATGGAAGCGAAAGCAAACGTGGGGACATGGAACGTCCGCACCATGTTTGAACCCAGCAAGGCAGCTCAGATTGCAAACGAGATGAAGAGGTATCACATTGAAGCGCTTGGAATTTGCGAAAGCAGATTGAATGGGAGTGAACTCTCCAAACTGTCAACCGGAGAATCAATAATCTACTCCGATATTGTCACCCAGATGACAATCACGAGCACACTGAGTTTTGGAGTGGCTATCATGATGTCCCGAACAGCATCGAAGGCTCTCATACAATGGGAACTAATCTCCTCCAGGATCATGACAGCAAGGTTCAACTCAAAATGAAGGAAAGTCACAATCATACAATGCTATGCACCTACAAATAATGCAGAGCAAGAGAAAAAGGAGGAATTCTACAGACAACTGCAATCAACACTGGACAAGACGTCAGTTGGCGATATCAAAATTCTGATGGGCGACATGAATGCCAACCTGGGAGTGGACAACACAGGAAGAGAACTAACCATGGGTTGAGAAGCGCTCGGTGAGGTGATGAACGAGAATGGGGAATTGTTTGCAGAATTCTGTGCATTCAACGATTTAGTGATTGGAGTCAGGCAGTGTGTTCAAGCACAAGGATATCCACAAAGTGAGCGACATGGATTTCACCAGATGGACACACTAAAAATCAAATCGATTTTATCTCAATCTCAAGGAAATGGAGACGCAGTCTACTTGACACAAGGTCAAGAAGAGGAGCAGATGTAGGTTCAGACCACTCATTATCTAGTGCAAGGAACCTTCCAAATCAAGTTAAAAGCCTTCAAGGAAGCTGGTTACAGACCCCAGTCCAAGTACAACACTCGGAAACTGAAGGATGAAACTACAAAGGAAATCTTCACGGCAGCCATCAAGACAAAATGGGAGATATCGAGCAACATCTATGAAGAAACCTGTGTGGAAGAACACTGGAAGTCTTTGAAAGAGATGTGGAAAGAAACCTGCACAGCCGTATTAGGAAGGAAGGAGAAAGAAGACAAGAAATGGATCTCGATAGATACATGGAAGCTGATAGAGCAGGGAGAGGAGGATGGTGAAGCAGAAGATAAACCAGTGCAGTGCAAGGATGCACAACGACAAGAGGAACTGAGTACAATGTATAAAACACTACACTGGACAAAGAAGTGAAGAAGAGTGCACGCAAAGACAAAAGACACTTCTACGAAACACTGGCAAGTGAAGCAGAACAGGCTGCAAACTGGTAGGAGAGACCTGACAATGTTGTATCAAATAACCAGGTTGCTTTCTGGAAGAGATCAACGCAGACGAAACCAATAAAAGATGATAACTGAAATTTAATTACGAAAGAAGAGATACAAAGGAAACAATGGGCCGACCACTTCAAGAATCTCTTGAATCGACCACCACCTGAGCTTCGTCCAGAAATACCACCTACAGCCACTAAACTGCAATTGAACATAAATCGTCCAACGAAAATGGAATTCCTGAACGCCATAAAGCTACTGAAATGTGGGAAAGCAGCAGGACCAGATGAGATCCCGCCAGAATCACTGAAAACAGATGCAGAGACAACAGCGGACATGCTCACACCACTATTGCAGAATGTGTGGAAGGATGAGAAGGTACCTGGCGATTGGAAGAAGGGTTACCTTGTCAAACTGCCGAAGAAAGGAGACCTCAGTGTTTGCAAGAACTGGTGCGGAATCACGCTCTTGTCCACCCAAAGCAAGCAAAATCTTAAGCCACTTCATCCTGGAGAGACTAAAGAATGCACTGGATTTAAAACTACGACGAGAACAGGCAGGCTTCAGGAAGTACAAATCATGTGCCGACCAAGTTGCAACGCAATGCTATGCATCATCATAGAATAGAGTATAGAATGGCAGTCAACTCTTTACCTCAACCTTATCGACTTTGAGAAGGCCTTTGACAGCGTCGACCGAGAGGTCATTTGGAAACTGCTTCACTACTACGGAATACCGCAAACCTTTATCCGCCTCATTCAACAACTAGCTATAAGAAGACGCCATATGGGAAGCTCAGTGATGCTTTTGAAGTGAAGACAGGAGTGAAACAAGGTTGCCTACTATCCCCCTTGATATTCCTTATTGTGGTCGACTAGATCATGCAGCAAGCGGTGGGGAGTGAGAAGAGGGATATACGCTGGCTCGACTGAGGAAAAGAACCTAGAAGATCTGGATTTCGCCGATGACTTATGCCTAATGTCACACAAACTTGAAGATCTGCAGGCAAAAACTAACAAGTTGACAGAAGAGGCAGGGCAGCTAAGACGGGACTTCAGGTGAATATAGAGAAGACAGAAGTGATGAAGATACCGCACCACCACCATCAACAACAACAACAAACTCCAATCACCGTCAACGGGAGAAACTTGAAGGAAGTAACCTCCTTCACTTATCTAGGAAGCACTGTTTCAACTACAGGCGGGACGGACGAGGACGTCAAAGTCAGAATCGGAAAAGCAAGACAGGCGTTCATTAACCTGAAACCAGTGTGGAGATCTTCTGCACTCAGCATGCGGAACAAGATAAGGATTTTCAACACCAACGTCAAGTCACTGCTCCTGTATGGTTCAGAGACTTGGCGCGTCACGAAAGGGATTTCCAATAAACTACAGACATTCATCAACAACTGCTTACGCTGGCTCGCTACTGAAGATCAGATGGCCGGAAAGAATAAGCAACAAGGAACTCTGGGAACGAACCAACCAAGAACCCATCACGCAACAAGTATGCAGGAAGAAGTGGAGGTGGACTGGCCATGCACTGAGAAGGCCGACTGAGGACATCACACGCCAGGCCCCCGAGTGGAATCCCCATGGGAGGCGACGAGTTGAACGTCCGAGGGTGACATGGAGGAGGTCGTGCGAGGAGGAAATGAGAGCTTGTGGGCAGTCGTGGAGCCGGGTTCAAAATATTTCAGAGAACAGAGTTCACTGGAGACGTGCTAGTGAAGCCCTATGTTCCATTAGGAAGGCAAGGGACTAATAATAAAAATATTATATTATAGGACCTTTAGATGCATTTTGTGTTAGACTCTGTTTAGTTATACAGGCAGCAGGCGGTATGATATGCTAATGCAGTACTATTTTCACGATCAACTTCATTTCTCTTTCAATCAAGTGGCCAAACTTGACGGAAGTTTTACCATTCTTTATTTGCGATCAATAATTTCTCATAGTCCTCCGGCATTTACAGAAAATATTAGATGTTAGGACGCCCATGCTTCAAAATAGATCATTACAGCAACTGTCTCTAAGAAAATTACTTTCGATCTTTATTTCCATCAGGTGTACCCACTTACATTGAGATGAGGATAGACTATAATATCAATGAATATTTGCTGCACTGAGAGATAAGAATCAGTAAAAGCCTTATTCAAGGCTACCACAAATGTGGTTTGAATAACTTATTCCGTTCTTTATATGGGAATTATTCTTTTTCGTAATATTTTCCAGACACATCTATCTTCCAGGTTACCGAATATACTGTACTATTCACAAAAGGCTTTGCAGTATGTCTTCGACTTATTTCAAAAAGCATTTGCGTGGATACTGGAAATATTAAGGAAATCAGCGATACTATTAGAAAGTGAGAATTTCTTTGACTAAGAAATTTTCTAGGACTAACTACGGATAGCGAAAAAACTTTTCTTAACATGGAGTGACTTTCAGAACCCGTACATGGGTATTATGACACATAATGAGAATACATATCCTAACCCGCATAGACTGAAGACGCATCTCCAAACACTATCTTGTGTGATTGCCTAAGGCAGAGTATAAAGCGGTTTACAGGTTGATTTTTGAACACATGGTTAACTCTGACCACTCTACTCCGCCGGAAACTATTCTTCCAAAGTTTTTTCTTAAAGTCAATTGAGAAATTTTGAAGGGAGTGTATACTCATCATATGAACATATCAGAAGCTTTTGCAATCCATCAATTCAAGCCTGATGGCCACATTCACAAGAGATGTGCCCAATCTTTAGTTTTACCCAGGTGATATGCGTTCTACGATTTCATTAGTATTACTTGTCGAAATTATTATTTCATCCCCTTTCCTGACTCTGTAGTTGTTAATTTTAACATGATAGTCCCACTTTTCTTACCTGTTCTATTACTTTGTAGGTTATTATGTAATCTTTAGCTGATTTTAGGGACGCTTTTCAGCCATTTATTTGAAAACCCAGAAACCACTTTCGATGGCTTCATGTTAGCCCATTACTCCTTGGTGGATACATATGCCCATTGGTTCTAATAATACTGATGGGTTGAACTGTCTTTGTTAAAATTGATACTAATTTTCTCAGCACATTTTAGCATGCATTACTTTGTTTCATGAGTGTATTTTATCAACCTGTTTTGTTCAATATCCTGCAGTATCTTCAATTAAATGCTTGGTACTCTCTTCTTATTTCGTCGAGTTTTAAGCTATCGTCTTTGATCTGACAGTGTGTTTTAAGATGTGTTTGATTCTTAATGTCCATGCGATCCTGAACAGGAATTGTCCATTCTGTTGGAAAAACTAACAAACCGAGAGCATCTAAACTCAATGAATTCTCATTTTAAGAGTGTTTCTGGAGCATACATTTCAAGGGGCTCACTAATCTCTTTCCACGCACGTATGAAAATATTTGAAAAAAATATTGTGTTTGCCGCTATATACTCTTTATTATTAGCACAGTTTAATCATAGTTTTATAGTGTAAAAAGTAATTCAATGATAACGATTTACGGCTGAACAGTATTTCATCGAGAATCATATTCATTGAGCGTCCGTTTTCTTGTTTTACTTGAAAAGTTAAACGAAATAATAATTAGTTGATGAATCTATTATTAAGCAAACAGTGATTCGCAGGAAGTGGAATTAAATTATTTTGGATAATTATTACTTTATTGAGCCTTTAATTTTTAGAATACTATTTTTCCTATACGTATCTACATGCCATCTAAATTAACGGTAAGGCATTTCAAATACATATTTGTACATAAATACTCCTTCGGACTCCTTTACTCTAAAATGGCTTTAATTGTTCATAAATTGAATGCGATGATACCGTTTCGCATGCACATATATAGTACTAATGTCATATTGATGATGTTGCATTTTCCAAGAGAATAGTTTAACTTTTCAGCCTCTGCTATTATAGACTGCAAAACTTGCGAAACCGTTATATCGTATCCCACTCATTTTTAAAGTCATAACTTTAAATGAAATAAACACGAGTATCCTCCTGACGACAATTTGTAGTATCTGCGCCTGATTTCTAATAACATTTTGATCTACAAATGTATTACGGAACAAACGTTGGACAAGCGTTCAAAATGGAAGAAGAAGTCAATATTTAATGCTACCAACGAAATTTAAAGATCAAACCCTACAAACAGAAATTACTGATAGGACATGTTCAGTTAGCAGTGGATAAGTTTCTTTCTGATCTTTAGAGGTAGATTGATGTTTTTCGAATGAGTCAAATAAATGACGACAAATAATAGTGTTAAACTACCAACACAGTGAGTTTTGAAGCAATTGTTTTTTCTCATCAGGTTACACATTATACTTAGGTATGTTTGACCTCATAAAAAGAAAACAAGTATGAACTAGAATGGTGGTAAAATAATGTGAACTGTTGAATGCAAACTTCGGTTTGTGACTTCTTTCAATTTGCATGATAACCATTTCATCATCAACTCTGTTCATATCCGGTACAGAATTGATTTGAAAATTAACTTCGAGTATCTTTTTCAGTGAGATTCTGTTTAGTGAATTTTCACGATATTATTTGAAAGGTGATTTAGTCAAACTTAGACTAAACTAAAATAACATCGAAAAGAAAGTGTGATCGAATACATGTCATAGTAGAATGTAATGTTTAGAAAGCTTCCGAATCAAAACTGGAACTATATTTCCTATTGAAATTAGATTATAATTGTGAAACCACTTTATTAACTGATAACTACAAGTGGTTAAAACTTGGTGGTAGTTAAGCCAAAGAGATTTTCGCGGCACCCGAAAACCATGACTCTGCCGTTTCACAAAGAAATATCTTATCTTAAAAATGCACAATCAATAGATACTATTCATTAAAGACACTTAGCTGATTGCAATACCACATGCATTATCTTGCAAGTAGTCGTTCTGTTCTCATTCTCATGCAAAATGAATGATATCTCTGTAACTCTAAGTGTGTGGCTTCAAACACTTATTTTGAATAGTAATAGAATCTAATACATGACGTTCTATACAAAGAGACGATGAAACATACAACATAAAATATACGTAAACAAGAAAATATCAAGGTGAACGGAAGATTATTAATTTCATAATGTCTGTTACAGTTTCCCTTCTTTAACAGTTGTCAACTTTTTATGACAGTGAATGCTGGGAATTTCTTAAAGACACTTATTGCTGTTACCTTGAAGTGGTGGTCTGGCTTGTATATCGAAATGACTCACTGAGTTATGTCGATGGAACCCTTGTTATCTCGAGGTCCTGCCATACCAGAAAGGTTTACTGGATAGTGGTTAAACTACAAGCACTTATTGCTTTATTGTAGAATGTTACCTTATGTTAGGGGTCTGAGGGGTCCGACAGCAGTAAGATGTTTCCGTCAGATGAGCGGCAGAGCAGGGCTGATACTACCCTACCTAAGGGAAGAGGGGTTTTAAGAGGTTGGCCTTTAAAATAGAGTACTCTCACCCATTGCGGCATGTTAATACCTTCAACAGGGATTCATAGTTAGACTCAAAAGCGAAAAATCAAAATCTCGAACTTGTTGAAAGGTCGGATGTGACAGACTTCAAGCACATTTCTCACAGGCTCTGCGCTCCTACACTGTCCCTTTTTACGGTGAACCTCAAGCAGGACCAGCCTTCAATAGTGTGGGGGGCTGGAAGTGTCAACCGCACACATATGTCTAGCGGTACACAAAGTCCAATTAGAAATATCCAGTCCTCCTCAACTCTGTCTCCTCCATTACTTCAATTCCTAATAACAATATTAGCCTTTTTACACACACCTAAATCTCTCGTTCTATGACCATAACCAAAGATCAAAGCTATCAATACCTCCTTCCTAGTCTCCTAAAACCCCAGCATTGATTTCATGTAGGCATATTCAACGTCCAAACTTTGTGACAAAGAGGACAACCAACATGGCTAGCTAAGACTCTAGAATTTCTAACTATGGATGTATACTGTATTTACGTGACATGTATACAGGACCTGAGTGTGATCATTAAATTGACATCACCTGGTCACAGTAATAAATCTGCGAAACTCATCTTACAAGTATACGGAGATCCAGAGACTAGCTCTCCTGGACTATTTGGTATAGGTTTAGCATTGAATTATAGGGCAGTAAGCGCGCTTCCCTACTAGATACCAGGCAACAACGGTTTATCTGCCGGTAAGAGTGACGAAGGCAATGGTTATTGTATGCAGGCCAACTTCTCTTATCATCCTAGTTTATAAGACGGGAGAGAAATCTTCCTCTAACAGCCACACGGGAATTAGTTTTGACCAGTATTGCGTCCAAGATCCTAGGGTTCATAGTTATCCGATGTCTAAGGGGGGTTTGAGAACAGCAAACTCGTGTTAAAAAGGCAGACTTCAGAACTAGAAGAGGGTGACCGACCATATTTTCACCCTCCATTAGGTTCTGGAACTCAGGCATACTTACCAGCCAGTGGCTGACACTTGCTATATTTTTCGACCTAAAGGCGAAATTTGACGCAGTTGACCGTGACGTGTTGTGGTGGTATCTGGCTGTGAAGAGAATACCCAACAAATATATAAGGTTAATCAAAGCTCTCTGCTTGAAATCACACACCCATGTAAGGCTTACAAAGAGTTGCCATGTAAGCTGACGACAACTAGTCGTGTTCCCCTGAGATATCCACTGTCATTATTTGTATTTAAATTCATTGTAGACGTACTAATGGATATGACCTAAAGTACGTTTGACTTGATGCAACTGATAGTCTGCATGGAGGTCACCTGGTTGGTTTAGAGTAGGCAGAGGATATTTCTCTGCTTTATGAAAACGCTGACAAAATCCAGGCAGGGTCTTCTAAACGAGTTGAGCAGAAACCTGAGTATGTTTGGCATACGTTTCACTGGTATCTGAAAGCCGGTCGCAATGGCGCAGACATATTCACTTTTTGACATCTAAATATTGGATGTTCCCACTAACCCTTATCTTTACACAAATTTGTCTACTATGATATCACTCTTATTCTATCCACTTATTCTTTGGATACTACTATGGATTGTGGCAACTTGAACCGATGCATTTGTGTGCGAGGTCTTACGTTGATACTATCTGTCTGAAATGATCGAACATTAGCTTCGTGTGGTATAACGTATCACTATAAAGCATCGGATATCTGTTAACCTGAAGATCATTCAAAAGCATCATTCAAAATTAACACATAACATATCAGGCAGATGCCATAGTGTTTCAGTCTATTCATTTGAACTTGTTTTTGCTTCAAATATTTTGTATAACTGAAATTAAACTGTTAAAACGTATAGCCAATACTGCTGGTTACCTTTTGTGATAGCGATTTAAATCTGTTTAGCTAAGAATTTGTTTTAATGCATAAAGACTCCATAGAATGATGCTTGTATACGTATTTGGTGGTAATTGGAAATTTTATTCATGATGATACGTCAAAAATGCATTACACAAAAGTTAATAAAAGTAAATGAGTGATTATTATTACTCACCTTACAAACACTATTGAATGGACATATTATGGAAACGTTGTATGTCATGCCATGTTTTTTGAAAGTGAATCGAGTATTTTCATCCCCTTTTGAACACTTAACAGTGTTTCCATCGAAATCAATACTAATTGTATCTTTTGAACACTTATACTATTAAAAGAAACAATAATAGCAGTTTATATAATCATTGGTAACAAAGCCAGTGATACTAATTTAATACAAACACTGCAGACCAGTGCGGTTAACTAGCATGTTTAGCAGATTTTTGGGAGATGGTCGAAATTGCATATTTATACTAAATGCTCCGTAGTTCGAACAGCTTCTGATATTATTGTCGAATTCACTTAATTTCAAAATTCTAGTATGCGTAACTACTCAAAACACAAATATATAGATACGAAACATAATTAGCAAGCATCCCATCAATAGGATCTTCCAAAGTAAAAAGCTGTTTTCCTAGAGATTATGTAGTTTCAAACCAACCTCAATAAGAATCGAACATGACGTTTCTATGGTGCATTCCTTGAGCAGTAAAATCGTAAAGGTTTTGTTTTCTCTCTTTGCAGTGTAGACGTTATCATTATCATTATTATTTATACCTGTGGTGACTAATGTTCATATTTTCTTTACAGTTTACAAATTCACTTGAAAATGTAGGTGGAAACTAATGAGTTATAAGGTGTCTTTATCATAGCTGATTTCTCGTCTTAGGTGTTTCGTCATCAAAGTATTTTCTCCTTGCCGCTTTCAGTTTAACGGTGGTATGAGATCTAGTTAGAAAAGTTTGGAGAATGGAAATAATAATGCTTATGAATTAAGCATATATTGGATGATACACAATTCGATAACGTTGAAAAATTTAGGTTTTGATTTAACCAGCCTCTGTACTTGCATACATTTCCATATGGCTTTAGAGACCATTAGAAATAAACTTGATGATGGCCATAAGGTTATTTATCGAAGTAAAGTACTACTCAAGCAAACTGTATCGGAAAAATGGTTTTGTCTGACTTCTACAATCTTTAAGTTTCATAATAAGATTTATAAGCAAACATAAGTACTTACTACCAGGCCCCTAATATCTCTTATCTCTGCACACATATTTTAGAATAGTTAGAAAAGTATAATCCCTAAAATATTTTGCATGCTGTATGGAAATTGGGGCAAATAAGTAGTTCATTTATACATAAATTCGGTAGTGGAATTAATTTAGTTTTCTATTAAATTACTAGCGGCTAAAAATGAGGTAATGATGTTGGATTGCAGGATGAGACAAAAAGAGTATAGCAGTTTGGATACTTTCGACTATAGGAAACTCTATCTGAATTATTTACTACCTGGACTTCATATCGTCTCACCTTATTTTAGTGAGACTGTGGTTAACTAGATATCTAGATAACAAATTCAAAGACCTAATTAGAAGAAACTGAAGTCTAAGACGAGAAATCAGCTGTGATAAAGACACCTTATAACTCGTTAGTTTCCACCTACATTTTCAAGTGAATTTGTAAACTGTAAAGAAAATATGAACATTAGTCACCACAGGTATAAATAATAATGATAATGATAATGTCTACACTGCAGAGAGAGAAAACAAAACCTTTACGATTTTACTGCTCAGGGAATGCACCATAGAAACGTCATGTTCGATTCTTATTGAGGTTGGAATCAGAGTGGTATTTAAAACTACATACTCACTGAAAGAGAAGCTTTTCGGTTTCAGGCAACCTTCTGAGCCAATCGGGCGAATCTCTGGAAATGGTTGAAAAGTCAAACAAATATATAATAGTCGTCAGCCAGGTTCAGTCAGCCTATTCAATCACAAAACCACAGATAAATCCCATCCGGTCAACGCCACTTAAATGAAGAATGTAGAAACACACCTGGCCATAGTACAGTATGTAGTTTTACACAATCACACAATACAGTGTCGTACAGTGACATTCTTTGGAACTTAATTATCTGAGTGGAGGGAGAGATGAATGAAAGAATCATTATTTATCAAACCAACACCAAGTAATTCAAAAAAATGATTCATCACTTGTTTCAGATATATGGATGACTCTACTATCTATTGTACACAAGCGGGGAAAGTACTAGTGCTGATGATATTGT
Source organism: Heterobilharzia americana (assembly GCA_944470555.2). Classification (NCBI taxonomy): domain Eukaryota; kingdom Metazoa; phylum Platyhelminthes; class Trematoda; order Strigeidida; family Schistosomatidae; genus Heterobilharzia; species Heterobilharzia americana. The sequence goes on along the minus strand of OX104130.1, from coordinate 49,729,905 downwards.
CTAGAAAAACGATGAAAGCTTTACTACTAAACAACCCAACTTAGAGAACACAATGCAATCAAGTACTAGAACTGTATGAATTTTCTCGATGTCACATAGCTGCTTTAATTAACTTGTAAATAGTAAATTGTGTCCTGAACGAAATCTAGCAGATGTTACAGTTTCACTGTGTAATACATATAATTAACAAACTGAAATTGAATTGCAGTCTATCATATTGCCTAGGTTTTACTGCTATACTAAGGATGATAATTTTTTCATAGAACATCGCTATTTTGCTATTCATCGATATGAGGAAGCAATAATCTTTCTGCTATTAAAGGCAGGTGACAGGAGACGTGACAACTTCATACACAGTAGTTACAAATGACTACTTAAAACCATTTTAAATGTCTTACATTTACTTTGCTTAACTTCATATCGCGAAAGACATGTAGAAAAAATGTATTAAGGATTTGTACTACTATTTTCACATTCGTTCTCAAATTAGGCTTTAATACAGTGACATAATGTAGGTTTCTTTGGGTGTAGTGCATCATATTTTGTTTGGTCAAAATTTGCATAACGTTTGTTTATAGCATCAATGTTGACTTATGTATTTCATTAAATGTTGTCCAGAAACGCCTCTTTCAAAGAAATACTTCTTATAACAAGCCTCATTATATGCATAAAGACTTTTAAGTGACGTTAATTTTTGATTTAGTTGCATGAAAAAAATGAGAAGTGTTAACCACTTGTTTACGTAAGTCCTATGTACTTTTGCGTCACATAAACCTTTACTCAGATTTTTGTTTATAAATTTTAGAAAGAAATATTGATCATCTTTTGGTTCTTTTGTTACAAAAAGGATGTCAGCATTTTCAAAAACTTTTACCATACTCCATCAGATAAATGGGGTGATAAAGGTGGCAGGTGACATTCCTATCTGGTTCACAGCCTAACACTGGGAATAAACTCTTTGCTCTGTAAAAATGGTAAGAATATACGGATTATGAAAGCTGACAAAGGAAACATAACCGTTGTCATGATTACATCAGACTATGAACAAAAGGTCACAGAGCACTTATCTAGTGGAACTTATGAAATGATAGAAAACAAGAAGCGTAAGCCTACACTTAACAAGGTAGAACTACAGATCACCAAATTGCTATACAGTCTGAAATCGAAATTGCGCAATGCCTTGTGGTTGAATTTAGTACCAAAAAGTTTTGCTGCTTCACGCTTCTTTTGCCTTCCAAAAATTCGCAAACCCAATTTTCCGACTCGTCCAAATGTGAATTTTACGAATTCCCCAACATATAACCTTTCAAAATACCTCACGAAATCCTTAAACCATTACAAGACAATTTGGTAAGTATCATTAAAATTCATCAGACTTCAAACATAAATTATTACAAACAACGATTGAAGATGATAAAACAATGGTTAGCTTTGACGTTGTTTCTCTGTATACAAATATCCCCATTGATGCAAACATACAAGCTGTTAGATTTTTATTAGAGTCAGATACTTCTTTATCACTTAGATATAATATTTCCATCAGTGAAATCTGTGATTCACTGAGATTATATCTGACCTCAACCTATTTTACTTTTCGAGGGGACCATTATCGTCAAACCAGTAGGGTAGCCATGGGTTCACCTGTCTCACCCATTGTCGTTAATCTATACATGCACAGAGTAGAATCAGACCTACTTAACCAACATAATTTAAAACCAAGAATATGGTGGAGGTATGTTGATGACATCTTCATCATAACCAAAAAGCAAGGATTAGAAAATCTTTTTGAATACCTAAACAGACGTTTCAATTCTGTAAAATTCACATGTGAACTAGAAACAGAATTCAGAACATTAGTTTTCCTAGACTGTAAGGCGATACGAAACAATGATGGGACACTTGACATTGATATCTATCGGAAAGACACACATTCTAAAAATCACCTCAACTTCTTTTCGACTCATCCATTGGGCACTAAGTTAAACGTTGCCAAAACTTGTTGACGAGATCACAAAGGATACCAAATAAAGTGGAATTTCAGCAAGCAGATAGGCAACTTGTTCGGGAAGACTTAAAACAAAATAACTATCCGGACAAACTATTTAAGAGGATAGAAAAAAGTCTATCAAATAAAAATATGAAAAAGCCAGGCTATAAAGATTGAATAAGTACTAAAATACTTCCTTTTCAAACTTCCAATTCAGAGGATATAAGACGCATCCTTAATAGTTACAACATCAGAATATTCTTTAAGGTAACGAATATATTACACTCACACCTGTGTAAATTGAAAGATCCGATTCCTCATTTGGAACAACAAAACTGTGTTTATGAGGTAGACTGCAGTGAATGCGATGCCATACACATTGGAGAGACATCACATCAAGTACTAACACGTCTAGCCGAACATGGTCGAAGTTCCAGAAAACCACCGAAAAATTCCTATAATCTAGAAAAAGTCCGAAAAGGCTCTGCTATCGCAGCTCATACTCTATATTCAGGTCATACAACTTCATTCGAACAGATGAAAGTTCTGCAAAGGGTTTTCTTGCTCACAAAGAGCGGACCATTGCAGAAGCTTTGCACATCTGTTCAAATCCTTTTTCGGTCAGCATAAAAGATGGTTTAGACATCCCAGTAATATGGCAAACATTAATGACTCGCCTAGGCAGTTTTAAATAATATATGAAAAGAAGGTAGAACACAATTTCATTCTACATGATTTATTCCGAATTCACTCTTGTTTGAATAGTTTCCGGTGTTATTTCGCTTAATAGTCTTAACCCCGAGGAAAAAGGGGGAAAAAGTATTCGCTGAATTTTAACAACTTGTCTATTCCTATTAAATAGCACTTTATTGATCTACTGTTTTCATCAAATTTACGCTGCTTTCTGAGTCATATATATACGATGAACCATAACATAATCCATTTTGTTATCACTCATATTTAGAGTGTTATCAAAAGTACATTTATGGTTATCATTATTTAAACAGCGTAATGAGAAGACGAAGATTATCTGAAACATGTGGTGTATTAGTGCTATACATTTCGAACAATCTGATCACATATGGACTTGTCGAACTATTTATATGAAAATTTACGAAAAGGTCAATGAAGTTAGTGGGAAACATAGGAATAGGAAGGGATAGAAAAGGAAAAGGAAAACCTTATTCTTGGTATGAAAATTAAAATCAATACTACCAAGGTAGGTTCAACGTGAGTACAAATTGTTTTTGTATACATAAAGGGGGTTTAAATTTACGGATGGCAAGAGCTTCAATAAATTTAAGCACTCGGCTCTGACCACTTTTATGTAGTACTTTAAAGGCTGTTTTCATGTCTATCCTATGGTTAGTTTCTAGTATATGTTTAGCGATAGACGAAGATGGATGTTTGTCACCTGCACTTATCGGATCTGTTGAGGTCATTTGTTTTTGTAGCCACTTAGGTACATATTCAACCTTCCTTAACTGCATATCACGATTACTCCTCTCTATATATGTGTGTCCACACATACATGTAAATTGATAAACACAGTGGGATGTGATGTAATCGTTTATATGTTGTTTCGGTTTGTGCTGTAACATGGACTTGGTCTTCTCTACAATGATGACCTTAGCTGCATAATACGTTTTACAGATGGCCGATCTAAGTCTTTTCCTCACAACAAACCTATGTGAATCACCTCTAAATGGTAATGAGATGTAGACATTTTTTTAGCAACGAAACACTGTGTACTTTTCAGTGGTACACAAATTTTGCACCGGTCGATAAATCTCAACGGGTATCCATTCTGTATCAGAGTTGTCGTCAGTAAGTTGGGTTCTTCCTCCCTGGTGTCATCGGTGCAGATACGGTTTATCCTGTTGAATAAGCATCTGACTAAACCGCGTTTATATTCGACTGGACAATAGCTATGGAAATTAAGATATTGCCCTGTTCATGTAGGTTTCTTGTAGATCGACCTCCTGATCGAGCCATCCTCCCGTCGACTGAGCTATATGTCTGGGAACGGTAGCTGGTCGTTCGTCTCTTGTTCACAAGTCAGGCTAATGTGATTCTCAGCCGTGTTCATTTTCTGTAGCAGGCACATTGCATCATCAGGCTTTTCACATATAATGACTATATCATCAACATATCTCTTATAAAGTGAAACCCTTCCGATGAGATCGTCAGCCATGTTTTCAACATATGACATGTATACATCAGCTAGCAACGGTCCTAATGGACTGCCCATCGCGACACCATCAATCTGTTGAAAGTGTTCACCCTCGAATGTGAATTCAACTTTATCAGTGCATAATAACAACAAATCTTTTAAAAAATTAATACGGATAGGGAATATAAGACTATAACACATCCCACTGTGTCTATCTATTTACATGTATGTGTGGACACACATATATAGAGAGGAGTAATCGTGATAGGCAGTTAAGGAAGGTTGAATATGTACCTAAGTGGCTACAAAAACAAATGACCTCAACAGATCCGATAAGTGCAGGTGACAAACATCCATCTTCGTCTATCGCTAAACATATACTAGAAACTAACCATAGGATAGACATGAAAACAGCCTTTAAAGTACTACATAAAAGCGGTCAGAGCCGAGTGCTTAAATTTATTGAAGCTCTTGCCATCCGTAAATTTAAACCCCCTTTATGTATACAAAAACAATTTGTACTCACGTTGAACCTACCTTGGTAGTATTGATTTTAATTTTCATACCAAGAATAAGGTTTTCCTTTTCCTTTTCTATCCCTTCCTATTCCTATGTTTCCCACTAACTTCATTGACCTTTTCGTAAATTTTCATATAAATAGTTCGACAAGTCCATATGTGATCAGATTGTTCGAAATGTATAGCACTAATACACCACATGTTTCAGATAATCTTCGTCTTCTCATTACGCTGTTTAAATTTATCAAAGGGACCAGTTGCTTTAAGTTATCATTATTATTATTTATTTATGATATACTTTCTGATCTTCAACTATTCATCCTTCGAAACTAGTAATCTATTGTTTCTCACCCTTAAGGTCCAATAACCCCATTGTACTTTTCATGGTCGAACTAAAAATTTTTCCCCACCGTATTTTTGTTCCATCTTACTCGCACAACGGAAAAACCTCTCTGACTGAGTTGCTTATTCACTCACCTATATTACATCCATCTTTGCTCCATATCACCATGTAGTTGGATGATTGTAAAGGTCACCACTTTGTGTACCAAAACTTGAATATTAACCTGAAAACTTAGTGTCAGATTCACTCTCTTGAAAAGGATCTTCCTAGCAAGATGGAAACGTTGAGGAGTAATACAAAATTACACAAGTAAAAATACACCTTATACAATGAATCATACTAGCTCGGTGCCCAAGTTTTTTCAAACCATCCAGTCCATTGTTGGTCAGGATACCTTCTAACGCTCAGTCCTTACCAAAAAACTAACTAAGATCTATTACTCGTACTGAAGAAATTGAATAAAGAATTAAAGACAAAGTGATGCAAAAGAGAATGCATATTAGTTACAAGAACTAATTTTAATGAGAATCAAAATGGTTGGTATCCTGATAAAACATCATGTTAATAATAACAGTATTAGATGCAGTAATATGAAACAGTCTCCTGGTTCTGGGTGTCCGGTCCATAATGAAGAATCAACAGAAGTATAAGGGTAATTTTGGTGGTGGTGATTCACCCAGACTGTACAAAAATCTGCAACTCAAGCGAAGCAGCTGACGGATAAAAATATAATGTACTTTCGTGCACCGAAAAGTCCATTTCTGTATAATGTAACATGTTTCCTCTGCTTTGTTATTGATTCGAGAAACGGGGTTGAAAACAGTTTTAAAATGGTCCGCAGTACATGACACGTTCAAAGGACATATTTAAATATTAAAACAAATTGAAATAAAAAAAGTTGATGAAACATTTTCGGTGGATAAATTGATAGTCCAAGGTTCAAGCAGGCCGCCTATATGATATACTTACACTGGATGGGATTATGTTCCAGTACACTTGTGAATAATGCCCAAACAATGACGTTAAATATTTCTGTGATAATCGTGTGTTGTAAAACGTTTGATACTGATTCAAGCATAAACGCTGAGTGAAACAAGACATACTTCGGGAAATACCTTCAAACAAGTTCAAAGTAGCAAAATGCACAGAAATATATTCAATCACGGATACGCTAACACATGTTTGAGATAATTCAACTACGGTGAGGATATTTTAAGGAAATAATTCCATTCTTATATTATCAAGAAGAAAGTCTTATGAATTTTGTGATGACGGAACAAATTTTCAATAGAAGCTGTTAGTGACAAATTACGAAATAATTTGTTAGACTATTTTAGCCAAGATTTACATGTCCTTGTTCAGAACTATCGAAGTAAACATATAGCTGTCACAATTATCAATAAAAATACAGAAATTCACTAAACAGACTTCAATACTCCCGAAGTTGTGAGTTTTGGTAACGCTTTTCATTTTGCTACACGTTTTGTAGCTGCCATAACAATTGATGCACTAGTGTGACTACCCAACAGAAATTTCACTGTTTGATTTCCTTCTGGATTCTTCGCAAACACTGTTTACTTATAGCTAACTGGATTGTGCTACTTCAATCTGATGTGAAACCCAAAAGGGTAGAGGGAGTCATGATTCTATTCACTCATAATAGATGTACATACGACAAGCTACTCACCTTGTGACAGCTTCCTTTTATGTCTTCACTCAATGTAAACAAATAAGGGTATTTTGTATAGGTCCAAGGTCCTCCATGGGATACGCACACGGCTGATTCTCCATACGATTGTAAGTACTTATTTTCATACTTTTCTAAACGACAAAGTTTAAAAATACACTTCTATAAAGTATAAGACAGCCGAAATTTGGCAACAGCAAACGAAAAGCTACCAAAATTTGAGGGCAGGCCACTCTTAAACAAAAAAATCAAAAAGAAAAATATCGGAAATAAGCCTGTATTCATGTGCAAAGAATGCGTTTTACAAGTCTAATATATTCCATGTTTTCCAATTTGTTACGCATATCAAACAACAAATTAATGTTGTTTCATGGAAAACGTTGAAAAGGCAACTTAATGTATTTAAATGTTAACGACCATACTGTTTCATCTAGAGTCCTAGGCCAGTTTTTGAATAACCGCCGTACTTTGTTTCCCAAGTCTCATTACTTTGCATAGACATTACAAGTGATGCAAACAATGAGTATTATTAAATTCATGGCAGCTGAGATCAAGCATTTCTGTCCAGCTTACCAGTCAGTCGTAAAACACAAATACCGGCAAATAACGAAAGACGATGTCTACCGAAAGTGGTTATGATTGATACATTATTAGTTTGCAGCCGTCCACTGACCCGTGAGGATATATCCCGTTAAAATTAATAACCAGGATACTTCTGCAATGTATAAGCCATCGCAGATAATTTGATCTACAAGCAAAGTCAACCAACCTATTTAATCCAGAATTTTATATATGGCTGGTATGGTGATCAACTAATGAGTACCAGACAACTAGGCAAAACTCTGAATGAATGAAAAGATCAATGAGATAAAATTTTGATCTAGATAGTAGTAAGAACTTCAGTCAGAAGAGTGTTAAACCTAGTATGTCACAGAATTGTGATGGGAAAAAAGCTTGGATTAAGTTTCGTTTGAATTCCATGAGTAGGTTAGATACGTTTTCACAGTTGCCCTAATTCGCCTGAGGACTAGGTAAGCTTCAGTATTTTTGCGCAGACTTATGAGAAGTACTGAAAATAAAATTTCCAGAGGAAATTCCAGGGCATTAGAGAGTCACTCTTCTTTCCTGATTTCAAGCCAATCAGTCATTAGGAAAGCTGTGGTTGGGAGCAGTATAAAATCAGTAAGTCAAAAAATCAGAAGGTGGTAAATGATGGGTACACCTTCGCCTTTTAGATATAAAAATTTCGTGGACTCAAAAGTTATACCAAGTAGCATCTTGACCAGTAAATTGAATACGTTTCTGAAATAGAATTGAAATAATATTACTACGGTACGATAAGAATTCCAGTTATGGTTTCGAACATCTTTTCACATGAACAAAGTGGAAACAACACTTGTGAACCTAAAGAAAAGTTTACTTTGGAGAAATAGAGATTATCAATTTAGTAATTTAAGGACATATTTATGCCTGGGATTTAGTGACAGACATCTGCTTTTCCAGTGCTATAAAAGCAAGTGGTTCTCATTACAAGGATCAACTGGAGAATTTCGAACTTATATTTCAATATAGTTTCTGTCCAGCTACCAGCAAACAGAATCTTACTGCGACTTAAATAAAACGCACAATTCTGTTCGTTAGTCAAATAGAAATTTCAAAGAGAGGTGAGAAGCACTAATTGTAAATTTTCAGATGCTAGTAAGTTATTTTCAACAAGTTGATAGTATAGTAACGCTGCTATTGATTAGATAGTGATTCTGTGGTTATAATCTTGAAATCAGACATCTACACAGTAAGAACAGAATTTATATTTCAATTATGAAAATGTAAAAATGTGTTTTCTTCCTCTTTTGTAGAATTATTTTAAGACGAAACTTGTCGTGAATTATTCCTCTAACATTCAAGGTCTTGTCACTAAAACATTGTTGAAAAGCTTCAAAAAACCTATTTGAGGCCACACATGTCTTTCAACTAATATTCATCAGGGAAATCTGGTGTTCTGTGTTTCCTGCTATGGTAAATATACATTTCACAGTCCTCCCGATTTCGGTGACAATATTCCTTCGGGAGTTTCAATTCTCCATCCAATTTCAAAACCAGGTGTATGTTAGTTATGAATTGATATCCTTTGGATGCAAAGTTTAATAACAGATTTTTTCATCAATCAAAAGGACTATTTCAGACCATAATATAGTTGTTTCGAATGGCTTTTTAAGAATAAAGTTTTCAAAACCTTTTTCAACAAGCTTACTTGATTCTTTGGAGTTTTCTTCATGAGTACAGAATGAATTCACTTGATAGTGTCCAATGGCGCTCAAAGACTGTAGGCAAAATGTTATTTTAGAGAAATGAAAAAAAATATTTGTGTAAAACAAAACTTAACATCCTCACAAAATTATGATTTTGCGTCGTTAAGAGAGATAAGATATTAAACTTACCTGAGTTTTTAATATAAAGTAAAGTTATCAATCGCTGGTGGGGGATTCTGTTTCCAGTTTCCGTAAACAATCAAAAAACATTTAAGGTAGTAGTTAATATTTTTAAACTTCTGCGTCCAACCGTAAAATCGTTACTTTTGTTGAGGAGTCATATCGTTGTTCTAGAAAGATGATTGGTTGAAAAGTGGGTAGGATACCATTGGATTCGGTTACATTTAGTTTTAAGTCATTACTATTATTATTACTTTTCCTTGAGTTCTTAGTGGAACATAGGGCTTCAGCAGCACGCCTCAATTGCACTCTGTTCCCTGCAGTCTTTTCAACCTGGCACCACGACTTACCACAAGCTTTCATTTCTTCCTCACATGATCTCCATGTCACCCTCACCTGGGACACCCAACTAGTCCCTTCCCCCTTGAAACCCACTCAAGGTACTGGCTTGGCGTGTGATGTACTCAGTCGGCCCTCTCAATGTATGCCCTATCCATCTCCACTTATATTGTCTCTATTTGACGCTTTTCATATGCTAATGTTGGTGATAAACACCAAAGTATTTGGCAAAAGCAACTATAAACTGATATAATTCAGACAGAATTCACTTGCGGCCGCTACAGAGGGGAAGTAAAAGCATTCACAAAACCAATATCCAAATTCTAGAGGAAGACGGGATATTCTGCTCGTAGAATTTTGTTGTGACTGGAATAGGCTAAAAAGTGTCCTTCATTTTAAAGGATCGTGAAAGTGAAATCGAAAAAGTTTAGCTTACTTTATAAGTTGGGCATTTATTTTGATACGGATCAGTTCCTCCATAAAATTTTCCTGATCTGTTTACGAATGCGTTTTCATCAAAAAACTGATCCAATTGTGGAAGTTCTTTAGTATATTTACCTACTCCACAAATGCCATATGATTTTAAATCTCTGCAGACTATATCTTGTGTATTGTCACAATACGGAAGAATGCTTCTACCCCTAAAAAGAAAATACCGAATGATTCGTGAATCCACAGTAAACAGTAGTTATTTCACAAACAGCTTAGCACCATAGAGAATAAAGTGTGATCCATATCAAAAATAAATTGCTACCCTTATGTTTTAATAACACACCAAAAAAAAACAGTAGGGGCTTTAGCAGTCCAGCGTTAAAAACCTAATCACTGTGTTCAAAAGAGATAAATTCATTCACTAATTCTGTGTTAGTCATTATTTCCGTACGACGGTTTATTCATTTCTTTAAACAGCGTAATGAGAAGACGAAGATTATCTGAAACATGTGATGTATTAGTGCTATACATTTCGAACAATCTGATCACACATGGACTTGTCGAACTATTTATATGAAAATTTACGAAAAGGTCAATGAAGTTAGTGGGAAACATAGGAATAGGAAGGGATATGTACTTTATGTACTTTAAGCCTATGAACAGTGTTTGGTGACCTTGATTTGACCTGCTAGCTGATGTCGCTTGATGACTCTGTTGACTATTTTTGATGACTTTATATTGACTCACTAGTTATTAATGGATATATGTTATGTCCTAACTGCGATTACGATGTACAACTTTTGAGAATGATTCGTTGAAAACGAAATTTCCATCGTTAAGTTGTCTTTCATTAGTTTCTCATTGACTAACAGGAATACTTCATGAAATTCTTTTGAAAAATGTACATTTACTTTCAATTTTGTACACTGAAGTTTTGATGTTTCAAATTGCTTTGGAACAATTTTTAAGTATTTAAAAAGCATTATGATGTATATCTCGGCAATTAGGAACAATTTGAAGCAGCTGGTGCCCTTGACAAATTTAAATAAAGTAATGAGATTACGAAGATTGTCTGAAACATATGTTGTATTAGCTGTATACATTTGGAACCATCCGATCACACATTGGAATATACGTTTGACCTTACTGACTGTTTAAGTGATAATAATACCAGGGATAAGACAATGTACTCGCACGATGTAAATTCTTCATTTACTAATGTACCTCTAGTAAAAACAATTGATATTTTATGTGACTATATCTCTTCAAAAAAATTATTATGCACTGATAAAGTTGAATTCACATTCGAGGGTGAACACTTTCAACAGATTGATGGTGTCGCGATGGGCAGTCCATTAGGACCGTTGCTAGCTGATGTATACATGTCATATGTTGAAAACATAGCTGACGATCTCATCGGAAGGGTTTCACTTTATAAGAGATATGTTGATGATATAGTCATTATATGTGAAAAGCCTGATGATGCAATGTGCCTGCTACAGAAAACGAACACGGCTCAGAACCACATTAGCCTGACTTGTGAACAAGAGACGAACAACCAGCTACCGTTCCTAGACATCTTGCTCAGTCGACGGGAGGATGGCTCGATCAGGAGGTCGATCTACAAGAAACCTACATGAACAGGGCAATATCTTAATTTCCATAGCTATTGTCCAGTCGAATATAAACGCGGTTTAGTTAGATGCTTATTCAACAGGATAAACCGTATCTGCACCGATGACACTGAGGAGGAAGGTAGATCCTGTCGTTTATTCTCAGTGTCACAAGTCTTAATTTTCCAAAGCTGGAATGGTATATAATTTGCACTGGGCAAAATCCCTTGTGATAAACAACTGAGTTTAATACGACTAACATACTACTGGATGTCCAACATAGGAGATAAATTTTTTTCCAGTATCCTAATTAGGCCCAATATTAGAATCTTAATCCAAATTAGATTAGTATATTTCATACGGCAGGTGTAGATACAGTATTACCTACTCACTAATGTTTCAAGGACAACTTATTACTGATAACTGTGATTGAATATCCCTCATCATTAACATGAGCATCTGTGCATCCTGTCATTTCTTAAACATTCTGACCCCTTGATATGTAAATCAGCGCTGGATAACAGTGTTTCTTTATTTAACTTGTTATAGGTTGAGGAAGCCTGAGAACAAGCAAGTAGTTTATTATGCTAGTTATAACTTCAACCTGTTCCATTTGACTGTCATTTTTCAGTCTCAAGTGATTCATTCTTTCTGGTATATGGTATAGAAATTTAAACTAGTATGGAAGGTTAATAGGCAAAATTAAATACCATGGAATTTATTTAAAGTAAAGCTTTTTCATTGATTGAACTGCATGAATAAAATATTACTTTGGCAGTTTTGATTTTATTTTTCAATCAGCACTAGAATGTTTAAAGTTTCTGATGGTCCAAGTAACAACTCCTCGGATGTGTTTATTTTTATCACAGTCCGACAATGTACTTATTTGTAAATGCAGTTAGTTGTTTTGTTATGCATAGGCATGTTTTTAAACCACAAGAAATACATCTTTTAAATTTAGATGTGCGATACCCACAACAAACTTTTCAGATTTTAATTTTTCGCACTTTTATTGTAAAATAAATTGCTTTGCAAATGCTAAATTTCAACAGAAAGATTGATTCTCACTAAAACTTGCATAATTTGCTGCTAATGGATTTATTATATTCAAGAACCCAAAGTAAAATTTCTTTAAACCAATGACATTTCCCGTAGACTCTGACTTAGCACAATCATTCGTTTGTCTGTCTGATCATAACTGTTGGTATACAGAAAAGTCTAAACCCTGTGGCATATTACCCATACATCAGGCATCAGCTTGATGTACAGAATTGGGTGTTTGTTGATTATTGGTATTTGCATTCACACATTATTGTATCTGTTTGCTAAGGAAACACAGATATGCTAATACATAGATTTGTCAACTGTACTACTATAACAAAGCTCTATGCTTCTTTACTTTAATGTATCTAAAAGAAATGGTTGAATTCATCAAAAGCATGTGGTAGTACGTTAAAATAAACTCTTGGATTACTCTCTTTTCATTTTGGAAACATATTCAAAACAACTTTTTTTCACAAAATCACAACCAAGACGTTTTCCATAGTCCCATTCTTCAGCAAGCTGATATTTCACCTTATACCATCTAAAAGCAAGTGGAAAATCATTAGGAATTCGGATAAGTGGATTATCGGATAATCAGAAACAATTGAAAATAGCAAACAGCTTGTTCACATTAATAATTTACGTGGCGGAAATAGATAGCTTATAGATACAATCAATATTTTCGACGGAATATTTCAAATATGTATGGTGATGCACTATATCTTATTGTATTTAGGTAAATTTTACTCTATAAATATTCCAGTAAATAGTTCTGACGTTGAGAAGCATCAAATTGTTCAAATGAGTTTAGAGTATTCGTAAGTGAGAAGTATATAACTTATACATATGACTATGAGGTAATAGTGAAATAAAAAAATGAAACTGGTTTTTCAAACATTTGGTTTTGCATTTGCAAACTTCCAGCAATACCTGCAAATAAATGTAAGAAACCCGTGAAAGTCGGAAACTGACTGAAGTGACTGTAGTGAAATCAATATATGATCAACAGCTGATTCTTATAGCTCAATTAAAACAGCACTGGGTTGCTAACGCGGACTGCACTGGGTTGAATTCTGTTGCCACCCAGGTTCTCATTTCAACGTCAATCATCACTATGTACAGATTGGTTATGCAACGGAATCTGGGAATGTCGAATTTTGTAACAAATTCACTGTCGTCTTCACGAATAACATATATTACTTTGTATATATGTTCGGAAGGGAATGAGTGATGCGGATAGAGAGGAACTACATCCCAAATTCCCTTTACTAATCAACGTAACGAAAATACTAGATTAAGAAGGATGCCATTTTGAAATTTGTTATTGGTGTTTAACCATCTTAACTGGTTTTCTGGGGTAAGTATTTTATTCCACCTGGTGATAAAATGCAAATTTTAATGACTATGCACCAGTGACTATCAGCATTCTGTTAGCATATATCACAGGGTTTCATACCAAGTTTAACTAAAATGCCTAACTAACTAAGTATTTACTGACACACTGAAAGGAAAAAGTATCATTTTTAGTAATTTAGTGATATACGATATAGCCGTCCATTTTTTAACTCTTTACTTTTCTATGGTTTCAGTTATTCACGGGAGAAGTACTGTCCTAAGGTGTCCTCATAGTGATCCACAGACGATGGAAAATGTTATGAAATGTTTTTCTTATATGTTTTAATTTACCGTGCCGGAATTAAATAGTTAGAATATAATGAATCGCATAATATTAGGGCTCAAGTTTTTCTAAGGAGTACAATCTATCTTTGATCTGAATACATTGAAAAAGATTAGTCTGTTTAAACACACAATGTGGTTTGCATCATGAAACACTTCCAAACTCCCATCGTTTTTTAAAAAGGACGTACCCAGAATCCTCAAAGAAAGCCAGAGTAATACTTGAGACAGATGAATACACATCAGTGTTGCTAACCATGAGCTCACCCTGTTAAATTTTACAAAAATGAACATAATTTAAAAGAGCATAATGATGATATTTGTTAAAACTGTATTGCTCATAAGGAGAATTCAACTAACTTCTTAAATATAAAAGTAGGAAGTGAGATCTAATTTCAACCACTGAGGTTTGAGAACGAAACGGATTCATCCCATCAAAGTTTAAGTTTAACATGAATATGGTTAAACACAAGATGTCCGTTAATTTTAATGAAAGCAAGATTAAGAGAATATGACAATATCCAGTTTCGTATAATTTTACTGAATTTGAATAGAACCATTTTGAATTATGCTTACACTTGAGTAACTTCGCCTAGGTGGCTAGTCCATTCGTTACTAGGAGGTCCTAGGCCCGCACAAAGAGGGAAGGCCGTGCATAGAGGTCGAAACCCTACCCCGCAAAACCAGCCTGACTACTAAAGAAACTTCAAAGCACAAAGAAAATATAAACAAAAAACTTATTCCCCTCTGGAATCGGAGAGACGAAATGACGCCGGTTGGTGAAAGCCTGCGGAAAGACAATTAGCTGATATATCTTCGCTGCTCTCGATGAAAGCAAAAGTAAGCTAGGCATGACGACATGGAATGTGCACACCAGGTTTGAACCTAGCGGGCTAGCAAGGCTACCAAGATTGAAAGAGATATGTGAAAGATATAGCATAGAAGTGTTAGGAATCTACGAGGAATCTGCTGATGGAATGGAAGTGGACTCTCCAAACTACCAACTGGGGAGTCAATAATCTACTCCCACATTGTCACCCACACGACAACCATGAGCACACTGAGTTTCAGAGTGGCTATCATGATGTGTCCGCCCCCACTCCACCCCTCAAACCTCATAAGCATCGAAGGCACTCTCTCTCTCCCTCTCTCTGATGCAGTGGGAACCAATCTCCTCCTCCACGATCAGCATCATGACAGCCAGATGGATTCAACTCAAAGGGGAGGTGAGTTACAATCATACAATTCTACGCTACGCTACGTTATGCACCTACAAATGATGCAGACCAAGGGAGAGGAGGAGTAATTCCACAGACAACTGCAGTCAGCACCGGAAAAGACCCCAACACTGTTGAAGACCTCAAAATCCATTCTAATAGGTGAGGTGACATGAATGCGAAACTGGAAGCCAACAACACAGGAGGAGAACCGATCATGCGTAGAGAAGCACTCGGTGAAATGATGAACGAGAATGGAGAACTATTTGCAGACTTATGCACATTCAACGATTTGGTGATTGGAGGCAGTGTGTACAACCACGGGGATATTCACAAGGCAGCGACATGCACTTGATTTCACCATTCACCAGATGGACACACTACACCAAAAATCACATCGAAGTCATCTCAATGTGAAGAAAGTGGAGACACAGTCAGCCTACTGGACACAAGATCAGATGAAGAAGGAGAGCAGATGTGTGTTCAGCCCACTCACCATCCAGTGCAAGGAAGCTACCTGCAAAATCAAGTTGAAAGCCTTGAGAGAAGCTGGTGATGATGGAACACGGTTAAAGTTCAACAACCAACACTGAAAACAGACTCAGAGACATCAGCAGCAGCGGACATGCTCACACCACCATTTGGAAACAAGCAAAAAAGGAATAAAAGAGGGCGGGGAGGGGGGAAGGAAAGTTACCTGCCGATTGATTGGAAGAAGGGCTACCATGTCAAACTTATGAAGATGGGTGACCTCAGTATTTGCAAGGACACAAACTGGCGCAGGGTCACGCTCCTGTCCACCCCTGACGAAATATTATGCCACATCATTCTGGAGAGACTAAAACATGCACTGGGTTCAAAACTACCACCGGAACAAGCCGTCTGTCTGTCTGGTTTCAGGAAGACCAAATCTTGTGTGGACCGAATTGCCACGCTTCACTGTGCATCATTATAGAACAGTGCGTAGGGTGGCAGTCAACTGGATGTTTACCTGAACTTCATCGACTCTGAAAAGGCGTTTGACAGCGTCGACCGAGCAGAGATTTGGCAGGCAGCTGCTTCAACACTATGGTTTCAGTGCCACAAATCTTTATCAACCTCACTCAACAGGTACTGTATGAAGATGCCGGCTGGCTGGCTGGCTGACTGGCAACGAACCAACCAAGAACCTATCGCCCTACAAGTATGCAGAAGAATGTGAAGATAGATTGGGCACACATTGAGAAGACAGATTCCTGACATCACCTGCCAGGCTAGGACGTCGAGTGGAACCGAAAGGGGATGCAACGAGTTGGGTATCCGAGGGTGACATGGAGACCATGTGAGGAAGAAACAAAAGCTCGTTAGCAGTGGTGGAGCCAGGTTGAAAGGAATGTTGAGAAGGGAATGAAATGAAGGAGTGCTACTGAAGCTTCATGTTCCACCAGGAACCCAAGGGACGAATAATGATAATAATTTCATTTGAGTGGCGTTTAACTGGTTGTAAGAACTAAGTGAAGACTAAGTTTTCTTCATAACTTTGCTTCTTGTTAATTTTTCAGAAGTGTGTAAATCTATGGGTTTCCGTTTCTTGTTATCGGTTGCCATTTAGAAAGCTATATTAGCTAAGGAATCCCAGTATTTTGATTGCTATATGGAAACAAATTTAATGTTAAGCATAGACCCCTAAAAATGTACTAAAACCAACGAGAAGCCCAATTATATAAACCTCAAGTTTCATCAAATCACTGGCTAACAGGCTTGATTTCACAACTTTCGCAGATGCAAAGTTAGACACTTCATTTAGTCACTGTCATTTTCTCGAATCTTTCGTTGTGAAAACACCTGTACATAATTTTCAAAGCAGGAAAACAATATTGGTAATTCCTCTGTGGTTTTTACTTCCAATATACTAAATTTATTAACATAAGTGTAAAACCTGGCACTGTGGTAGAATATAATTCCACATCGCATTTGTTTATCTGATTTGTGACATAGTGATACAGTATTACTTACTTGATAACGTTTCGAGCATAAATTATTGTTCGTGATCATATCAATGTAATCATACAACTATCGACATCTGATTTTTATAGCTCTGCTACTTCATATTATTTGTTTTTATTGGCAGTAAAATTTTTCATATCTCTGGTATAGGAGTTACGTCATTCTTATTGCGTGTGTTGGGTGATCGTTAGCTCGATGAACATAGATTCTGTAATCAGTCTCTCCCTCTCTCTCTCTCTCTCTCTCTCTCTCTCTCCACCTAATTATATTGGACTGGAGTACAATGGTTTCCATTCCAACCTACTGAGGGGTTATGTGTTAATACATGGGTATCAATAGCCGATTTTTTGTAGATTACTGACCTTATTCGGGACCATCATTCTATGTTTAGCTACATTCTTATGTTCCGCTAATCTAAATGACCCCAATCGGCTATTCTGACCTATGTACTTCACCTCTCAGTCATTACATGGAGTTTGGTAGATTAGGTCATTTCGTTTAATGGGTTCTATAGAAAGAAGAAGGAGCTAATTACATGCTTTCGCAGAATAACTTTTATCATTGGGTTTTCCAATTCACATAAGATTTAAGTAGTATCATTATATTATAATTATTTTTGGTTTTCACATGGTGAAATGGCATTATTTATTAAGTAAACAACAGTTGTACTGTGTGATATCTAATTAAAGAACCATAGATAAATTAAGTTCCACCATAATGGACTAATTATACTCCTATATTATAGAAGTGGTATTGATGCATGATAATTCACATTTTCAAGGACAGCTGTATTTAAATTGTGTGAAATGTATTTACTAAAGTACAACGTTTTTGAAAAACTTATGGTTATAAGAGTAGATTCTCGATGCATAGTGTGGCAACTCAGCTCTAAAATTAATTACAGTCTTTTAGTTTTACATTATTATTGCTCACATACGGTTTTGAAACTCTGAAGTGTATGCGTTAACACCTACATTAGTTTTTATTTCATAATAGTAGAACCGATTGTCTGCAATCCAGCTTCCTGACAACAACTTGATATCATCAGTTTCTTACTTTTTAAAATATGTGCAAAACTAATTGACTGACAATTAAAAAATTAATCCATAAAATGTTTAACGTACCGCAAATAACCTTGCCTCCCAGTGTGAGCCATATATTCCTGTGACCCCTTCATCTTCTAGTTCAGCACCCTCTAGATTCATACACCCAAAATGCTCTCGAGATTTTACCTTGATATTGGTGAATGATCAGAAATGAATTGTATGAAAAGTTAGTTTAAAGTAGTACTACCTTGTAATAAAAGACACCGAATCTGGTGGTCGTGAGGACGAACACTCAACGATGATACTGGGTGATGGTAGCACTACGTTGTGAACTGAAGGAAGTTAGGAATATGGACTACAGTATTACTACTCAGTGGCTCAATGGTAACGTGCTGACTATGGAACCCAAAGGTCGTGAGTTCGATCCCCGACGTGGTTGTGGGCACATACTGCTGAAGGGTCTCACAGATGTGAGGTGCTCCCAGGTTTCCAGTGCCCATCTAAGTGATATCGGTCCATGATGAATGCCAACTTGAAAAAACCAAACTTTGTGTTTTGGTTTGATGCTGATTAAATGAAACTAAGATGAACAGCCTTTCTAGTATCACAAATATAAAATGGCTTTACTGACGCGTTTTCTTGAGAGATGCATAAATGGATGATTGCATGAAAACTCTGATTATTTGAATTAATTATGCTGCAGCAATTTTTGATCATCAACAGTTACTTCTTATGCATATGCCCTGACCATTTATATGTGAACTACTAAACGTAATTGGTTGTGACCGTACAGTTTACAACCTTGATGCGTTTGCATGACTATATAAGTTTCCCGTGCTGTCAATGAGGAGGATCAGTCGGATTTTGGGCTACCAGTTGTCTTATAAAAAAGAATATATTACATTAAACTGCTACCTTTCGATTTTTTTTAATCATCGAAATATGTCTTCAAATCGTACTGTGTACCCTCATGAATTTTTGAAGTATTACCAATCTGTCATATAAGTTAAGAGTATGACGAAAAAAGCGTTGTAGTACATGGTAGTATGCTTTTAAATGCAGATTTTCAGACTCGCTGAATGGATCACTGCCATCAAAATTACACATATTTACTTGTTCATTCCCTCTTGAGAACAAAGTGAAATCTAGTAACAGCTGATTGGTTAATATTATTGACAATAATTATTTTACGGTGACTGGATGTACCCTATAACCAGAATTACGGCTTGCTTTCTATTCTTTCCCCTTGTTCAACAATGACCCAAGAAAGTGGATAATAACCTGACAAAAACTGGCATTTATGTATTACTGCTTATTACAGTTATTATTAGAATTACTGACATGCTGCGATGATTTCTTTAAAAAATACCTGCCTTTGAGTAAATTTGTCGAAATCTTACATGTCGAGAATCCCATGCTGTATCACACGTATTGCCAGGAATAAATTGATAACTGCTATCTATAATATTTACCTTCAACACAGTTTTTGCTTCAGATTTACTCAGAATTATTTCAGGTGATGCATTTGTGGATATCGCTGTTGTGCTACAAAACTTCGCTTCGCTTTCGCAGTCGCTACTCTAAAACATTAGTTGTACACTTCTTTTAAAGCCAGTTGAACAAACCTGTGACTCATTACCTTATATGGTGTAGTGCCCAGAAACGATGGTAACTAGGCGCTGTTTTATCCACAAAAGTCTCTTGTTGATGGATTTTTCAATTCGTTCATTCTGCCAGAGAGTCATGACAGTGTCTAAGAGTGTGATAGACATTCTCTTCTTCTCAACATGTAAAGGAAATACCACTCATTTATCATTTAGATCAAGAATCTATATAGCATCTTTAAGCCTGCTAAATGTGTGCAAATCTTTTGTAGAATGGAGATTTCTCATACTCCTGTCATGTGACACAAATTTTCACTAAGAAGGGATTTTAGACCTCTCTTATCTATTCAAAACAATTTCATGTAATATTAATTCTCCCTAGATAAATCAGCTTTAATTTCGGAGGTAATTAATTAATGTACTATCTCTTTCTATCAGTGATTTCACATCTATAGTAGTAATTCAAAATGTATTGCTCCCGTACATCACACGTTTGATACAAACTACATCTGCTTTTTGCTAACAAACTATCCAGTTTGTTGTCCTCTGGTTCATTTTATGAACCTGCATAATTTGCTACCTAAAGCCTTAAGAGTAATACTTCTATGGATACATAAAAGCCCACAGAATATAATAAACTGTGGAGACTTCACAACTTAAGATGCACTAACAGATATTTAACTTAGAATGAAGAAACTTGTTAAGAGAAGACCACAAAATGATGCAATAGCTTTCAAAGTATTCAGAGATGAAAAAAATATGATGATGATTGTTCATGAGCAGATTCGTTCCTTTAAAGTCTAAATATTTTTTATCACCTAATTAACTTGTTAGTTTTCCTCCTGCAAAAAATATTTGAGAGTTTTTATGCAAAACTAACGCTTTGGGAATTTAAGTGTTTTAGAATAATAACTGTATTGTGATTATTGCATGCGTTCCCTATTTTTAATATTTCGTATTACTGTTAAAAGCTCTAAACATCTATTTGAAAGAAAAGAAAAATCACTTTTGACTGTTGTAAAACAGTGCGCTAAGTTTAACAATTTCAAAAACAGCCTTATTCATTTCAAAAAGTGAATCCTTCCTATGTTGACAAGGCAATTTTCTCAAAAATCCCCATCATATCCAAACTTTTGGTTCTCCATTACTTGCTCGAATTAGGCTAATAAGTATTAATATTTGCAGTTGATTTCCATTATCACAGTAGTAGCTTTATACCACAACATCTTACGTTAAATTAATGGCAAAATGATACTATGAAATAAATGACAGTTTCTTCGTTTGCTTTAAATTCAGATAGCACTACTCATCAGTCATAGAAAGGTTTACAACTACAAATAAACTGAATGAACTTTATGAAAATACCTCATTATTAAGTAATATTAAGTCTTAACTCCTAGACGAGGCTGTTTTAAAATCGATTTATGTGTCAGTAAAAAGGTACACGTCTTTGCCACTTTAAAAATGTTCAATGTTTTTGATGACTTTGAAAAAGCACTTAATTCTTGTAAAAAGTTTAAATATAACAAAAAGATTGTTTTTGAGATGTACATTTTCATAGTCCTCAAATTTAATTGATCTGATTCCTTGACAACATCTATGTCCATGACCGCCTTGAGGGAACTTTACGTTTACTCCAATCGCTTGGTAGCACTCTTCAGTTAGAACGTTATTCGTTCTTTAAGTTGTAAACGTCCAGCGTAACTGAAGCAATAGCTGTTAAGAACATAGAACTTACCATTCAGTTACCTATTTTAGCAATACTTAGCAATAGGTTAAACATTCTTTACCGAGAGAAAATGCTTTGACCAGTCTTGAAGATGAAGAAAACCGAAGAAATTACTGTTATAGTATTATTAACAAGTTTTTTTTCATTTTAAGGATGGTTTATTTAGTGGGACAAGGGCCAGTGCATGCTGCTTGAAAACACCGTATCACATTAAACCACTCATTAAGACCAGTGTATAATGGTTCGTCAGATAATCAGGAGTTTGCCAGTCTGTTTTGAAAAATCAATGGTCATCTATGTATGGTGACAGATCGCACGTTTCTCGTATAAATATAGTTTTATCCTACGTTACGAAGTTGTTAAATCGTGATGTCTAAAAACAATAATGCATGCAATAAAGTACATCACTGTAGTGATCAGATAAGAATTATTTATACGTTTTTGTCGAAAGTCTAAATATTTTAATTAACTAAAGGTAGGCTTTGCATCAGTGAAGTTAAATAAGACTTTGCGTCTTCAGTTCTTAAGAGACTTTTCGTTGCTACGATATTTCGGTGCCATTTTTGGTTTTCAGTTCTTTGAAATTACTGTCAACAATTCACCTCATTTGCAACTATAGTCCTATAGAAGTAATGGCGAAAGATGTCAGGCTTTCAAGTGAAGCAAACAATTTTCTGAAAAATGATCCTTTATTGAAAGTGTTTTGTAAACACTACGCTTGCACGTTTATGATTGCTTTCGATTTCCTTTTAAATAGTCATACTTTTTATAGAAGCACCTTATACAAACAACATATCTAAGGCTGTAGCAGCTGAATTTCTTTTATCAGTCATTAAACAATAAATATAATGCATAGAGATGTTAACTAAAGATTTCAGTAGCTACAAAACGATCGCACGAAAAGCGGTAATGCCGGATATTCTAACCTTTTCAAATAGTTCACGTAGTGTTCATCTGACTGACATGATTTTGAACATGTGCTAATCAAAGGTCGGCGATGCATACCGATAAGTTCCTAATGTAATAATGAGTGTTTAATGTATGCTCATATAAGGATCTTATTGAAAATTACCAAATAATTATATAAGTGGTTTTGGATTCCATGTCGTATGCCAAGTATTTACCGGTGGTCAACTCAACAGTCTTGATTGCACAGATAAAGTTCAAATAGATTTAAATCATCAAATTGATCGACAATCATAGTTTGTTTGAGATCATTTAAATAGGTGAAGTAGTTATCTTACTAAATTTTTGCAGAAACCCAATTATAGGAACAGAACGTCTCCATAAATTTAGAGATTTCAATATTACTTTTTGCGACAAATGGTGTATAAAATGCAGTGATTTTAAAAGCTTTGTTTAAGTTTTCGTATCTTATGGAAAAGTCCGTAGATAAAAAAATCTTGTTAGTCAGCTTATGATTTTCTGAATAGATCTTAAAATTAGGCATAAAAGTATGTTGTAAGACATTTTGTTATTCCAAAGTTAAACAAAATAATAATTTGCAATACGTTATGTTGTTGACAGAAAATCTGAGGTTTTGGTTTTAATGCCTAGAAATGTCTAAAAATAAATGAATAGGTTATGCTGAATAAGTTCTCAAATACTCAAAATAGGAAACTTACTTTCAGCTGTGGAGTAACGAAAACTGCGACGTCCCTTGTAAAGTCACCCGCAGCACTTTTCCAATTTCTTCTGATAACCTTTACAGTTTCTTTACTGTAAATGAAGAGAAAATGTTAGTATGTTATTTCCTCATATCCAGAGGAACTAAACTCAACCCTATATGAATTCAGCAACCTTACATGAGCAAACCAAGAAGGTACGAAATGTGAAAAGCTTGAAAATACAGTGTTTATGAATACTGGAGTACCATATTTTTGTAATCCCTTTTGACTTAGTATATGAATCACTGTCTTTCAAAGTATACTTTGAAAATTAAAAAAACTTATGCAAATTCCTCAAAGAAGGTTTGCAACTGATATTTTTGTAATGTGGTCACATTTAGCCAAAAGGTTTTACTTTCAGGCAGCACGATGTAAATGCAATACACATGTTATGCATACAAAGTAGGCTGCTTAATTACATTAACTTGATTGTTAAAAAATGGTAGACTACAGAGAAATAGTTCATTCAAAAATAAAGGGTTAAAATAATTTGATAGGATGAAAGATATGCACATAAGCATGAGTACACCAGTTATTTGATTCCTAAGCTGTCAATATCTTATGTTGGCGCTAGTGAATAAACAGACAACCCAAGATGTTCAACTGTATTTAACTTGAAGAAGAAGATACATGACTGAATTTAGTCATGAAATTAACAGACAGACTTACCATAGAACAGACAAGTCATTTTAGGTTCTGCAGTTATTTCTAAAAACTAAAATATGATTGGTAGACATTGTAACTAAGGTGGGGTCTGGGTTTTGCGCATTGGGTGAATGATATTCACTATTTCGGTACTTGTTTGTCAGAGTAAATTTAACAGGAGGTCGTAAAGCCATGATACATTTCGTACACCCTTTTTCTTCAAATTTAAGGTTATATATGCATTACAAAAGATAAGAAACTTCCTTTTCAATCTTAATTTTATGTGTAGACTCAAAAAACTGCCAATAAACAAAACCTATTACTTTATATATTTTTAAGTTGCTGTACTTATAATTCTGCTTTGTTTTGCGGGATCCTACTTTTCAACCTTTATAGGCATATGGACTCTTATGCGGACGCCTCCATATTGTCTGAATGTTTATTACGGAACTTTACCTGTTACTATTTTAAGCGATAGGTGTGAGGCTTGAGTCTCAGTGGGGACAACACCACTCGCTGAAATGAAGGTACATACAGCTGACGAGTCCCAAACGGGACGAAACTCGTGTTCTGGATTCTTCTGCTAGCCACAACCAAGTATCTCACCGTAATAAATATTCAGGCAGTATCAAGGTGTTCAGACAGGAGCCCATATGCCAACAAAGGTGAAAAAATTCGATCTAGTATAACAACGGAGAATTACAAGTATATTAATGAATGGTAATAATCGATGCACGTTGTGCAAGAGGTGGTTATCATGCCTCACTAGCTTAGTGGATAATACCCTGGTGTTTGTATTGATTGGTGCGAGGCTCACGTCTCAGTGGGAACAACACCACTAATTGGGGTGCAGGTAAGTCCAGCTGACGAGTCCTAGTTAGGACGAAACGCGCTTCTTGGATTGCCACAACCAAATAAATTAATTTTGATTTATGCTTCATTCAGCTACGTAAGTGTAGGTTGTTTGTGTTGGAAAACAGAACGTTCTCAGTTCTAAGTCATATTAACAACCAAAATTATTAGACGCCAATATTCTTACCGAAGATTTGTATTCTAGTGAAAGATATTCAGAAATTTGTCCACAATGAACATATGCTTTGGAATCACTTCATTTGAAAAATAGTCAAACACTATTCACTTTAACAGATGCGAAAACTTATTAAGACAAGTTAACATTCAAAACGAATATCAAGCACGTGTTACCTGTGTGATAATCTTTAACACTGACATTCATTTACATAAACGGACTTATTAATTATCATTGACAAAATTAGCGAGCATGTTTTAGAATGAACTGTATGGAGATTTAACAGGTATATTTATGGTGCTAGTTTATGTTACAATCTACAATAAGATCGACAAAATCTACATGAGATGTAAACCCTTGCAGCCTTTTACAAACATCTGTATTACACTGACGTTTCAGGAAAAAGCCTGTGGACCGACGTATAAATATCAGATCGGTCAAACAAGCAAAATTCAGTAGGATACAGTATTCTTGAGAAGCCTGGAAAAGGTTTATGGTCACTACAAAAATCTGTATATATATACCGTTGTGTTTCACACATCTTTCGATTATGCTATATACCTTCTGTTATCCCACTACATCGTTTATTTACCGAGGGAGTAAGCAGCCATCAAGGGTGGAATCTGAAGGTTATTTTTCAAATCCACATATATGTATGTATATATATATAGCTTACGTTACATCAAGTGGTGACTACAAAAACAATAACAGTTTATTACCTTGGAACGTAAAATCCATCGGCTGTCTTCTGGTGTGGTTTGTTTGTATTGGGATCTCGAATTGTACGTGGTTTACCACTTTTATCTCTCATGAAAGCAAAGTTTTGACTTGAGAAACCCTTTAATTAAAAGATAGACTGACTTAGCGTCAAATGACTCAAGAGATGATAGTGGAATAATTATGGATTTTTCTGAATAAATTTAGACACTACAGACATAAGTAATAGTTTCTCTCAATAATTATTTTAGTGCCAAGTCTCCATGGCTTTTATTAATTGAAGATTGATATTATTAAAACCTATTCATTCTGCTCTTCTGCTACTAAAATTAGGAGGCTGTTTCAGTAATTCGCTGGAATCATATATTTAATTTGCCAGCGAAATGTCATATATCCTTTATCGAAAACACTGACAACCAATTTTATTCGTTTTATCTTTTTCTAAATATACGAAAATGTGTCATATACCAACCATTTCCTAACAGAATGAAATATTTTAGTGCACGTTGAATAAAGTTCCAGTATCAGACAGATTTGTAATAGTTAGAGCACTGAACAATATTTTGTAGCAGTGTCTTTCAGCAATATCTATCAAATGATTTCTCAAACGATTACGAATGTGTTGATGAAAAAAAATTAAAACAGGTGAATCTAAAAATAAAAAGATACATACCAATGCGTGGGAAATTTCATGTTTTGCAACGGCCATCAAGAGTTTTGACTGTGGATATTCCAACGACATTTTCTGTGGACAGAAGTTAACATAGCCAAGTATTGGTCTGCAATGTAGAAAACAAGTCAACGTTAATGAAGTTCTTTTGAAGACACTGAGTAAAGAGGAAAGGTGAGGAACTAAACTTTAATTGTAAAAACAACTTCGAAATAAAACAAACCATATGAATGCGGATGATATACGTGTCTACTTGGTAAAGAAGTTTTCGTAAAACGGATATTTATCTTAATTTTAAAATAACTTTTTAGAGCTAACTGGGAAATGTTATTCTGAAGTGACATTTATTTCTGAAGTTATATATTTATTTGTCTGTTGCTGTTTGAGAATTTAGAAGCCGGTTGCTTATATGAAAATAGTTAAAGTGCATTATCATATAGATTCGCTATACTGAAATATAATACATAACAATAAAGGTAACTAACTTCTGATGTTTGGTACAAATATGCATTAATTTTTTAGCTTAAATATACTCTAAAGATGACCGATACACACTGAGTAGTCTGGAGTTAGTTAATGAAAACTTTTATTCCTTTTGGTGCTAAAATATTTATTCTTGGGTCTTGAAAACTAGGCGTCTAGGCATCATATTTTACTCATAGTTTAGACGCTAACTAACTCTTTCGACATAATTAAAATGTGATGAAGAATAAAATAATTCACGCAATAAATTTCATCTTATTTAAGAACACAAATTCAAAACTTTCCTTCATCCCGTATCTTTTTAACATACCTATCCTTTTCTGGTTCAAGATGGCATGCTCCACCAACTCCGAGTGTAACTGGATTGAGGCAGGAACCGGTATGTCTACTGTCAACGAGTAGAACAAAAGCGTTTGGATTTATCCCTCTACCTTTAGTGTATTTCCTTGTCAAAGTTCCTCCGTCCATAATAAAGCAGTCCTGTTTAAAAAAAGTGGTTGCAGTCATACTGAAAATAATTTTTTTAAGAATCATAACTGTAATATCGGGAAGTAACTGAGATTCATTCTGAAACTTTAATGTGAAATTGTGCATCAGAATCTTCTCTCGTGTAGACAAGCTAAGGCATTCTGTCGGCTTGAAATTATTGTCCGAAACAGTGATATGAAATAGTGGAGAATATTTATAACTCAGGTGGATAGTCTTGGTTGTGTTGTGTTCTCTGAGCTGGATTGTTTGATCGCGAAGCTTTCGTCGTCTTTCTAGACGACATCATCAGCACTAACTTCAGTATGAAGTGAGCTGTCCTCTAGTGCTGATGATACCGTCTAGAATGACGATGAAAGCTTCAAGATCAAACAACCCAGCTCAGAGAATACAATACAACCAAGACAGTGATATGAATATATATATATATATATATATATATGCGTGTGAATTTATAATAAAGAGCATAAAACATTTGGAATTATTTTGTAATATAGAATGTTCGTAATACATAAATCTTGCAAAAACAAACTCACAGAAAGATATTTGTTCGGTATCTTAACTCCTTGACATTTAACCACCGAATTGCAACCCCCTTTATTGCAGTAAATTGTGCCATTATTTTTGACTTCATAATAGTAACTCCCTTCGCAATACCTACAGTAAGCAAATGAATGGTGCCTTATCAACTTTAATAGGTACAAGTAAAGCTTTTCAAAATTGATCAATGGGATTAGTACCCAATGCGTAGGTCAGTACAACTAAATGTAAGTGTAATGAAATACCTGTATATTTCTTAACCCAATATTTGGTTTAAATTTGGGTACATTTACATATCAGAAATAACTTTAAAAGGCATTCATATTCCCTTGTGACTAACTGAGTCAGCCTGAAGAAGGATACCCTTAGATTTTTATTAGCCATCTTATGGAAGATGTGTCACTCTAAATTCCAAAGATTTGTTTCCATTTTTAAAATCAAAACAGATTCCTTGTGGACGATGAAACCCCTTTTTTGGCATACAAATGTGCCTCATAAGACGAAATGCGATATATCCAAAATATTGTATTTGTAGTCAGAAGGGATAAAAGTCACGACCAATCAATTTCGAATATCCTTCATAAGTCTGTCAATGTTCTCATTTTTCCACATTTTGATTAGGCTGCCAACACTTTAAAGACCAGTACACTTCCGTATATATGTACATAACTAATGATACATTATATAGGCCGGTAGCCTTAATTCGTTTTTCTTTGACTGGTAACTGGTGAGGGCAACCAACTTCGTGTTGTCTAGTCCTAAGCGCAGTTCAAATTCTATCGACCACTTGGCAATTTGGCCACGAAGCTAAGCAATTCAGCTTCATCATACACTTTGACAGATGTTAGTTGGATTGGGGCGACCGACGGAGAGTCCTGAACCTAGTTCTAGTGCCTTTTCGAACTCGTCAGCAAGAAGCATCAGTAACTACGAAACTTATGTCCCGCTTGAGATTCAAACCCGCACCGCCCAGTGATGCAATCACATATATTACCACTTAGCTCAGAGGTTCCTGCCGATCGCCTCCATGCAACTTAAATCTATCAACTCCATTTTTTCAGCGAGTCAGCTGGTGTGAAGTTAATGGCTATAGGATCGATTAGTGCAAAGAAACTCGAGCATCTTCTTCAACCAGTCCACTCAAAGAGATATAACAGAGTTTTGTGAAACGACTGGGTGTATCTTTTTCATGCTGCATTAATTCTACAGCTTTAGGCATATTTCCAGTCTCTCTTTTGATACAGGAAATTTTAGTAACTTTTTCTTAGGTAAAACAATGCGCTTTCCAACATACACTAGAATTAACTAAAGTTTTGCATGAAGCCCACGTTTATCAGATCGTACGTAATATGCAGTCTACACAACAACCTAAATAAAAACATTTACATGACTAAAGTGAGCTACCTCATAATCACCAAACAGATAAATTTATGTTTCTAGTGAAGTGAATCGCGGCCTATAGTAAAGGTAAAATCCTCAGTGATTGCAGGTAAGCGCTTGTTGGGGGAAAAAACATATACAGTTAACCATACTCCATAGTTTGTGCGTAAACCAAAGCATGTATGGTAATGACTTTGTCAGTTGTCCTACTTACAGTACTCAGATCACATTGTTAGCTGAAATTGTGCACCTGAAACTGGAAAGTATTTCTTACATTTCTTGGTGTGAAGCTCAAGAAAGTGTAGTAAACCCAAGCTAATGTGATGAACCACTAGATGACCTTTATTTGTGACCAGTTCTACATCATTGTGTGAAATCTTGTTGAAAGAATGCCACCTACCTCTTTTTTATTCAAAAATATCCCACTGTTTCACCTTGTGGGAGGAGAAATTTGATAATACAACAGGTACGTACCAATGAATAAGAGAATGAATGAAATATTTTCACATTGTGAAGAAGCCAGTATACAGCTGATGATGCTATTCTCTGAGAGATAATTTGAAATTCAGATCAGCTCTAATTACCACATATTTCATAGGAAGGAGTTGGAAACTCAATATTTCTTGTGCCTAGACCCTCATGAAGTTGATTTAATGGTCTTCATCACTTTTATTGTAAACGCCTGTGAAGTATTAGCTAGTTGTCGTTCTATTTAGTATTATTTATAAGTACAAATGCTTCTAGCCTCAACAAAGTTATAGTGCACACTTCATATTCATATTCTTGGTTTACAATCCTGTTTTGAAGTGTATCCCTTGGTTTTCGTGGAAGAGAAGATAGTTATGACTTGAAAAAAGTCTTCTATTAAAAACTTATTTTTTCACGGTTATTTTGATGGGTAAGCGGTGCACTGCAATTAAACGAAAGCCCCTTAATTTACTACTAACTGTCACCGGTTTAATCAAATAAAGGTACTATTTTTTTTATATCATTTCTGGTTAAGCCACAGAATCTCTTGAATTCTACCTGTTCATTGTATTTAAATATACTGATTATTTGACATTAATTATTCCAAATATTTTCTTATATTATTCCTGAGTGAGTGATACGTTTAATAGAATAGGGGATTCTTACAGCTGATCCCCCCCACTTGACAGAGTGTTAATTATGACAACAGATATAAATTTTATTTTCTGCCAGTTTCTATGGGCTCAGAACATAAGTGATTTTGAAGAACTTGGTGTGATATCATGCTGGACATTACGTTTCTAGCTTAGCATTTTTTTTCAAACATTCTTGGTGCTGATATGAAGCAGTGATTTCTAAAAATAGTTGTTACGATATCCTATTAAAAGGGACTCAAAGTTATAGGC
Source organism: Heterobilharzia americana (assembly GCA_944470555.2). Classification (NCBI taxonomy): domain Eukaryota; kingdom Metazoa; phylum Platyhelminthes; class Trematoda; order Strigeidida; family Schistosomatidae; genus Heterobilharzia; species Heterobilharzia americana. The sequence goes on along the minus strand of OX104130.1, from coordinate 49,699,093 downwards.
TGACTGCACATGCAGCTCCATGATCTACTTTGTCCTGAATTTCAGCCTCGTTCATTGTTTATACATAATCTTTCGTAACGCATTTAGCAGAGTTCATTGGTTAATAAATGTTTCTATCATGGTACACACCTTACTCAAATAAGAGACACTGTTGTCGACAGACTGTCTAGCTCATGCAGATAACAAACATCAATCGTTTAGTCAGACGCTGAGTAAACCGTTAATTCCCAACTCTATTCTTGTCTGTTCTCAGGAAGAACAGGAAACTGTACATGACATTTCACATGTAAAACGAAAAAAGTAATCTTATTTAGCACGAAACTTACGCTAATTATTACTGACACGTATGCGAATGAATTTAATCAACTTCATGATAATAAGTGAACTGCCATTTTAGCATTCTATCAAGTATGTAATAACCCCTAATAGGTTTTTAATTGGGACTAATACACGTCATAACTTTTCGTCAAATTAAACGGTATTTGTTTGCTTACTTATTATGTCAGAACATTCATATCCATTTGATAAGATGTAATATATTGCAGTACCTTATAATTATTTGTTGCAATCTTCATTCATATGAAACAAGCTCTCTTGCTAAATCTACGTACTGATGCTTTTGAAAAACTGAATTTGATGTCACTATTTCAAAAAATCCCTCTGACAAAAGCAGAAGTGATAGCCTGAACGCCACGCCAACAAGTTACTGAAAGTTGGAGAAGCAGGCGGATCAGGTGGAATTCCGCCAGAAGCACTGAAAAAAGAGGCAGAGATATCAGCCGCGGACATGCTCACACCACCATTTGGAAACATGCAAGGAAGGAAAGTTACCTGCCGATTGATTGGAAGAAGAGCCACCATGTCAAACTTATGAAGATGGGTGACCTCAGTATTTGCAAGGACACAAACTGGCGCGGAATCATGTTCCTGTCCACCCGTGACAAAATATTATGCCATATCATTCTGGAGAGACTAAAACATGCACTGGGTTCAAAACTACCACCGGAACAAGCCGTCTGTCTGTCTGGTTTCAGGAAGACCAAATCTTGTGTGGACCGAATTGCCACGCTTCACTGTGCATCATTATAGAACAGTGAGTAGGGTGGCAGTCAACTGGATGTTTACCTGAACTTCATCGACTCTGAAAAGGCGTTTGACAGCGTCGACCGAGCAGAGATTTGGCAGGCAGCTGCTTTACCACAATGGTTTCAGTGCCACAAATCTTTATCAACCTCATTCAACAGCTATATGCTATGTGACGCTACATGCCAAGTGATTCACAATGGAAAGCTATTCAGTGATGTCTGTGAAGTGAAGTGGAGACGTGAGTAAGACAAGGCTGCCGCTACTATTATCACCGATGATCTTCCTGACTGTGTTTGACTGTATCATTCAGGAAACCGTGAGGATGAAGGAGAGGGGCATACGCTGTTTGACCAATGAAAAGACTTTAGCAGATTTGGATTTCCCCCACGATGATTTATGTCTAGTGTCTTGATGCACAAACTCCATCTACAGGCGAAATCGAAAAGTTGACAGAAGAGTAGAGGCAGCGAAGGTAGATTGGACTTCCTTCAGATGGACGTAGAGAAGATAGAGGTGATGAAAGTACCCAAGGAACAACAACAAGCACCGATCACTATCAACGGGAGAAACCTCAATGAAGTAATCTCATTCACCTACTTAGGCAGGACAGCATCATTTCAACTACAGGTGGCGGCAGAGATGAGGGTGTCAAACCCTAGATCAAAAAGATGGCAAGACAGGCCTTTATTAATTTGAATTCAGTGTGGAGATCTATTGCACTGCACTGCACTGTACTTCACTCAGCATTAAGTGTGAACAATATCCCGATTTTCAACACTAATACTGATGTCAAGTCAGTGCTTCTATGTGGTGGTTGAGAGACTTGGCACGTTGCGAAAAGCATTTCCAACAAACTGCAGACATACATCATCAACAGCTGCCACCTACTCCCTCTCACTCGAAACTGAAGATCAGATGAGAAGGTGAGAAAGAATAAGTAACATGGGACTCGCTCTAACTGGCTGGCTGGCAACGAATCAACCTAGAACCGAACGCAGAAGTAAGTGGGGATGGATTGGATTAGGCATACACTGAGAAGACCGATTGGGGACATCTCGCGCCACGCCGGGCCGTTGAGTGGGATTCGAAGGAGAAACGACGAGTTGGGCGTCCCAGGTGAGGGTGACATTAAGGAGATCATGTGAGGAAGAAATGGAAGCTTGCGAGCAGTGGTGCAGTCAGGTTGAAAAGAATGTAGAGAAGAGAATGAAATGGAGATATGCTGGTGAAGCCCTATGCTTCACTATGAACTCAAGGGACAAATAATAATATTAATTATTTCACTAAAGAAAGAGGCCTTATTGCAAGCGTTTGATAAAAAGCTGTATGTTTGTAGTTGTGCAAAATATTAAAAATAGTATCTTAAAGTAGTTTTCATAGAATAAACTATGAATCTCAACACTGTATTTGTCAGAATAGATGTCATAAGTACTATACTCTATGCATCAAAAATAATATACTATTTGGGACTGGCTTGAATTACCTGCTGATTTCATCACAGCAAATCGGATTAATTTCAGTGCAATATTAGCTTTCATATGAAAATTTTAATCCTGTAAGTAAAATTAGTCTTTTACAGAAGTGAAAAGTGGTTTTGGGAACAAGGATGGCCTTCGTACTTGATAGATTATGTCTGAATAAATAATGGTGAGCATTATTTCACATGCTCAATAACTGAATAAAATCAAAATCCATTTACTTATACATTTCACAAGTAGAAGACATTAGCATTTTCGGTACTACGACTAACACAAATATTAACCCTAGAATGAGTACCAATTATTTTTAGAAAGCCTTTCAAATTACTAATACGATTCATTAGCTTACCTTTGAATATGAAAGTTCTTAGTTGGTGGATTTCTTACTTCTAGAGCTCTCTGCCAAAATGTGATGGCCGGCTGGATTACTTTTGCCTGCAAACAAAAGAAAAATATTGTTTGTAAGCGTAATTTATCCTAAATATATATCGGATTTCTTTTCCCTTCTTTACTCTTGTCGATTTTGATACATGTTGATAAAGTTTATCCTATGGAATTCAATTTATTTTAACATCTGAGAACTTTAAATAATTAGCTGATATTCTGAAAGGTTTTTTCCTAGCTGATTACGTTCATATCACAGTAATCCCCTATCTAAAACAGCTATCGCAGAATTTACTATGCCTTAGACATAAATACAAGACACCAAAGTTAATTTTACAGAATAATCATCATTGCGTTACATAAATCATTTATCTACTCCACTCGTTAACTTTTAAACGCATTAACTTGGTGATGGAATAATTTATACAAAACCGAATTTCCGAAGTGGATGAAACGTTGGAAGACTAACTTATCATGAATGATACATAGTTTTGAGATTAACCACCGATCAAACGTTTTGCAAAGAAAAAAGTCATCTAACTAACTGCAACCTTTGTTATCTTATGCTTTATACTAGTTTTTCTATGAATTGTACCTGTGCTCCGTCTTCTATCCATAGTTCAAAATGAAAGAAACTGTTTACAGACACATGTACTCTATTCATTGAAATTGATGTTGATAAATGAATGTTTTGCGTTCACAATACTTGAACTGAAATGTTTGACGAAAGCAGTAATGGGTTGGTAATAAGGTGAACTGTAAATAGCACAAGTCATCAAGCATGTTTATCAATACTTTATGAACTTATAGTTTGTTGGTTAGGTCTGAACTTAATCAACAACCTATCAAAACTTAATAAATTTCCAAGTACAAATAGATCCCACGTCCTTTACAAATTTCATAGTAAACTGGGGCTAGGAAAGCATGCATCTCGTAGAACCAAAACGTTATGATTCCAACTCTCAAAATGCCAATAGCCTACTTGTCAAGAAAAAATACTAAATGATCTAAACCAAACTATCTCACAGGTATTATACTTCATGAAAAGCAGAACCAACTTCTAGATTTTGGCCTGTGCACTGAGTCGAAATGCTAAGTAAAGGTTATAATCTCCTGTCAAGATTTATTATAGAAGAATTGGAATGGAATAAAATTTGTCTTCAGTCTCCACATAATAACATGTAAGTCCTGTTAAATGCAAAGTTTTGGTTAACAATTCAAACTGGATTTCGGTCTCATTGGTAAATTTTATTTGTTTCCCCAAGAATAATTAATTTCCTGAATTATATCAAAACCTTAAATCAGCTGTGAAAATTATATTCAGTAACTGCCTGGCTAAAACAACTATCTATACAGAACCTGAAACCTGAATGTCAACAAATCACTGACAATAGATATTTAAAAATGTGCAAATCTATTCACTGACTTACCTTTAACTGCTGGACATTTTTTAAACTGTTAAATTCATTAGTGTAATGAACATTTATTTTAAGCGCATTAGATTTCGTATTTTGCCGCTCACTAACTTGAAATGATGAATCTATTACTGCATGGTGCTTTTTTAGTGAGGATTAGAAAGAATTATTTGATATACCAAGGAGACATCTGATGGTGGCCCGCATATCCCTAAGCAACTCTTCTTTTGAGTGAATAAAGAGGTGAGCAATAACAACAACAAATACTGCATATTGATATATTACACCCAACTTAAAAATGCAGAATATATATACTTACATGCATACCTATTTATACACTGAATATAATTTTGGCAACTCCCTATTGTCAGATTGTTTTTCTTCTGTAGAAAATAATGTTTTGAAGTCGCATATCAATCCCAACATAACTTCCATCTAAATAATGAATAGTTATTAGTTGCGCCTAATACATGTTGACGTTGGCTATGGTACCACTAAAATTCAAGTAGCAGTATAAATTTGCTTCATTTTAACTTGTGACCTTTTCTTATTGCCTTCGTACTGATCAGCGTGAATACTGTCAATTCTTGTGGAAAAACATTTTATCACAAATTTTCTGGGCTGAAATCGTATTGATAACATTTAGAATTTAGATGGCTCTAATGCAAAATCGAAAAATTTGGTGTTAGCTAAGTTCGAAAGGAAAACATATTTGAGTACCATAAAATGCTTAATTTAGTTTTGAAATGAGTGGATCAGCAGTATCTTGAAATTCACCATACATAAATCCTGAAACAATTTTTCGTTAAATTAGACACGTCACAATGGCGCTCACAGAATAAGCAGGCTTTTGCTTTCAAGTTCTCCTAGCTGTTTTAAAATATTCCACCAGGATCGATGTAGCTCTACAAGGAAATATGAAGGAGGTGTAGCCACCTTTATCAACAAAGACTGGTGCACTCTGAAGTATATATGCTTTGAACTTGACTGTATCGTTGCATATAGCCACATTTCGAGAAATGCAGCTTTATGTCACAAGTGTGTGACATCTGGTTACAATTACTCATAATTATCTGGTTTCTCTAACTTATTGACAAAATTTTCAGTTCCTCTCCTAAATGGTTCCCTGTTGATAATTCGTGGTGATTTTAATTCTTGCTACCAAAAATTTCTTAAAACTCTTGGTCATCATAACCTCGCTAACTTCACAACACTGAAGGATGCCACACTTGAGTTGGTGTTTGTTAACGACACATATATGAAAAACTCATATAAGAGCCTAATTGCTCAACTCACTTCATTGCGTTACGTATGTTCTGTCTGAAATATATGGCAAAATACATAAAACAGCTTACCTTCTGATGGGATTTCAAGTTTCATATTTGCGAAATACCATCCACCAACTAACAATTGCTATAATTTTTTTCAGAAAACACCATAGCAGCTTATTGGAAAGATATTAAGATAGACCTAGTACCTCAGTCAGTGAGTTCATGTGTATTTTGAAACTCCGTCCGTTCGGAATTACTTGTCCGTTCTTGATAAGGACTGGGATACTAACAATACTTGTGCTTGGACCTTTGTGGAAGATGTTTGAAGATGAAGCACTCTGAATGCCACTACTGTCTCAAGTCAGAATATTGCTTACACTCTCAACAGTAATAAGAAGTATATCAGGTATCCGTGTTTACATTGCACTTTAACATCCAATACTGTCCCAAGACCTCCTCCGTGAAACAAGCTGGCTGGGACACATACTCAGTCCTGGAATACTTGCTGGCTGCTTTCCTATTTCCCTGAAGCGAAGAAATATATTGCTGACTTACATAAACTATCCACTTCGTCACTTACATAGGCTGGCGTTACCTAATGCGCTCTTCTGGCTGTCTTTCCGTATGACTTGCGATCTTTGGGTAGTATCACCTGACGGTTCGCATACCTGTCACCTCTTCATCAGATTGTTCTCAACTGAAATTAATTTATTATTTACTATTGGACGATGCTCTTCAGTGAATAATCTTATACATAATTCTTCAAAATGTGAGGTTATCAATTTTAGTTCTAGACATAAACATAACTACTTAGGTTTCGCGGCTCCTATCTTTTCTTGATGGTTTCCTACTGAAAAATGTAACAAGTGAGATGAATCTCGATTTTTCTGTGATGTTTGCTGGTTCTCCTTAATCTTACAAGCTATTAAAAGAAGCTCCTGCCTAACGTACTTAATTAGAAAACTGAGATTACCTGGTACAACTCGGCCTCTTCTTTTGTATTTAATAAACTCCTGCATCTGTTCTATTATCCTGCTTTATTCTTTCCTGGGCTGCTGAAAATAAACTACACTGAACTCAGAAACTTAAAAACTATCAGCAGAACCAAGGGTGCACCTCTAAACCTTGTAAGTAACACTGCTATGGAAACATATAATATGATGCGTTATTCCATCTTATGACCAGCATTCTCTTCACGTATACCACGTAAATCAAACGCAGTAAATTATTTTTTCATCGTCATCACTTGACCTCCACATCAAAAACTAAAATTCATGGTAAAAAGTGGTTCGGTTTGACGTATTTTCAGTACATAATCATCTGCTAAAGACAAAACATTAGGATAAGTTAGAAATAAAGGTTGTGAGAAAATATTTCTATCTGCTGCTTAAGCAAAAACTCTCACTTGACGCAATGACTAAGTTTCTATCAACTTCATAAAGGAAACCTGACTTTTTTTACCCAGGGGGACATTCATATTTCTTCTAATGAAGTGATAAGTGTTTGGAATGATATGAATTTGAGATATTATTGCTGTTTAAAAACACATGTATCGTGATGGAAGTCCCGTTTCGTAAATACTTAACAAATGCTTTTCGGCGGAACATACCCATTATCACACATACAATTAAATATGATCGGTATTAAACTACCTACAGAAACAAATAATCTATCAGCAGTAAGGGATTTGAGCAACTCTCTTTTATTCAAGTACAACTATTATGTGCAAAACATCACCTACAATAATTAGAATTATGTTAACTGTAAAATACATTGAATGACAGTTATAATGTATCTCGTAATACCCATTATATGTGGAGAAAAGTGCAGTCACAGATACTAGGTTTTATTCTTTAAACTAGCACTGAAAAGTTTCACAAAAATTGGGCACCAAGTGAAAAGATGACATTAGATATATGTAATATTTGGACAAATCTCAGCTTATTTGAAATACGAATTTCAAAGTTCTGCAAGCAATTCTGGTCTGAGCTTCTTCAGGGACATAACATCTGCATTACCCAAAATATATGGAGCAGGTCAAAAAAACATAGTCTATCTCATCGTACAATCGTGACTGGATTACAATCGTTTTTTGATAGGGTTATTAATCATTCCCACCAAGGCGCACTGATACATACAATGCATGAATGTAAGCGTGTGTGTGTGTCGTATTCATGCATTGACCATTATGACCTCTATTAATACGCATTCAGTGATATAATAAATACAACGCCAACTTTATAAGTACAATGGAACAGATAAGGCCGATATGTGTGGCATTTCAGTTGAAATAAGGTGGTGAAGAATATTAACGAATTCTTTTCTCTTTTCCATTGATTAACCAGAATAGATTGGAAATCAGTGCTGGTAATAAGCGTCATGAGCACAAATATGAAGATGGTGATGATGATATCCAGTTTGCTCCTTACTTTTATGCTGAAATCCTATTTCCTTGGCCAATCTCTGTCTTGAAAGACGTAGGTCTCTTATATACATAATTCACATAATCCGAAATATCCTTCTCGTGTTTAAAATGACTTTTCTAACATGTTGCAAATGTCTTCGCTATAAATGTACTTGAATAAGCACGAGTTATACGTACTGTTACAACCCTTAAATTCTAGCCATGGATTCTATACACGTACAGAATATTCGTGGTAGGAAAGGTTGTAGAAATGAATTTCAACACAACTTCTTGAATGAGAATGAGAGCTTGCAAAATTCTCAGTTCAGTGTGAAAATTATTCCACAGAGTGTAAGTCGGTTGTAAATCGTTATTGTTCACATTACAAAGACCAACTCATCCGAGAGAAATCATGCTGTCAATCTAGCAAACAGTTTACACCATTCGTATTAATGACCATTTCAAGTTATCGCGAAATGCACAGATCAATTAGTATTACCTACCAATGGCAGCAAGACAATTCAGAACATGGGTGTCAAGTCTTCCACTTTCTTTCAAAGATATTTAAAATTGTAGGGAAGTTGGTTTACACCTTATTTCACTAAAATCTGTATGACCAAAATAGTTGTCATTTAAAAATTAGAACTTACTGACGACTTCATTTGGACGATACGTTCGGCACTAAATAAAACAAATATCAATCTAGTGTTTCATTCTCCTAAAGCCAGCTATCGAGCAGTGATGACCATCCTGAGGCTCCTACCATAATTAATGTCACCAAGAAGTGTATACTAAGCTGTGATTTCTTTTATCAGTTGTGTTTTTTGATCACCTTATTTAGCGTATCTTTTAGACGTATGATAATAGGAAACCTAACAAACGAATATTTCAATGCAAGTAAAGATTTCTTCTTGAAACCAAACATTTCACATAGGATGCAACCTTCAAAGACACACAGTATCCAGAATGTGGAGTGTTCACCATTAGATGATAATAATAAACAAGTAGTTCCTGAATGGGTTAAAACATATGACGTGTTGCATCCCATGATAGGATTGCAGTTTTAAACCTAATCAAATGGCTTTTCATAATATCGATTAAGTAAAAAGAAAGTGATATTTTTATACTACATTCTGGTAAATCTCTCAATGAGATCTAAAAATTATAATATTTTCGACAACAAACAGAAGGAAAATATGCTTCAAATTTTCGTTATCTTCTGAAATATGAAGCTGTATACCGAACGCACATTTGGCACCGTTAAACTTTTCCACAAATAATCACATTACACATTTGTGTTATGTATTATTGGATAGTGTGTGCATCGACAAGCTTGAAAATTTGTAGGCGAATCCAGATTTTCGACTCTCTATGCACTTAACTCGGTGGAAGAAATTTCAGACGGATATAGAATTTATTCAAACAGAAGCCTTGAGCATATGGCAATCGGAGGGATTGTTATGCTCAAAATGCCTCGATGTTTAGCGATTGCATGATCAAGACACTTCTCTTAGCAAAAACACACCATGGGTTTCACTGAAGACTTCATGTCTCTAAAAAGGTTGTCACAAATTGACATTAGTTAATGAAGTTTCGCCACACCTTGTTTTTATGGTTACATTTTAATGGGTGTGAGTACTTCTGTCAGAATAATAACTAAAGTGAAATGAATTCTTTCAAGCACAAAAAGAGTAATTGAAATGAAACAAAACACGTCTTTTCTGTTATCTGGGATCTGTAGGGATGTGTGAGCCATTGAAAAAAGCGTTGATAAAAGTTGCCTAAAAACTTTTGTTGATCATTTAGAATAGAGTTACCTCCAAAGACTACTGACTTCTTTCCTCAATGCATACTAAGTGGTTTTTCGAGATATGGGGATTCTGCGCATCATAAACAACTCTGACTTAACAGCTGTTCCTTCAGGATATCTTGTTTTGCACTAGATGGATTTACTAGCTGATTCATTACAAAGAGCTTCAAACTACAATGAATATAACCACTAGAATATAGAAGTATTCCGCGATAAAACTCATTGCTAGTAAAAGAAATTTACGCTAAGGCAGTGGAGAAAATATGATGTGTTTTTGAATGCAATAACAGTCCATCTCAAAAAGTTCACACGAATAGGAAGTACTGACACGTGTTCCCAAAAGACGAGTAACATGACAATTCTTATACTGTGATAGTAGTTCTAACTTCCTACTAGGATAGGATAAAAAGCTACAATATATCCAATTAAAAAATGCAAATAGAGGTTTCTCAACGAAATAACTAACAGTTTTATGAAAGATTAAGTCCAAATTAAAGACTGAGAACTCACCACGCCCATGCACTTATTTGTGACAACAGGTTTGCATGTGTCGACTACAGCGACCATTTTATTGAAGGGTCATCTCATGAAAGCCACATTCATACTAATGGATAACTTTTATGCACAAGAATTCTCCTAAGCATATTGTAGAAATTGAGAGGCTACAAATCAAATCCATGATAGTTGGTAACACCACATTCAGTGACCCGAATATTTATACCGCTCAAGAAGACACAACAAAGTCATTCAATAAAGTGTCACATCTCTATGCTCTTGATTAAAATTGAGTTCAAAATCCAGTCCATCTCCAATTGCTTCTACATATTTGTTGGGCGTTGGGTTCTTGGTTGATTCGTTGCCAGCCAGCCAGTTAGAGCGAGTCCCATGTTACTTATTCTTTCTCACCTTCTCATCTGATCTTCAGTTTCGAGTGAGAGGGAGTAGGTGGCAGCTGTTGATGATGTATGTCTGCAGTTTGTTGGAAATGCTTTTCGCAACGTGCCAAGTCTCTCAACCACCACATAGAAGTACTGACTTGACATCAGTATTAGTGTTGAAAATCGGGATATTGTTCACACTTAATGCTGAGTGAAGTACAGTGCAGTGCAGTGCAATAGATCTCCACACTGAATTCAGATTAATGAAGACCTGTCTTGCCGTCTTTTTGATCTAGGGTTTGACACCCTCATCTCTGCCACCGCCTGTAGTAGTTGAGACAATGCTGCCTAGGTAGGTAGGTCGGAGGGAAGGTAGGTAGGTCGGTAAGTGTGAGAAACAACTTTCTTTAGATTTCCCCATTTCAGGGTGATTGGTCCTCGTTAGTGTTGGTTGGGTGATTTCATCACCTCTTTATTCTCTACGATCACCTAAATGAAGTCCAGTCTACCTTCGCTGCCTCGCCTCTTCTGTCAACTTGTTGGTTTTTGCCTGTAGATCGTCGACTTTGTGCGACAAGACATTTGCCTTTTCTAAATCAATGAAGCTGAAGTAAACATCCACTTCACTGCCACTCCATACTCAGTTCTATGATGGTACGTAGCTAAGCCTTTCAATTTGATCCACACATGATTTGTACTTCCTGAATCCAACCTGTTCCGGTCGTAACTTTGGATCCAGTACATCTTTTAGTCTCTCCAGTATGATGCGCAATAGTATTTTATCAGGGGTGGACAGGAGCATGGTTCCGCACCAGTTCTTGTTCATGCAAAGACTGAGGCAACCCTTCTTTAAGAGTCTGACTAGGTAGCGCTTCTTCCAATCAATCGACAGGTAACTTTACTTCCTTCCTTCATTCCTTCTGTTACGTAGCGATAAAAGGCAGTCAAAGGGGAGTTGTTTTCAAGTCATGATCAGATAATGTTCAGGTCGTGATTTATGTATGCGCTGATATTAGGACCTGATTGGAGAAGTTCGACCTCATACAAGAAATCGGATTGGTTTATTTATGGATTGACTTTCTGAGAGTTTTGAAAATACATGTATGTCATGTATTTTCCTAATAAAGGTTGTCTTTGTTCTTGCAGTCACAGGCCGTCTTTGTCTTCTGATTTCTCTGAGGCTCAGTGGAGTAGAAGGTACTGAGGGAGGTCAGTCGTAAAGGTATTTGGCTGAGGTGTCTATTGAGTCTCTGTATCATTATAACCACGCGCGCAACCATACCACTTGGTTACAACAGCTTCCTTCCAAATAGTGGTGTAGGCATGTCCGCTGTTGTCTCTGCGTCTGCTCCCAGTGCTTCTGCCGGAATTCCATATGATCCTCCTGCCTACCAAACTTTCAGTAATTTGTTGGCGTAGCGGTTAAGCCATCACTTCTGCTTTTGTCGGAAGGCTTGTGTTCACTGGGGGTTCTGCAGCTGGGCTGCTGGTGGTATTTCTAGGAGAGTTGCAGGCGGTGGCGCTAGTGGTGGTGGTGGTGATCGATTCTAGAGATTTTTGAAGTTGTCAGCACATCGTTTTCTTCGTTTTTCCTCTTTGACGGTAACTAAGTTCCCTTCATTATCTCGAATAAGTTTCATCCGTGTTCATCCCTTCTCTACCAGGTAGTAACCTGGTTATTTGATACAATGTTGTCAGGTCTCTGACTCTCCTACCTTCAGCCTACTCTGCTGCACTTGTCAGTGTGTCGTGGAAGTGTCTTTTTACTTTCCGCACACTCTTCTTCACTTACTTGTCCAGTTTGATGTTTTATATATTATACTAAGATCCCCTGTTCTTTATTCTTTCCTTCACTACACTTCACTGTACTGCACTGGTTCATCATCTGCTTCACCATCACCATCTTCCTCTCCCCACACTATCAGCTTCCATGTGCCATAGAGATCCACTACTTATCTCGTCTAGTTTCACATTGCTTCTTCTTCCTTCTTAACACGGTTATGCAGATTTCCTTCCACATCTCTTCCAAACACTTCCTGTGTTCTCCCACGACCGGTCCTTCAGGGATGTTGCTCAATGTCTCCCAATCTGTCCTGATGACTAAATCACGTCAAGTAGTTTCATCCAATGTACTTTCGTCCTTCAGTTCACTTTCTCTTCTGGGTGTTCAACTTCAACTGTGTTCCATCATCACCAGCTTCTCTCAAGGCTTTCAACTTGATTTTGCAGGTAGCTTCCTTGCACTGGATGGTGAGTGGGCTGAACACATATCTGCTCTCCTTCTTCATCTGATCTTGTGTCCAGTAGGCTGACTGTGTCTCCACTTTCTTCACATTGAGATGACGTCGATGTGATTTTTGGTGTAGTGTGTCCATCTGGTGAATGGTGAAATCAAATGCATGTCGCTGCCTTGTGAATATCCCCGTGGTTGTACACACTACCTCCAATCACCAAATCGTTGAATGTGCATAAGTCTGCAAATAGTTCTCCATTCTCGTTCATCATTTCACCGAGTGCTTCTCTACGCATGATCGATTCTCCTCCTGTGTTGTGGGCTTCCAGTTTCGCATTCATGTCACCTCACCTATTAGAATGGATTTTGAGGTCTTCAACTGTGTTGGGGTCTTTTCCGGTGCTGATTGCAGTTGTCTGTGGAATTACTCCTCCTCCCCCTTGGTCTGCATCATTTGTAGGTGCATAACGTAGCGTAGCGTAGCATTGTATGATTGTAACTCACCTTCCTTTTGAGTTGAATCCATCTGGCTGTCATGATGCGCTGTATATTAAACGGGTTCTTTACACAGTAAATATGGAGTTAATAATACCCACTGAAGATCAAACTTCTCATTTAATATGGAGACATGGCTTGGCAACACAGTCATAGAATAGTGTTGTTTACCTGAGGACCAAAAACGGTAGCTGACAATTTCACTGTGGAATTCGCGTCATATAATGCGAACTCAGTGTTCGACTGATTCTTTATATACTTCAAAGTGGACTGTATGCAAATAGTTGAGAAAACTTCTGTGAACAACTGTTATTTTTGCTGTCAGTTTCTTCAACCAGCCAGTGCATGTGAGATCTCATGGTGAATATACTAGGATATTAACTGTTCCAGTGCTTGCTAGAAGAAGACGCAAAACTTCGTTCATCTGAAAACTCTGGTCTGAATGAAACCGAACTTTTATTAAAGCCACCTATGCGGTTATTGGACTGTTTTAATTTTTTTTCAATAGACGGTGCATAAGTGTAGCAGTGTGTAACTATTGTTGCCATAAATTTCAACAACTAGCATTTCATCTAACCAGGAAGATGATTCCTATTATATTCGTGGTCTCCGGAATAATTCAGGCATTCTTTATCCTCCCATCCGATTCATTTCAAATTCAGAATCACGCCCTATTCTTCGTTAGGGCCAAGGAGAATGCAAACATTTTATTCTGACATACAAAACTTGTCACTGCAACTTACCACAGTTTTCACAATTACCACTCACGTTTTTCATTTAACTAGACTTTTAAACTGACACAAAAGAAAATGCGTACCACGGAGTATGTTCTCAGATGCAAACTTCATCTTATAAACACTGAAACGGGAGGAACTAACTATTCGGCAGAATATCCTCAACTCAATTTACTCCATCCGTTTCTCACCAGCTGCCTACGAGGAAATATATATGCTTAGTAGAATTTTAAGTCACTTTAAACAAAAATGATCAAGATTTAGCTTCTAATTAAAAACGGGCGGGCATCGACAAGGTGTAGCGCAACTGTCTGACATTCCGTCAATCGCATATAAAAGTGTGCATAAATGTTTCTTCGGGGATAAAAATGCTGTTCTTCTTATTTCTGAAGGAATGCATATACTTCGTTAATCAAGATCTCAATGACGAATTCCGAAGGGAATGTCAAGGTATATTCAATCATTGTGACAATAATTGTGATGCAGCTGATACCTCTTGCAAACTTTGTATTAGCGGAAAACAAAGACACATCTAGTCAATAATATTTATCTCTGTTCACTCCGGAAGCTAGTTCAGTAGGTTAATTAATGAGGAGGGTCTGTTCGTTGAGACCATGGAACTCCAGGAAATTGAGCCAGTGTTGGTGATATCTTGCTACATATGTGCGGAAATAGTTCTCTATTCTCAATCATGAACAACTTGGAACATGAAGGGAGATGAAATCTGAACTGTTGGATACCGACCCAACTTAGAGATGAGAAAAGGTTGGTCGTATTTCTGCCATTTATTACTGTAGAGTATTGACATAGGATCGTTACTCCTTCTGTGTCTGCCTGTCATATGTTATGATTGGTTTCTAGCAGTCGAGATGGAATGGCATCGATAAGATTCAGACTACACTGCTTAAAAGCGCGAGGCATCCGACTATCTGTCAACGGACGAGTATTATGTACTGCAGTTCGTTCTGTCCTGTTATACGCCTGTGAGATATGGCAGTCAATCGTAGTACGCATGAAGTGGTTACAGGGTTTTGATCATATGTATCCTGGTTGCATTACTTGCGTTTGTTGGAATCGTAATTTGACCGGTATGGAAGTGGGGCAAAGGGTACTACGCAAGGCAGGCAATTTGATTGATGGGGCTGTGAACCTTTGCTAGCTGAGGTAATTTGGACATGTGTTGCGCATCCCCAGTCAGCACCTACCTGGACAGACAATACTGGGTTGGGCTGGATCAGATTGGAAGACGGTTCAGAATGGTCAGACCAAGATCCGACACCAGTCCATGAATCCCCTGACTGTTGGTCTAAGTCGTGTGGGAAGATGCAGAGTGACTGGCTAGGGCCTGAGAGGTGATAGCGATTAGTGGTTGGGAACTGATTCTGGGTGACATGGTTAAAAATCGGTCACAATGATGCAGATATATTCACTCTTTGGTGTCTTCTAAAGATTGAGTGTTCGTACTAACACATCTTCAAACTGTTTATTCTCTCACACAACTTCGTCTACATTTATATCACTTTTATTCTATCCACCTGTGATTTGGTTACTAGGATGAAGTGTGGCAACTTGACCCAATGCATTTGTATACCAGGCTCTATGTTGGTTCTTTCTCTCAGTCTGTCTGTCTGGACTAAAAGCAGATGTTGCTACTCCAGGGGTTCCTTCGAAATGTTTTTAGATACTCAAGGTTTTCAGTATATTTCGTGAAGAAATAAATTTCCTCATTTGTCTGCCGCAAGTTTCACAGAAAATCACAGAAACTGATGTAGCGTTTCTTTGGATAGCAAAAAATTGCAGGCGAATTCAATGGCAAAAACAAAGGGAGGTTACAAAGGAGCTAATTCCCTTTCGACGAGGCACTTCCCATAGCTTACCTAAGCACTACCTCGGAAAAATTCCGTCAACATGTTTGTCTATCGTTCAACTCATGTTTAATAGCAAATTTGACAAACTGACAGCAATGGGATTGCCCTTTGGACCTCCCTTTGCCAATCGTCTTATGATTGGCCTTGACACAGCACGCTGCTCCCAGGAATCGATCAATTTCATGCATATAAGAGATAAATGGACACAACCTTCATTGTTTGCAATTACAACCCGGACCTTACAAGTTTCCTACAAAATTTCAACGACAACCACTCTTCAGGAAAATTTTACACTCGAATCCGAATTGAATCCGACATTTCATTTTTTCAATATCAGATTAAAAATTGGACCTAATAATTCCAGATAAATATCCGCATACTGAAAAGTTTCATGGAGTGAGCAACTAGTCAACTTTAAAAACGCATGTCTTTAAGTGGGAAGGAGTCTTGTTTTCTCACTCCTATCAAGAATAAGAAAGACTTGAATGGGTGATACATTTATTCAAGAGTCAGAAACACTCCTAGAGGTACTGTTAGAGAAAGGCTACCCATCAAAAAACGAAATGCAAAAGTAGAAGGCTGTGAAACTGGTTCTTTCAGTTCCGAAGAGAATACTTTTGAAAAACCTCAGTTTTAAATGTGATATTGTCACTGGAGATCTTTTTCAATATTTGTCAAAGTTTCTCAGTAGAATATTCTATCCTGCAAACCTCTGCATTGTCTTTTCATGTCAGTAGCTGATTTGGCATCGCATGAAAGACAAATCGATGCATTGAGTCTTTGCACTGTTTATAACGAATTCAATTGCTTCTGTGAAGCCAAGTGCACCAGCTACACCATGCGTTCGTCTACCAAGCACGCTTGCAAACATCACCAAATGTGGTTGTCGAAAGGTGAGCACGATCCTGTCTCTAGCTCTATCGTTGCACCCCTTGAAGTCTGAATATCTGGGACCAGTGGAAACCTTGTTCAAATTTCTCAACAAAGTCGGACTCAAGACTTGTCCAAAAGGTCTGGTGATCATAAAATTATGTATGATCAAAGCTTGTGTGTTCTGCCTGTCATCTCAAACATTCCATCTGCAAGAAGATCCTATACACATGTTTCTTTTGTGTAGTTCAGCTGACAACCAATTTTCAAACCAGTTTCCCTCATAATTTTAAATGATCGTCTGTTCTACTCTGTCTCTCCTGTCTTCTCCAAATCTACAATAATTTTCTCCGTCCACTACTAATAGTTAACGCACATGTTAACTATTGGTTCACATCTTAAATGCTTTTGCTTCTCCTTTTGGTATCAGCTTGATGAAACGTGTTGACATGTACTCAATCACTCAGGTGTATTCTACATTTCAACATGTCGTCACTGTGAATACAAACATTTCAGAAGGAGTAACGATCCTATGTCAATACTCTACAGTAATAAATGGCAGAAATACGACCAACCTTTTCTCATCTCTAAGTTGGGTCGGTATCCAACAGTTCAGATTTCATCTCCCTTCATGTTCCAAGTTGTTCATGATTGAGAATAGAGAACTATTTCCGCACATATGTAGCAAGATATCACCAACACTGGCTCAATTTCCTGGAGTTCCATGGTCTCAACGAACAGACCCTCTTCATTAATTTACCTAGTGAATTAGCTATTGAGGTCAACGGAGACAATGACGACGTCTGACAGTTTGTATCTAACCAGGAGTTTATGCAGTTTTTGTAAAAATATCCTTATTATCTATCCAACTGCCTTTAGCGAGTTCATAAATGAGGACATCTAAAATTATTGGCTTCTTTGAAACTATGCTTTAGGTTTCATTGTAACAAGCGACCTGCAGTTGTGATCTGGACAAGGTATGTGGTTTATAGTGGAAGGTGTCATTCTGAAAATATTGGCTACCAACCTTTTGAAATTCACCTTAATCTATTTCCATCATATCATGCTTCTCATTTTCTTTCTTAGTGTGTGTCTTCTAATTTTGCCGTAAACGTATTGCCATTCTTGTCAGTTTTATTCATTAGTCTACCAGCCGGTTTTCTTATATTGTTTTCCTAGGTAACTACTAAAGACTCTGTTCTGAATGAGGTTATTTACTCTGCACCCAATTATTTCGTATTCCCTTTGGAAAACTGGTTATCATTATTGCATACATTATGTTTTATTACGTTCTGTTTTCTGATTATTGCTAAGTTATATACTGAATCTTTCGTTTCAAACTGAACAGTTGGTCTCATCTAATCTTTCAAGAGTTTTCGCTCAAATTAGAAACATATTTATGATATCATAACTTGGTATTTGGAAGTAATGTCAGCTCACACGGTTTGTCCTCTGTTTCACTATCCCTTTCTGGATGATTTCTTCGAGTAAAGCATTTTTAAAATTCATTGTAAATATTGAAGCTTGTAAACAGTCAGTAAGAAACGTCAAAGCAAGAAAGTTGTTTCATATTAGTCTTCTCATACTGAAGCTAGTGCAGAAGATGCCGTCTCGAAAGACGATGAAAGCTACACGAGTGAACAACTCAGCTCAGAAAACACAATACAACCAAAACGTTTCTCCAATATTTGTTTTTTTCTCTTTTAACGGTTGAGCCACTGACTTCACAGTACACGTTACAAGTAAAAATTTCACCCATCTGGATTGTCTATAGACACTGAGCGTATATTCAACAGTTTACGAGATCCTAATAGCAGCACTGAATAATGATGACGGAGTATATTTCTTTTTACTAAAATGTAATGAATAGGTCAAAGGATGGCCTGTAATTTGCAACTTAATGAGTTCCGTGAATTATTTTATTGAAAAGAAACAAAAAGGTTTCATCACGTGTGCGGCATCGTACATCATCATTTATATTTCAAATGAATTTCTTCGGTTTCTGATGACGTAGCCACGTAAAACTCTCAAACGAAGAAGACGTCAATATTATGGGAAAGCTTCACTAACAGAAAGTACAGGAATCTCATCTTATTTCAAACTCATTGATAATAGGAAACCTAATTAAATTCCTCGAGATTTATGAACATGCTAAAGCTACATTTTAGTATTTCCTTAGAACAAAAACACATTTTGTTTGTATTCATTTGTTTATATTTTACAATATCGTATACATGGAACAGAACTTAACTGAGACGGGTTTTCATCCACAGTTTATAGCCGCGTTTCACTAAAACAGTTATACGAAAGATTAATAAAGGGATGGAGAAAATTGGAATAAACAACATTCTAAATGGTGAGTTCCTTCTAGTATACATCTACAAGTGAAATGAATAAAACCACTTACCGTGTGTTATGTGGTTGGGAATTCAAGCACTAGAAATATCATCATCTTCTCATTGAAACTGATGAAGATTTCTATGTTCTCACTAGGATCTTATTTATTTGGAGTTATGTTTTTCCTGAACATGAATTGCCTAATTATGAAGCTTTCTACATTATCATTCATGACACTCTCCACTAAAAAAGCTTCTCTTTCAACATCAATAACTTTCCGTCTTCCTTAACTTTAATTTCGAAAAACAGAAATACCTTTCCCTTGAAAATATATAACAAACATTCTATCTTATTCGTCATAAAATGTCGTTTTACAACAAAACCCAAACTAAGTTGACGATCCTTTTAGAGTATCGATATCGACATTTACATTTAGCTGAGCAAACAGTTTTGAGGTTCCGTTTGTTACTATCACCACACTATGTCAGTAATAACTTGTTCACATTCTTCGACGACTCGACGATTTTTACACATCCAAACATACAAATTACACATGCGAAAAAACAGTGCAGATTTCTGATTAATAATAATTTATTTGATTATAGTAGCTAAACAGCTCACATAGATGCATGAAGTTTGATTTACAACAACTTAAATCTCCTTACTGCATCTATCATATTTGTGTTCCAATATATTCTTGTATGATTCTCCTAGTCTTAATTTTCATCTCAGATTGTGTGTAGTTAATAACTGAAGGTCTTAAACATGAACAGTGAAACGTAGTAGTAGTATGGTGGTGGACCTCTCAAATCACAAAACTGAACAATTATCACCAAAGGATCGAGAAACACAAAGAATTGAACCTAAAGCATTTTGAGTTTATCAGTAGAGAGAATAATTCAAGAACTTTTCATTCGGTTTCATATTTATAAGGTAAGTAACATTCATTGACGGACAGCTCTCTAGTTTCAGTGAGAAGACTACCACCTTCTGAGATGCAGACACATACAGTTACCCAGTCCTGAATATGACGAAACGTACGTCCATTATTCCAGTAATGCCCACCAACAAGCGAATGACGTAGGCACGAAACTTGGGGTGACAATGAAGCACTCGTTGGAGGGGCGCATATGACAATAAAAGCCAACCGATTCGGTTCAACATAGCAGTCAATGAGAAATTACAAGCGGCATTAAGGAAAAAATGATATTCGTTACACAAGAGGTGACTTCCATGATTCAGTAGCCGAGGAAACTACTCTCTGGAGTTTAAGGCGGTCCATTCTGGGTTTGAGTCTCATTGGGGACACCATTACATACTGAGGTGCAGGTGTGTCCAACTGAAGAACCCCTGGACTCCGCCACTAACCAGCACGGAGCAAAAGCACCAAATGCCGTAATAGGTTTATCTGAGTTCACTCTTTGCCGTTCTTCAGCTCATCAAAATAAGCATCCCCAAATTGAATCCAGTTTTTGTGTAAATAAACAACAAGGTCAAAACATTCTGACCACTGGCAAAATAAGGCCGTATGAGGCTAAACTAAGTGTGCTCAACAGAACATTGAGTGTTCATTTGGCCAACTTATTATTGAATAGGATAATGGTCATTTTACATTGGTTTCATATTTGGAGAGGGTCTGGCAAAACAACTTATCTTGACGCCCATTGCAACACTGAAGAAAGGTAACAGAATAGTCATTGCTCACCTTACACACACTTTCGAATGAAGGACAAATAATGGATATATTGTACTGTTTGTTATCATTATGGAATGAGAATTCATTCTCTCCCCCAGCTTGTGGACATTTGACAGTCGTTCCTTTGAAGTCAATTTCAAGACCATCGTTTGAACACTTGTACTAATAAAAATATTTTGATATTAAAAAGTTTTACATTCCATATAGTGAAGACTAAATAAATCCAAAGTAAAAACAGTTGTTGAAAGATGTACGATAATTTACTGTGCACATTTAATTGCGAAATATTTGAATAAGTAGATAGGAAACAAACTTCAGTCAGCCTGGTAGAATTTTGTTCAGCATATTCTTATTTTTCAAACTAAATAACCTCGAAAAAAGCATCTTCAACTCGGCCTTTTCTCCTTATAGAACTTCTCAATGTGTCACAACAATACGACCTGATCCAGTAAACATCTGTTTACTAGTCTGTAATCAACATGTGTAAGAGCATATGGTGTTACAACATAGCACAGGACGAAATAGGTGAAACTGGATGTGGGCCATGAGATAATTGTTTGAAATTAAAATAATTCAACCAACTATCCACATCTAGACAACAAAGTTTTATGTTTTTTGATGACTATAATTCACGTTCATACCTTAAGATGATAACACTTCCTCAATTCATCACTATTCTCCTCAAAACTGTTCAGTATTACTTGTTTGCTGTGGGCCTCTTTCCTTTTAGAATTGTTTGCAAAGGTGAGTATTAACTGCCCTCTAGACAAGAAATGTCAGTGAGCAGAATGGTTCAGGTGATCAGTGAATGGGTGTAAATGAAGTTCTGAGTTGCCGTAGCTTGACCTATTCATATATGGTGAGTATATCTGAAAGAAATCCGAAACGCTGATACAACAACTGAATCATTGTTGCAGAAATCTTTTGAAATGTCTTATATAATATAGAGACTGTACTTCTATCTTAATTGGCTTTTGAATGGAAATAAGATATATACTGTACGGTAACCGAAGCAACAAGAGATTCGTTATGTTATGTATTCCAAAACAAGTCAGACAGTTTATTTCACCTAAGAGTCATCCTGACAGTTGTACCACAGAACTTGGTACAATTTTGCTGAAAATGTGCAAAAGTCAGTAATATTTGAAGACATTCTCACTTTAAATTGATCATTTACATGATTTTGCAGTGGCATTGTAAATATCCAGAAATAATGATTATTGACGGTTGTGCTCATACAAACATCTTGTAGGGATATTTTTTCCGAGAACTAAACGAGGTTATTTCGAAGACAGTCGTCCAGTCATCTTCAATGGTGGAACATGACTTTCACCAAGGTTACAAACATTTGCTACTACAGAAATTATTTTCAGGACTGGTGGGAAGCGGCCTAAATGGAAATCAGCAGTTTAAGTCAACCGCTAAGGTAGACGTTTTCGATTCCAGTTTTTGTTTTATGTCAATGTGTGGTCAACAAAAACCATAGTGGACAATTTATCCTACAGTTTGCTAGTCAAAATAAGTAGTTAACTTTTAAACTAGTGTTTTTATATGTTCATGAAAGCACCATATAAACGATACATTTTGTTTTGCTGGCTTCGAGTTCTGTAGGCTGGATGGTTCATTCATGATGCTTTCATTGTCATCCAAGGCACCATCATCAGCATAGACTCCAGTAAGAAGTGAGCCATACCGTTTTCTCCACAATTTGTTTGGTAGCTTGTCCTGATCGGCTTGTGTGTGATTGTTTCCATCAAAGCTTCGTCACTGTCACCATATTTATTTCGACTGCTTGTCCTGATGACCTGAAATTTGACCTTCTTGTTGTCGATTGAAGTGTCTCGCTCACAGTTTTAGGCCGGTATTTGTAGTTTGATTTTCGTGGCTGAGTAAGTGAAGTATGGGGTTCTGAGGGAGAACGGTCACTGTTCTTATCTAGCCGGTGTTTCTTCGAGCTATAATCGTTCTCACATTATCATCATTAATTTTATTATTACTATTATTATTTTCACGTTGCTTACTGACTTCACAAATTCAACAGTTTACTTTCAGCTTTGTCTTCACGTTCGCGGGTTTCGAGAGCTCATATTTAAATTGTATGCTTAGGGGTGAGTGTAGAAAATTTATATTACTTCTCAGTCTATGATTATCTTCAGTTATGTTCTCTTATCTATATGGTTTTATGACACGGTTAGTTTGTTTTTTACCATTTGTTCATTTTTTTCCCTACTCATTATCAACTCAACCTTAGTTCTGCCCACTTCAAAAAAAGATCAAAGAAAAAATGAAAATTCGCAACACTATTATGTTAGTGACGTATATAAACGAAAGATCCAACTAACCTTATGACAAGTCCCCTTTACATTATCGCCCAATGTATACAAATACGGAGGTTCAGTAAATGACCAAGGTCTTCTTCCATGAGTTACACACATACCTAATTTTCCATATGATTGTAGGTAATCATTCTTATACTTTCCTGAAAATTTGGGTCGTAAAATTGTTGTAATTACTAGTGTAAAGCCCCTAAATATTCCGGTGTAAATTCAATCAAATAACTGAGTATGGATAGAACTGTGTTAATGTTAGGTAGAATGAAATTAGAAATGTGACACAAATTGGTTCTACACTGAGACTCAGTGACATGCTGATTAGTGTGTCACCCAGCAGGGAACTGGTGAATTTACAGGCACTCAACAGTCGGATATTTTATGGAATGTGTTTCCACTGTTGATGCATTAAAATAAATCATAATGAAGAGAATCATAGAAATTATAGGCGTAGAGTAGGGATCAAAACGACCTCTGGAATCAAAGTAAACAAGGTAACTATTGTCAGTGTGAGATAATATTCCGCATCAAATAAGTCTTTTGTATCTCTTCAAGAAATCAATACTGCTACAGAAATATGAATTCTCAATCATCATCCAATGTGACTACTAGTCTTCCAAATCACACATAGTCAAATGATAATCAATATGATGCTCCCTTTCTCTAATTCAGTTAGGTTGAGATTGGAATGAGAAATCCTGACTAGGCGGCCAGTGTGAATGCGGTTAAGCGGTGGAAACGCGTTATGAATTCACATTGTAGCCGGGCGAAATAGCCCTTTATGATGGAAATGAAATAAAATCTGGCAAGTAGTCAGACCTCATGGCTCAGATGGTAGAGCACTGGGCTGGAAACCCGGCAGTCGCTGGTTCAATCCTACCACGGTTCAAATTCTCACTTCACCTTCAATCATCACTCGGTATAAATATGAATTCTGCTTATTGCTCCCTTCTCCTTCTGTGCACAAACATAAGTACACTCACTTAACAGCTATAAGAGAAGTGACATTTGGACTAATTATTTGAAAAGAGTTCTGAACGCCACAAACTTCTATGGGATAGGAGGAATAACACTCCTTCTGATCTAAGTACTCACAAGAAATAGAACAAAACTTCTATCAACAATGATAAAAACTTTTAAAATCGATATAACTTGGGGGCATAAATCAAAATTATTTCAAAAACAACCGACGTTATATATTTTTAACGGCAAACTGGAGAATATTTACAATGCTATCAATTTTTAAAAAATCGCTTTCTCAAAACACATGACTGCCACTTTGTTCTGCATAAGGCAATCTTTATTATTCTCTTACTTCGACTGAAAGCACTGTCAACTCAGAGCGGCTTTTAAGTTGTATGCATCAGTGAAAGCTATTGTGATTGCCTCGTGAGATATCTCTGGGCAGTCAGCAACATCACCACTCCACATACTCATTCGAACATGAGGTTTTATATTTTTCTGTCTTCAACATTAAGCCTTCCAAAAACTAAACAGTTCTCATGAAGTTACAGTCACTCTTGTGATTATTCAGCTATCCTTCTTAAGATTAACTCAGTTATTTCATAAGGAAATCTAACTCTGCATATACTCTATAATTATAGTTCCACAATCGCCACCTAACCCCTTGTGTCTGCTATTCGGAGTTTAAAATTAGATGGTAAGATACATGCGCTATCCGCCGTTTGCTAGTTTAGCGCTCATCACTAACAGGCACTATTTATCTAAAACATCATCTCTGGTCCATCATGTCCACTTTGGAAATTGCATGCATCCTCAAAAACCGATGAAGCTTCTCCATTATTACCCCGTATATCCGTGACAGCATTTAAAGTAGAAAGACAAATACAGACTAATGACATGATATTGTAGATGGGAATAAACTTACAATGATATTTCTTATCATCTTCATGTAATTTAAGAACATCTCAACAAACTTCTAACACCAGTAACAAATGCAGACAACCTCATTCGATAATACTGATTGTGGAACGTCAAAGGGGGTATGCAGCTTAAACTAGATCTGCACAATAACTAAGTAGGGTCTTCCAATCTCTCATGATATGCTTTGAAACAGGCTTGTTTATTCAGTGCTGATCGGCAAGAAGACCGACTGCAAACTTCATTGGATGCTGCCCCTCAGAGGATCTTAGATATCCTCAAATGTACAGGTTCAATTATTTCTTGGTCGTCTTTGTGGAATTTATGTCTCCAGTTGTGTCGATGTCGTAAGCTTCAGGACTTGAAGTATTTATTTGAAATACAATCGTAGTTTTAGGAAGGTTTTATCTGACAACGTTGAAACCACCGGTAATTTTACGCATTTCGATGTGTTGCATCCATTTCTAACAGGCTTATTAACTGAACACTAATAGGTAAGTTCCCCTCGGTATGATTATGGACAATACATTTTTGATGGAAACTTAGTCCAGTTAACTTCGACGTTCCACTTTTTATATATCTAATGAACGGACTAAGGAGGCATTAACTTCTACCACATTCCGAGAGTTTTATTCTTATATTAAAGAGAAATTCTCCTGATTGGTGTTTGCAAAATCCCTGGATAACACTTTAACTGATTCTTCCAACGTCATTCTAGTGTGTGCTCCTAAATCTTTTAAGCAGCGTGCTACCGCAGATCATCTTTTTTACTAGCAGGCGGCAATGCTAATATCCAGAAAGCGACCAGCAGTGTCTCCTTTTCACATACTTCAATTTCTTCCGTTTTCACATTCTAGATATTCGGGAATGCCGTTTGTTGAACTACTTTCTGGTAAATATGATCACTTTATATATGCTGCTGATCAAGCTTTCCGTAAAATGGATGCCCTAAACATTAAAAATGAGAACATCGTCATTTAGGTATTTTAGCCACTGATTCGCTTCTTGATTGGTATGATAAATGTCTGCACACTCTGAATTGCCAATTCCTAAGCTCTACATTCAGAAATTTGCATCAGTCTACGCATTCATTTTGCTTCAGCCTCCAGCTGAGTAGAAGCGAGTGAATAGAATCGACTTATTATGTAAATTCAATTTAGGTCTTTGAATTCTGTCCGACAGTTATTCTGACATTGACAAGGGATTCCTGTGGAAACGGACGTGAAGAAACGACGATGTTTATACTGCGTCTTGGTGAAATGAGTATATCACAAAAAAACTCATATCCTAAAGCACAATTTTCTCCTCGGCTACATAGAGAAGGCTGAAACAGAGACATAGACAAACTATAAATGCTTGATAATTAACAAGACAAAACCTTGAAGAGTAAATTTTACTATTCTGATCACTGAGTATATGGTTCACTATATAAATTTATTGGAGGGATTCCAGTAATGCAGAACGTAAAATTTGTCACATCTGTTCAAGTTAGACAAAAAGTTTGAACTCAGGTTGGCATTCATAATGAGCTAGATAGACATTAGATACTTGAGAGCGCTGGATAGCTGTTTTGTCTAGTGTGCGGACCCACCTGGGTTCCATCCCTGGCAGTGTTATGGGTGTGCACTGCTGAGGAGCCCCATACCAGGACGAACACATATCAAGTGCCTAAAGATCTCGGAGATTTCTCTGTGTGATATCAGTCCATGGTAAATTCCTACCTGAAACCAATAAATAAATCTACAAAAACCTCCAAATTTAATTTGAGCTCAATTTTAATCAAGAACATAAGGATGTGACACTGTATGGATTAACTTTGTTGTATCTTCTTGAGCGGTATTTACTGGGTATTCATTCTAAATGATCAACAAAAGTGTTTAGATAACTTTTATCTACGCTTTTTTCAATGGCTCACACATCCCTACAGATCCCAGATAACAGAAAAGACGTGTTTTGTTTCATTTCAATTACTCTTTTTGTGCTTGAAAGAATTCATTTCACTTTAGTTATTATTCTGACAGAAGTACTCACACCCATTGAAATGTAACCATAAAAACAAGGTGTGGCGAAGACTTCATTAACTAATGTCAATTTGTGACAACCTTTTTAGAGACATGAAGGTCTTCAGTGAAACCCATGGTGTGTTTTTGCTAAGAGAAGTGTCTTGATCATGCAATCGCTAAACATCGAGGCATTTTGAGCATAACAATCCCTCCGATTGCCATATACTCAAGGCTTCTGTTTGAATAAATTCTATATCCGTCTGAAATTTCTTCCACCGAGTTAAGTGCATAGAGAGTCGAAAATCTGGATTCGCCTACAAATTTTCAAGCTTGTCGATGCACACACTATCCAATAATACATAACACAAATGTGTAATGTGATTATTTGTGGAAAAGTTTAACGGTGCCAAATGTGCGTTCGGTATACAGCTTCATATTTCAGAAGATAACGAAAATTTGAAGCATATTTTCCTTCTGTTTGTTGTCGAAAATATTATAATTTTTAGATCTCATTGAGAGATTTACCAGAATGTAGTATAAAAATATCACTTTCTTTTTACTTAATCGACATTATGAAAAGCCATTTGATTAGGTTTAAAACTGCAATCCTATCATGGGATGCAACACGTCATATGTTTTAACCCATTCAGGAACTACTTGTTTATTATTATCATCTAATGGTGAACACTCCACATTCTGGATACTGTGTGTCTTTGAAGGTTGCATCCTATGTGAAATGTTTGGTTTCAAGAAGAAATCTTTACTTGCATTGAAATATTCGTTTGTTAGGTTTCCTATTATCATACGTCTAAAAGATACGCTAAATAAGGTGATCAAAAAACACAACTGATAAAAGAAATCACAGCTTAGTATACACTTCTTGGTGACATTAATTATGGT
The DNA here is from genome assembly GCA_944470555.2 of Heterobilharzia americana. Taxonomy (NCBI): domain Eukaryota; kingdom Metazoa; phylum Platyhelminthes; class Trematoda; order Strigeidida; family Schistosomatidae; genus Heterobilharzia; species Heterobilharzia americana. The sequence goes on along the minus strand of OX104130.1, from coordinate 49,671,020 downwards.
AGGAGCCTCAGGATGGTCATCACTGCTCGATAGCTGGCTTTAGGAGAATGAAACACCAGATTGATATTTGTCTTATTTAGTGTTGAACGTATCGTCCAAATAAAGTCGTCAATAAGTTCTGATTTTTAAATGACAACTATTTTGGTCATACAGATTTTAGTGAAATGTGTAAACCAACTTCCCTACAATATCAATTATCTTTGAAAGAAAGTGGAAGACTTGACACCTATGTTCTGAATTGTCTTGCTGCCGTTGGTAGGTAATACTAATTGATCTGTGCATTTCGCGATAACTTGAAATGGTCATTAATACGAATGGTGTAAACTGTTTTCTAGCTTGACAGCATGATTTCTCTCGGATGAGTTGGTCTTTGTAATGTGAACAATAACGATTTACAACCGACTTAAACTCTGTGGAATAATTTTCACAATGAACTGGGAATTTTGCAAGCTCTCATCCTGATTCAAGAAATTGTGTTGAAGTTCATTTCTACAACCTTTTCTACCACGAATATTCTGTACGTGTATAGAATCCATGGCTAGAATTTAAGGGTTGTAGCAGTACATATAACTTGTGCCTATTCAAGTACATTTATAGCGAAGACATTTGCAACATGTTAGAAAAGTCATTTTAAACACGAGAAGGATATTTCGGATTATGTGAATTATGTATATAAGAGACCTACGTCTTTTAAGACAGAGATTGATCAAGGAAATAGGATTTAAGCATAAAAGTAAGTAACAAACGAGATATCATATATAATGTCCCTGAAGAAGCTCGGGCATCTGGAGATCTGAATTGCACTGCACTTGTGGATGTGCGACGTCAATAGACAAAGGAATAGACTGAAATAGGTGAAATCATATCCAAACAGAAACTAAACAATTCTACAGTGCATCTATCAGTGTTAACTGTAAACATGGAGGAGGTTGCTACTCGAATTTCTGATATTGGCTATGAAGCATTTTAATGTCAACATCGGTACATGAGAAGAATGAAATTCATCGATATTCATCAGTACTAGTTCTAAGTAATTGCTTCTCAAATTTTATAATTTGCTTCACCTACCCCTTTTTATAGAGTGGCCAATGTGTTTAAAGTAAAATATATAAGTGCTGTTAAATTTCGCACAACTGCAGGCTGGATGGATTGCCTGAACTGAGGCAATGCATTTGAAAATGAAAATAGTTTCCATGATTCATAAATCACTAATGGAAATGTTTGCAAGCGTGCTTGGTAGACGAACGCATGGTGTAGCTGGTGCACTTGGCTTCACAGAAGCAATTGAATTCGTTATAAACAGTGCAAAGACTCAATGCATCGATTTGTCTTTCATGCGATGCCAAATCAGCTACTGACATGAAAAGACAATGCAGAGGTTTGCAGGATAGAATATTCTACTGAGAAACTTTGACAAATATTGAAAAAGATCTCCAGTGACAATATCACATTTAAAACTGAGGTTTTTCAAAAGTATTCTCTTCGGAACTGAAAGAACCAGTTTCACAGCCTTCTACTTTTGCATTTCGTTTTTTGATGGGTAGCCTTTCTCTAACAGTACCTCTAGGAGTGTTTCTGACTCTTGAATAAATGTATCACCCATTCAAGTCTTTCTTATTCTTGATAGGAGTGAGAAAACAAGACTCCTTCCCACTTAAAGACATGCGTTTTTAAAGTTGACTAGTTGCTCACTCCATGAAACTTTTCAGTATGCGGATATTTATCTGGAATTATTAGGTCCAATTTTTAATCTGATATTGAAAAAATGAAATGTCGGATTCAATTCGGATTCGAGTGTAAAATTTTCCTGAAGAGTGGTTGTCGTTGAAATTTTGTAGGAAACTTGTAAGGTCCGGGTTGTAATTGCAAACAATGAAGGTTGTGTCCATTTATCTCTTATATGCATGAAATTGATCGATTCCTGGGAGCAGCGTGCTGTGTCAAGGCCAATCATAAGACGATTGGCAAAGGGAGGTCCAAAGGGCAATCCCATTGCTGTCAGTTTGTCAAATTTGCTATTAAACATGAGTTGAACGATAGACAAACATGTTGACGGAATTTTTCCGAGGTAGTGCTTAGGTAAGCTATGGGAAGTGCCTCGTCGAAAGGGAATTAGCTCCTTTGTAACCTCCCTTTGTTTTTGCCATTGAATTCGCCTGCAATTTTTTGCTATCCAAAGAAACGCTACATCAGTTTCTGTGATTTTCTGTGAAACTTGCGGCAGACAAATGAGGAAATTTATTTCTTCACGAAATATACTGAAAACCTTGAGTATCTAAAAACATTTCGAAGGAACCCCTGGAGTAGCAACATCTGCTTTTAGTCCAGACAGACAGACTGAGAGAAAGAACCAACATAGAGCCTGGTATACAAATGCATTGGGTCAAGTTGCCACACTTCATCCTAGTAACCAAATCACAGGTGGATAGAATAAAAGTGATATAAATGTAGACGAAGTTGTGTGAGAGAATAAACAGTTTGAAGATGTGTTAGTACGAACACTCAATCTTTAGAAGACACCAAAGAGTGAATATATCTGCATCATTGTGACCGATTTTTAACCATGTCACCCAGAATCAGTTCCCAACCACTAATCGCTATCACCTCTCAGGCCCTAGCCAGTCACTCTGCATCTTCCCACACGACTTAGACCAACAGTCAGGGGATTCATGGACTGGTGTCGGATCTTGGTCTGACCATTCTGAACCGTCTTCCAATCTGATCCAGCCCAACCCAGTATTGTCTGTCCAGGTAGGTGCTGACTGGGGATGCGCAACACATGTCCAAATTACCTCAGCTAGCAAAGGTTCACAGCCCCATCAATCAAATTGCCTGCCTTGCGTAGTACCCTTTGCCCCACTTCCATACCGGTCAAATTACGATTCCAACAAACGCAAGTAATGCAACCAGGATACATATGATCAAAACCCTGTAACCACTTCATGCGTACTACGATTGACTGCCATATCTCACAGGCGTATAACAGGACAGAACGAACTGCAGTACATAATACTCGTCCGTTGACAGATAGTCGGATGCCTCGCGCTTTTAAGCAGTGTAGTCTGAATCTTATCGATGCCATTCCATCTCGACTGCTAGAAACCAATCATAACATATGACAGGCAGACACAGAAGGAGTAACGATCCTATGTCAATACTCTACAGTAATAAATGGCAGAAATACGACCAACCTTTTCTCATCTCTAAGTTGGGTCGGTATCCAACAGTTCAGATTTCATCTCCCTTCATGTTCCAAGTTGTTCATGATTGAGAATAGAGAACTATTTCCGCACATATGTAGCAAGATATCACCAACACTGGCTCAATTTCCTGGAGTTCCATGGTCTCAACGAACAGACCCTCCTCATTAATTAACCTACTGAACTAGCTTCCGGAGTGAACAGAGATAAATATTATTGACTAGATGTGTCTTTGTTTTCCGCTAATACAAAGTTTGCAAGAGGTATCAGCTGCATCACAATTATTGTCACAATGATTGAATATACCTTGACATTCCCTTCGGAATTCGTCATTGAGATCTTGATTAACGAAGTATATGCATTCCTTCAGAAATAAGAAGAACAGCATTTTTATCCCCGAAGAAACATTTATGCACACTTTTATATGCGATTGACGGAATGTCAGACAGTTGCGCTACACCTTGTCGATGCCCGCCCGTTTTTAATTAGAAGCTAAATCTTGATCATTTTTGTTTAAAGTGACTTAAAATTCTACTAAGCATATATATTTCCTCGTAGGCAGCTGGTGAGAAACGGATGGAGTAAATTGAGTTGAGGATATTCTGCCGAATAGTTAGTTCCTCCCGTTTCAGTGTTTATAAGATGAAGTTTGCATCTGAGAACATACTCCGTGGTACGCATTTTCTTTTGTGTCAGTTTAAAAGTCTAGTTAAATGAAAAACGTGAGTGGTAATTGTGAAAACTGTGGTAAGTTGCAGTGACAAGTTTTGTATGTCAGAATAAAATGTTTGCATTCTCCTTGGCCCTAACGAAGAATAGGGCGTGATTCTGAATTTGAAATGAATCGGATGGGAGGATAAAGAATGCCTGAATTATTCCGGAGACCACGAATATAATAGGAATCATCTTCCTGGTTAGATGAAATGCTAGTTGTTGAACTTTATGGCAATAATATTTACACACTGCATAGGTGGCTTTAATAAAAGTTCGGTTTCATTCAGACCAGAGTTTTCAGATGAACGAAGTTTTGCGTCTTCTTCTAGCAAGCACTGGAACAGTTAATATCCTAGTATATTCACCATGAGATCTCAGATGCACTGGCTTGTTGAAGAAACTGACAGCAAAAATAACAGTTGTTCACAGAAGTTTTCTCAACTATTTGCATACAGTCCACTTTGAAGTATATAAAGAATCAGTCGAACACTGAGTTCGCATTAAATGACGCGAATTCCACAGTGAAATTGTCAGCTACCGTTTTTGGTCCTCAGGTAAACAACACTATTCTATGACTGTATTGCCAAGCCATGTCTCCATATTAAATGAGAAGTTTGATCTTCAGTGGGTATTATTAACTCCATATTTACTGTGTAAAGAACCCGTTTAATATACAGCGCAGTTATTCGTTTACATCTTATCTTAAAGCAGAGTAGACTTATCTCACCTGTATTTACCCTTTTTCCTTGTTTTATTCATCTTCGTTACGTTATTCAAAATTCCAGTCCAGTGATATTACATTAGGAGGAACTCGATAAGTCATTGTCCCGGCTAGTTAGTGAAAGTAACCTCATTCATCCTGATATTATTGCTAAGTCTTACACAGTAAAACATAAGTAATCAGCACCTAAGGTTTTTCCAAACCATCCTATCCATTGTCAGTCAGGATGCCTTGAAATCATAAGTATAGCTGCATAATGTTTTCCTAATGGCTTCTGTCAGCCTACATCTCAAATTTATTCCATTCGTCTCCCCTCTACACAGTAAAATGATGTGGACACTTCGTTTGGGTACGGTGTAAAGAGCTTTCTTTGGCACTACCTGACTTCTGTATTGGCTTTTAAACTTCAATGGATATCCGTTCTCCATGAGTGTTTTGGTCAGCAACTTGATATCATCATCCATCGTATCTGATGTACAGATATGGTAGATCCCATAAAACAGCCATTTTATTACACCTCGCTTGTGTTGGATAAGACAAAGCTGTGAAAATTGAGATACTGTCTTGCCCATGTAGGCTTTCTGTAGACTGATCATCTTATTGTGCTACCAGCTTGTTGGCTCAAGAGTACGTCCACGAATGGCAGATTATTATTTTCTTTCTCACGAGTCAGGCTGATTTGAGTTTGCACGGTGTTAAATATTTTTAGTAGACAAAGCATATCCTCATGCTTTCACAAATCACTGTGAAGTCATCGACACACCTCTTGTAAAGAGGAACTTTAGCGATGAAATCGACAGTTGGATAGTCAATATGTGGCATACATATATCAGCCACTAATGGTCTCAAGTGATCCCCGGCAGATACATCGTCAACTTGTCGAAAGCGTTCACTTTCAAATGTGAAAGCAGCTTTGTTGGTTCCCTCAGAAAAGTCGCAGTAGTAAGGAATAGATGGTTTGCAGAAGATATGTAGTCACAGAGAATGTCGATTGTCTTTGACAGCAACACTCTAGTGAATGAAGAGTTTACGTTGAAAGAGTAAATAGTCTTGTTTTGATGTTTGCGTTACTGAGACAGTCAACAAGTCGAAAAGTATCTTTCAACGGAAAACTTACAGAGTTCGTTCCAAACCGGATGAAACATTTTGACCAGTTCTGGTGTGCGGGACGACACATGAAAGATAAGAATCTTTGGCAATCCATTTAGCTTCGGAAATTCAGATGGCATAGGTTTCAATGAATGAAATTCCTCCTTGCCAATGGTATTCACATTCAAAAGTTGTACTCAAATGGCGACCACATTGGCTGCTAATTTCCTTATATCTTCTGACTGGACATCAGCTAGCAACCTTGTCCGCTCACCTTCATGTACATTGACTAATTTGAAACAATTAGTCTGATTGTTGAATTTACTTATAGCAATAAGAAGACGGAGGTTATCTGAGAAACCTGGTATATCCGCGCAATACATCTCAAACAATCTGATCACACATTTACTTGTCAAGGCATTTTATGAAAAGGATGGAAATGTGGTGGGGTAAAATAAATAAGATAATACAGGATTTGAAAATATAGGGATCGGGAAAACAGATACATTGGAACCAGAATTCAATTTCTTTAGAGGAATACTCATGGAAAATGCATATCCTTTGAAGTTCAGTAACCGTTATAAGAACGGCTCAACAGTGCGAACTCATCAGTATTCTGTCTCGAGGAAGGATGTCTGCATCACGCTACCGTATGAGGGGAATCAAAAAGTGTAATCTTAAGATGAAGACTTAATCCAGTTATTAAGAAGACATACAGCTAAGCTCAACATTTATAAAAAGCAACAATCTGAACAAAGAATATTCCTTTGAATAAATTCTCTTTGGGTTCCACAATCATAAAATGCATTTGTACAACATAAAAACAAGCTATGCTATGGGCAGTTACATTTTCAAAATGGAGTGAGATCTAGGGAATGTAGGGATATGGATTTGTCTTTTTAAATTAGTCAATATTGTGATGATGCATATGCAGAAGAATGATATGATAGTGAATAGAAATATAACGATTAAGATGGTAGGAGTGGCCGTTAGTTAGCTGAGGGCCAAGGGAGAAGTAGTGCTTGGACATGTTCTCTCTGAATGCAGAGTTCAGCCTTGATCAATCTTATTGCGACAGCCTCCGCTAAGTTGAGCAGACGTTGGCGAGCTACACTGGGTGTCGTTTTCGGAACACGATTAATGACATTGAAAGCTTTGTTAGCATCTATGTGATCCCTGTGTCAACTAGATGTGCTAGGATTGAACATTTCACCACCTTCATTTCACCCTTTCCAAACCAAGCTGGTAAATGCTGTCATATCCGGAGACACGCCTGTCTAGTCACACACCTTATGTAACTAGTTCCACAAGAACAGTTAAATTGATATATGCAAGATGGAAAGCTAAGATGAGGTAGACTATCCTTTGGTCTCGGACTGAGCATTGACCGACTACTGAATAATCTTTAAAGCCAACCTGCATAAAACGTCCTATCAACTGCTGTAGCTAGGCGTTGCGAAAGAATGTCACTTGCAATATCGCCCTTGAATTGCCAGTGCAGGAACAAAGGCTTCTTCCCCACTGTCATCAGATCTCATTTAGAACCAATGTAACTAATGTTAGTTTTGATGAGCTTGTACGGATATCCGTTTTCACCTAGAATATCACAGATACACAATAGTTCTTTTTCTACACACACTCCTTGGAGTAGAACGATGTTACTCTAAAAGCCATGCACCTGATTACATTGTGTTTGCACTTCATCGGTACGAAGCTTATCGTGCATATGCTGTGCCTAAAACGTCAGTTTTGCTATATATGCCTCTCAGTACAGAGCCATTTTGTTTTTAGTCATCAGTACATCAAGAAAGTGTTTCGAATCATAGACTTCATTTTCGTGTGTAAAATGAATTGATGAATGAGCACTGTTGGAATGGTTCAGAATGGAATTAATAAGTATGCATCTATCAAAAACCAAAAAGTATCATCCATTTATCTTCAGTACAACTCGATATTAGCAATTTGATCCTACAAAGGACCATTTTCCAATTTTGCCAAAAATCTGCCTGCAAATCCTGGTCCCAATGGAGATCTCATAGCCATTCCGTCAACTTGCCTGTACAGACTACCGTTGAAGATGAACAGGACATTTGCTGTAGATTTTAGCAATAGTTCTTTCAATATTATCTAGAAAACGAAACACAAGCTTCAAAATAAAGCTTCGAAATAAAACCAATCGAACTGCTAAATAAACCTCAAAGCACAAACAGAAAATAAAAAAATAAAAACAAAATTATCCCTCGTGGAATCGGAAAGGCAAAATGGCGCCGGTTGGTGGAAGCCTTCGGGAAGCCAATCGGTCAATGTGCCTCCTCCCTCTCGATGTAAGCGAAAGTAAACGTGGGGACATGGAATGTCCGCACCATGTTTGAACCCAGCAAGGCAGCCCAGATTGCAAACGCCATGAAGAGGTATCACACTGAAGTGCTTGGAATTTGCGAAAGTAGATGGAATGGAGGTGGACTATCTAAACTGTCACCTGGAGAATCAATAACCTACTCCGATATTATCACCCAGACGACAACCACGAGCACAAGGAGTTTTCCAGTGGCTATCATGATGTCCCCTCCCAAGAACATTGAAGGCTCTTATGCAGTGGGAACCAACCTCTTCCAGGATCATAAAAGCAAGATTGAACTCAAAAGGAAGCAAAGTCACAACCATACAATGCTACGCTGTGCATCTACAAATAATGCAGATGAAGAGAAGAAGGCGGAATTCTACAGACAACTTCCCACTTGGCAACATCAAATTTCCGCTAAGCGACATGAATGCGAAACTGGGAGCGGAAAACACAGGAAGAGAACTAACCATGGGTTGAGAAACGCTGGGTGAAATGATGAACGAGAATGGGGAATTGTTTGCAGAATTCTGTGCATCCAACGATTTGGTGATTGGAGTCAGGCACTGTGTTCAAGCACAAGGATATCCACAAAGTGACATGGATTTCACCAGATACCATGACACAATAAAAATCAGATCGACTTCATCTCAATGTGAAGAATGTGGAGACGCAGCCCACCTGACGCAAGGTCAAGAGGAGCAGATCCAGGCTCAGACTACAAACTACGTAGCGCAAGGAACCTTCCAAATCAAGTTGAAAGCCTTACGGGAAGTTGGTGATAGACCATATTTCAAGACACGGAAACTGAAGGACGTCAGTACAACGGACATCTGCACGTCAGCCATCAAGACAAAATGGGAGACACTGAGCAATATCCCTGAAAAAACCTGTGTGGATGACCGCTGGAACTCTTTGAAAGCTGTGTGGAGGAAAACGTGCATAACTGTATTAGGAAGGAAGAAGAAAGAAGATAAGAAATGGATCTCGACGGACACATGAAAGCTGATAGAGGAGAGGAGAATCGCGAAGCAGAAATGAACCAATACAAGGATACACAACGAGAAGAGGAACTGAGTACAATGTATAAAACACTGGACAAAGAAGTGAAGAAGAGTGTCCGGAAAGAAAAAAGACACTGGCAAGTGAAGCAGAAGAGGATGCAGGTAGGAGGGACAGAGACCTGACAACATTGTATCAAATAACCAGGTTACTATTTTGTAGGGAAGAGATCAACACACATGAAACTAATAAAAGATGATGAAGGGAATCTAATTACCAAAGAGGAGAAACAAACGAAAAGATGGGTTGACAACTTCAAAAGGCTCGACCACCTGCACTTCTTCCAGAAGTACCATTGAACACAGGGCCTCCGACGAAAATTGAAGTCCTGAGCTCCATAAGGCTATTGAAATGCGGGAAAGCAGCAGGACCACTTGGAATCCCGCCAGAAGCACTAAGAGCAGACGCAGTGACAACAGCGGACATGTTCACACCCCACCACTATTGCAAAAGGTTTGGAAGGAAGAAAAGGTACCTGCTCGTTGATTGGAAGAAGGGCTACCTCGTCAATCTCCTGAAGAAAGGGCGACCAAAGTCTTCGCAAGAACTGGCAGGGAATCAAGCCCCTGCCTACCCCAAGAAAAATATTGAGTCGCATCATCTTGGAGAGACTAAAGGATGCGCTGGATTCAAAACTACGACCGGAACAGGCTGACTGGATTCAGGAAGTACAAATCATGTGCTGACCAGATCGCCACGCTAAGCATCATCAAAGAACAAAGTATAGAATGGCAGCCAACTCTCTACCTCAACTTCATTGATTTTGAAAAAGCCTTCGACAGCGTCGATGGAGAAGTAATTTGGCAGTCAACTGCTTCAACACCACGGTTTTAGTGCCACAAACGTTAATCAATCTCATTCAACAACTATATGAAGACTCCACACGACAAGTATTTGACAATGAGAAGCTCAGTGATGCTTTTGAAGTAAAGACAGGAGTAAAACGAGGCTGTCTACTATCACCCATGATGTTCCTGATTGTAGTGGACTGGATCAGGCAACAAACAGTGAGGAGCGAGAAGAGGGGAATACACTAGACCGTGGAAAAGATCCTAGAAGATTTGGATTTCTCCGATGACTTATTTCTAATGCCGCACAAACTTGAAGATCTACAGGCGAAAAATTAGAAGATGACAGAAGTGGCAGGGCATCGAAAATGGGACTTCAAGTTAACGTAGGGAAGACAGAGGTGATGAGGATACCCAACCAACACCACCACCAACAACAATAAACTCCAATCACCATCAACAGGAGAACTAGCCTCTTTCAGCTATCTAGACAGCACTGTTTCAACTACAGGTGGCGCAGGCACAGACGAGGATGTAAAAGCCAGCCAGTATCGGAAAAGCAAGACAAGCGTTCATTAGCCTGAAACCAGTGTGGAGATCTTCTGCGCTCGGCATGTGGAAGAAGATGCGGATTTTCAACACCAATGTCAAGTCAGTGCTTCTACATGGCCCATAGACTTGGCGCGTTACGAAAGGGATTTCCAACAAATTGCAGACATTCGTCAACAACTGTCTACGCTCGATACTGAAGATTAGACTGCCAGAAAGAGTAAGCAACAAGGAACTCTGGGAACGAACCAACGAAAGACCTATCACTCAACAAATATGCAGAAGGAAGTGGAGATGGATTGAACGGGGCATACACTGAGAAGGCCGACTGGGGACATCACGCGCCAGGCCAGGCCCTCGAGCGAAACCCAGATGGGAAACGACAAGTTGGGCGTCCGAGGAGAGGATGACATGGAGGAGATCGTGCGAGGAGGAAATGAGAGCTTCTGGGCTGTCGTGCAGCTAGGTTGAAAAGATTGCAGAAAACAGAGTAGAATGGTGACGTGATACCGAAGCCCTACGTTCGATTAGAACCGAAGAAACAAATAATAATATAATAATCTCTGTTGAAAATTTGAATTCTGGTTCCAATGTATCTGTTTTCCCGATCCCTATATTTTTCAAATCCTGTATTATCTTATTTATTTTACCCCACCACATTTCCATCCTTTTCATAAAATGCCTTGACAAGTAAATGTGTGATCAGATTGTTTGAGATGTATTGCGCGGATATACCAGGTTTCTCAGATAACCTCCGTCTTCTTATTGCTATAAGTAAATTCAACAATCAGACTAATTGTTTCAAATTAGTCAATGTACATGAAGGTGAGCGGACAAGGTTGCTAGCTGATGTCCAGTCAGAAGATATAAGGAAATTAGCAGCCAATGTGGTCGCCATTTGAGTACAACTTTTGAATGTGAATACCATTGGCAAGGAGGAATTTCATTCATTGAAACCTATGCCATCTGAATTTCCAAAGCTAAATGGATTGCCAAAGATTCTTATCTTTCATGTGTCGTCCCCGCACACCAGAACTGGTCAAAATGTTTCATCCGGTTTGGAACGAACCCTGTAAGTTTTCCGTTGAAAGATACTTTTCGACTTGTTGACTGTCTCAGTAACGCAAACATCAAAACAAGACTATTTACTCTTTCAACGTAAACTCTTCATTCACTAGAGTGTTGCTGTCAAAGACAATCGACATTCTCTGTGACTACATATCTTCTGCAAACCGTCTATTCCTTATTACTGCGACTTTTCTGAGGGAACCAGCAAAGCTGCTTTCACATTTGAAAGTGAACGCTTTCGACAAGTTGACGATGTATCTGCCGGGGATCACTTGAGACCATTAATGGCTGAAGCGGTGCAAATAAAGTGGAATGAAATTACGGTTGAGAAAAGCACAAATGAGTTGTTAAACACTTGGGTGAGGTTTTAAATAATACGTCCAAGCTATCGCATTTTCATCGTCCTCTGTATAAATTCTTACTTTACTGCCCAATTTCCTGACATTTAAATTCCCTTCAAAATCACATCGTTCGCTTATCACAAGAACGTTTTTGCGAGAAGGAACATCCAAAAGCACAATGATGCTTGAAGCCAATCGAAATGGTATGAAAATCCTCGATGATGGCATATAATTACCTGTTTCGGAAAGCCCACATGACCTATTGCTTGACTTCTTAAAACAAAGACTGGATTCTTATATGGAACAAGCCGGGATATTTGTATACAGAGAAACAACTTCAAGGTTAACCAGCCATTGTTTCATCATCTTCAATGCTTGGTTCTAGCAACTTATGTTTAATTTCTTATGAGTTTTGAATGACACTTACCAAGTTTTCTTATAATGGTTCAAACATTTCTGTGAGGTATTTGGAAAGGTTATATATTGGAGAATCGGTGAACTCCACAATTGAACGAATCGGAATATTGGGTTTGTGAAATTTGGGCAGACCATGGAAGCGTGAAGTGGAGTAAAATTTGGTTCCAAATTAAACCAAAAGCCATTCCCCCACTTACACTTTCAGATTATGTAGTAACTAATTAATCTATAGTTTTCCCTTGCTAAGTGTAGGCTTATGCTTCTTGTTTTCTATCACTTTATAAGATCTACTAGATCAGTGCTCTGTGACATAGTCTGATGTGTTCATGACCACAGTGATGTTTCCTTTGTCGGCTTTCATACTCCGTCTATTCTTATCCTTTTTTGAAGAGCGAAATGAACGTTCCCCTTTTCTCCATACGTTCATATTTGACGGTTTTTGTTGAATTAGAACATGTGAAATTTTATATTTGACTCCATCTGCGATATTCGGCTGAATTAGTTTCAGTACCGGTTCTACACACGGTGCAGCTCCAAGTATAGTCATTGGGTGACGATTTAAATTTAAGTTTAGTCCTCTGAATAATAGAGAATATTCTGTAGGAACACTATCGGATAAAGTACATACTACTTTGAGATTAGACAACTGGTTACCTCACATAACATTTCGTTTATGAGAGTTCGGGTTGAGTGCATTGAACCTTCATATCTGCCTTAACTTGGCTTTATCCGACTTGATGATTCACTCACCTACGTTATAATGTCCTTTGTTCCCTATCACGATGCAATTGGATGGTCATGACGGTCATCTTATATACCAAAGTTTAATATTGATAAAAACCTGAAAACTTAATGTCAGTCAGATTCAAACTCTTGAAAAGGAACTTCCTAACAGGATGGAAACTTTTGGGAATAATACAAAATGTTTGTTTATTTTGTTATTCGTTTTAATTTATTCCGCCTGAATAGCATAAATAAAATACACCTTTTCCGATGAATCTTGCTATTGTGGAGGAAACCAAACATATGCATACGTGGGGAGGAGTAATAGACCCATGCATTCCAGTGTAGGATAACATGGATCTGACTGACTTCAAGAACGAACGGAGTGTGAAACTTTGATAAGTGCAGGAGGCAGACGACCCTCTTCCTTTATAGCTAAACATATTATGGAAAAGGGTCACAAAACCAGTATTTAAACAGCTTTCAACGTTTTACATAGCAACAGTCAGAGAAACACGTATTTTGATTTGCCGAAGCGACAAGCTTCGGAAAATTGGAACACTATATTCTGTTCAAAAACACTTTGTTCTTACACTACACCTACCTTGGTAAACTTCGTTTTCTTACCAATATTACGATCAACTATGTCAGTCTTCCCTTTTGTTATCTTCCCTCTTATTTTGATCAGCAATTATGCTAATTGTTAGATTTGTCCTCCAACCGTTCGGTTTAATAGAAATTGACTGCACAGGTATATGTGGGATCAGATTTTCCGAACTGTCTTGCGCAACTACATCACATTGTTCAGATAAACTTAGTCTTTTAATTATGCTATCCAATAAGTTCATGAAAGGTACTTGTTATTTTTATTATTAAACCCTTGGGTTCCTGGTGGAACATAGGGATTCAGTAACACGTCGCCATTTCACTCTCTTCTCTACAGTCTTTTCAACCTGTCTACACGACTGCCCACAAGCTTCCGTTTCTTCCCCACACGATCCCCTCCATGTCAAACTCGGAAGCCCAACTCATCCTTTCCCCTTTCGCTTCCAATCGAGGGCCAGTACGGGCCTGGCGCGTCATGTCCTCAAACTATCTTCTTTCTCAGTGTATGTCTTATCCAGTCCATCTCCACCTTCTTCTGTATATTTGTTAGGCGAAGGGTTCCCGGTTGGTTTGTTTCCAGCCAGCCAGCCAGCCGGAGTGAGTTCCATGTTACCTAATCTTTCTGACTTTCTGATCTGATCTTCAGTATTTAGTGAGATATCGTAGGTGGCAGCCGTTGAAGAAGCATCATAATGTATGGCAACGGCTTCTCATGCTTATGACCAAAGATCAAATGGCTATTCCCGAAATACTTAGCACAAAATGCAGGTCGTTACCGAAGAAAGTTGATTACTTTCAATCATTGTTATCCACAGGTGTTTATCGGAATAATGGTGTAGTAATGCTGCAAGAAACATAGTTTCATAGCCTGTACGATGAAGCATTGGCCTGCTTAGATGGTTTCAAATTATTTCTACAAGATCGAAGTTTTCTCAAGAAGAAATGTAGTTGGGTTGCAGTGACGTTTATCAATACAAACTGTTCCTCCTCCAACTATGTATACTTCAGCTTCTCTAAGGAACAAATTGAGTGCATTACCATTAAACTTCGTCTCAAACATTTGAACAAATACAAAGATATATATGTAACAAAGATTTATGTCGCACTTGACTGTAGTTTCTCAGATTTGCCAACTTTTGCTGATGAATTCATTGAATTTACTGCTACGATTCTGAGTAACTCCATGTCTATAGTCTGTGGAGGTTTCAACGTTTGTGACTGCAGTTTTATAGTATCACTGGGTCATGAAAATATGGTTAATTTTCCTACTGGTTTTGATAACACCCTAAATTTAGTATTTACAAATGAAGGTGGCACACATGAGGCCCGTAAACGGGCTCCGTTGCTAGATTTTGACCAGTATATTGTACGTGTGCTGCCTTAAGTTTGAATGTAAAAGTCCGCAAGGAGGCTTTCGGATACCTTTCTAAGAAAGTCGAGTACAGATGCTATGTACAAGAGAATGTACTGCTTTTGAGAAGCATGCTTGCAGAAACAGACTGCGACAAATTTGCTGATGAAGTTTTAAACAACACTATCACCAATATCACAAGTTATCTCAGGTTCTGTCTCGATATTTACTGCCCAGATAAAACAATCTTAATGAAATTTGACAGACTTTCCCCTCCTTATCTTAAGGGGTTCCGGAGAGAAAAAGAAAGTCTGAACAAGAGGAAAGATCATTCTGGCGTAAAAAGAATTAACTGCTTAATTAAGTCTGAAATACAACGTCTGAGTACTATTTAAAACCAGAAGTTTCTATCGTGTAAGAACTCTTTTAATATATGGAAATTATTTAAAGAGCTTACTGCTATAAAACATGACAAAAGAAGCAAGTCATTCATACACTGGCAAGCTAATTTTATCTTTCCTAATGCCCAAAATCAAATGCTTTTAATACACATGATGTATTTAAATGTCTAAAATCATTGAATCCATCTCAAAGCTTAGGTCTTGATGGCGTTTCTGATATTATATCTAGAAAATGTGCAAACATTGTATGTCATCCCCTTACAGATATCTTCAATGCATTGTTTTCTAAAGGCAAACAATACCCGCTGCTTGGAAGGAGATCAAAATTGTACATATGCCTAAGTCAACTTCTGGATCAGATGTTACGTTTCGACCCATCGATGTAACTTCCCCCTTTTTCATGACAACGAAGAACCTACTTCTCCTTGTGACTGAGACTTTGTTAATGGTTTTCAGAGTTCCCAAATAGTTTTCTTACAAACACAGGGGACGTAATTTAGATTCTTACACTGTCTTGTATCATAATATTGTTTCTAGTCTAGACAAAGGTGTTAAGTATGTTCATTGTGCCTTTTTGGACTACTCATCAGTCTTTGACTCACTTCCTAGATCACTCTTGCTAAATAAGCTTTCCATAGTCCATACAGAGCCAAGGGTTACAAAGTGGCTACATTCCTGTTTTTCTGAAAGGAAACAGCATACTGTCTCTAAGAAGGGCGCTCCACTTTATTGTTTACTTTCGCCTTGCCTGTTTCCGTTCCTTTTGCACGATTTACCTCATTCTGATAGCCTTTCTTTCAATCAATCGTCAGGTACCTTTTCTTCATTCCTGCCTTCATGCATTCCTTCCTTCCAAACCTTCTGCAACAGTGGTGTAAGCATTTCCGCCGCTGATGTCTCCGTGTCTGTTTTCAGTGCTTCTACTGGAATTCCATATGATCATCCTGCCTACCAAACTTTCAGTAACTTGTTGGCGTAGCGGTTAAGCCATCACTTCTGCTTTTGTCGCCAGGCTTGTGTTCACTGGGAGTTCTGTGGCTGGGCTGCCGATGGTATTTCTGGACGAGGTGCAGACGGTGGCACTAGTGGTGGTGATTGATTCTAAATTTCTGAAGTTGTCAGCACATCGTTTTCTTCGTTTTTCCTCTTTGACGGTAACTAAGTTCCCTTCATTATCTCGAATAAGTTTCATCCGTGTTCATCCCTTCTCTACCAGGTAGTAACCTGGTTATTTGATACAATGTTGTCAGGTCTCTGACTCTCCTACCTTCAGCCTACTCTGCTGCACTTGTCAATGTGTCGTGGAAGTGTCATTTTCCTTTCCGCACACTCTTCTTCACTTACTTGTCCAGTTTAATGATTTATATATTGTACTCAGTTCCCCTTTTCTTTATTCTTCCCTTCACTACACTTCACTGTACTGCACTGGTTCATCATCTGCTTCACCATCACCATCTTCCTCTTCCCATTCTATTAGCTTTCATGTGCCATAGAGATCCATTACTTGTCTCGTCTAGTCTCATCTCGTCTCGTCTTGCTTCTTCTTCCTTCCTAACACAGGTTGTGCAGGTTTCCTTCCACATCTCTTCCAAACACTTCCAGTGTTCTCCCACGACCGATCCTTCAGGGATGTTGCTCAATGTCTCCCAATCTGTCCTGATGACTGAATCACGTCAAGTAGTTTCGTCCAATGTACTTTCATCCTTCAGTTCACTTTCTCTTCTGGGTGTTCAACTTCAACTGTGTTCCATCATCACCAGCTTCTCTCAAGGCTTTCAACTTGATTTTGCAGGTAGCTTCCTTGCACTGGATGGTGAGTGGGCTGAACACATATCTGCTCCACTTCCTCCTCTGATCTTGTGTCCAGTAGGCTGGCTGTGTCTCCACTTTCTTCACATTGAGATGACGTCGATGTGATTTTTGGTGTAGTGTGTCCATCTGGTGAATGGTGAAATCAAGTGCATGTCGCTGCCTTGTGAATATCCCCGTGTTTGTACACACTGCCTCCAATCACCAAATCGTTGAATGTGCAGAAGTCTGCAAATAGTTCTCCATTCTCGTTCATCATTTCACCGAGTGCTTCTCTACGCATGATCGGTTCTCCTCCTGTGTTGTTGGCTTCCAGTTTCGCATTCATGTCACCCCACCTATTAGAATGGATTTTGAGGTCTTCAACTGTGTTGGGGTCTTTTCCGGTGCTGACTGCAGTTGTCTGTGGAATTACTCCTTCTCCCCTTGGTCTGCATCATTTGTAGGTGCATAACGTAGCGTAGCGTAGAATTGTATGATTGTAACTCACCTCCCCTTTGAGTTGAATCCATCTGGCTGTCATGATGCTGATCGTGGAGGAGGAGATTGGTTCCCACTGCATCAGAGGGAGAGAGAGAGAGAGAGGCTTCGATGCTTATGAGGTTTGGGGGGTGGAGTGGGGGCGGACACATCATGATAGCCACTTTGAAACTCAGTGTGCTCATGGTTGTCGTCTGGGTGACAATATGTGAGTAGATTATTGACTGTCCAGTTGATAGTTTGGAGAGTCCATTTCCATCCCATCAGCAGATTCCTCGTAGATCCCTGACACTTCTATGCTATATCTTTCAAATCTATCTTGCAATCTTGGTAGTCTTGCCAGCCCGCTAGGTTCAAACCTGGTGTAGACATTCCATGTCGCCATGCTTAGCTCACTTTTGCTTTCATCGAGAGCAGCAAAGACATATCAGACAGTCGGCTTGCCGAAGGCTTCCACCAATCGGTGTCATTTCGTCTCTCGAATTTCGGCGAGGACTATATTCTTTCGTATTTTTTTCATATTTTCTCTGTGCTTTGAAGTTTCCTTAGCTATTGGATTGATTTTCCGGAGTGGGATTGCTAGCGCACGCAACAACGTCCCTCTTTTCACAGGCTGAGGACTAGTTACTCCCTAGTGAAGTAGTTAACCAGTCGAGGTTATGCCTTATCTAGCAGGCATATTTTGTGAGAACAAAAGTGTTAGAGCAGAAATCACACATCAACTTTGTAGCAGTTAAGAAGCTTATTTGTATAATTTAATTAATAGTGTCATTTTACACTCCTTTTTAATATTCTCTACATTACTTAAATTCCGATGATACCACAACTGATTCAATTATTCACGCGATATGTATCCACTAAATAATAAATTTAATCTTGTATCAGCACAAGCTAGCAACTGTCAAAAACGCCTGGTTACCGTGATTCATCCTACAAACTGCAATCTGTCGGCAGTGTAAAAGAAAGTGGACGGTTCAACAGAAGAAAAAATTGATTGCTGCATGTCATTTACTAGGGAATGTTGATTATAAAAATGCTATCTGATGCTCATATTCTAACTAGGGGTTGTCACTAGACCACCTAATAATCATACAGTTTGATATGAATCCATGCAGAAGAAAGGCATCAATTCTCCATTAGCGAGAAATAACCTGAGGGTACTAAAACGCAATGTTGAATAAGGTGGTCAGAACATGCGGAGACTGCACTAACAATGTGCGTTTGAGCTATTATTTTTCAAGGCTGGAGAAGTATAGGAAATCGAAATGAGGGAGACAAGTGTACATTTTCAAAGAAGGAATAAGGTTGAGACACAGATATGGGGGAGAAAGCAAGTCACGGGAAAACAGATTGTTCATCCGAAAGCCAAGAAGTGAGAAAGACTTAAAAATTAATATCAGGATGAATGAGGTTACTTTCACTAACTAGCCGGGACAATGACTTATCGAGTTCCTCCTAATGTAATATCACTGGACTGGAATTTTGAATAACGTAACGAAGATGAATAAAACAAGGAAAAAGGGTAAATACAGGTGAGATAAGTCTACTCTGCTTTAAGATAAGATGTAAACGAATAACTGCGCTGTATATTAAACGGGTTCTTTACACAGTAAATATGGAGTTAATAATACCCACTGAAGATCAAACTTCTCATTTAATATGGAGACATGGCTTGGCAATACAGTCATAGAATAGTGTTGTTTACCTGAGGACCAAAAACGGTAGCTGACAATTTCACTGTGGAATTCGCGTCATTTAATGCGAACTCAGTGTTCGACTGATTCTTTATATACTTCAAAGTGGACTGTATGCAAATAGTTGAGAAAACTTCTGTGAACAACTGTTATTTTTGCTGTCAGTTTCTTCAACAAGCCAGTGCATCTGAGATCTCATGGTGAATATACTAGGATATTAACTGTTCCAGTGCTTGCTAGAAGAAGACGCAAAACTTCGTTCATCTGAAAACTCTGGTCTGAATGAAACCGAACTTTTATTAAAGCCACCTATGCAGTGTGTAAATATTATTGCCATAAAGTTCAACAACTAGCATTTCATCTAACCAGGAAGATGATTCCTATTATATTCGTGGTCTCCGGAATAATTCAGGCATTCTTTATCCTCCCATCCGATTCATTTCAAATTCAGAATCACGCCCTATTCTTCGTTAGGGCCAAGGAGAATGCAAACATTTTATTCTGACATACAAAACTTGTCACTGCAACTTACCACAGTTTTCACAATTACCACTCACGTTTTTCATTTAACTAGACTTTTAAACTGACACAAAAGAAAATGCGTACCACGGAGTATGTTCTCAGATGCAAACTTCATCTTATAAACACTGAAACGGGAGGAACTAACTATTCGGCAGAATATCCTCAACTCAATTTACTCCATCCGTTTCTCACCAGCTGCCTACGAGGAAATATATATGCTTAGTAGAATTTTAAGTCACTTTAAACAAAAATGATCAAGATTTAGCTTCTAATTAAAAACGGGCGGGCATCGACAAGGTGTAGCGCAACTGTCTGACATTCCGTCAATCGCATATAAAAGTGTGCATAAATGTTTCTTCGGGGATAAAAATGCTGTTCTTCTTATTTCTGAAGGAATGCATATACTTCGTTAATCAAGATCTCAATGACGAATTCCGAAGGGAATGTCAAGGTATATTCAATCATTGTGACAATAATTGTGATGCAGCTGATACCTCTTGCAAACTTTGTATTAGCGGAAAACAAAGACACATCTAGTCAATAATATTTATCTCTGTTCACTCCGGAAGCTAGTTCAGTAGGTTAATTAATGAGGAGGGTCTGTTCGTTGAGACCATGGAACTCCAGGAAATTGAGCCAGTGTTGGTGATATCTTGCTACATATGTGCGGAAATAGTTCTCTATTCTCAATCATGAACAACTTGGAACATGAAGGGAGATGAAATCTGAACTGTTGGATACCGACCCAACTTAGAGATGAGAAAAGGTTGGTCGTATTTCTGCCATTTATTACTGTAGAGTATTGACATAGGATCGTTACTCCTTCTGTGTCTGCCTGTCATATGTTATGATTGGTTTCTAGCAGTCGAGATGGAATGGCATCGATAAGATTCAGACTACACTGCTTAAAAGCGCGAGGCATCCGACTATCTGTCAACGGACGAGTATTATGTACTGCAGTTCGTTCTGTCCTGTTATACGCCTGTGAGATATGGCAGTCAATCGTAGTACGCATGAAGTGGTTACAGGGTTTTGATCATATGTATCCTGGTTGCATTACTTGCGTTTGTTGGAATCGTAATTTGACCGGTATGGAAGTGGGGCAAAGGGTACTACGCAAGGCAGGCAATTTGATTGATGGGGCTGTGAACCTTTGCTAGCTGAGGTAATTTGGACATGTGTTGCGCATCCCCAGTCAGCACCTACCTGGACAGACAATACTGGGTTGGGCTGGATCAGATTGGAAGACGGTTCAGAATGGTCAGACCAAGATCCGACACCAGTCCATGAATCCCCTGACTGTTGGTCTAAGTCGTGTGGGAAGATGCAGAGTGACTGGCTAGGGCCTGAGAGGTGATAGCGATTAGTGGTTGGGAACTGATTCTGGGTGACATGGTTAAAAATCGGTCACAATGATGCAGATATATTCACTCTTTGGTGTCTTCTAAAGATTGAGTGTTCGTACTAACACATCTTCAAACTGTTTATTCTCTCACACAACTTCGTCTACATTTATATCACTTTTATTCTATCCACCTGTGATTTGGTTACTAGGATGAAGTGTGGCAACTTGACCCAATGCATTTGTATACCAGGCTCTATGTTGGTTCTTTCTCTCAGTCTGTCTGTCTGGACTAAAAGCAGATGTTGCTACTCCAGGGGTTCCTTCGAAATGTTTTTAGATACTCAAGGTTTTCAGTATATTTCGTGAAGAAATAAATTTCCTCATTTGTCTGCCGCAAGTTTCACAGAAAATCACAGAAACTGATGTAGCGTTTCTTTGGATAGCAAAAAATTGCAGGCGAATTCAATGGCAAAAACAAAGGGAGGTTACAAAGGAGCTAATTCCCTTTCGACGAGGCACTTCCCATAGCTTACCTAAGCACTA
Source organism: Heterobilharzia americana (assembly GCA_944470555.2). NCBI lineage: Eukaryota > Metazoa > Platyhelminthes > Trematoda > Strigeidida > Schistosomatidae > Heterobilharzia > Heterobilharzia americana. Next base: position 49,649,256 of record OX104130.1, on the reverse strand, counting down.
CCTCGGAAAAATTCCGTCAACATGTTTGTCTATCGTTCAACTCATGTTTAATAGCAAATTTGACAAACTGACAGCAATGGGATTGCCCTTTGGACCTCCCTTTGCCAATCGTCTTATGATTGGCCTTGACACAGCACGCTGCTCCCAGGAATCGATCAATTTCATGCATATAAGAGATAAATGGACACAACCTTCATTGTTTGCAATTACAACCCGGACCTTACAAGTTTCCTACAAAATTTCAACGACAACCACTCTTCAGGAAAATTTTACACTCGAATCCGAATTGAATCCGACATTTCATTTTTTCAATATCAGATTAAAAATTGGACCTAATAATTCCAGATAAATATCCGCATACTGAAAAGTTTCATGGAGTGAGCAACTAGTCAACTTTAAAAACGCATGTCTTTAAGTGGGAAGGAGTCTTGTTTTCTCACTCCTATCAAGAATAAGAAAGACTTGAATGGGTGATACATTTATTCAAGAGTCAGAAACACTCCTAGAGGTACTGTTAGAGAAAGGCTACCCATCAAAAAACGAAATGCAAAAGTAGAAGGCTGTGAAACTGGTTCTTTCAGTTCCGAAGAGAATACTTTTGAAAAACCTCAGTTTTAAATGTGATATTGTCACTGGAGATCTTTTTCAATATTTGTCAAAGTTTCTCAGTAGAATATTCTATCCTGCAAACCTCTGCATTGTCTTTTCATGTCAGTAGCTGATTTGGCATCGCATGAAAGACAAATCGATGCATTGAGTCTTTGCACTGTTTATAACGAATTCAATTGCTTCTGTGAAGCCAAGTGCACCAGCTACACCATGCGTTCGTCTACCAAGCACGCTTGCAAACATCACCAAATGTGGTTGTCGAAAGGTGAGCACGATCCTGTCTCTAGCTCTATCGTTGCACCCCTTGAAGTCTGAATATCTGGGACCAGTGGAAACCTTGTTCAAATTTCTCAACAAAGTCGGACTCAAGACTTGTCCAAAAGGTCTGGTGATCATAAAATTATGTATGATCAAAGCTTGTGTGTTCTGCCTGTCATCTCAAACATTCCATCTGCAAGAAGATCCTATACACATGTTTCTTTTGTGTAGTTCAGCTGACAACCAATTTTCAAACCAGTTTCCCTCATAATTTTAAATGATCGTCTGTTCTACTCTGTCTCTCCTGTCTTCTCCAAATCTACAATAATTTTCTCCGTCCACTACTAATAGTTAACGCACATGTTAACTATTGGTTCACATCTTAAATGCTTTTGCTTCTCCTTTTGGTATCAGCTTGATGAAACGTGTTGACATGTACTCAATCACTCAGGTGTATTCTAGATTTCAACATGTCGTCACTGTGAATACAAACATTTCAGAAGGAGTAACGATCCTATGTCAATACTCTACAGTAATAAATGGCAGAAATACGACCAACCTTTTCTCATCTCTAAGTTGGGTCGGTATCCAACAGTTCAGATTTCATCTCCCTTCATGTTCCAAGTTGTTCATGATTGAGAATAGAGAACTATTTCCGCACATATGTAGCAAGATATCACCAACACTGGCTCAATTTCCTGGAGTTCCATGGTCTCAACGAACAGACCCTCTTCATTAATTTACCTAGTGAATTAGCTATTGAGGTCAACGGAGACAATGACGACGTCTGACAGTTTGTATCTAACCAGGAGTTTATGCAGTTTTTGTAAAAATATCCTTATTATCTATCCAACTGCCTTTAGCGAGTTCATAAATGAGGACATCTAAAATTATTGGCTTCTTTGAAACTATGCTTTAGGTTTCATTGTAACAAGCGACCTGCAGTTGTGATCTGGACAAGGTATGTGGTTTATAGTGGAAGGTGTCATTCTGAAAATATTGGCTACCAACCTTTTGAAATTCACCTTAATCTATTTCCATCATATCATGCTTCTCATTTTCTTTCTTAGTGTGTGTCTTCTAATTTTGCCGTAAACGTATTGCCATTCTTGTCAGTGTCATTCATTAGTCTGCCAGCCTGTTTTCTTATTTTCTCAAATTAGAAACATATTTATGATATCATCACTTGGTATTTGGAAGTGATGTCAGCTCACACGGTTTGTCCTCTGTCTCACTATCCCTTTCTGGATGATTTCTTCGAGTAAAGCATTTTTAAAATTCATTGTAAATATTGAAGCTTGTAAACAGTCAGTCAGAAACGTCAAAGCAAGAAAGTTGTTTCATATTAGTCTTCTCATACTGAAGCTAGTGCAGAAGATGCCGTCTCGAAAGACGATGAAAGCTACACGAGTGAACAACTCAGCTCAGAAAACACAATACAACCAAAACGTTTCTCCAATATTTGTTTTTTTCTCTTTTAACGGTTGAGCCACTGACTTCACAGTACACGTTACAAGTAAAAATTTCACCCATCTGGATTGTCTATAGACACTGAGCGTATATTCAACAGTTTACGAGATCCTAATAGCAGCACTGAATAATGATGACGGAGTATATTTCTTTTTACTAAAATGTAATGAATAGGTCAAAGGATGGCCTGTAATTTGCAACTTAATGAGTTCCGTGAATTATTTTATTGAAAAGAAACAAAAAGGTTTCATCACGTGTGCGGCATCGTACATCATCATTTATATTTCAAATGAATTTCTTCGGTTTCTGATGACGTAGCCACGTAAAACTCTCAAACGAAGAAGACGTCAATATTATGGGAAAGCTTCACTAACAGAAAGTACAGGAATCTCATCTTATTTCAAACTCATTGATAATAGGAAACCTAATTAAATTCCTCGAGATTTATGAACATGCTAAAGCTACATTTTAGTATTTCCTTAGAACAAAAACACATTTTGTTTGTATTCATTTGTTTATATTTTACAATATCGTATACATGGAACAGAACTTAACTGAGACGGGTTTTCATCCACAGTTTATAGCCGCGTTTCACTAAAACAGTTATACGAAAGATTAATAAAGGGATGGAGAAAATTGGAATAAACAACATTCTAAATGGTGAGTTCCTTCTAGTATACATCTACAAGTGAAATGAATAAAACCACTTACCGTGTGTTATGTGGTTGGGAATTCAAGCACTAGAAATATCATCATCTTCTCATTGAAACTGATGAAGATTTCTATGTTCTCACTAGGATCTTATTTATTTGGAGTTATGTTTTTCCTGAACATGAATTGCCTAATTATGAAGCTTTCTACATTATCATTCATGACACTCTCCACTAAAAAAGCTTCTCTTTCAACATCAATAACTTTCCGTCTTCCTTAACTTTAATTTCGAAAAACAGAAATACCTTTCCCTTGAAAATATATAACAAACATTCTATCTTATTCGTCATAAAATGTCGTTTTACAACAAAACCCAAACTAAGTTGACGATCCTTTTAGAGTATCGATATCGACATTTACATTTAGCTGAGCAAACAGTTTTGAGGTTCCGTTTGTTACTATCACCACACTATGTCAGTAATAACTTGTTCACATTCTTCGACGACTCGACGATTTTTACACATCCAAACATACAAATTACACATGCGAAAAAACAGTGCAGATTTCTGATTAATAATAATTTATTTGATTATAGTAGCTAAACAGCTCACATAGATGCATGAAGTTTGATTTACAACAACTTAAATCTCCTTACTGCATCTATCATATTTGTGTTCCAATATATTCTTGTATGATTCTCCTAGTCTTAATTTTCATCTCAGATTGTGTGTAGTTAATAACTGAAGGTCTTAAACATGAACAGTGAAACGTAGTAGTAGTATGGTGGTGGACCTCTCAAATCACAAAACTGAACAATTATCACCAAAGGATCGAGAAACACAAAGAATTGAACCTAAAGCATTTTGAGTTTATCAGTAGAGAGAATAATTCAAGAACTTTTCATTCGGTTTCATATTTATAAGGTAAGTAACATTCATTGACGGACAGCTCTCTAGTTTCAGTGAGAAGACTACCACCTTCTGAGATGCAGACACATACAGTTACCCAGTCCTGAATATGACGAAACGTACGTCCATTATTCCAGTAATGCCCACCAACAAGCGAATGACGTAGGCACGAAACTTGGGGTGACAATGAAGCACTCGTTGGAGGGGCGCATATGACAATAAAAGCCAACCGATTCGGTTCAACATAGCAGTCAATGAGAAATTACAAGCGGCATTAAGGAAAAAATGATATTCGTTACACAAGAGGTGACTTCCATGATTCAGTAGCCGAGGAAACTACTCTCTGGAGTTTAAGGCGGTCCATTCTGGGTTTGAGTCTCATTGGGGACACCATTACATACTGAGGTGCAGGTGTGTCCAACTGAAGAACCCCTGGACTCCGCCACTAACCAGCACGGAGCAAAAGCACCAAATGCCGTAATAGGTTTATCTGAGTTCACTCTTTGCCGTTCTTCAGCTCATCAAAATAAGCATCCCCAAATTGAATCCAGTTTTTGTGTAAATAAACAACAAGGTCAAAACATTCTGACCACTGGCAAAATAAGGCCGTATGAGGCTAAACTAAGTGTGCTCAACAGAACATTGAGTGTTCATTTGGCCAACTTATTATTGAATAGGATAATGGTCATTTTACATTGGTTTCATATTTGGAGAGGGTCTGGCAAAACAACTTATCTTGACGCCCATTGCAACACTGAAGAAAGGTAACAGAATAGTCATTGCTCACCTTACACACACTTTCGAATGAAGGACAAATAATGGATATATTGTACTGTTTGTTATCATTATGGAATGAGAATTCATTCTCTCCCCCAGCTTGTGGACATTTGACAGTCGTTCCTTTGAAGTCAATTTCAAGACCATCGTTTGAACACTTGTACTAATAAAAATATTTTGATATTAAAAAGTTTTACATTCCATATAGTGAAGACTAAATAAATCCAAAGTAAAAACAGTTGTTGAAAGATGTACGATAATTTACTGTGCACATTTAATTGCGAAATATTTGAATAAGTAGATAGGAAACAAACTTCAGTCAGCCTGGTAGAATTTTGTTCAGCATATTCTTATTTTTCAAACTAAATAACCTCGAAAAAAGCATCTTCAACTCGGCCTTTTCTCCTTATAGAACTTCTCAATGTGTCACAACAATACGACCTGATCCAGTAAACATCTGTTTACTAGTCTGTAATCAACATGTGTAAGAGCATATGGTGTTACAACATAGCACAGGACGAAATAGGTGAAACTGGATGTGGGCCATGAGATAATTGTTTGAAATTAAAATAATTCAACCAACTATCCACATCTAGACAACAAAGTTTTATGTTTTTTGATGACTATAATTCACGTTCATACCTTAAGATGATAACACTTCCTCAATTCATCACTATTCTCCTCAAAACTGTTCAGTATTACTTGTTTGCTGTGGGCCTCTTTCCTTTTAGAATTGTTTGCAAAGGTGAGTATTAACTGCCCTCTAGACAAGAAATGTCAGTGAGCAGAATGGTTCAGGTGATCAGTGAATGGGTGTAAATGAAGTTCTGAGTTGCCGTAGCTTGACCTATTCATATATGGTGAGTATATCTGAAAGAAATCCGAAACGCTGATACAACAACTGAATCATTGTTGCAGAAATCTTTTGAAATGTCTTATATAATATAGAGACTGTACTTCTATCTTAATTGGCTTTTGAATGGAAATAAGATATATACTGTACGGTAACCGAAGCAACAAGAGATTCGTTATGTTATGTATTCCAAAACAAGTCAGACAGTTTATTTCACCTAAGAGTCATCCTGACAGTTGTACCACAGAACTTGGTACAATTTTGCTGAAAATGTGCAAAAGTCAGTAATATTTGAAGACATTCTCACTTTAAATTGATCATTTACATGATTTTGCAGTGGCATTGTAAATATCCAGAAATAATGATTATTGACGGTTGTGCTCATACAAACATCTTGTAGGGATATTTTTTCCGAGAACTAAACGAGGTTATTTCGAAGACAGTCGTCCAGTCATCTTCAATGGTGGAACATGACTTTCACCAAGGTTACAAACATTTGCTACTACAGAAATTATTTTCAGGACTGGTGGGAAGCGGCCTAAATGGAAATCAGCAGTTTAAGTCAACCGCTAAGGTAGACGTTTTCGATTCCAGTTTTTGTTTTATGTCAATGTGTGGTCAACAAAAACCATAGTGGACAATTTATCCTACAGTTTGCTAGTCAAAATAAGTAGTTAACTTTTAAACTAGTGTTTTTATATGTTCATGAAAGCACCATATAAACGATACATTTTGTTTTGCTGGCTTCGAGTTCTGTAGGCTGGATGGTTCATTCATGATGCTTTCATTGTCATCCAAGGCACCATCATCAGCATAGACTCCAGTAAGAAGTGAGCCATACCGTTTTCTCCACAATTTGTTTGGTAGCTTGTCCTGATCGGCTTGTGTGTGATTGTTTCCATCAAAGCTTCGTCACTGTCACCATATTTATTTCGACTGCTTGTCCTGATGACCTGAAATTTGACCTTCTTGTTGTCGATTGAAGTGTCTCGCTCACAGTTTTAGGCCGGTATTTGTAGTTTGATTTTCGTGGCTGAGTAAGTGAAGTATGGGGTTCTGAGGGAGAACGGTCACTGTTCTTATCTAGCCGGTGTTTCTTCGAGCTATAATCGTTCTCACATTATCATCATTAATTTTATTATTACTATTATTATTTTCACGTTGCTTACTGACTTCACAAATTCAACAGTTTACTTTCAGCTTTGTCTTCACGTTCGCGGGTTTCGAGAGCTCATATTTAAATTGTATGCTTAGGGGTGAGTGTAGAAAATTTATATTACTTCTCAGTCTATGATTATCTTCAGTTATGTTCTCTTATCTATATGGTTTTATGACACGGTTAGTTTGTTTTTTACCATTTGTTCATTTTTTTCCCTACTCATTATCAACTCAACCTTAGTTCTGCCCACTTCAAAAAAAGATCAAAGAAAAAATGAAAATTCGCAACACTATTATGTTAGTGACGTATATAAACGAAAGATCCAACTAACCTTATGACAAGTCCCCTTTACATTATCGCCCAATGTATACAAATACGGAGGTTCAGTAAATGACCAAGGTCTTCTTCCATGAGTTACACACATACCTAATTTTCCATATGATTGTAGGTAATCATTCTTATACTTTCCTGAAAATTTGGGTCGTAAAATTGTTGTAATTACTAGTGTAAAGCCCCTAAATATTCCGGTGTAAATTCAATCAAATAACTGAGTATGGATAGAACTGTGTTAATGTTAGGTAGAATGAAATTAGAAATGTGACACAAATTGGTTCTACACTGAGACTCAGTGACATGCTGATTAGTGTGTCACCCAGCAGGGAACTGGTGAATTTACAGGCACTCAACAGTCGGATATTTTATGGAATGTGTTTCCACTGTTGATGCATTAAAATAAATCATAATGAAGAGAATCATAGAAATTATAGGCGTAGAGTAGGGATCAAAACGACCTCTGGAATCAAAGTAAACAAGGTAACTATTGTCAGTGTGAGATAATATTCCGCATCAAATAAGTCTTTTGTATCTCTTCAAGAAATCAATACTGCTACAGAAATATGAATTCTCAATCATCATCCAATGTGACTACTAGTCTTCCAAATCACACATAGTCAAATGATAATCAATATGATGCTCCCTTTCTCTAATTCAGTTAGGTTGAGATTGGAATGAGAAATCCTGACTAGGCGGCCAGTGTGAATGCGGTTAAGCGGTGGAAACGCGTTATGAATTCACATTGTAGCCGGGCGAAATAGCCCTTTATGATGGAAATGAAATAAAATCTGGCAAGTAGTCAGACCTCATGGCTCAGATGGTAGAGCACTGGGCTGGAAACCCGGCAGTCGCTGGTTCAATCCTACCACGGTTCAAATTCTCACTTCACCTTCAATCATCACTCGGTATAAATATGAATTCTGCTTATTGCTCCCTTCTCCTTCTGTGCACAAACAGTAAAAAATTGCAGAAGTATTGCTTCCACATCATGATAAATCGCACATAATTTTGCAGTCATCGCGGTTATACAGAATGGAAAACAATGGAAGACTATATTCTAAACAAAAAATATTCCCTGTACTTATTTATGAAGATATCAACTGAACAACTGATAATTAAGAAACAATTCACACATACATGAGTTATTGTTTAACTGGCTTTGTGAAGTATTGAGTGTCTAATGACTCCTACATGTATTCTGTATATATATAGCCAGTGTAATCTGTACTCAGCTGCGAAGGCCCAAAGAGTTTCAACTCTTCTGGGGTGTGCAAAATACATGAATATTTTTCTCTTCTTTATATCAGAGCTTGCAAAGATCGGCGGAAAATCACTTGTCTCATCGAGACTCACGGTGATGTTATCACAGAGACGGAAATCACATCAGAAAAGTGACTGTTTGAAGTCTAATATAACCTTGTAGCCCTTACTTATCGGCTATGTCTCATTTTTCACAGAAAGTAATCGAAAGTAACCTGAAGTTTCCAAATAAGTGGAAAAAGACTAAAATAACTTCAGAGTTCATGATTATCAAAGCAGAGCACACTGATTCGTTTTCTATACACATCCCAAATGAATTTACGAATGGGTGATATCCATTTACTAGATTTCGCTAAAATGATCACACCCAGTCTAGTATATAATATAAGATCAATTATTGTAATAATCATAAGCTTTTGGCTTCATGCATAAAAGGGATAAGGTTTTGTCAAAATATTTACCAGACTTTGCAGAATTTTCTTCTTTACAGAAAGAGTTCACTTGATAGTCTCCGAGGCCGGATAGAGGCTGTAAAAAATATCTTTTAAAGTCAAAAGTCATTTAATTGAATGATAACGTGCTGTTCATAAGACATTTTTCAGTTTGTTCTGTTTAGTTCAGATGAACAATCGACATCTTACTGAGTTATGCTCAGAAATGATTATGATGTTCTGGAGTACAAAATCTCTTTTTATAATGTCTGCTACTTAAGAAAAACATTTTAGCTAGAGTCCTTGATGCTTGTCAGTCTGTTCTTATAGATCTCAAACATATCAGTATAAATATACTTGGCAGGAAGATGGATAGAGCTACATTTGTGAATCGTCATTTTGGCTTGTTCAGATAAGAGTATAGTAGTGGAATGCGTTGATTAATCTTTCAACAAATATATAGGAATTGCCTAGATGTACAAATGCCTTACTGTTTCTTTTCATATACTAATATGACAGCAGTTTTCCTAACTCAGCTTCATTTCGAATGGTCTACATATGCCCTATACATGATTTCCTGTAACATAAATGCATTTGCATCCACCAGGGCTAAGTTGCCCTATAGACTGGTCACTTTTCCGTCCACCAATGGTGCATCCAAATAGTATTTCTCAACTTACCTGGTAGGTTGGGCATTTATTTCTATACCAATCAGCTCCTCCGTAGTAGCGTGCATCTCCCCCTGCAAATGAATCCTTAGTAAAGAACTGATCCATTTTTGGAAGCTCATCTGCGTATTTTGCCACAACACAACTGCCATATGATTGTGAATCTCTGCAAACTATGTGCTGTATGTTGTCGCAATATGGAAGAATACTTTTATTTCTGAAAGGCAAAATTGTGAAGTCTGTTCTTTAAAGCTGAATTGATTTCACCATCAAATAGCTGAAAGCGATTTACCAACTAAAATATTGCACACCAATATCAGAACCCATTCATTGGCTTTTCCGAATTTTCTCATCATGCATAGAAGTGCAGTTTTTACTGAATTACGCTCAAATCGCTTTATCTAAACGAAGTTTGTGGAATTTTATGCACGATGGGTTGGCCTGATGATATTTTTTACATGCATTTTTCGCGCAACACTCTTGCATCATCTTGGAAAAGACTGTATTCACCTACATCGAAGATACCAGTCGATTCAACCGCCATGCAACTAGAGGCTCATCGAATACATTGCAAAACTGTAAAATATGAAAAGCCTTATGTGACAGAAAATGAAAGTTGTACTCAAAGAGTGAATGCAGTCATATTACTATGACGTTAGCGTACTTCCAGTTGGCTAACTTTATATGAATGATGCTAAAATTATTGTGTCCCACAACTTTTCACATCTTGTAGTATCCGATTAGGTGGGTTACGCGTTATATTATTCGTACGTGAATTTTCGATTGTTTTCCAAGCTCAGCAACAAGTGATGAACGAATGAAATTCGCTTAACATCCTCCTGGAAAGAGAAAGTTCACCCTTCATCGTAATGGACAAGAGTGAAGTAGTAATATGACATATGAAACTGGAATATGCCTCTTTTAGTCTTACTACCAAGTTTGATGTAGAGAAATTATGAACGATTGTTACTTCACAGAATACTTCAATAGAAATATATTTTTAGTGAATGTTTATACACAATGATTTTATTTAGTTTTGGCAATATTTGAGCTAAATTACTGCCCGTGATCACATCAGTTGTTGGATTTATTTGTTCAAACATTTACGGATAGAGTTTATATATATCGTATTTTTATTTTGTAGGTTTTTCATTGTTTTTCTCCAGTACTATATTCGAAAACTAAACAACATTGCTGTGTGTAAACATCCATTAAAAATATATTTCTAACGAATTGATTTTTTCCACAATGCACAAATTTTTCATGGATATAATCAATACTTCAATAGATTTCTGTTATTTGCTACAGAAAACATGTCGTCGTACAATATTGTATTGAATGGCACAATGATAAGTCGGTTATAACGTGCAATAGAGAACATCTAAGCCAGGACAAACTACTAAAATTGGTTAAAGTGACTGAAGAAATAACAACTTCAAGTTTTATGGTTACTTTGGGTTACTGAGAAAGCTGTATTGAGGAAACATTTTAAATCTACTGGTGTATGGATTCAGATTGTCACGAAGTTCTTGTTAAGTCAGGGGAAAATTCCATGAGAAATAAATCATTGTATAAAGACCAAATTTCGGGAAAAGCGTTTAAACCTAGAATATATTAAGATTTTCACTACAGTGCTACGTTTGAAAGATGTTACGGCTGAAGAATGGATTCTTATTGAAAATTGTTTAACTACAATTGTGGCTGGAAGAGCGAGCTCACTATCCGTCGTCTTCCGTTCGCCTTCTTATACAAATACCTGAAACAAAAGTGGAAGGCTTTATTTAATACATCAGTCGGAAACTGCAGAGATACCCGATTCATGATCCAATCGTGTGACAACCAGGTGTATGTTGTGATCACTAGAAAAATACTAATCTGACATTCCAACTTTTGCATTCAATGCTCGGTTGTTTGATACTCCAGTATTTATAGGTTTCTACTTCCTGTGTCAGTAGGTTCAAAGAAACACTGGTCGATTTTTGAGTATATAAGCAACCATGTGGATGATACTGATTCTTGCTGACACCTACAGTTTTATTACCTCTTTGTGTGCATATCATTTCTGTAGGCCCAATAGAAGCCTAATAAATTGGTATTATGTCATCAATAATCAGCAGAAAAAGGATTACCATTTTGCAGATGATTTATAAATTACACGGTCCACGTTGACGTTTACTACATCTGAGTGTATTTTGAACTGCTAGACAGGGTTTTCGTCACAACCACCTATCAGCCAAGACCACAAGGCGTTATGAACTAACGGAATTTCACTGTGCGCAGTGGAACCTGTTAACCATTTTCGAATTGGTTGTTCTGTTTTAGGCACACTGGTTTACGCAAGTCAGCTAGCCATATTTAGTCAATATGTATAGTTCGATTCTGGGAGCTGAATTCATATTATTTTATTTCAATGAAACTTTACGGTAGGAAAACTGATGCAGTTAGTTTAGCTCAAATCTTGGGCTACCAAAGCATTTTCTACCAACTATATCCCATCAAATTCTTTCCCTTCAGTTTGTTTTAATCTTTCAAATGTCTTCTAAGGGCATCATTTACTCTTGCATGTTTTTAAAATGTTTTCAGACTTTCGTTTCCCAGGCTAAGAACAAAACAAAGAAAAAGCGTTCTACCGGTTGGAAAGGGATTTATAAATGCTCAAAAATACACCACATTGCTATTCCTAAGATACCTGTATGGGATTGTGAATTCTTGTGCTGGCTAACTGAACTGCTACCATCAAAATTATATCCAATTCTATGTTCATTTCCAAACGTAGAACAGATGCTAAAGTAACGCTAGCTACCTGCTTCACGCTTATTTCTTCGATGCTGTTATTATTAACACTATGCAGATATCATAATTATTCTTTTTGAAAACGAATGTGTTCAAATATTCCGAGCTGAAAATTCTGTACTGTATAATACATGCTGTCTGAAATAAAGTGAATATTATTATATATATCTTTAAATTAGAAATTATGTTTCTTTATGTCATTTTCCCCACTTAGTACATTTTTCTTAACATCTAATAAAACAAAGTTACTCAATCTCATTTTCTATATAAATGTTGCCACTGTTATTGTTAGTGCGGAGATATAACGTACATCTGATTACCTAGTGTTCCGTTCTGGTGGGCTTCTGTCCGGTGCATATATTAATTGATTGCCTCGGAATCTCACAGGGAGACTTATCTCAATTCTAGAATTCCGTCAATCCAGTGAGTTAATGAAATGTACTTAGAACAGTTGCACAAAAAATCGTTTTCTATTTCTATTTTAGAGTCTACTGAAATCTGTGGCGCATCAGAATAAAATACAACTCACAAGCAACCAATCATTTTTATAACTTTTTTCCTTGTAATCGCAATTTTGCTTCTAACTATTCATACTTATAGACTTTCGAGTCATTATGTACTTGTAATTAGCTTTTTCATTTCGCTTTATTAAAAATGTTTTGTTCCACCTTTTGATTTGTTAAAGCCAGAATCCAGTCAAGTCATCTACTACAGTGAAAAAAGAATGAGTAAGCTGACTCATCTTGCTGGTAAAATTTACCACACAGTCAAGATCAAAAACTACTAAAAACTATCACCATATAGAAAGAATAGTATGCACAGTTCCATGGTGAAACTAATCACACAGTTACGTTGTATTACTTTCAACGGAAATAACCGGATAACGAAGTTGCTGAAATAAGGGCTTAGAGACAATAGTTTTAATTTCAGACGTAGTGCTGTTTTTTTTCCTTCAAGCTTGTTGATGTTTCACTTTGTTGGGTGCAGGCAAACAGAGATCTAGGTCGGCTGCTCATTAACATTTTTGTAAAATAAGTCGTGCTTATCCTATTAGCCCAAGTAGACACAGGCTGTAATATCAAATGAAAAAAAGTAAAATACACTAACATCCAAAGTGCCTTATTATGCGCAGACAGATACATATATATTTTCACTCCACAAAAACTTTAATGCGGTTTCTTTCTGCTTTGGAAAAACCACAATCGCCTATGTCTTTGTTTAAAAGAAAAGTCAAAACACAAAATATCATTTGCAAACAAACAAAACAGTTCTTATTGGCTAAGTAATTTTCGAACACTGGGGGAAATGAAAACATATGCATACAAATACTTGTACCTAGAAGAAAATCAGAATAAACTCGACAAGAATTCAAGTGATTTTTTGGGATAGTTAGTTACTTATCTGTGGAATAACTTATTTTCACGCTTGCATCCATCTTCGTTCTATTCAGCTAAATGAATTTAACATACGTAAAATAAACAAACTAATAACGTAAGCATAAAAACAGCTTACTTTACTCCTCAGTTCAATAAAATACCAGCTGAATATTTAGCAAACGCACAAATTTCATTTTTGCATTAGTTGTAGAGTCGCATCTTCGACGATGAATAAATATTCATCTTTCCATCTTTCACCCTAAAATAAGCAAATATATAGTTCTGGCGGAATCATTCAAATTACATCATAATCAGTTACAAGACACATCTGGTTTCAGTGATTATTTTGAATTTATTGTACTGTAAAAACATAGTAATTATAAAAGTCTTTGTAACTTAACTTTATCTTTTGTCGTTTCATGAAAACCTTATCTTTTCTTGGATCTTGTTTACCGGTAAACTACATAATTCTTCTCTAACTCAATATTTCTTTTGTAACATCTGCAGTGTATCTTAGTTAATTTATTTTATTTTTTTTACGAAAAATTTAAATCTGAATCTTTTTTCATTCTTCAAACAGTATCTGGACAAATAAAAATATTTAATTATAAGTAGGAACTGCATTAGACAGAATCTGCAACAGCGTTTCTGGATAAATAAACGTACACAGACATATGCAATTAGATCAAACGTCGTGAAGTAACATACCCACTAATTCTCTCTTATTACTCAGATAAATTACATATTGTGTTAAAAGTGTCTTTGGTTAAGTATATACACCGAGCAAAGCACGAATATTAAAAATTACTTGGACAATAAAGTATTTCCCATTCATGCATAAAAAAATAGTGATAAATACAAAAAACATATTTTTTCTGCAAATACAAATAAATATATCTAGTCAAAAACACTAAAATTAAAGGGCACTTAACATGCGTCTATTTGTTTCATGACTCTATAACTTTAACAAATTAATTCATCACTTTATCGCAATTCAATGGAATATAAATTCATTACCATTTATTTAAAAATTCTTTCAACCTTTTTAATTCATTATTTCTTCATTTGTTTTGGATGTAATTTACTCATATCATGTGGAATAATCGTATCATTCAGTAGCGTCACTTCAGGAAATTGGTAAGTTATACTGTATCAATATGTAATGAGTTTAGTTTAACTTATATTACCCAATTGATTGCACTTAGTAAAGTAGTATGTAATAGAAATTTTGTTAAGGATGCGAAAACTGAAAATGGAGAAGGAAATGTTCTGTAATTGCTGTTTTTAAGTTTTGTCCTGATGTTTTGTATTATAAACGTAGTAGGCACTTTCCTAGTTCAAATGTAACTCATTTAATAGATTTGTAAGTGCAGGAAATAGATTATATTGAGTTTACATTCTACACAGTGTCACCAAATTGAAGTTGACTGTAGAAGGTTCTTGGGTTTTTATTTCAAGTTGCTTAAGCACTTCACAGCTAACTTGGAAGAGCTCATGCATTACATGTTAATTACTTAGTTATCCATTCTACTTTTAAACAATTCACTTGAAAAACTGTCTCATGAATACAAGTTGTTTATTATTTAGCTAAAAAAGTGCATCTGTCAGTTTTTAAAAGAGGACAAATCTATTTTAAATCAAGAAATTCATGTTTATATGTTGTAATCATTCGAAAGATAATCAATAATCAACAATTGTATCTTCTGATTTGTTTAATTTACTGCCAAAAGACACTTTTCAGGGGATTGATATCAGTCACTGTTCAAAATTAAGTCACATAAAAGAGATATGAGTATTACACAAGCGGATATTAGTCTGATGAGCATCGTTATTATGCACACACACTGACAAGGATAATTAGTGTTCTGAACTTGAAATTGCACTCCTTTCGATATCTTTAATTTTTGTTTTAGGCTTGTTTGTGCTCCAACGTTAAAATAATTCTCAATACATGTAAAGTATTGTAGTCATTTTTCTTTGTTCGGGCTGAAAAATCTAACCAAATTACTACACTTCTGTTTCTGTATTCTGACAACCAACTCCAAGAGGAATCTAGCTAACTTCAAGTGAAAAACATGCACTCACTTATGGACTTTAATGCAATCAACTACCATAAGTAGTTTGTTAAATATAAACGGCGCTTGTATTTTTGAAGAATTTTATCTGTGATTAAATCCAAATATTTTCACATTTAATGAATGTATAATAAAAATACATTTGTTTTACTGTAAACCTCGTTCACTACTTTAGTCGGACTTACGTTCAAAGCCTTTTCCACAAAAAATTTATATGGTGGATTATATGACGTTATTTGACCAAGTGAATGTTGAAAAGAAAACATTGACAGTCTTTCTCAGCATAATACGCATACAACTAAAGTGGTTCGCATTGAATCCCTTAACGTAGAGGTGGAATTGAGTTTTATAGATAAGATAGCTGTTAGTCATGCACGTGCACAGTATGTACTGACAGTAAAACGACAGGAGAAAAGGAGGAAGAAATTAGTAGGACCAAAATTGTTGTCACTGAAAAGCCTAGGAAATGACGGTGGTATCATAACTGCCAAACCGGATAAGGGCAACTCAGTAGTAGGTATGTATGAGGCAGGTCACTTAAAAAGGTCGGTGAACATACTGAAACAGGATCATATCAAGAAAACTTACAGACACAGTTGTGAATAAGATCGAAAATGTCCACAGCTGATCTAATGCGACAAATGAAGCTACCTCTGGGTGAGTCTTACTCGTTGCTGAAAATCCAGGCTAAACAATTCATTTGAATTGAAATAGACTAAATAATATGCGACTAGAGGATGGAGAAAAGATGGTCGGTTTTAATGTAATGAGCCGCTACACAAATATATTAATTTATATGGCACCTGAGACAATCAGAACTAGATTTTGTAACTGACCGTGTTGTCGGCAATAGAACTATAGTTTACAGGGATTATACTAAGGATAATGTTATTATATTCTCTGAGACCACCTACCTGAGCTACAAATATTCTCCACCATTTAGGTTAGATTATGTTTAAATTCCACTATTTTCAAATTTCAGGACAAAACAGAAGGAGTAGCGGTGGCATCTCCCATATTCCTGATCGTAGCAGACATATTTATGGATTGTTGGGGGCAGATGGTATTAGGTCCATTTCAATCTACCCCAAAATTATGGTGGTGATATGTAGACGACAAATTTATTCTGTCGAGATCAGATCACCTCCAGAGTTTTTCACTGGCACTAACTTGATATTATATTAAACCCAATTCACTAGTGAATTAGAGGATGAAGAATGAGAATTAAATATGGTGGAATGCGAAATCTAGAGGGAAGAGTATGCAAGCTTACATTCTAGTGGTTATAGGAAACCAATACCATATAGTAATTCAGATGTCGTGTCTAGGTCAAAACAGCTGATCGGTGTCAGTCAGAATAGTAGAGCAAAAACGTTGACGAAATTTGTAATTGCAGACCCTACTAAGATAAAAAGTTGGGGGAAAAGTTTGGCTATCGCTCTTCATGCACTGGCCTATAATCATGCTATAGGTTGGGTTACAGTGACAGTTCTAACATGCAATATAACTAGGTGGAGGAAAAGATTGATCACAGGAACTTTGTTCATTAGATCAACACTTGGCTCATGTAATAACAATGATTCACCACATATTGCAGATTTCTGGAAGACTGTAATGCATTTATTCTGAAAGAATGAAGGACTATTGAAAGATACAATTTAAGTTTGAAAATCTTGTGATTACTTTAACATGGAGATGTGTAAAAAATTCTGCTGGAAATGCCATCCAGTCAGTAGTACTGTATCACTGTGAGCTATATTAAATGAACAATCTAATATGATCTACCACAGTGTCAAAGTTTTACTCCTATATTAAATTACTACCACTTCAACTGTAAAATAAATGTAATTTACGTTTAGCTTTATCACACTGAGAAGATACATTCCAAATTCACTAAAAACCTTAGTGTTTATAATGAATGAATGTAAGATATCACTCTAATAATAAAGTGGTTTATTAATTACAACGATTTATAAGTACAACGTGTTGAATTTTTAGCACGTAATACCACTATGCCTGCTTAGAGGGGGTTTATGGCTAATGAGTGGAATTGTGGTATACAGACACTTTTGTCAGTATAAAGGTTAACAAAGAAATTATCACATACAGTTTATGCTAGGTAAAGAACGATTACGTTTTAAGTTTAAGCCTGGTAGATTTAATTTTTGTATATGCGTATTTCGTATCGTATCTATGAAGCGATATGTCACGTAGATGACCAAATAGTTGCAAGCAGCTGTGCACTTGAATTCATATGCTAATGTTATACATTACACTACTTTATGAATTCATAACTGTTGTTGCTGAAACTGTACCTCAATTGGAAACGTCAAATATGAATTTAAATGAGTGATTGGTCATGCAAAAAGAATTAAATCGGTAAAATTATGAAATTTAGAATAAAGCATTGTTCTATTTTTCTTCAGCGGACACCATAGAGCGCCTTTTTAAATAGTTATCCGATTGCTTAAGGTTTCCGCAACCTCTATTGTTGAAAAACATTTATTTCAGCCATTTTTAAATCATTTATATTTATCTTTTTTAAATTTGTGTGCATTTAACGGCCGTTGTTTTTATGGTAAATGCTTTAGCATTCATAAAGCCGGAGCGCACATATTTTCTCACTAGGTTACATGTTTGGTTTCCTTTTGGCAAACTCCAATCTATGTTTTATAAGAAAAGTGTACTCAAATCTAATGCTATGGTTTATTCAGTTACTATAGAATATGTAAATGTTTCGATTGCGAAGTATCAGGTAAGTAATGCAAGTTATTAAATTCCTAAAACACGAACAGTTACTCATTAGATTTACGGATTGTCAGTTTAAGGTAGTGGAATAATTCAACTGTCTTCTTGAATTTGTAGGTTTAAATAACGAGAGGCAAATAATTCGCTCTGAATATTTTTGTATACTTACTGGGTTGTGAATAAAATGCAAAACTCTCAAAATGTATTGCTTCGTAGAACGGTTAAATTTCTTGTTCCGTGAGCTATTTTCTTCTAAGGATTCGGAATAAGTTGGAAACAAAGACTACTACTCATCAAAGTTTTCTCAATGACTTGTAATCATTGTTCAGTTCTACCCAGTTTCCCCATGCCACAGTAATGGCAACCATTCATACCTTTAATGTCTTGTCACTTTAACTATGTAAATAGGTTGAATATACTGACGAAGTATTTATGTATCAAAGTTGTTACACATATTCATCATTTTTTGAATAAGCAGTATTCTGCAGCAAATCAGAAATTGCAAAACGACACGTACACATGAAAATAACGAAACTGTGTGAACAGGGATTCAGGTCATTTTTTCACTACTGAAAATATAACAATATAATATGTTTCACAAAGAAAAGTTGGGTGAAAAAGTGAAAGGGAAGAGAAAATTGCAATGGCTCCCAATTCTGAAGGTAGGAAAACAAGCAGAAATGTATAAATGCATGCAGTTTTGCACGTAGTAGTGAAAACAAGAACCTCAGTTTGTTCATCTGAACCTTGAATATGGTTCATAATTAAGCGATTATTATCTATTCATTATTACTATGGCCAGAAGGCTTTGTGCACCAATAAATAATAGGATGTAACCATCTTTGGGATCATATATTGACGGCGGCAATGCAGTGAATTTAGATCTGTGAGCAGTTAACCACTTCATAACATTTATCTTTGACGATGAGTAAGATTTATATAACATGCTTTCCAATGACAGCATTTCTATAGGGAATTTTTCATTAGGCTATGCTGATTTTAAAAGTTTAAACGCTATTTTTCTTTATCAGTACTTGAAAGAACATTCCAAAACCTGGAAAAAAACAGTGCTCAGCTTCTTTTTGTAGTGAAAAGTTTTTGTACAGGCCTTAAAGTCTATCGGTGTCCTAATTGCTTTACCCATTAAGGTTTTTTGAATAAAGTAACTGTTTTGAAAGCCTCTTCAACCTGCGACTTGTGGAAAGTGACTAAACTACATGTCGTTTGAATAAAAAGTGTTTTCAACTGTAACGGTCAAGTGATAATTTGTATATTTGGTAATTAAAGACTGAGGATTTTCCAACAGTTTTCATAAAATAATAAAATGACTACCAACAAAAATTTGATCGAAAACGAAAGTGTTTTTCAATATTTTATTGAAACCTGTATATTTCCAAAACTCCAGATTTAAACAGGCAAGGTATATTTTATTGACATGGACACTATTTGACAGATTACCCTGGTTGTATTCTTTAGTCGGAGCTAGGTGGTTTATTCGTAGAGCTTCAGTGTTTTCTAGACAGTATTATCAGCATACTTTCACGTTTTTGGTAAGATATACAAACAGTTGGCAGGAATTCCAATAAGATCAGCAGTATTTGGATTGACTAGAGAAGGAGTGATGTAGAGACTGTAAGCCATCATTTTACCTGTGCTCCAACCAAAAAATTGGATTTGCCGTGTAGACGATACTTTTGTTATCATTAAAAAGGAGGATTTAGGAAACACTTGCAGTCTGATCAAAAACGCTTTCAATGGCAATTTCACAGTGAAGAAGGAGTCGAACAACCGACTACCATTCCTGGATATCCTAGTCAGTAGAACCAATGTCAGAAAATCGGGAAATCAAGTGTGTCAGGGGTCAAAATATACTGACCAAATCCTCTACAACTGTAGCACTAATCTAAAAACGCGCACGATTAGCTGCGTTCAGACTCTATTCAAAAAAGCAAGAACAGTGGAGTACTACAAATTCATGGAGAAACGAAAAAATTAATTGGCATCTATCCTAAGGAGGAGCGTTTACCTACAAAGCTTCATCAGAAGATACCTATTCCATTGATCACCAACTACAAAGTTATCCTCAGACATGAGAAAACGTATCATACATTAGGAACATGTTAGGGACTACGACAAGTTTGATGAGACCGTTTGAAACCGGTGCAACTCTTAAAGTAACATATTCTCTTCAAGCCATACTATGCAAACCAAAAGACTCAGCAGCCAATGAAGTGAAACCAAATATCGTTTACGTAATCGACTGCAACAGTTTTGATCAACACTGAATTGCACAAAGTTGTCGCCATGTATTTCTTCTTTTACACAAACGCCAGTTGGGTTTTAAACTTCACGACATTTCACTGCTCATACCAATGCATAACGATAAGTCTGAACATGAATTTAATTTTGAAAATGCATAAATCATAGACAATGGAAGCATAAAGAATATCAGAGAATTTCTGGTATTTTGCTACTTAGACCAGTTAGCAGTCAATAGGTGAACAGGTGTAGAATCACTCTATCAACCAATAAGATGAATGACCAACAACATTAAGGTCAGAAGTTAGGCACAGAAATAGGAAACATGAAGATTTATGAAGTCATCGACATCACAGTCAAAGGAAAGGACCGACTGCAAGCCAATTCTTTAGGATAAGCTATTAAATCGTTCACGGGGAGATACTTATAGCTCATTCGGCACTGAAGTTATTGGTCACAGTGTTGTCTAAAATGACACTGAAAGCTTTAGAATTAAACCATTCAGCTCACAGAAGAAAACACAACCAAGATTATCTACTTGAGCTACAAATGTTCTCCACCACCCCAAGGATTATCTGATAAATTACTTACATTAACTTTGAATAAGGGTGATTATCGATTTTGACAACAGAATGTAACTATGATAATAGTTCAATCATTCACCGTTTATTGTCACTTCCAGCCAAACTGTTTTCAAAAGTTTGCTTGAGTGTGAACTGAGTAGTATTAGCATAAATGTGTGTTTAATTCTGAATATATTTCTAGTTAGTTAATGTTTACTGCATAACATAGCTTCGGCTTGTCAATACAATAAGAAGTTTGAACAAAAGTGATCATTCACATGTTTTCTAAAGTCCATTACACTTCAGATGCACTGTAAGAAAAAAATTCCCGTTGCAAAAGGTTCTACATCTGATTCTACCGATGATAAATATCGTTGGCCTAGTAAAGGCGAAACAATTCTGACTTATTCTATCCACAATTATGTATCGTTTCCTTTTTTCACTATAAATCTCCCTTTGTTGTGAGATCTTAATAAGACTTACATCCATGCATTCAGCAGGGGACCTTTATTGAACTACTGACCATCAAAATGTGTAGTTTATGTGAATATATATATATATATATATCAGACATTTTACATCGATTAAACACTGAAACTGAATTCTTATTTTTGGAACCACAGACCACACAACAGTTCAATTCGAATGTCCAACTGTTGTTTAGCTGTTCGCTTTTTTCAGTTTATTCTACTTTCTAGAATAAGTAAATAAGTGTGAACAAAAGAATGAACAATTAAAAGGCGCAAGTAGCAACTCTACCTAATGAATCATAACTTGATTCTGCTACAAGCTTATCCGTGTACCCATCTGCCTATCCTTTTGTCTACCTATCTTTTAAAGAGTTAACCTAATTTCTTCTGTAAGAAACAGTGTAAGATATTTTGTTGAACGACTGTATGCAAACATTTAGCGTCTGGTGAAATATGTTTGACTGTCATCATCAACAGCAGTCACAACTATAGTTGACAGAAAAGAGTTGGGATGGAAATAAACTGAACAAGCATTTTTCTTCCCTATAGTTGGTAAAAGAAGACTAATCATCTGTCTTATGGTAATAGGAAATACGGGAAATCAGGAAAAGCCTTATCGTACACTTTCTTTGCAAAATACTTAAATATTTTTGCTCTTGTATGTGCATTTCCTTATTTGGTTTGAATGATGCTAAAATCCACTGATTTATTGTGATTGTTTAATTTACATGTGACATTTTTTTTATAAAGTAAATAAAAACAGGAAATCTAGTGTAAACTGAAGGTATTAAGTATAAGCATAAACCATATAGCGACTTGCAGGCTTGTCACATGGAATCTGACGAAGGGAATTAAAACATGTAGACGTTACGTGATATGGCTAAAAACTGATAAAACTAGTAGATGAAATTGGTAATCTTCGTTTAAGTGCTGAATATATTCCATTAATCACCTTTTTGATTTCCTCCTTGTTTGAAGGGAAACAATAAGAACCATACATTAGTTTTTTTACTGTCACATAGCTAGAGTTATTATATTTTTTGACGCTATAACGTACAAACTGGTTATCACACCTAATTCGTTGATAGAAATGTGCTAAGTGTTACTAATAGAGTACCGTGATTACCACTTTCGTTATCCCATATCTTTGACGTTTGTCAGTTTTTTTCTGGATGATTCCTGATGGAGTAGAGCAGTTGCGTAGAAGACTTGTTTCCGGAGTTTAGAAGCTGTTGATAAAATGACTTTAAGTGTAAGCAGTTAATCATATTTAAATGCTGTTATTCGTTTAGTAATAAAACTATGCAATCGAATGTGTGTGATTAAATGTGATTCATCTGTATTTTTCTGAAGATGAATTTCATCCTTGTTTGTCAGCCACAAAAATATGCAAAGTGCGTCTTCTAGTTACATTCAAATAATTCAACCGTGAAATATTCATGCTAAGGTGTGCAACTGTGGAATGTGTTTAATTCTGTTTGCTTGTTTCTAAATGTACAGCAGCAATATATTATTTTATCTTCAATGTCGAACAAACTTATTTGGTTAAACTTATCATATGACCTGTCGCGCAGTGATGCCTATCATTTAGTGTTGAGTGGTAAACAGTCATCTTGAACAGCTCAACACGACACTAACGCTAGTCAATTTGGGGACGGTGAGCAACATGAGAATCTCTATATCCTAATTCTTTCACTGTAAACAAGGAAATATTAGTAGTTGTATTGTTTTCGGAAACGTACTTACGGCTGTTGTATTATTATTTTTCCAAGTCAAATAGTGAGCGTAGATAAGTAACTGAGTATATCGACCAGTCTGAACAAGGCTGCAAAAATACGAAATTTGTGTGATATTAATTATTCTTTCTGCTGAAATCCTAAAGTAATGAGATCCATTTAACTAATTCGTGGTCATTTGAAATATGTGTGACTGATTTATACTCTGTGAATCCTTTAGTACATAAGAAAGAAATGTTTATCTTCAGGTTTTATTTGTCAGTTCCATACACAAAAGTTTCTTGGTTGGCCAGTAACGCTCAGCCTGACAGTCATTGTGATCATCGAAAAAAATCAAATTGCGCTTAACAACCATGGACATGTCCATGGAGTAGGCAGTGAGCCACGCCGATTTTACGAGTGTTAGAGATACTACCTAGCTGCGAGGATCTATACAGGTGAATAGGGATTTAGGCTTGCGATCCATTAGTTGTTTATTATTTGCCTAACACAATGGACTATATTTCCATTCCATGATGAGTTACTTACATTAGTTTCAGCCTCTCTAGATGATTAGAGTTGGTTGAAGATTGAAATAAAAGCCCTTCACCTACATTCCACAGTTCTTATTCACAACAAAGAAACGTTTCCACTTTTATTCACTTCCTAATTCTCTAAAAACATCAAAAAGATCTATTTTAATGATTATCATATCCAATAAGAGGTTACACGTAGAATCAATGATAGACATGACAACAAAAATGGGATTTTACTCGAAGAGACGGAATTCGATTCACGAATGGTGTTCCTTCATATGATTTTAGGTAAAATGAATGTGTAGTAACATCCAATCCATTTGAATTATTGAGTGTTATTATCATCTTCAAACAACAGTTTGCCTCACTAAAATCACTTGAGGTTGAAGTAAGTAATATTGTACGAGTAAGCTGAAATTCATAAAACTAACAGTTCTTCGCTTCTAATGCTACCTGTACGATGTCCACTTTAATATAGAATGGTGAAGTCTTGCGAAAATTTAATTCTTTTCAAAATTAGTAATTCAAGTGCTCTTCGAAATGGATATTTGAATTTATTGCTTGTCTTAGACATACTATTATCTGAGAAAAGGCTCTGTATTCTTATGATATCAACTTTTTATTTACCAAAGCGCTCACAGCCAACACCACTGGTATTCTTTGCAAACCTAAAATCGTCTAGTAGTTTCTTTTTCGCTATCCCTCCAGTGTATCTGAAAGAGATGTTACTGTTGAATAGTGATGTGGTTCACTCAGCATTTGAAGGGGGAAGTACTGAATAATTCATCTGCAAGGTGATGATAAAATCTTTTAGCTCATTCCTAGCTTGTGTTAACGAGTCACATTTCTGATTTTTGATGGGTAGTCAAGTCCCTAAAGTCACTCTTCATATTTCGACGAGTTAGTTCTATCTTTAGTTAGCGAAAGGGTTCAACCTGTTTCTCAGACAGAACTAATGCTGTATAAAGTCATACACCTTAAGCTTGTGGTGGAGAAAAATATAACTAGATGCAACTTTTGGACATACTTCTAAGTCGTTGGGAGGATAGTTCAATAAAACAATCGATTTGCACCCAGTTGGTCTGCATCAGTATGAAGGGACTAAGATTTGATTGCAATCTGAATAATTAAAATGTAAAGCGTCATTCTAAAATTACTTTATCCACGTTCATAAAAGGATTTAATTGTTTTAAAAGTAGAAAAAACGTGAATTGCAGAAACTGAAACTGAATAATTCATAGTTCTAAAGAAAAGGAATTTAAGGTGAGAGTAAATTGAGTGGCTTAGTCTAAGCCGAAAGTAGTAGCATCAACGTTTTTTTATATGTAGATCAACAACCAGTTTCAGGTTTTGTAAACATTATGGTTCATCTCTAACAACATATTAAAGTAATTAACTCTCCCAAGAACCCATTTATGATTTCTGTTGAACTGTTTTTAGTATTATACAATTTCAGTAATACAAGTATGGTGTCGCGTAATCAAGCAACTTGCACACGAAGTAAATGCAAACTGAACAACAGGAACCTCATGGAAATTTTTTTACCATTGACTCTTTTAAATGAATTTACGCATCATTTGTCATCCATTCCCCGTATTATTATTTGTCCCTTGGGTTCCCAGTGAGACATAGGACTTCAGTAGCACGTCTCTATTTTGCTCTCTTCTCTGCAGTCTTTTTGACCTGGCTCCATGACTGTGCAGAAGCTTTTTGTAATTTTAGGTAAATTGCATCCATCCTTCTCATTTCAGAATTAACTTTTCACTTTATAAATCAGTTTTTATTAGGTAACATGAGAAATTAATTTAGCTCATTTTTGTTCAAAGGCATGTAAAAGTTCCCGGGGTTGAACTTTTAAAATGAACATTTTTAGGAAATCATTAATAACTAAAACCTTCGCAGACGTGTTGTTTCAACTTATTTAAAGGTCTGTAACGTTCACGTGAATATTTCTCTTTAATTTATTCTATGGGTTGTGCACTCTACTAGTACAAATTGTAAGGGAATAACCTTATATGACATGACTGCTTCTTACAGCGAGCTGAAAGGTCTAATGCAAATGTTCTGACTAATGCGTGTGGTATCAATTAAATATCTTAAAAATGATAGAATTTTATGAGGTCACTACTCTAGTAATAACGATACAGTCTTATTAGCCTGTTTAATGAGAAACAGTTTTCTAGACGGTCCGTACTATACAGTGATTTTTGAATTGTAAATTGTTAATTGTTTGACCTGCTGGCTGAAAAGTCAAAAATACTTAATCTCAATTCAATAATATTTGCCTATCTGTAATAAGAATTTAAGACTGAGTAGTCCAAATTTCTTAGAATTTGTAAAGTAAAATTTTAAGGGAATAGGATAACTCATGATACACATCGCTTTCAACTGAAGGTATTTTATACTTTCAAGCAATGTATAAAACCTAAACTTGCACCGAAAAAGAGGACTTGTAGCTGTTGTTTAAACTGACAACTTTCCGGTACCTTTGCCTTTGGTCATTAGTTATGGACAGTTCTTTAACAAGCTAGATGTTTTATCGGAGAGCATTGCATGGAAAATGACATTTTTTGTGCCATTACGGACAGGTATCGACATGATATTTACAATACAAACCATTCTTATCTAGCAAATAATAAACTCACAGACAGGAATTCTCATTATTAGGTAAGAGCATCCACTCATTTAACACACACATAAGATCATAACTTGCTTTCAAATAAATAATATATTTGAAGCAATATTGTTGACCAAATCAGCTTGCAGAGTCACAGAATTTTTATGACTGACTCCTAAGCATAGTCTCGAGAACCGGTGAATTCAAGCTAGGTTAGCCATACAGAAAGGATAATGTAATACTGACTCAGTTGGGATTGAATAATATATCACTTTTACAAAATAATTACTAGCTGCAATCATCTCTAAGTTGTATCGCGGCTAGCAAATTACGACTTCAGGTGAAAGATAGTTTATAATCATAATCTTCATTTCCACTTTCTTTATTAATTTGAATATATCCTGCAGCTGATGACACTTCTAAACTCCAGCTTTGCATCTCATCCCTCAGCCAAGGCTTTTGTAAACAATGATTTCGTGGCCAAAAGTTTAGAAATTATTGCATCATTAAAATGTTCAAAAAACCTCATATTTGTATCGATAGAATTTCTTTTAGTATTTAGCTAAGTTTTAATGGCTCTTTATACTGAAGATTTTCAGCGTTTCACAAAAGCATATGCTTGTTAGGTACGCATTTCAAGCGTTGATGAGTAACTGGGTTTTAGCTAACAAAAATTACACCAAAACTGTTGAACGCTATGATTAATGGAGCTAAGAAGCACATTGTGTGTCATTTTAGGTGGTTGTCTTCATTCTAAAACCGTGAACTGATTGACTACTATGGTTACCAGATAATAAGTAATATATAAGTTTCTAGATGATACGTAGGATATATCCAAACTAGGTAGATTAGTTATATAAATGAGATACTGGGTAACGTTGCATCTGAGAACTTGTCTGTTTACAGTAAAAATGATACATTTTACACTTTACTGTGAACAGATGAATTACACTTAACCATATTGTATTGTACCGCTAACGAATTTTCATGGATAGTTGACGTGGTGATTGAGTTGGAAAATCGTAATAAAGAAGAAATTTGAAGTAACTTCCTTGTTTCTGTGAATTAAAACATCAAATAAAGTTTAGATCACCTTTTATAATGGATAGGCAGAATGATTCGTTGAGTCATGAACTTTGAGATTACTACAAAACTGCATTCGACTGCCAAAACACCTGCTAATTATTTCGTCTGTATTTGAAAAAAAAACAAGAATTGTAATTCATTGTTATTGTGGTTTAATTATATTTTTGTGTTCCTATTCTTATCCCTTACAAATTTAATATTTCAATATAACTTACCTATATCTATATATGAATACGCGATTTCATCAGATGGACTGTAAGAGTTGATGTTATAATACTACAAAAAATTAGATTTTGTGCATACTGTCTACTACACACTTACAAACTCCCTACTGAGCAAGCTGAAAAAATTATCTTTCTTCTTGCAGAATGTTATTTTTCTGACCTGTGGATAAATGTTTGAGTGGCATTTTACAAATTGGCTCTCTCGTTCCCAAGTGGTTTAACCCCTTCCCAGATGAATACATATAGTATAATTGAAATAATTTCAGTGTTTTACATAAAGCATAATGCATTTGTGTACCTGCACGTAGATGCTACATAACTAATGTTGTTGCACGTATGTATCATATGGTCATTTATGGCATGAAATGTCTAAATACTAGAATTAATACTTGCATTGTAAATAAGGAATTTGATAGACAAGACGCTAAAACATACAACTTTTATCATTAAATCAGTGAATTTAGCAATATATTGGCACCATACACGTATCTCGTATGATTTCCTTTTTCAGTATTTTTCTATACATAGCAACACATGCACGGTTGTGAAACTGTGTAAATGCAGATACATTATGAATTAGTTGATGTTATTACTCATGAAGTCCTCTCGGTTATTGTTTGTATACGGTTTAATACTTTTATCTGTTAGTACAGCAGTGAAAGTTGTTGGTCACCCAGACAGCTTTAGACATCTATTAAAAGTGCACCTGACTGGTGGTCCTCCCAGCTGCGAAGTCAAACTGAGAACTGATCAGTAGAACACGGTTAGCATTCAGGATTTAACGACAGGAAATTAGTTGTTCTCTAATGACCAATCAATGTAAAACTTAAAATCTCAAGATTTTGTACAAATCTTAGCAGTAGCTACCAGAAAAGCACTTATTAGTTTCAGAGTTACGTCTGAATACACCTAAAAGGGATAATACAGACTACGTTGCCTACAGCCAAGTTAAATAAAGGAACAAGCTAAGAATCTTACAAAGATCTGACATTTAAGCAACTGGTTGTTGTTAATAATCCATCTGTTAATACCTGGAGACTGTTCTCCATAATGATAAAAACCTTAATTGAGCTTGATTATTTGTTCGCTTTGTCGACTTTATATTTATGTAACTCAGGAAAACTTTCTCATTGTGCTACTCGAGAGATTTAGAAATAAATTAGGATACTCAAAGACTTGCAATAAAGGGCTTTTTGCTAAGCCTAAACATGAAAGCTCATTCGGAAAATTGAAAGGTTTTAAACCAACTCCACATATAAAAAATGTGTTGCTTAGGTAAAATCTGAACGCTTATCTTGCTGTTTTCTGTTAAGATCAA
The DNA here is from genome assembly GCA_944470555.2 of Heterobilharzia americana. Lineage (NCBI taxonomy): Eukaryota > Metazoa > Platyhelminthes > Trematoda > Strigeidida > Schistosomatidae > Heterobilharzia > Heterobilharzia americana. The sequence goes on along the minus strand of OX104130.1, from coordinate 49,620,099 downwards.
GAAACAGTCTTGTGTGCTTGATTCTTTCCTCTTGACAATTTAGCGTTTTTTCATCATTGTCAATAGATATGTTGTTTTTCAGTTAACGTCAGTTAACTAGAGATAGTTTTATAAAATTGAGTGTTTTACCACTTTTACTTGCTTTTAACCAGTCACAAATAGGAGTAGATAGAACATTTGACTTGTTTTAAGTCTTCAGGTTTACTTGCGGTATTTCCTTTAGTAACAATCACATTTAAGCAGGGAAATAGAGTGAAAACATATTAAGATTGCAAATTCACTGGTAGTAAGTTCACTGCAATACGTTGAATTGGAGTTAAAATCACTTATTTTTGACTTAGAATTTACTAATTTAGTGGGGTTTTCTTGAATATTAACGTTTAACTTAAGTTTCTTACACATTTCACAACTAGATAATTCAGACAGCACAAAAATTCAGTTCACGCCAAATGATCTATATTCTTGGTTCAACGTCTTCACGAAATATATTTTCGAATCCATTATGGTCGTAAAGGCCTTTTACGGCAGCTTTTATTTGTAGTGCATACACAACTCCAAATTAAGTGTCAATGTTTTGAATTACTTACTTTGCTTATTCGAAGAAACCACAAATACCTGTGTTATTAGCTCTAATTTTATTCAAATAACTCTTCGGATTCACATGCAGCTAAATGAATCCGTGAAGTAATGTATCGAATGAGAGTTATTCCAGCGCGCTGTTCTGTTGACGTGGCTTGCTGTCTTTGTTCGTCTGTTTGCTACGAAACAGAGATACACATGCAAGTATTTTTCAGTGGTTAAAAGTTTTAAAAAATTACCCTATCGACTTACCTTATAGCACCGAGATTTTCAACTATTCAGATTCCACAATTTTCTCCATATGATTTCAGTTTCATTTTAGTATTTCTCTGATTTTCAACGTTAGTATGTTCCCTTGTTATTTCTTGTTTTTCTGAAAAAAATTCAAAGATTAAAAATAAAATAAGTAAATTATGTAACCTTGAAAAAAAACTTCTAAAGTAAAGGTTTACAGAGTACGTCAATTACTTAGTTAATTTCGGCTGAAGAATTCTTGTTATATGCAAGTCATTGAGAAACTGGTACTTATGTTCACTTTATACATTTACTGCTTAAATTCCAGCCTCAGGATCGACTTAAGGCGACATGAAAATCACTTTTGTCAGGTTGAAATTCATCATAGACTGACATCAGTTGGAGGAAAATTGGAAACCTGCGGCGCTAGATAGCTGTTTCGTCCTGGTTTGGGACTCTTCGGCAGTGAGCGCGCAGGACCCTGCATCCTAAGCGATCGAATCCAGGACCTTGAGGCTACGTGGCCAGTATATCTGCATTGAGCCAATGGGTCGGAGTCCAGCTGTCCATACTTACAACTTCTGTCTTTTCACGACATAGCATGACCATTACCCAATGTTATCGTTGATTGTCTGTCCTCACGGCCACCAAGTTTGTTTTACTGGTCACGACGTTTCATTGGAACTTCAGGAATCACCCGTTGAAGCTAGTCACCGATAAGCACTAGTTCGGTTGAATTTGGAAATATGGACCACTGGGTTCCGACCCAGTGGCTCAACTCCCTCAAAAAATTCAATTGAACTGGTGCTCATTAGTGACTAGCTTCGAGAGGTATTCCCGAAGTTCCAATGAGAAGTCGTGACCGGTGGAGTCAAAGCCTGATGGTCATGAGGACAGTTACTTAACGATGACATTAGGTGGCGGCTGCGCTATATCGTGAGAAAATTGGTTTAATAATTGGGCTATAAGAATTCCATTATACACTTTTTAATAACTTTGCGAAATACGAATAATATATTAGTAACCATCCGGTTTTGAAATAATAGACGTCAATGATAACACTAGTCGGAAATATTCATTAAAAATATTGAGTAACTGTGACAAGGGAGTAGCTGCGTAATCAGAAAATTTTCACGCGGGTTGGTGTTTAATACAGAAAACAGTGTATGATCTTAACTGCATGTGAAGTAAAATATTCACACGTAAGATAACATGGTAACTGCATTGTGAGAATGAATAGGCTAGATTTTGTATATAATAGTCTGGAATCAGGGTCAAGCTATTCGTTACTGGTGGTAAATTTCGTGTTTATGGGTTCTAATTGTAGCCATTTTACTGCACAGAAGCCTAGGCTTTATATAATGCAGGGTGCGTTTCTTATTTTTTCCAACTTATTCTCATATTTCAGAGTAGATGAACACTTTTAGTTTTACTTATAAACATTTGTGATTCTCTTTGAAGAATTGCACGAAACAATGTTTTTCCGCTTACTGGACTTCTGTTTAGTTGGAAAGCAGCGTCAGTAGTTAGATAACACTCGTACTGATCTGCAGCTGCCGCTAGCAAGAACAAACCTATAAAAATACTAAATAACTGTTTCACTCGTTTGAAGCCGAGATCTTCAGTGCCGAACGCAGAAAAATTTAGCTTACGCAGGGTAATTATTCCAATCTATTGGTTAATGATTTCTGTCAACTAACAAGGGTTTTCAATTACTCGCAGTGTTTATTGGCATGTTCCTATTACACGTTCTTTGGGATCTGACCAGGTGTAGTGATGTATATTACTTTTTAAACACAACATACATCCCAGAGTATTAGCCTGAAGGCGACAGAATGTTGATTTCCACCTGACGTATTCTAATATTTTTCAACTACTGAGGGATTAAAAATAATTTTTTCTGTTGATGCCTATCTATCATTACTTACTGTGAATGAAGAGTGTGCATCGCAGACTTCTGAGGGAACAAAACAGCTCATTTTCTGGGTGGTTTCATGGTTGAATTTCTTCTGTCGCTCACAAATTACGTGTGAAACGAAGCTGTCTCAACACGTTATTTAAATTACTAGTCTTGGTGAGGTGACTTACATACAGAAACCCAAATAAATATCATTTACTCTGTCTTCTTGTAGATACTGAAATTTATAAAATCATGTTGTCTTACCAATTCAGAAATGGTATTCATCGTGTTGCAGTGCTTTAGCGTGTAACATCCAGAAGAGTAATTTGATATTAACTCAATCCTAATACAAGCGTGGAGATCTGTTAACTGGTAAACTAACCGTAATAGATGCGTTTGGAGATTTACGTATTGAAGTGATGCGGATTTCCAATTTAAGGTTGTTCAACTGCGACGCATATACGGCAAATTGGTGTTATGAAGTAATCGCGCTATCTGCAAACTAAATGGCTTGAAAAATTAGGTGCAAAACAGAGATAAGTCAAGTTGTCATGTCATTTGCAAATGGTACTTCTCAAGACTGTTAGGTCATGCAATTTTTCTTGAGGCAGGGTATCGTTGTAAATAATTTGTTGTGCTTGAGAGTCATTTTTCCCATCATTTGTTCTGTAAATATCACTTCTACCATAAACAGCGAACACTATGCATGAATGCTGTAACCATGAGCCAAGATCATAATATCTTTTACGTAGTTTCAATGGCAAGTTTTCCAGCTAAAACGTTTTGTAAAACGATACACTATGGTCAATATGAAAATGGAAAATAATGCGATTCCACCTGCTACATCTTTACGTACAACTGACACCATCTAGTCAAAGTAGATGAACCAGAGAACTAGTATTTGAGGGTCAAATACTGAAGCCAGTGGGCCTAACTTTCATAATTTGTTTGTGGTTTAGGAACGTGTTGCATTTTAGAAAGTAACCGACAAGGTGATCCACAATCTCCACTTTGCTGCAACTTAACTCTTTAGAAAGGTGTTGTGGTAGGAACACCAGTACTTATTTAGTTATATATCCTGTTAGGTATTCTGAGATTGAGAAATTACCTCTCATCGCGCCGTTATAAGTGAAAGAATCTCTATTACCTCATACTCAGTGTGATCAGGAAACAATGCCCTAAACAGCATTTATGCTCACAACACTTTCCTCAACACATTTAACCCAGACCTAGTGGCAACTACTCGATATGATGTTATATTATTTTGTACAAACTTTAATCTTCGACATTTAAGGCGATTGAGCAAAACTTTTCTAAACAATTATTACTTAGATTCACTCTGTCTGTATTTCACTATTAAACTATCTTCTATAGACTTTTAAAACTGATTTATTCCTTAGTATCATCTGAATCTTAAAATGCATTTTTGTCTGCATATATGTTTAATCGATAAAGAATTTGACAAGTTTACTAAATATGTCAAAAGATAAGTTATGCAGGCAGTACTTTCAGCATTTTTAAAAGTTGATTGGTATAATGTAAATAATATGAAGTAGTATTATATGAACAGGGCTTTTAAGATGAAATGCCCATTAATAAATATTTCGGATGTTTATATTTTGAAGGAAGACAAAACTGATAGATAAAAAATTTTTTAAAAGCATTTCAAATAGTATGCATTTTAGGAGTTGTAAATGAATTTAGGAAGATAAACAAAAGTATTTTTAAATCACTTTTTCATCCAACAAAACTTATTGAAAAGTTTTTGTTGAGATAAGATGAAATTCACTGTAAATATGTGAAAGTTGTCAAGAGTTTTTCATTCAAAGTATTTCATTGAGTTGGAGGTTGTGATAAAAAATGTTATTTTTGAAAATAAAGATGTACTTCTAGTTACAACCTAAATAAAACTCACATAAGGTGAATATGATTTCTGATAGAACAAGGAAACGTAAATCACAGATGATTTGTTTTCAAAAGAATATGACGGGTATACAAAATTCAGTGGTCCAACTGACGAAGGCAATAGATCTCTAACTTCGTTTATAGCTAAACTTATCACTGAAACTGGTAACAGTTTCGTGTTGAGACTATAGATAATAAGAAGTTTACAGTTCTTTTGGACACTGAAAAATAGTTTTGGTTACCTACTACTTTTCTTGATAACTCACATTCAACATCAAAGGAGACGAATATGATATATCTTCCTTACATATATCATTGACCTCCAGACTAATAACTTTCCCTTCTATCATACCGATTATTCTTTTGACGGATTTACCCTTTGTAATAGCTCATATAAATAGGACTGACAGCCAAGTGTGTGATCAGATTATTTGAAATGCACTGTGCTAACGCATCAGATGTTTTGCATAAGCTGAACCTCATTCCCTTTTCATTTTTAAGGTAGTTAAAAAGAAAAAAATGATTCACAGTTTCCGTCCTCTTTTCAGAAACGAACTGTAAACTGATTATCAGAAAATAGTATTCACTAGAACTAATACTTCGGAATGACGCAGAAAGAACAAGGATTGTAATTGCAGTAATATGACCACAAGGAGCGTCAAGAAAACGGTTTCACTATACATTTTTGATGAGCTCAACCATACAGAACTAAATACTGGTATACACATTTGATATAATCATGGGAGAATAAACTCAGTGTAACTAAAGTACAATCAGTAGAATTATAGTATTAGTCATAGTAGCACGGTATAGGGTTAGTCAATGAGAACAGCTCTACGCAATTAGGGTTGTTACTCCGCCGATCAGAAATCACAAATTTATGTGTCACTTGTTATTCTGAACAGTTACAAATCATTGCAGTTTCTTAAGAGGTTCTTGAAGTAGACTAAGTGAATTCAGAGTGATGTAGTAATGCTATGCCAGAACCAATAGGGTGCAAACAAATATTTGTGGATTGAATTTAAACAGTGAATGAAACTGAAAATTGTTATGTGTGAAAACCGAGGTATGCTACTACATAAAGTGCCTTGCAGATAAGTAATGAAGGTGATTTTCGCAGCTTTCCATCATCTCAAACCTGATGTTTATCTCCGATTGACTATTCGCTGAATGTGAAGCTTTGACTCATACTGTTTAGATACATAAGCATAATAATCAAAGTTTTTTCTTTGAGTGAGTAGGCATGTAGTTTCCACGATTTGACAGTAACCTAATATTTATTATTTCAAGTATACTGTGCACAGTGTTGGAATTGATATCGATATTTCAAAGGGGATATGTTTTTTATTTTGTCCAGAATTCATGTTTGCATATTTTGGCTAAAAATTTTATGCGAGCACACCTTAAATCAAGAAAACATGACCAGATATCATGATATCATTCTGACATTAAGTATGTCTGTTAACTGTGTGTAAGTAGTATTTCCACTGCGAAAGTCGGATGAATGCTGCATTACAAACCTACTGCTACCAGAATGAACAAGGGTTTACTACCGCAGAAATTTATCAGAAACCTGCATATAATGTCTTCAGGAAATTAACCGTGTATACAAATTGTTAGACAGGTTTTACACTAAAAGAAACCAAAAGGATGTTTCTAAATAAATGACACGATAACGAATTAGTTTTGTCCTGCATGTTAACTGTTTTGGATGCCAATCGTCCTCACGACGCATGCAATGAAAATTTAATGGCCATATAATGAGGTCAGTTAAATAAAATACAAATTGGAGTGTTGATAACATTTATACTGGATATAACACCAATCATAGAAGTATTCGACAACTTTAAAAATAGTAGCAACAGAATGCTGCAGATGTGTTTATTAATTACCCTTAATCAATATCATGTTAAGGACTGGATTATTAAACTGAATAGTATGATATTGCAGGTTTTCTTCATAAATAATGATAAATTACTGAATTCGTAAAAATCATCTCCCCTACTTTAAGGGTTTTTCGGAAGTCAATTGCTTTTCGCACAGAATTCAGCATAGACTGACATCAGTTGCAAAATCACTGAAGACTTGGGATCACGGTTTCATCCTAGTATGACACTCTTCAGCAATGAACACTCAAGACTCCTTTAGAGATCGAACTCACAGCCGTCAGGCCTTCTATCGCGAAATCCTAGCCACTATGGTAATTCAGTCTGTAACATAGTATGAACTGTGGGTATTTCGTAAAATACTCCTTTAGCGCTGTTTTCCTACTGCGATGAAATTTGTCTCCTTCGGCTGTAAATCTTCTCCACTTTACATCATTGCCTGAAAGAGAAAAATGTTATACAATTTTGGTCTTACATTTCGTACGAAAATTTTTATATAAAACTATCATCTAGTAGGTTCACCAATGTACATGGTTAAATCTGATGTCTGTTGCAAGTTTTGTAATAGAATTCATCTTCTAGACTACTCAACGTATTTTTGGAAACGTCTGCTGAAATACTGTTTGGATATTTTTAGTATATTTTTACACATATTCATATAATGATTAATTAAAGGTATTTTGAAGTGCATCTTGACGAGAGCATCATCCTTCATTTTTTAAATTTAAAAGACATTTAAAAAGAGAAATTCACATATTAAATATTTCTCAGTCGTAGTGTCATGTCAGAAGCTGGAGAAAGGAAACGGTTGTTGCGTTAGAAATAGTAATTTGATTTTTTAAAATGAAGATAACTGAAAGAGTCGGTGTTTTGCCACTGTATATTCACACTTTTGATAGGCAACCAAAACGCCTGAAAAACGTTCCGGATTAAACATATTTTTTATTCCTTAAATAAAGTGTGTTCTAGTGGGATCTAAATGAATACCTCTTCGATAATCTCCATTTGCCAATTACACAAATATCTCAGGCCAGAATAACATATAAATTTGGTTTCAAACATATTACATATCGACGAAGTGGTTGGTGTAATTATTTAAAATTATTTATCCGTTGGGTTTCCAGTAGAACGTAGGGCTTTAGCATCACTCCACCACTGCACTCTCTTCTCTGCAGTCTTTCCAATCTGGATCCATGACTGCCCTCAAGCTTCCATTTCTTCCTCACACGATCTCCTCCATGTCACCCTAGCCTCGGACGTCCGACTCGTCGTTCCCCCTTTAGGTTCCGCTTGATGACCAGGTCTGGCACGTGATATGCCCAATCCAATCCATATCCAGTTTCTTCTGCATATTTGTTGGGCGATGGGTTCTTCGTTGGTTCGTTCCCAAAGTGCCTTGTTGCTTATTCTTATTATTCTGGTCATCTGATCTGATCTTCAGTATTGAGTGAGTGTAGATGAGAGCTGTTGATGACGTATGCCTGTAGTTTGCTGGAAATGCTTTTCGTAACGCACCACCAAGTCTCTCAACCATCACAGAAAAGCACTGACGTGACACTAGTATTAGTGTTGAAAATCGGGATCTTGTTCAGGCTTTATGCTGAGTGGAGTGCAGTAGATCTCCACACTGATTTCAGGTTAATGAAAGCGTGTCATACTGTTTTTCCGATCCTGGCTTTGACGTCCTCATCTGTTCCACTGCCTGTAGTTGAAATGATGTTGCCTAGGTAGGTGGAAGATATTACTTCCTTTAGATTTCACCAGTTAGTCGTGATGTTGCGTAGAGTAGCGTTGCAATTTGATCCACACATGATTCATTCTTCCTGAATCTAGCCAGCATGGTCCGGTCGTAGTTTTGAATACAGTACATCTTTTTGACTCTTCAGGATGATGCGCTAAATATTTTGCTTTCTTTGGGTGGACAGAGATAAAACATGATTCCGCGCCAGTCCTTGAAAAGACTCAGGTCACTTATCTTCGTGATTTTGACAGGGTAGCCCTTTTTCCAGTCAGTCAGCATGTACTTTTCCTTCATTCCTTCCTGACCTTATGCAGTAGTGGTGTGGTGTGAGCATGTTCCCTGTTGATGTCTCTGCATCTGTTTTCAGTGCTTCTGGAGAAGTTCCACATGGTCCTGCTGCCTTCACGGATTTCAGCAACCTTATGGCATACACGACTTCTGCTTATGTTGGGGACATGTGTTCACTGATGGTTCTGTGGTTGGACTGGTGGTGGTATTTCTGAACGAGTTGTCGGTGGTGGTGGTCGATTCAACAGTTTTTCAAATGGTCAGCCCGTTGTTCCCCTTCTTTCTCCACCTTGATGGTGACTTATTTTCCTTCACTATCTTTCATCGGCTTCATCTTTGTTGATATTTGTTAGATAGACTGTAACCTGGTTGTTTGATATAATGTGTCAGGACTCTGTCTCTCCTACCAGCAGCCTGTTCTGCTTCATTTGCCAATGTGTCGTAGAAGTGTCTTTTGTCCTTCAGCGCACTCTTCTTCACTTCTTTGTCCAGTGTAGTGTTTTATGCTCAGCTTCTCTTTTTGCTGTTCATTGCTGCACTGAACTGAACTGCAATGGTTCATCTTCTGCTTCGCCATCTTCCTCTCCTCTACCAGGTCCATCCCTTGTCTAGCTTCTTCTTCTTTCGTAACACTGTTATGTAGGTTTCCTTCCACATCTCTTTCAAAAAGTTCTAGTTTTATTCCACACAGGTTTCCTGGGGGATGTTGCTTAATGTCTCCTTTTTTCTCCTGTTGTCTGACCGACGTGAAGTTATCCTTTGTAGTTTCGTCCTTCAGTTCAGTTTTTGTTCTAGGAGTTGAACGTGAACTGTGGTCTATCACCAACGTCTTTGAAGGCTTTCAACTTGATTTTGAAACTAGGTTCCTTGCACTAGGTAGTGAGTAGTGTGAACCTGCATCTGCTTCTCTTCGTGATCTTGTGTCCGGCAAGCTCCACTTTCTTCTGATTGAAATGAATTCATTTTGTAGTTATAAATAAGATGATAGGTTAATAATGAATTTGAACTAAAGGTTACTTATTCAATATCCTGGATAGCTTCGGAATTAATTGATATTAGCCATGCTTGCCACACTAGAGAAAGCAGAGCGAAGCGATTTGAAATACTTTGGATATCCAAAAATCCTTGTGAGCATTCAGACCATATATCACTCTCAGACATTCCACTACAGACAACATTTAGGATTAATAATATACTTATTCATGAGGTCATATGCAGATCACTGATGAAGGAAGCTCATCCAGTTTGCAGGAAAATATTTACCTAGTGTTAATCAAAAGTTATCTGTTATTTGGTGACTTACATTATATTTGTCATTGTGTAAAACGGTCTTGTGTTTAAAAACAAACTTTCAGCAAATAATACAAAGAACACTGACTGATTTACTCGAAATTAGCACTGAAAGCCTACTTAACTGTCCTGGTCTAAGGTTAAATCACTTTTATTTATTAGTTACTGAACATCGGAAACCCTATGTCTGTTGTCTAACCTTTACCTTCTACGCTTTTATTTCTGATGCATTTATATGATGTTATCTTACAGAGTCAGTCGCAAATGTTGTGTTCATAACTTTTAGGGATTTCTTACTGGTGTATAGTGTTCCCATGAATCACAACAATATATATTCGAATGCCAGAAAACTAACAAAGACAATGCTTTTTGCTCTCATGTCGTTGCTTTGCATCAGTACGGCATATATTCTAGTACTTGCACCAATAATTCCATTTTCGTTGAAGGTTTAAAATGACCTTCAGTAATCTGGGATTGTTAAAAATATTTTCTTACTCAATAGTACACCTCCGCTAGATCTGTCTATGTTACATATTTTTCATAGATTTTCAGTGGGAGTACTTAAGAAAGAAATTAATCGACATACTTTACTCCGCAAATATTTACTTTTAGAACATGTGGTCAGTACTCATAATCTCTTCATAACTGATGATTTCCTTTTTATTTGCAGAGCATTTACAGCATTTCATGTCATGTCAGTTTAAAACAAATTTGCATGTTTCATTCTCTGTCGTAATGTAGTGTGGTACTCTGTGTACTTAGTGTCAGTTTCTTTTGTCAATGAGCATTTCATAAATGCAATTCCGGTGATTGATGTTGCGTCAGCTTCAAACATTTAAAAGTCTGTGCTGTACTACTTACTGCAAATGACAGTAATATGTATTTTTCATGCAAAATTCACGAGTTCATTAGATCAGTCTGTTAATCAAACTTTTCGACTTAATGTGTTTACCATGCATTTAGATTATTTAAATTTAAGTTGATAATTGTGTTTTATCTATGGTTCAGTTACTAATTTGCATACGTAAATTACTTTGTGACATGTTAGGTAGTCAGTCAATAGGTCAAGATAAAGAAAACCTGGGTTTACCTAATAAAAGCTTAAGTTGGCTTACGTCATATCAGTGCGTCGGAATATCAGACAAGGTGAAAGTCACGGTAATCAAAAAGAAAGTCATCTTATCAAAAAGGAGGGGTTAAAAGCAATATAACTGTCAGGATGAATATAAGATATGAGTGCACTTGCAGTGCAGTAATCCGTTTCAAGAAATTTCATTGAAAGTTGCATGCTGCTAATTCCTTCTTTATTGAGGATCCGAAATTCTATCCGGTGGTGTACGTTGTTCTGGTTACCTTCATTTACCTACAGAATAATTCTTATTCAGATTGTACAATGCGTTTGAGTGTGTGGTTGACTAGAAAACATAGCACATTTTCTAACCTATTCGACTGACCAAACCTTTTTACCCAGGACTGTTTTCTAAAATCTCCGCTTTCCTTACGTCTTGGTTCCACAATATACTTCGAGCGTTACATAGGCAACTGTAGTCAAGTATTCAAAATCTTATTCGACACCTACTTACAGGGTTGATGTAAATTTCCAAGTGAGAGCCTGGGCAGTGCAATCAACTAATTCACTTCCTGTTGCAATTCATAAGTCCTGAAGCGTGAACTTGTATTTAGGAGATACAATAGACTATGTAAAAAAATTCTGAAATTCACGAATAATATGTTCAAAAGACTCTGCATCTTGTTACCAAATGTCTTCTGCAAAATTCATTTGATCTCAATTTAAGGCCTAATTAGGACTTCTTTTAGTCGGGTTGAAAGAAAAAATACGAAATTCATACCACTCAAAACAGTTTATTGTTCTTTTTGTACCTTTATGTAGTATGAAGTTAGGAAGGTAATCTAAATTTAATGTTTTTTATAGCTTAGATAACTCAAATGTTATTGCCCATCAAAGGTACCAAAAACCATTCTTGAAAACTCTTTTATCTTGGTCTTTGACTGTATTATGGTTAAGTTGCTTCAGACTAACCGTAAATCAAAAGGTTGAGGTAAAGGAAATTCAGAAAAAAGGTAGACATTCAAATTTGAGGTGGAAATACTGACAAGTATTCGGTGTCAAATGCCAACATTTAGCTATTAGCATAAGAGAAGGCTTAGCGTGAAGGTTAAAAGTTAATTTTTGGATCAATCCGGTCAAGGGAAAGACAAATAAAAGATATAAAGATACAATAGCAAAGGGTTGGATTCATGATGAAAAATAAATCTTAGTAGTGGGTTAAATACAAAGTGATACTGTGTAAAATTTCGAGTTTTTAATGCAGTTTGTTATTTATTGGATTTAATCAGCTTGGAAACTGTTGGAAAATAATATAAATCAGTGTTTCACTATGTCTGCAAATGTCCATTATATGGATTTTGAAGGAAGATATTGTTTTTGATAAGTTTACAACGAGTGAAGATGGTGCTAACGTAACTTTCTGAGGCTGAATACCTCATTAATGACATGTCTAGCCGTAACACTGAGTTAAGTGGGTTCTAACCTCACACGGGACATCAGTTCTGTTGAGGTTGCAGATACACCTTGCTGATGAGCGCCGAAAAGCATGAAACCTAGGTCCAGGGATTCCCGCCAATCACCTCCATCCAAATGATATTTCTTAATTTTTGGTTTGGGAGGGCAACATAAAAAATAATAAGGAGGTGCTTTTTATCTGATGAGCCAAAAGTCCAATTTACTGTTTGGTTTTCAGACCCAAGTACTCACTGAAGCTCATAGAGTTACTTCGATGGTTGATTGTGGCATGTAATAGGTAAGTGTAGAACTGAAATGTGCAATAGTTTCTTATGTAATCTGGTTTTGCAAACTGTTGTACGGTTAAGGCTGTTGTTCTTCGACTAAAATTTTTCGTAATATGCTATTATTATGTGAAAACTCAAAAAATTGTTTTCTGCTCTTTTATATACTTTAGGATGTTTGATCTATTAACATTGAGCGGCGTAAAAAAGTTAAATTCACCTTCGTATATTCGTGACCGTTACTTTGGACACATCAAGGACTACACTGAGCTCAATAATTTGATCCGTTCGTCAAATTTTGTTAATCAGCCAGGACGTAAATCAATACGAGCTAGCGGCTCTCAAGTTTTTGATCAACAACGCACATTTATGAGTCAAAACAAAAACACTTTAAAACCATTCGGTTATTATGATGAAATTAGTCACGCAAACAACTACGCCGAAGAATCTGTCCAGCAACTTCTTCCTTTTGGTAATATTATTAGCAGTGATGCCGATTTTTCAGTACATGAAACAGGTATTTGTCATGCATTGACCGGACTTACAAATCGTCAGCGGTATATTTGCTTACAGCATTCTGGTTTAATATGGGCAATGCTTGAAGGCACCCATTTAGGTATGCATGAATGTGTACATCAGTTTCGACACGAACAATGGAATTGTTCGGCAGTTAACCTGCTGTATCGTTTGCATACGAAATCGAAAAAACTACCGTCAATTCATGGATTAGAAGGAATTTTACAACGTGGTAAGTATTTCCCAGATTATTTCCTTTCAAAAGCCATTTTATTTATGCACGAGCCTGTGACAATTTGTTATAGTTAAAGACAGTTTGCATATCATATTTCCAGATGTTAAATTTGTAAAAGTGTAAACGCAAAGCTTTTACGGTAACATATGTAACGTTTAACATAAAAGACACATTTGTATTACACAGGGGAATGAAATGAATTGATCTACCAGTTGTAGATCAAGTTGTCGTGATGGAATAGAATATGATCATTTAATAGACAACAGAGTATTCAAGTTAAGAATCAGAGATAAAGTTAGTTATTCTTATATGAAAATGTTATAATGTGACGATATTAAAAAAATTAAGTGGAGTTATAGAAAATAAGGCTTTTGAAATATGTTTAATATGAAAAATCAAGTCCAAGATGATGAAGAGCACCGTGCAATAGGAGTTTAAGCTTCTCTTTTTTATCTTTTTCTGTTCGGGACCTTCGGGTGCGTGATAAACCAATGGATCTCATACCTCCTGTAGAAATTTGGCTTTCGGATAATTCGTGCAAGATAGTTTTCAGGACTTTTGAAAAACAATTTTTCGATTATCCTCCATTCCATTTTTACACGTAGAACTTGGAGCTTCACTCAGGAGTAGTAAATCTAAGTTTCAGTTTAGTGGAATAAACAATTATACATGGGATTTCAAATAGAAAGTTGATGGAATAGGAACAGTAACCCATTTGAGGATAAAGAGTAAAAATAACTAATTTCCTTCAAAGAGAAAATGTTTATTCATCGTAATGTAAGGTTCTAGAGTGCAGTATTGAGAACTCAAAATACGGACAGGACTCATGGTTGAAAAATTCATATCTTTTATTCAAATCGCAATTTTTATTTCTTGCTCTTCAAAGGGTCTTCAGTGACATATGAACAGACTTTTACTGAGAATACTTACGGTTATATAACCGCATAACTAAATGATTTATGTGATACACTGTTGATGAATGAGCTGCTTATTTCTTACATGCACTGACCTGAAGATCCCAAACAACAATTTAGTGTATTTTGGTGGACTGTTGCAGAGTACTGCAAATCGTAAACATCGTTTTTAATGGTCTGAGGAATATTTTGAATGAAATTAAATATAGCAATATGCATTCAGCATTGAACATGTCTTTTGCAACTGTTCCTAACCTCAAAGAGTCAGCTCTCAGTTTAGGTTGGTTTACTTTAGTATTTATTTACTCATTTATGCCAGCATTCAAAAAGACATATAAGCTACCAATTTTCTATCATATTCGTACCCATGTTTTACGTCTTGAAAAGCACTTCTGACTAACGGCCCTGACTTCAATAGATTCCTTCTCAGAGGCTTCGTGAATTTTCCATGTGATCGGCTGATCTTTAGCCTACCGTTAAACTTAGTAACTTTATGAATTTAAAGTAAGACATTATCAGTCAACTTTTAATGTGGTTACTATCCTTTGGCAATCCCAATACTTTTTCGAAATTCGGCAACCTACTCATGAGTAACTAAAGTAAAACCGTGAAACGTTTTTCTATGTTTATTGTAACACGAAATATTTCAGTCTAGGGTGATAGCCAGATTCCAAACTAAATTGTTAAATTCTGATCAGTGCTGGGTACTTTGACTTTGAAAGCTTCATCAATCACTACCAGCTGTCAACTTTATATGAAACCCAGCTTTTTCTGATGCAGCCTCGCAAGAAAAATAATTTCGAATACCCAAAACTTCAGCAAGAGGATGAGACTTGAAGAGTACACTTGAAGTTTGAGGGAAAATTTGAAACGTTTCTGTAAGTAATCTATTGAATATTCCGCGAAAAAATAAAAGTAGCTTTCCGTTTGATGGGAATTTCTTTACTTCAAGCAGATCATTTTTCTTGTAGCACACGAAAAGAATTGTACTTGCACCGACTTGTCTTTGAAGATGAATACAAAAGCATTCATTTGAATATTAAGGTTTATCTGACTATTTCTACCAAAGAAACGAAAAATACTGTGGGGTCTACACTGAATTCAGCTGGAAGTAGTTATTTTGGATCTGTCCAGCTACCGTAACCCATGATTAACGAGATCTACTGAGATATCAAGATAATTTTTCAACTTATGAAAGTGAGTCATTAAACAACCATCTGTTTGCTTATTTCAGCTCAACCAAAAACAAGTAGATAATGTTATACTGAGCTGTCAGGAAGGCATAATTAATAGTCAGTTAGAGAGAGCTGTATTACATCGAAAATTTAAATTTATAGTAATATGGATCACGCCTAAAAGTATGCAGCATTGAACTTTACGTAGACGGTTAGGTAACTATCATCAAATTCGTAGAATTTTATTGCAACCCTGAATTCAAGTGAACGACTTTCGGAAGTGCACACCGAAAATATTTAGGTCGTAAATTTATACACCTGGTTATTTACAGTAGTTTAAATTTTAGGTGTGTTTCACAGTTGCTTTAACTCTCACTAGCTTACGCATCCAGTTGACTGAATGCAAAGAAGTGTTGTTGGCAAATCCAATTCTAATTGAGAGTATGATGTTGATGACAATTGTTCTGAAGCTATAATTTTTAAACCAGCACTGTTTATTATACTGTACAATCATCGTGTGAGTAATAACATGTGATAAAGACTTCCGAAAGTATGTAAGAGCCTACATATTCCCTCCAGTAGCCTTGGAAACGAAGTTCTAAATAGTATTTTATAGATAGTTCACACCACTCGCAAAGCTGAATGGTTTCTCTGTAAAATAAAAAGGCTCTAACAGAAGCTAATTAAAATAAGGACATCCATAGGTGATACAATATGCTCATTTAAGTACATTTTTGTCAGAAGAGCAGCAGTTTCCATTTTCAAAGCTTTCCCATATACCTTAAATACAACTGACTTTAAGTCAGTTGAACTCTACGCTATTGTGGTTTTTAATATTTAGATTTGCATCCAAACCTCTAATTCGCTGTGAAAGCTGAAAATAACCGAACACGGACAACTGGATTTTGCAGTTAGTACTGCTAAAACAGAAGGATATCAAATGGCCTATAAATTTGTGTTACCAGTGGAAGCATGTCATTCGCCCCATTGTTCGTGCTTTTGAGTCTAATATTCTTGTTTCTGTGGGATTAGAGGAAACTGTAGAGATACCAGTGAAGTTTTTTATGAGTTCGGATATAGCAGGAACTAGCTTTATCAGATTGGATATAGGTTCCGTAAGTCTTTCTGAATGAGAAAAAACGCAGTATTGTACTCACTATCGGCTGATATGAAGCAGTGAGATTCAAGAGTTTGCAAGTAGATCATAGAAAAGATTTTCTTTTGAGGAAGAGTTTTCTTTAGCCCGGGAAAATATTATGTGTTGACTAAGAGAAGAATTATAAACATGGTCAATACTCGTGTTCACTTTCTTGTGAATTCAACGCTAGACTTGGTATTTATTTAAAAACCGGCATTACCTGTTTTCCTGATGCAAGATCATATTGGACAACGGTTGTGACGTAATGTAGATTTTATACAAACAGAAAACTTCACGAAAATATCCCACTTCTCCTTTTTATTCAAGTAAGTTTTTGTAACATAATGAAAACGTCAGGTAGCATATCGGTGATTACTCTGCAGAAGTTAATGCTGGTCATCAGTTGTCCGTGCCTCACTGAAAAATGTTGGTGCATTCACGAAAAAGAAGCATGATAATACTTCTGAATAAAATGGATGATTTTTAAAGATCTGAGAGGTGCTACTTTCTTTAACCTAAAATAGTAGACCAAGTTATCACTACTTTAAAGTGCAGTAAAAAGGTGGCCTTTCTTTTATAGACAATCAGACTTTATGATTGCATTCCTCAACAGAAAACAGCAAGTTCATCAATTCTGGAAGAGCTACAATAAGTTTAATACTCTAAGTTGTACTTAATTGGTTCATGAAGCTGTCAAACTTACTCTTTGAGTAGAATAAAATTTTCTATGACAAGGAGTCAACAGTTTGACGGTGAAGTCATTTTCATTAAAAGACATCTATAATTCACATGCAAGTCAAGCTACTAGAAAACATTACAAATCTAACTAAAATCACTATGTTCCATGGTCAAATCAGTTGCGAGTCTTATCAGCTACTGATTTACATGAAGCTTAATGGAAATTAACATCCTTGCATGAAATTGATTTGCCAACTACTAATATATCAAACTCAACGAAAACGGTAAGAACAATGGTGAAAGCAGGACAAAACGAATTCATTTCTTCAGTCTCTTATTAAAAGCAATGTCGTCACTTTTGAAATTGAGTAGAATAAATGAAAGCTTTACTGGTTTCAGTTTTCAACAGAAACTATTAACAGGCAACTGAAGACATTACTGGCTAGAACGTCTGCTGCAGCCATGTTAATTCCTCTGTACCAAACGATGTACTCCTTAGTTCAGTCAGAAGTCATCAGATACACCTTCTAAGCTATCCCCAGCTTGTATATCGATTTATTTGTAGATGCCGAAGCATATACATTTGGAGTGTAGAAAGAAAAACGTACTTTAGATTTTCTGGAGGCGTTTTGAAGAGCCTATAATTAAGGAAAAGTAACACTGAACAACTCAATCACTCGAATTTCACTGACAGTGGAATTCCAGTAGATGTTTTCAATTGCTTCAAGATAACAACCAAACAAAGTGTCTCAGTTCTCCTAAAGTTTGCTGGGACCGTAGCAATTAAACGCCCCAAACATGGTTTGTGTTCAAAAAAAAGTGTGGTCAACCTCCGTTTACTTTGGCAAATTTCCTCGACTCTAGTTGTTTATTCGTCATTAAAAATATACTTCTTGATATTTTAAGTTGTAAGCAGTCGATGGCATAAAATAAAATTAAATTAAACTGTTTTGTCCTTTCTTTTTAATGTTCGTGCTCTTTTCAGTGTATTCAAAAGAACACATACTACTGATGTCCTCTGCGTGTTTTAAATATGTATTATCTTCTTGGACAGATGATATCTTGAGTCACTTGATTTTCCGTTCATACAGAAATGTGGCAAGTGATTAACTATGAGAAAGCGTGAAGTAGTTTAGTATCAAGTTTCAAGAGATTTCTCTTTCACTTTTTATGCTTGAAACAGGCTCGATTTGAGAAAACATCTTCTTAAACCAACTTTGTGGTGATAAACTAGTTTTTAGTTTTAAACTTATTCTTCATGACCGTATGACTAAGAGGAACTAATTGTGCTTAAAACGTTGTTCGGTGAATATTATCATTAGTTATTCTTTGGGTTCCTAGTGGAACATAGGGTTTCAGTGGCACATTGCCATTTCACTCTCTTCTCTACAGTCTTTCCAACCTGGCTTCACGACTGTCCTCAAGCTTCCGTTCCTACCTCACACGATCTCCTCAATGTCACCTTAGAATCGGATGCCCAACTCGTCGTCTCCCATTCGAGTTCCACTCGAAGGCCTGGCACGGCGCGTGATATCCCCAGTCGGTCTTCTCAGTGCACACCCAATCCAATCCATATCCACTTTCCTCTGCATATTTGTTGAGCAATAGGTTCTTCGTTGGTTCGTTTCCAGAGTGCCTTGTTGCTTATTCTTATTATTCTGGTCATCTGATCTGATCTTCTGTATTGAGTGAGTGTAGGTGAGAGCTGTTGATGACGTATGCCTGTAGTTTGCTGGGAATGCTTTTCTTAACGCTCCAAGTTTCTGATATTCGATGAATGATGCTGTGATACAATTCGTTATACCGGATAAACTATCCAATATGAAATAATACTCAAAATGGTGTTTGATTTTCATGTTTACACTTTCATATAAAAACTTGTTCAAGCTTCATCGAGGAAGTGCGTCTCCTGAGAGATGTATGTTGTAGTCACGTGATTCACTTGAGAAGTTATTTCTGTTGAAAAACTTTCTTCTTAAAATGATTCCCGTTTTGTCTGAAGTGTTAAGAAGGCACTTGTTTTCGAACCATTTTGGATATATCTGAAACAAATGTCACAAGCTATCACGAATCTAGCTGTTTGAAGGTAAACATTAATCATAAGCAGTTAGGAATGAACATCGTTTACTATAATTATTGATTTTCATTTAGGCTCCAGAGAAACTGCTTTTCTTTCGTCTTCGTGGTCAGCTGGTGTTGTACAGGCAATAACGCGTGCTTGTAGTCAAGGCCAAATGGGGACATGTGACTGTGACCCACATCGACGTGAAGGTCAAGGCAGAGATGCTGAAGGAATTTTCACTTGGGGTGGATGTAGTGACCCGATTCGGTTCGGTATGCGGTTAGCTCGCCTGTTTCTAGATGCAAATGATGAAGAACATCGTAGTGCAGCACTACAGAGAGAACGGGAGCTACATGAGCAACGAATTCAGTTATTATCTTCAATGAGATCAGACAGTAGTGAACAACGAGATCGGATGTCACGCAGAATTTATAGATTCTCCCGTTCTTTAAATGGAACTGCAATACGCCAACAACCCAGTTCAAATAGAGGGGAAGAAAACAATTCAGCGTCGCAAGAGAATAAGCCTGATATTCTTCTTTCTTCTAAAGAGCTACAGGAGGAGATACTACAAATTATTCAGACAAAGGCTAGGACTTTAATGAATTTGCATAACCGAAAAGCTGGAAGAAGAGTGAGTTATAGTGATTTTATGGTGCTTTCTTGCAATGTGTCACAACTTAGTAATTTTAAATACTTTCCTAAAATGGATAGGTATTTCAGTTACTAGACGTTAGAATTTGTCTATCTTTTTAAGACGGTTTTCGGTCAAGAAGTATCGTTTACTCTTGGGTGGGGTGATGCTTTGAAAAGCATCGATTTCTGAGGATTACAAGCTTGCTGAAGTTGTGAGAAAACCTAACTGTTAGACTTCGCAAGTATTTATAATAAGGATAATAATGCTTCCAAAACTAGCGGAATTCGTATTTATTTTAGTGGTTACGAAGCTAAGTTCTCAAGAAGAACAAACATATTTCTCAAAAGGTTTAGTCTACAGATTTGAATATTCACAGAGTAATAAGTCATTGCATACATTTGGGCGAGTCAAAGTCCAGTTTCGCCTAAAGTTGTTTATGCAACTTGAATGAAAAGCGTTTATACAAACAGTTATACATACTCATTACGATAAGGATCGTAGAGTAAGAAGTAGAGAAATCGTTCAGTCTATCACTTTAATCTATTATTTTAATAATTTTTTTGAGTCATTGATTGTGTGCATAAACTTCCTTGGGTGTGGCAGCAAAAGACAGTGAGAATAAAAAAACACTTAAATATTAATAGGTCGAAAATGTTGTCAAGGATGCAACTTCTTCCTTTGGAAAATGGTCATCGCCTGAAGAAAGTTGGCGATTCAGTGTTTAACTCTGTTCCGTAAATTGCTTCCTGTAAATCAGGTCTGTATAACACAAACAATGGACAGTCCTGATGTTCGAATGACTAGAAGTATCTGGAAATCCATTCGCGTATTAAGTCTCTTGGTGAAACGGATTACTGCTGGAAACAGTAATATGTAAACCGTTTATTTAAATTCAGTTATCTCACCTGAACTGCTTACATATTTATCACACTATTACTTGATAATCCCTGTGAATGTTATTGTGGACAGTTTTCTTATCTGGAAGAAAGTTACCACTTGGAAAAATGCATCATGTTATATAGAGTGATGCCACTTATTATAAGTCCACATGACGGACACTCTATGCTCAGAACTTTTCAGCCAAGAAACATGAAGCACTAGTGAACTTATTTTAACTACTTAACATGTAGTTGTAAAGTATCCTGTAGAACTGAACCTATAGTGAGATGAAATGCAATCTTAGTAGGACAAAAATATGAAAATATTATTTCATTATCAAACTTTGATTCAATTCATCATATGTTATAGCGCTATATGATTTAAAGTGTGCACTGATTACTAAATTTTTCTAGGATCCAAAGTATCAGTTTGGAGTGATAAATAATTATCCTTCTCTGCAATGCTTCAATAGACTAGATCCTAGTCGAATGAATCACAAAAGAGATCACGTAACGAACTTCAGTATTCCTTCGGTGATCTGAAAAGAAAATGACTGTTTAGAAAAACTAAGTTTTAATTTATGTTATACTTGAGTGAAACGTATATATATATATATATATATATATATATATAAAAATCAACTCAAATAAAGCCTTAATTAAGCAGTACACTTAGGGGACTATCACATGTTCAGCTTCAGTCTAAGCTCATTAACTTAAATGTGGAATGGATGAAAATAAATAACTATTTTTGCGATACAAACCAGTACGATATAAAGTACTCTTTGTTTATGAAAGAAAACCCATTTAAAACTTGGCTTATCTAGTTAGTGTGTCGAACAGTTAGAGATAAATGACAAAAGCAATTCGGAAACTTTGATAAAAACATTTTCCTGTTGTTTGTTAAAATTAGCCTGATAAATAAAGTTATCTAATAGCAAACATGGAATTTTTTAATGCATGCAACCTAAAATATTTACAAATTCGCAAACAGTAAGTGGTTCGAATTCTCAATTAATTCACTACTGTTTGAAGGACAGGCCATATTTTACCAAGTTATTAAGATAAGATTCCAACAGAATGTCAATGGATTCTGACTCAGTAGCTCAATGGTAGTGAGCTCATAATGAAACTTGAAGGTCGTGAGTCAGACCGTTGGCCAAGTCACGGTGTGCTTTTATGTTTCACTAACTAATTTTATTGCAGCGAATTAATTTCAGTGCAATGTTTCTATCTAATCACCCATATAAAGAAACAAATATTACATTTCAAGGTAGAATAGTTGGTGACTTCTCTAGTCTTGTAATATTTATTCACTGAAGGTATGTAGTTTTCAGGTGACCATCGCAAATCAGTAAGCATTATTTCTTACACGTTCTTGACATCCATAAACATCTTGAAAACTTCGAAGCAGATGTACCTAAAAGCCAAGTATTGGAAAATTTCCTTATATTACACAAGATTCTATGAATGTATCGTTGTTCAAAATCAAGCTTGATACTCTTTAATAACTGATTTCACTTACTTTTATTTAGCTGGTTTGGAAAAATCGGGTCACGAAGTGTAAATGTCATGGTGTTAGTGGAGCCTGTTCAATGAGAACATGTTGGCAACGTGTCAATGAATTTCGTTTAGTTGGGAAGGTGTTGAAATCTGCATACGACTCCGCTATTCGAGTCACCTATGAACCTAGACTAGATATATTGAAGCGAATTGATACAAAGATGCAAATACAAAAATTTAGCCAGAGTCATAGCTATCCCATCAAAAAGAATCTACCAGCTGTTTCAACAAACTTAAAACACGACTCAAAGAACTGGCTAATTGTAATTAACAATCATAGCAATAGTGGTGTGAAACAAGATCGGAATGGATTTCTGAGCAATAAAAAATCTCAACATAGATGGCCACGGATGACGATTGTCAAATCAAGGGAACTGCCAAAAAACAAATTAGTTTACTTGGAGGAGTCTCCAAATTACTGTTACTTTGATGAAAGCATAGGTAGGTTAAAAAATGGTCATGAAAATTTTATTTTTAGGTGTGATAACATAAAATGGTTAAAGTTACAGGTGGCGTTTATAATAAAACTTTCTTTTTAATGAAGTTAAACTTGTTTATTTAAATCATTTCCTTATTTCGCCTAATCAAGCAACATGAAGCAATATGCTTCTAACGAAAAAGGAAATTATGTGACTCTCTTGGAGGCATGGCATTTAGTGATATGCTATCATATCAAGTTCATGACATATCAGTTATTTTAATCCTCCTGACTGACTGGACAATTAGTAAAGATAGAAGCTTCTCTAGATAAGTTTGTTGTTCTTCACTTAGACTATCGTATACCAGGTGAGTTCATCTCTGTGAGTATGTTTGGCTGTTAGTTGGTTCCATTACGTGACGAAATGTATCTGTATCTAGATTATTTTAATACGTCTTACAGTATGATTTGTTACCTGCCGGAACATTTATAATCAGGTTCATATGCCTTTCACGCCTGCCGCATTTCCTGTCGCAGCTAAGTCAATAAAGTGCAAACAAATCTTTATTTTAGATTGTTAAGGGGTATTTCATTTCAATTCTCGAAACATCCTCATCAGAAAATGGAAACGTGTGGTTCAGTGAAGAGATTCTTTTTCGGCGACTTCATTCACCAAGTTATAAAATCGCATTTATAGATAATTCTTGGTGAGAATATACGATTTGTCTCATACATGAAAGCAGTTAGCTAAGCATGGCTACAAGCAAGGTGATACATAATAAAATCTAAATATTATTTCCACCCTAAAATCATCACAGTATTTATGAATTTTGAAAAGTAATCAAAAGTCATAGTAACAAGTGAAGTTACATTTATAAGTGAAATTTAGACCAAACATAATTTTCGATACTAAGTGTTGGAAATACTGATGTTACTTTGCTACCGACTCTTCTGTCAGACTCAGTGGTTAATCTGACTTCATTATTGGCTTTTTAATGTTCTAGGGAACAAACGATAACATCACTTGTCTCAAAGATAAATAAAAGCCAAGAATTGCCAATAGCTGAAGAACTTTCTCCATTACATTCTCAAAAACCGTAAATCTGACCATCAATTTATTAAGGATCGTAACTAATATCTTATAATTGCATTCACATACCAACATCTTAGGTGACAAACTATCACTTCTAAAGGGTTATAGGAAGAAATAATCCCACACTGGAAAGACCGCCTCCTCCGTAATAGAAAGCTACAGACAGAATGACAAGCGAAATGCCTTCGGGCCTGTAGGCATTACGCTAAGAATCGTGTGGTTTTAATAATTCCTTACCTTATCACTAGGATTCTTCCACTGGAGAAAAAATCTAAGTCCACTAAATTAATGATCGTGACTGATGTCTGTAGGACTAGATCTGGATCATCAGTAATTAGTCTATGCAACTGTCTAGTCCATACAGCTAAGTACTTATTGTAGTCGCCTGATTATGGTAATCAAATTACATTAACCACCTGATACTATCACCTAATGGCAAGCTGTTATTTTTTCCTGACACTTATAAACACGACTGTATAGCTTTGGTGAATGGGATCTTCGAAAGGAAGTGTTTCTTCACTGTCACGTCATTGTTCTATGGCTTTGTGTGGTATTTTTTTCATTCATGGAGTGATTTCATTCAGTAATAAATATCTAGACTCCTATATAAAATCCTATATTTATCTCAAACCTTGTACATAATGTGAACTCATGTTTCAAACTTAATAAGAAGAAATTTCGGGATCATGCTTCTGAGTTTATTTAGCTTCTAATGGCCAGGAAACCCAGTCTGTTTTCATATGTTAAGGAAACATATGGTTAAGTTAAGTATATCTTAATAACTGAAATCTGATATGAAGATTGTCTATGAAGTACCTTTTTCCTATTGATTTTAAATATATTATAATTCCTCATCTAACAAGTGAAGATAGTCACTTCGTGGCCCAAGTATTCTTCATTAATATTTATGATACGGATGAACAACATTTGGTGTGGTGTTTTTCATCGACTCAATTCACCAAGTTCTGAAGTTATTCAGAGTGTTTTGCTAATTTTGTTCAGATACGGAGCTTAGAAGCGTTCAAGATTTCATTCGAGATGTTTTGCTTAAATATACTCACTTTTTTCTTAATGTATGAAGTTAAATAGAATTCGATGGTTCACAGCTGTTCAGTAGCAGGGATATCAATCTAAGTGACCATAGTTTAATTTCTGCAGGTGATGCTCGAGTATTTCATTTCCAAGTGTTTACCATATGTGTGAAGTTTGGAACTGACATAAACAGTCCCTCAGTTGAGGCTTTCTTTAGAATATATTCATGAATAATTGCTCCAGTATTCAGGAATGTATGTGAAGAACACATATACATACACATTGAATCATTTAATTTAAATAAGATTTGTGAATGTTTAATTCTGATATCAGTTAGTTTTTCTCCATTTGAAATCTGATATTTGCTTTTTATCCAAACTTAGTTGATCTCGTACACAGTGTAAAACATGGTCTCAATGATTAGACAGTATAATTAAGGTCAGACTAACACTTAAGGCATAGTTTTGCAAGTTATCATCAATCATTTCATTACATTCCACCTCTAACCTTTGAAACTGATAGTAGGCTTGAATAATTCATGTCATCTGTAATTCGTCTACCCGTATCATGTAAAACGAGTTAAAGTAAACATAAATTATCCAGAGAAAGAAAGAGAAAAAAATTTCCCTGTTGTTGAATTAATTCAATATGATATTAGTATTGATGGTTTGTTCTTTTTTAAACAGATATAAAATGCCTAATTGTCTCAATGACGGTGAATGCCCACATTTTTCATTAGGCATATGTTTTTCAAACTTGAAAGGATAACTATTAATAAGGTCAGATAAAAGGAAAACTGGATACATATTGGTTTAAGCTTGATTTATGATATATAGGTTATTGGGATGACTGAGAATTATTCCATTATGTATTCAGTCGCAGTTTTATAATTCAGAAAAAAATTATCACCTCCTGAGTGCGTGACTGATATGAAGATGGGAAGAGGTAGATTTGTAGATTACAGCATAGTTGTATTGGGTCAGTATCTATCTAAGGACTTGCTGGATATTATTCAAGACATTTACTCACAGTGACTGTATCGTAACCTACATTTTCCTCCGTTTGTGAAAGGTAGTAAAGTACAAAAGCAATTCAAGGTCATCATATATGTTTTGTCGACACTTGTCTTCGCTTCATCATTGTCTCGTCACCTGCTCCTCTATCTCACTTTCTTCTAGATCATGATACCGTATAATATGAGACATTTATTTGTGAACATCTTTACACAGCATTTGCATACACAAAAGTATCAAAAGTGTTTTTTAGGCGTAGTTCACTTCAGTTTTCCTGTTTTTAGCAACCTGTTACCAGAAACCAGTAGGTATTTTACGGTGCTTAACAGACCAGGAAGTCATATCATATGAAGTAAAGTATTATTCACCATATTAGGTGTCACTTTTAGAAGTGTAACCAGATGAATCATGTGATCCATGTACTTTGACCTCATTACGAAACAGCTTCATGGTGTTGTCTCAATTATCACAAATAAAGTGGTCCTAAACTATTTCAACCATAATAATTTTGAGGTGATATTATTATTGTAAACTGAATGAAAACGAGAGGAATGTTGGAAGCTAACATATTGTCAGAGAAGCTAGTCCGAAATTTACTGTGTGTGTTCATTGTCTATACTGAGATGAATCAGTACTTCACGCCTAGTTATGCATAGCCTTCAGGTAGTCAGCACTCTACTGCTTACTGAGTACAGAATGCACTTTCTATCGTGTTCAACATTTGTCGAATACAAAAAGCTTAGTAACTCTAAAGCCCACACTGGCAGCAACTGCAATAGTTGATTACATTTCTTTATTATGGATGGTAGGGCAGCTTTTCACTAAATTGGAAAGCTTAATTGGCTATTTCAGAAGTTGTTAAGATGGGCCTTTGGAGTTACTCAATGAAATATGCAGAATGATCTCCAGGGCTGCATAATGACATCACATACCGCTCTGAGTGTAACCATATATATATATATATATATATATATATATATATATATAGGTTCAAAATAGTAAGTATCAGAGATGCAACTACTTACCATCCCATTAGATCTCTGAGTAAAAATGATTCATTGTTTAGCATAAACACTAAATGGATTTTCTCCTCACTAGATTTCTGGACAATGTTGACTGGTGCTTTAATCAGTTTAATGCAGTGCAAATGTAAAAACAAAACAAAAGGAAAAATAAATAAGCCTCATTAGTGCATGCTTTCTGTTCATTGAACCATCATACTGCCCCAACATTTATATTGTAATTTTTCTCCAGCCATACTTAACAGTTTGTATACCCTAGTTTATAGCAATATGACTCATATATTCATTGTTTTAATCTTCTCCATGATCATCATAAGTATCAATACAGTGATGACTGCTGCTCACCACTTCTATCATTCAGTTTAATAAGTTTCCTACATTAGAAACTGTCAGTACCACTCCTCAGGTAGGGGTAGTCGTTTTTATCTTTGTAATATCGATTCTAGGTATCCACTATCCTATTAAGGAACCACGTATTTTGTACCCATGTGCACGTAAAGTTGGGGATTTTCACTAAACATATCAGTAGACCAAAAGTCAAATCAAAGGTTACTTCTTATTAGACTCTTGGTGGGATGAGTTCATATCTCGCATAAATCAAGATAAGTTGCATTTTGAAACTGTGAAACACACAATAAGGACCTATCTGAATAACTTTTAGATCATCATATTCATAGTTTAACGTCATAAGGCTTTTATTAGTTGAGTAGTCCTCAAAGTATTAATTGTACATTTGAATTGTGCCCAGTTATACTGATTTTCGTGCTGAGTAAATAAATAAATAATTGCAGTAAACACAAATAGGTATTTATACCACGAAAACAAAGGGATGGCTAATTAGACCAACTAATTATAATCTCGTAATGATCAAGACTCAATTCCTTGTCTGAGTAATTATGTCGTCCTGCATATGAATAAGAGATGACTATTTAGTTTTAACTGTCTTCCAGAGTTATTTAAGTGGTCAGTGTTATTGAATGTTAGTATTTTTAAAATACAGTTTTCCGGTCAGTTGTAGGAATTATTGTGTACATAAATGAAAATTTAGGTTTTGACCTAAACCTCTTCGAACCATGTCAACTCTAGTTAACTGAGAAATGGGTCACAGAATGGTGATAAATGAGATTACATGTAACGTTACCGGAAACATCAATTTCATTAAATACCACACAAAAATTTGTATGTGGAACGGAGAAAGTTTAGCGCTTAAATTCTTTCATGGTCAACGAAAGTTTTAAGATTTGTTAGTTCATTAGAAAAACCGAACTTAGCGAAACCTACAATAGTTTCTCGAAAGTCTCAAAGAAGTCCCAATAATGTCGGTTTCATTATGATAAAGAATAAGTAAGAATGGGGGCATGGAATGTCCAAAAAGTGTTTGAAGCTGGCTGTCAAGGCTGGCCAGATTGCCAAAGAGATGAGAAGGTAGAGCATAGAAGTGCTAGGCTGGGAATCTGCGAAAGCAGATTGAATGGAAGTGGACTCTCCAAACTGTCAACTGGAGAGTCAATAATCTACTCCGACGTCACCCAGACGACAACCAGGAACACACTGACTTTCGGAGTGGCTATCGTGATGTCCCCAACAGCATCAAAGGCTCTCTCTCATGCAGTGGGAACCAATGTTCTACAGGATCATAACAGCAAGATTCAACTCAGAAGGAAGGGAAAGTCACAATCATTCAATACTACACTATGCACCTACAAATAATGCAGATGAAGAGAAGAAGGAGGAATTCTACAGACAACTGAAATCAGTACTAGACAAAACCTCAGTTGGCGACATCAAAATTCTAATGAACAATGTGAATGCCGAACTGGGAGCAGACAACTCGGGAAGAGAACTCATCATGGGTCGAGAAGCACTCGGTGAAACGAATGGGGATGGAGAGCTGTTTGCAGACTTCTGCTCATTCAACGATTTGGTGATTGGAGGCACTGTCTGTGTTCAAGTACAAGGATATCCACAAAGCGAGCGACATGGGGTTGATTTCACCGGATGGACACACTACACTGAAAATCAGATCAACTTCATCTCAATGTGAAGAAAGTGGAGACGCAGCCTACTGGACACAAGATCATATCAAGAGGGGGAGCAGATGTAGGTTTACAACACTCACTATCTAGTGCAAGGAACCTACCTGCAAAATCAAGTTGAAATCCCTCACAGAAGCTGGTGATAGGCCACAGTTCACGTCCAACAGTTAGAAGAGAAACTGAAGTACGAAACTTTAAAGGAAATCTTCACGTCAGCCATCAGGACAAAATGGGAGATATAGAGCAACATCCCTGACGAAACCTGTGAGTATGAACACTGGAACTCTGAAAAATAATATGGATTTTGCCTGTAGACCTTCAAGTTTGTGTGACATTAGACACAAATCATCATTATCATCGTCGAAATTCAAATCTTCTAGGCTCTTTTCATCGGTCAAACAGCGTGCGTATGCCCATCCTCTCGCTCCTTACTGTTTGTTGCATGATCCAGGCGACCACAATCAGGAAGATCATGGCTGATAGTAGACAACCTTGTCTTACTCCTGTCTTCGCTTCGAAGGCATGAATGAGCTTTCAGTTGTGAATCACTTGGCATGTAGCATCACATATCATCTAGTTGTGGAATGAGGTTGATAGAGGTTTGTGACACTAAAACCGTCGTGTTGAGCCAATTTCCAAATACCTTCTCCGTCGATGCTGTCGAAGGCACTTTTCAAAACCGATGAGTCTAAGGAAAAGATCCAGTTGATTGCCATTCTATGCTGTGTTATATGATGATGCGTAGAGTAGCGTTGCAATTTGAATCCAGCGCATCTTTTTGACTCTGCAGGATGATGCAGCTTAATAATTTGCTTGAGGTGGACAAAGATGGAACATGATTCCGCGCCAGTCCTTGAAAAGACTCAGGTCACTTATCTTCGTGATTTTGACAGGGTAGCCCTTTTTCCAGTCAGTCAGCATGTACTTTTCCTTCATTCCTTCTAGACCTTATGCAGTAGGGGTGTGGTGTGAGCATGTTCCCTGTTGATGTCTCTGCATCTGTTTTCAGTGCTTCTGGAGAAGTCCCATATGGTCCTGCTGCCTTCACGGATTTCAGCAACCTTATGGCATACACGACTTCTGCTTATGTTGGGGACATGTGTTCACTGATGGTTCTGTGGTTGGACTGGTGGTGGTGGCGGTCGATTCAACAGTTTTTCAAATGGTCAGCCCATTGTTCCCTTTCTTTCTTCACCTTGGTGGTGACTTATTTTCCTTCACTATCTTTCATCGGCTTCATCTTTGTTGATATTTGTTAGATAGACTGTAACCTGGTTGTTTGATATAATGTGTCAGGACTCTGTCTCTCCTACCAGCAGCCTGTTCTGCTTCATTTGCCAATGTGTCGTAGAAGTGTCTTTTGTCCTTCAGCGCACTCTTCTTCACTTCTTTGTCCAGTGTAGTGTTTTATACGTTGTACTCAGTCCCTCTTCTCTTTTTTCATCCTTGCACTGGTTCATCTTCTGCTTCACCATCCTCCTCTCCCCGCTCTATCAGCTTCCATGTGTCCGTAAAGATTCATCCCTTTTCTTGCACCTTCCTTTTCCCTATTAATACGGTCACACAAGTTTCTTTCCATATAACTTTCAAAGACTTCCAGTGTTCATACTCACAGGTTTCGTCAGGGATGTTGCTCTATATCTCCCATTTTGTCCTGATGGCTGACGTGAAGATTTCCTTTAAAGTTTCGTACTTCAGTTTCTCTTCTAACTGTTGGACGTGAACTGTGGCCTATCACCAGCTTCTGTGAGGGATTTCAACTTGATTTTGCAGGTAGGTTCCTTGCACTAGATAGTGAGTGTTGTAAACCTACATCTGCTCCCCCTCTTGATATGATCTTGTGTCCAGTAGGCTGCGTCTCCACTTTCTTCACATTGAGATGAAGTTGATCTGATTTTCAGTGTAGTGTGTCCATCCGGTGAAATCAACCCCATGTCGCTCGCTTTGTGGATATCCTTGTACTTGAACACAGACAGTGCCTCCAATCACCAAATCGTTGAATGAGCAGAAGTCTGCAAACAGCTCTCCATCCCCATTCGTTTCACCGAGTGCTTCTCGACCCATGATGAGTTCTCTTCCCGAGTTGTCTGCTCCCAGTTCGGCATTCACATTGTTCATTAGAATTTTGATGTCGCCAACTGAGGTTTTGTCTAGTACTGATTTCAGTTGTCTGTAGAATTCCTCCTTCTTCTCTTCATCTGCATTATTTGTAGGTGCATAGTGTAGTATTGAATGATTGTGACTTTCCCTTCCTTCTGAGTTGAATCTTGCTGTTATGATCCTGTAGAACATTGGTTCCCACTGCATGAGAGAGAGCCTTTGATGCTGTTGGGGACATCACGATAGCCACTCCGAAAGTCAGTGTGTTCCTGGTTGTCGTCTGGGTGACGTCGGAGTAGATTATTGACTCTCCAGTTGACAGTTTGGAGAGTCCACTTCCATTCAATCTGCTTTCGCAGATTCCCAGCCTAGCACTTCTATGCTCTACCTTCTCATCTCTTTGGCAATCTGGCCAGCCTTGACAGCCAGCTTCAAACACTCTGTTAACACTTCTTGTCCGCATGTTTTGTGTCCTTTTCATGAAGAGAGAGAGTCGACGCATCGTGTAATTGATTTACCGGTGGCTTTTGCTAACTGGTGTCATTTTTTCTGTTCGATTGCAGGGAGGAAATGTTTGTTTGGTTGGTTTATATTTTGTCTGTGCTTTGATGTTTTTCTTTGGTTTTTACTGGCTTTCTGGTGTATGGTTTCTAGCCCTATGAGCAACCTTCCCTCTTTACCCTTGCTTAGGTCCTGCTAGTAACTAGTGAACTAGTTAGCCGGTCGAGCTTCTTTGGAAGGAACCTAGTTAGGAATGCATTCGAGGCATATGCTAAGACTGGAAGTAATCTCGCAGTTTTCAAACTGGGTGGAGATGTCAGCCGTATTTAATAAAGCATGTTTTTCCTAATACTTTTGTTTTCTTAAGCGTTGCAGCATCTGGAACATAAATCTAGTGAACGCAAATTTTTCGCTGAGAGTTCAATTACTAAAGCTTCTCTAGTACCACAAAGCTGGAAGGTTTGGTTCAAAACGGCTCGCTGGTAGTTAGTCGGTGATTAAACTCTAATTTTGTCGGAACTTAAACCTTTTTTCAAGTAGCCAGTATCTTTAGTGATTACACATATATATGTATTGTATCTTTGAAGTTGGTTCAGGCTGCAAAATGATAAACAATTAGTAGTTATATGGGTAACATAAGTCCCTAAGCGTTCACATGAGTTCTGAAGGGATCATCTTGGTTGATATCTATAAGACTGGGAGTATAAACATTCAGAGTCCTTTTGAAAAAAAATATTTATTCACTCACGTAAAAGCAGATGAAACCAAACTTTAGCATACGTGCTATTTTCAGCTGCCCATAATTCTTTTCTGTTTTAGACTTTACCTACTCAGGTTGTCCAGATTTATTTGAATAACTTCTTACTACCGTTAGTAATTTTATTTTTCTGTAATTTTGTATGGTATAGTGGCTTAGGTCAATGCGTTTTTTTCCAGGTGTGTGTTTGCATTTTACCTGGATTGCAGTTCCATGGATAAAATAGTGATAAAATATTTCACTATCTTACCGACTTCACTTCCCAAGTAGTGTGAATTAGTAGTGCGATAATCAAATAACAGGCAGAAAAGTTTAAATATACTGTGGTACTTCAGAATGAGTAAGATCTTTAGATGTGGTATATAACTGCCTTTGATGCTGGTTTATTTCTGCAAAGAAATTATGCTTTATTTTGCTAAAGAAGTGGTTTATCTTACCTCAGCATTTCAAAGATAATTTTTATGCGATATGCTCACACTGTCCAATGAGCAATGAGTTCAAAAAGAGAATGAAGTAATTGATATTTTTCAGAAGTAATTATTTAAATATACTTGAACTCATTAAATTTAATTATTCATTTTAACGCTGTTTATTTAGGTCACTTAGGAATTGCTGGTAGACAGTGTAATGCAACATCAAAAGATGCAGTCAATTCATGTTCTCGCTTGTGCTGTGACCGCGGTTACGATACTCTAGAATTTGAAAGTGAACAAAAATGCGAATGCAAATTTTTTTGGTGAGAAAGGTTTTTCTTTATACACTTCTTTTTCTGTCTACTGGTTCTACACATGCTGTTTTGGAGTGTAGCAGCTTGAACTGATGCACGTGTGCATGAGGTCCTATGCTAATTTTGTCCCTCAGTTTGTACCCCTGGGTTAACTAGGTTTTCTGACACTATCTTGCTGTCTTCAGAATGAAAAAATTTTCCAATTCACTGAAGCTCATTTAAAATGATCAACGAAAAGTATGCCGTTGTTAGTCTTTATTATAGACAGACAATAATACCGTGAAAAACTTCTAAATGAATCGGTAAATTTTGATCATCTTCAGTGCTAATTTGATAATATTGTGATTTATTGGGTCTTGAAAAACATACCAAATCAGTAATCATTTCAGCATTAAATGCAGGAACCTAGTGATCTGTGAACAAGCGTTTGCTAGGGTATTTCAGGTCACATTGGTTAGATTTAGATCAGTATCTTGCAAAAATAAAAGTTTTTATCATTATATGTGTAAATTTCATTATTATAGGAGTAAAAGTATGGCAGTGTGGCAGATTTTTATTCCAGCTTAGTGAGTTCATTAGAAATGTCACACAGTGAAATACAATCATTCACCTGATAATTTTTGACATTTCTAAAATAGAATCATGTACAAGTTGTAAGACATACTTTTCTGTTTTCGAATACGTTATAACTTGTCAATATAAGGAGTGAGAGGACTACACACTATTTGTGAACGTAAGTTAAATTTTCTGGAAAAGTGTGAGTTTTGGTTTGTAACGATGCTATACGGTTAAAGAAAGTGTTTTGATGCATTAGTGGTCAAAAGAAATGGGAAAGAACTCCCCTTGGTTTCCTTTCAACATCAAACGGAAGGTGAGAAAATAAAAAATGGTTTTCCAACCACGTAAACGAAAAATGATTTGAATAATCTTTTTTATGCATGTATTTTTCACTGATTTGGTGTCCCTATTAAACTGGTATTATAACCACAAGTGAAGGTTAACAAAATAACTTGAGTTGCGAAGGTCACCTACGCAGTTGAATTTCTACTATAGAAGCACAACGGTAAGCTGAATGACTACATATGCTGCACGGTTACAACTACTGAGTGATAAATGTTGAGGTAGGTGGATGGGTTTTTACATGGGTGGTTTGTAGCACATAGTCGATATATCTCAAAAGAATGACGAACACTTTGTTGCGATCTTATGTTAATAAGTGAAACTAAGAATACGTGATCAGCGAAAGAAAAAATGATACAAAATGGTCATCACACGTTTATGAGGCTTTTGGGCTAAGACGTCAGTCAGCATGGTAATAAATGGGCTTGAACTACTCAAAACTGTAACAATGGTTGAAGAGAGAAAGGATGCGAATTTAGGTCTGGGCTTGATAATCTTTATTCCTTCATACAAGTAACATGAAACAACAGTATTAACAATGGGACCATGAACATACTTTATGACAGCAAACATGTTTATGGATCACTGGGACCATTAACTAACGGGTGTTTATTCCTATTTCTATAACATAATAGAATGATAGGATTTTTTGATTCAACAAAACATTGAGCTATTGACTGCATGCAAAGAAAAAGTGATACAGTAGCGTGTGGCAGAGCGACTGTACTGAAGACGTTTGACGTAAAGTGGAGAGAGAAGTTTGGTATCGATTCTTGCATCATCAAGTCAACACCCAATAGATGTAGTTGGGATGTTACACTACCTAATTTTTCTGTATGACAAATACCGCTGCAGCTGAATTCAAAGAATTCAAAATGATTAAACTGTAAAAAACCATTTGTTGGAAGTTGTACTACTACCTTGGAATGATTCCAGCAGTGATTTTTTGGGAAACATCATTCAGTTAGTGATACTGTATCACTGGTGCTACATGAAGTAAATAAATGCAATATGGAATTACATTGTCGCATAGTGCTGTAGTTTTAAGCTTATATTAACAAGAAAATATATTCGCTATTGCTACAGAATGTACTTAACGGTAGTTGAAGCACAATATACAGGGCGCGAAACATATCAGTAGTCAGGTTTCTTTGAGAATGTTTTTATTTGGTAATGCATTTTCTGCTTTGCATTTTTGAAAACAGTTTACAGAGCATACACTGTAACTTGAAACCACTTATATATAGATATATACACTGAAAAAATTGAACTTTTAAATACAAAATACTCTTCTCTGAGCTATATACTATTTAATTGGTATCACAGAAATCGGAAATGGTGAAGTAGATTACAAGACATTTATAGTCTTTTTATTTTGATTAGTTCTTTGTTACAACGACAGTTTTCTCCTCAACAGAGTTTATAAGATTCATAGAACAAAGTGACTTGAGATTGATTGGAATGCTTCACCTCAGCTGCAAACCAAATGCAAAATTAGTATGAAATTGGATTCGAAAAATGCTTCAGTGTTAGAGCAAAGTGACGTTTACAGTGAGGAAGACAGATACAATAATCAAAATCAACTGGAGAATGTAGACATTATGTGAATTTGGTTTATTTGAGGATAATTAGTTGAAAGATAGTGGAGTTTTCAACTGGACGTTTAAAATGTAATATTGATAAAATGGTTGTTTTCATCAAAATGTTTCATCATATCATCGTTGTAGTGATAACTAATTTCTCGCGTGGAAACAAGCAGGTGAACTTTATAGTAAGTGAAAACATAAGACAATGGAAATGACAAGGATCGATGAGAAAATATCAAACAGATGACATAGTATTCCGGGTAATGATAACGTTATTGAGAACATGCTGATTAACCGTCATCTGCTTTTAAGGCGAAAGTCAGATTTAAACTTTTTATTTACTAGTGATTCAGTGAGGCAGCGAAGACGGGACTTCAGGTGAATATAGAGAAGACAGAAGTGATGAAGATACCGCACCACCACCATCAACAACAACAAACTCCAATCACCGTCAAGGGGAGAAACTTGAAGGAAGTAACCTCCTTCACTTATCTAGGAAGCACTGTTTCAACTACAGGCGGGACGGACGAGGACGCCAAAGTCAGAATCGGAAAAGCAAGACAGGCGTTCATTAGCCTGAAACCAGTGTGGAGATCTTCTGCACTCAGCATGCGGAACAAGATACGGATTTTCAACACCAACGTCAAGTCAGTGCTCTTGTATGGCTCAGAGACTTGGCGCGTCACGAAAGGGATTTCCAATAAACTACAGACATTCATCAACAACTGCTTACGCTCGCTGCTGAAGATCAGATGGCCAGAAAAAATAAGCAACAAGGAACTCTGGGAACGAACCAACCAAGAACCTATCACGCAACAAATATGCAGGAGGAAGTGGAGATGGATTGGGCATGCACTGAGAAGGCCGACTGAGGACATCACGCGTCAGGCCAGGTACTCGAGTGGAATCCCCATGGGAAGCGACGAGTTGGACGTCCGAGGGTGACATGGAGGAGGTCGTGCGAGGAGGAAATGAGAGGTTGTGGGCTGTCGTGGGACCAGGTTCAAAAGATCTCAGAGAACAGAGGTCACTGGAGGCGTGCTACTGAAGCCCTATGTTCCACTAGGAACTCAAGGGACTAATAATAATAATAAAATAGTGATTCAGTGAAACGGGGCAGCATATAAGTTATTTGTCAGCTCACTACTTTCAAGACTATCTTCAGTCAAGTGCAGAACATTCAAACTCAGGCTGTTTGAAATATGTTCAAAAACATCTTTCTCTCTTTCCGAATTTGTTTTCACAAGCTCATATGAATTCATAGACACAGTTGAAGATGACGTCTTCGAGGTACCTGATCATTTTGGATTCGTGCATAGCCAAGTTAGTGCTACAGAGGGGGGAGAACTTCGCAGTCGGATAGGTTTGTGTAAGAGAGGCTATAATTCTTCTGACAATCTTTTCAAGCCTAATTTCGAATGCTATTAATTTCTTTCTCTCAGAAGATACTTTTGAATACTTCTTGAGTGATCGTTTTGGATAATGTTGACGAGTTGAATTTATTCTGTAAAACATTCTCTTCTTTCAAAATGATTAAGGCAACATTAGCCATCAAAATTATTCCGAAGGTCCGTATTTCTGCAGATAAATCACTAAAACGTTTTTATCAAAGTTTTGGTATGATTTTTGTTGACTCACAATTTTTCCTGCTTTCGCTAAAAAGAGATGAGCTATTTGGAATTTGATTTTGTTGGAAAAGATGGATTCTGCAGCGATGAATCTGGATAAATCAAAATACGTCAAGCAACTAGTATGTTGAAACGATTTTGATTCAGCATATTGGAAAGAGTTAAACGTCAGCAATTCTGTTTTCAGTTACCCTTTTGTTACTGAAATGGTTAGGAATCATATGCTTCTATCTGCTTCTTTCACCTGTCTAATTACAGTTGTCTAGGAGACGAACTATCATTTTCCTTTTTAAAGATACTTTCTTATAATTTCAGCATACTAATGGAATTTTCAAGCTACTTAGCATATAACCAGCTAGCTTGAGTAGTTCTCATTGACTCGTGATGTTAGCTCTGCTTCTCTCTTCCATAGCAGTTTAACTTTCCAGACTCATTTGTGGTCACAATAGTTAACTTACATTACTAAGCCTGTCGAAAGTATAGTTTATTGACTAGCAAAACCCTTATTGTTTAATACATTGACCAGCCAGTTGATAATTATCTTCCTGACTTCCATACAAATCCTAGGAGTAGCTCGAAGGATTTAAAATGGGTTTATTTCTGGATATATGTGATGAGGTGGCAACAATTTGTCATGGTAGAGGAGTATGTTGGCTTTCATTTGATTGGAGTTTTACTGATAGTTTTGAAATGCATATTAAAACCATGATTATATTTCGCAGTAGTCAGAATTAGAGACTTATTAACTGGATGCATTTACACCCTAATCGTTGTTGGTGTTACTATTAGTAGTGATGTTGTACTGCACCTGGCTAATTTTACCAGGGTGCGGTTTCTTACGGAAAAGTGGTAAATGAACCACTTTTGTGATATATGATTATCCAGCATTTTCACTAGACCTCTTGATTTATGATAGCCAGAAGTATAAGATTCACAGGAAAATCAAGAACTCTTATTCTGGTTCTGCATACTTCAGTCTCTGCAGCAGTTCACATAATCCAGCAACTTCTAGAAAATGTCAAACAGTTCATCTAATCTCAGTTATACCAGGGTTACTAAAAGTCATAGCAGTGGC
Organism: Heterobilharzia americana; assembly: GCA_944470555.2. NCBI lineage: Eukaryota > Metazoa > Platyhelminthes > Trematoda > Strigeidida > Schistosomatidae > Heterobilharzia > Heterobilharzia americana. Next base: position 49,581,784 of record OX104130.1, on the reverse strand, counting down.
GCTGACAAAGATAACTTATCGGAATGCAATCGCTGTCACAATAGCATTACATAAGCACTGCCAATTTGAATAGCACAACATATACATCCATCATAGTAATTGGCGCTAAGTTGATTTTATCATAAGAAAAAGTAATTTGATTTAGATTAATGAGGCATGTTCAATTAGCACGCTAGTATGAACTATTCGGAAAGTATATGAAAAAACAGATGGCTCCAAGCTTAAGTGTTGCTTGACATAGATGACAGTCAGTAGGTAAACGAAGATAAGACAGACTCTGTTCGCTTCATAGTATAAAGAATGTTCAACCTGGAATCTTCAAGGAAATGAATAAATTCAAAACATGTTTGACATCTTACGAAAGAAAATGGGATACGCTATCCATAACTATTTTATCCTATTTCGGAATTAAACAGTGTGCAATAGAACACTGGTACATTGATACTGGCATATTATACATAACATAATGCTAATGGTATGTCTTTGTTAAACTTTTCAAAGTATAGTGGTACAACCTTGTTCCAAGAAGGTACATTTGTTGCAGTAAGATCGAAAAACTTTTATCGTATGCAATTGAAATTTCAAGATCACTTTTAACTAAATTCATCATAACTGAACAAAACTTTCATTCATCCTCAGTGAGTCCTTTCAAACGATACACTTTACTTAATTAAAAACAAATCAAGAGATGATAGATATAGTTTGTTGTTTATTAACCAACTAGTGTGAGTATCATCGTTCTGAATTGAGCTAAACTCTAATTAACCAGGCTTACGATATGGGAATATAGCTACCAAAAGTAGTGTGAATTTAGATCGAGGTGAAGAGAGTTCCCTAACTTCACTTCAGTTATAGACTTTCTTCGTTGCTACGCGAAGGAAAACACTGGACTTCTGATGACATACTAAAACGGGGATATCTTTATTCATAAATAGCTTGCCATTATTAGTACACTTCAACATGCAACTTCTTTTACTTTTCAGGTGCTGTGAGGTTCGGTGTAATATATGCCGAGAAAGGACGGTTACACATCACTGTAAACATTAAAAACAAAAGTTTCGATTCCCAATACATTTCACTAACAACTGAATAGGTAATGAGCTAAAATTGTTTGTTTTTATTCACTCACAGATCTCTGTTGTTACAGGGATGAATGTCCTTCCGATTATTTTGAGAATGAGATATTTTCCTTCTTCTTATCTAACCTCTTGCTTTCAATGTTTTGATTCACAAAGTCTCTCCATTAATATAGCTGTTCATATATTATGTTTTTATGATACGCATCCGAATAATTTTTAAACTCATTACATATATGTGCAAGTTGTGACATCTGTTGTGAATGCTTACATGAATCAGTCAGAAAAGCAGCTTTAATGATTACGAACAAACATGCAGTTTTTTAATTGTTAGCCGATGTCAGTGACACATGGTAGCATACACAGTGTTAACTTCCGTCTTCCTATATTTGAGAGCGTTTTTGTTTTTTTCGATACCTATGCCTCCTTTTCATATTATATGGGTGAATAACGACTGTAATGAATAACAAAATAAACGTCAGTGTATGTTGAACCAACAGTTCTAGATAAATTAATGTGTACAAACAATTCTCATACTTCATTTTACCCATCTTTTAACAAAACATGTTAGTTTCTTGCATCATATTTGATAATAAAAGTAATTTACATACTTATAAAAAACAATATCATTTGACAAAGTTGCTTTCTTCTCAAACTAGCCTTGGGAGGACTAAGAAATAAGATTGCTTTAACATTAAGCAAGATCATTATATTCACAGTCATTTTAGGAGACTTCAGACATTATCATACAGAACAACGTCGCTAGTTCCATAGGTTTTAAAAACATGGCATTTACTTTTAGATATCTCCGTTGCGGCTTTCTTTATTTGTGGTTATTGGCAAGTGTTTTAATTTTCTATTCATACTTAGCAGTCATTACTTTAAAATCTTTGTTTTCTCTGAAAAAAATCTTTCCCAATCAAGTGCATACTCTTTAGTTGTTCATATATGGTTGATTTTACAACTGTTCTACTAAATAAGTTTTGGTGACTTGGATAACGGTTCGTTTGCACAGAGAATATGAGTTCATAGTTTTTGAATGAAACAAAGGCTGCTCCAACGCAACAAACTGTAGCAATATAGAATACGCTGTACCCCACTGTGATGGTGGACGGATATACTGTCATCAGGAAACAAAGAACAAAGAACAAATAATTACAGGCGAAATGAACAGGAAACAAGAAATAAATGTATGGTGTTATGGATGCTTTCGTAGGAAGCAAATGGGCCAACTACTAGTGAGTTACTTAGTCGAGTAAAGTGGATGATTTGAATGGGAAATGTTAAGTAATGAAGTGAATATGTATTCAGTCACTCAAATTTCAATTTAAGATATTTGTTCAAGTACGAAATATTTTAGAATGGTCCCAACAACCAAAACAAGCTTTTTTTTATCTGATTTGAAATTCTTTAAATTTTTACTCACTGACGTAGTGTGTTCTACAGGACCTGACAATATCAAGGCCATCTGTGGTGATATAATGAGAATTCGACTTTCGCAAGTGATTTACGTTTCCACTCTCTCAAAGATAAGACAGCTGGTTATAAAGAAAACAATAGAGTTTGTGAATTCTTCCAGAATTTCAGATATGCTCACTGGCACGTCACTTGAAAAGCGACTGAAACCTTATTTAGTACTTGAGGTGAATAAAACATCTCGTATGGAAGACCCGCTTCTGCATATATTTCATCGATTTTGGTAAAACAAAAGTCATGCACACGTATTACGCTATCAGCTAGATTTAAGAATATATGTTAACTGCTCTTCAAAAAGTAAACGGCTCTAGTTCTCTATCTGAGAAATATTTGGGAAGCTGCTTAAGTACGGAAAAAATACCACTGAAAAAGGTAGATATGTGATATTTATTCTTAAGAAAAATACGAACGATCAAATGGCAGCATCCATAAACTAACGAATTCGAAAAATCTGAGCAACATTGACTTTATTCTAATGCAACATGAAGCTTTTCGTTAATTTGCGAGGGATGGAGGAAGCTTTCGGGATTTTTCTAGTTTCAGCGGTACCTTTATGAAATATCGGCGAAGTTCAAAGGACCTTATAAATGCTCTTCTCCTTCAATATCAACATTAAAAGCTTACTTTAATGAAAGTATCCATGATAAGATCTACTTATTCGAAAAGACTTAATGCATGAACAATGAGTACTAAAGCTTGATGTGTCTGAAATACGTAGTTACAGTGTATCACTGAATCAATAACTTCAACTTCAGATGCTAATTAATTGACACAGGTATAAATCATAAGATTATAGGTGAAGCGGTTGGGAATTTTCAATTATCTGCTCTTTTTAGATTCAGCTTTAGGAGATCAATTCAATTAGGACATCAAAAGCTCACAGTTGGTTCAGTAGTTATGTATCTGTTCTATATGGTTTATTTACAGTTTATAAGATTTTTCAGCGTATATGAGAAACGTCAACATTAAATGTTTTAGTTTAGTCTTCCTTTACTATAGGCGGTGGAAGCAGTCACAAGAGGAATTGTTAAGTGGTGGATTTATGCAACTTTCAATTTTATATAAAAGCGGAAGTAATGATTAGACAATAAATAAATTCTATGAATAACTGACAAAAATATTCTTTCCCAGCATACACTGACTGGTAACATGCATGACCTTCAGGACTATCATATGAAAAGTAGATTGCAGCCTTTTTAATTCTTTTCATATGTCAACTAGCTAACTGAATAATCGTTCATGACTTAACGTCATCTTTCAGAATGGTACAAAAGTTTGAAAATTTTCTCTCTCATATATGGATTTACTATTTTCTGTGCGAAATTACAGACATGAACATTCTGTTTATTTGAACTAGGAATTGTATCCGTTTTTCAAGCACCTGATTAAGTGAACGTAGTAAAAATATGTTGACTTAAGCTTGCCTGTTGTTTCAGTATTGTCGGTGCTACATTGTTCAGAAACCAGGTTATTTTTCATTTCAGGTAATCAGTAAGTTACCAACCTTTAGGCATGTAGAAGAGTTCGCGGTAAGTATTCTCACTTTACTCAATTATTCTTCATTTGGTTCAACTGTATCCTCTTACAGTTGGCTGAGACTAGTAATAAGGTCCAATATTTTGTTATTTGCTCCAGTTGACGATATGCTTTGAGGTGCAATCTCTTAAAAATCTAATGAGAACTCGTGATGTGCATGTGAAAGCAATTTGGATGGCAGGACAAATACTCAGTGACTATACTGGATAGTGGTCTCGCTATATAACGAAATGACAGAAGTGGGAAACATGTTTTTATTTTTATCCCGTTCTTCTTCCATATTTATTCCATACTTTTGGCAGTTAAGGAGAAGCCACGAAATAGACACGAGATCAATCCATTTCGCAAACATTGCTCTTGCTTCCTGAATGAAAATGTGGAACATTGAACTTCGACCCAGTGGCTCAATGGTAAGATTGTCGCCACGAAACCTGAAAGTCGTGGGTCAGATCCTTCAGAATATCATGGTTGTGCACTGCTGAGGAGTTTTATACTAAAAATAAACAACCATTAAGCACTCCAAGACTTGCAGTGGTTGTCTAAATGATGTCATCCTACGGTAAAAACCTTCAATTTCATTTTGGCTATGGCTGGCAATGAAATCCAGGACAGACACGCATACTGATTAGGTGGCTTTCAAATAAAACAAAACACTTCTCTCCATTCATCAAGTTAACCACCGTGAAATCTGATAACTCTGATTTTAACCACATTACTTTCTTTTTAGCGCGTAAATAAACTTAGACTTTTGAGGAAAAATAAGTTTCCTTTGGTTTGCTTTTCAACCGAAGGCAGGTCAATTAGATCTTTTAACTGTATATCATGATAAAGCGTTTTTTATTCAGATACCTCCTCTCCCCGAACAGTTAATATGCATTCTGTTATCATCCACTTACGCTGCCTTTAAGTAATTCAGTTTTCCTATCTTTCTGAGGTAGATGAAAATCTAGAGAAGCGAACAGGTTTACATTCAAAGGGAAAAACTAGAATACATGCAAAGAACTTTGGAAAAAAGTAACTTTCATCGATTTTTTATCAGAACATAATTAATCCTATGTTTCGCTCATTCCAAGTTGTGTCATCTACTCACTTTAAAGTCTGGCATTCGTAGTAAATTTGGTCTTGACATGAAGAGTTTTGTTTTTTATCAAGTGAAAAAAAATTAGGATTTCTGGGTAAAGAAAAATTTAATTTACCTTCTTGGCTTGAAATCACCTGATATTTTTGATTTTAGATAAAACAATGTAACAAGTGACTACGTTCTAACTTGAATATAACTGTAAATTTTAGGCAGAAGGCACGCTGTTGGATATGAATTAAAGATAGTTACCTGTGGGTGGAAATAAGTGTCGCTTATAGAGTGGTTTTTCCATAATATTCAGGCGACGAATTATTTCCTAAACATACCTGCAATGTAGTTAATAGAAGTTAGATATTTGGGTATAACATTTACTACGTCTTAGGGTATTATATTACTACAAAGCAGAAACGATCAAACAATTATGGTGTATGAAGACATTGAAACCAGTGAGTCATAAACGTCTATACAAAATCAAAATATTAGTTATAGAAGCAACAATAAATGATGCTTATTATATTCCCAGGCAAAGCCGGTGATGGCACAGTGGGCTGGAGAAGATTTTCATATTCTAACAATAAATTCAGCACAGTAGCCTGGTATATGTCACCAAATTTCCCCTTGACTAATATCATATCTGTTCCCTTGTTAACCAAATACTTCGTCTGACTCTCACTGCTAACCATTGATTAATACAACTAATGATAACAGTTTTAGGTATTCACTTCTATGTGAGAAAGTTTTTATAACTAAGATTATTATTCATATTGATCCGCGATTGCAAGATGATAACATTGCAGATGCTGAACCGGGTAGCTGCTTATTTGACAGTGCTAATAACACAAATCTGACATACTTAGTTTGTAGACACAGGTGTATGTGTGAAAAGTTTGAGCTCAAATTTACATGAGTTTACTTCACAATTAAAAGTCATGAGGGATACAAGAAGGAGACAATCGATTAGTTTTGCCAATATTCATAATTTTCATCTTTCATGTGATGCATATAATGACCGAATATAAAATAAACGCATTCTAGAAATTGCAAAGCATAACATGCTGTTTCAAGAATAAATTTCTGTTTTCTCAGTTATCAGTATGAATGAGAGTTGCTTTATGAGATACTTTGTTCTCACAGATGAGTTGAATCATTTTGTTTGCAATTCTATCTACTATAGACATCAAACCACTAAGATTTAATTTTGTCACTAAAAGGTGCTAACGAAGGGAATACTCACTACATGATGAAGTCAAGTTTTATTCTCTCCCAAGCTTCATCATTCACTCCAGGCTTTAGTTTGACAAACACAGCTATACATGATTTTTCCATCGGTGTAGCATATGACAGTATAAAATGGTATCTGATGCAGAGATAAAACTTTAAGTGGTTGTATAAATCTGATGACCAGGCGGCAATCAGGTCAAATGACATGACACTGCAAAAACTGTTCTTGGTTCTCGATTTTTGGATTTCGTTAACAGAGAGCTCCTAACCTAATTTTCACGCTCAATATCACTTGATAGAAAAAACTGTTGAATCTTCTGGATAGCAGTTTGTGTGATTTCAATTTTTTCAGTACATTATTTGTTCATTGTTTTTGAGGACGATAAGGGTAAATATGGTTTCAGCATTGAGGATTGGCTTTTTTGTAGCAAAGTGAGTTAGGAAACTGAATTTTGGAAATATTTTGCCATTGTTTAGATTTCTAGTTGCTGATAATTAAATTGATGTGATATTCTAGTTGGAAGTAAGGACTAAAGCGTCGTCTAGTGACTACTGTTTGAAGCGAACCCTTCTAGCTACAAGTTTTTGAAAACTGCGTTATTTTAGACTTCATTATGTGTGTGTACGGGGAAGAAAATGAGGTGACTGAACAGAGAGAATGTTTTCGCCGACGCCATTTTATGAGGTTGTAAGATCATCTTCATACATATACCAAAGTAGATATTGGTCTGGCATTGTATAGTTTGTTACTATTGAGTTATTAGAGTCCTGAAATGTGCGTTTTCAAATATTGTGAACAGAAGAATGAGTGGTGACTCACCAATCCGAGTCTAATCTATGCATGCCAAGGAGGTATGTTTAATATTTTATCCTGTCATGGTCTTAAGACTTTCACAATTTCTTCCTTTCATTTACAGTTATATTATAATTAGTTAGTTGAACATTATCACCATCATTGTGACCCTTGTTACTTTCTTAAACCGTCCCGTCTCACACATACTTATAATTTTCACCCTTCCAAACCCCTTACCTTTCGCTTATATTACATTGTTTGATAGATTCTTATGCAACTCCCATCTGCTTTGTTTCAGCATAAAATGATACTCGAGAGATGCAATCATACTCCAGTATTCAGTTACAAGTTGCTGTCTCTTTGCGATACATGTAAATATTATTGTCTAGCTTTCTAAAATAACATCGAAAAGTTTTTTCTTCGTTGAATTACTTTTTTTTTTCTGGTTCAAATGTGAAACGACTCATGTTCACCTTTGAGAATTTACTGTGCATGTTGTAATAGAAAGCATTGCTATTTGATATAGGAGGATATAATGGTGATAAAACCCCAGACATCGATAGGTTCTATGGAGAATCAGTCGGTTAAATGTGGGCTTTATCAACTATGTGGCTCACAGCTATCATATGAGCTTATTTATAAAATAGTAGTACTAGCAAATACTCGCGCTGGGTTCCTGACGGTTTCTGACATACAAAAATAGAGACATACAGAGTTCAAATTAAAACTGTCAAAGAGAAAACAATAAGCTAGTTTAGATATTTAAATATAGTGTGTGATACCCAGAATGAAGGTCTGTTAATAGCATGCATTTATCTTCACATGCGTTAATGAGTTTATAAGCTGGAACTCATGTCTTCAGCAAACATTTCGGTATTGCTAGTAATGAACTGATTCTACGCATAATGATTGTAATTATTATCACTTAATGTAGTATAAATGTACTTTTTCCATATTCATCATTTGGCTGATGTGAAACCCATGACAGTTTACTTTAGCTGGTAGTTTAATACTGATTTTTTCCTAACTGATTAGATATAAGTCAGAATACGTTTGGATTATGTGGAATGTCAGGATTGTGAAACCGTGGATATAACTTATTAGTTTACTAATCCAGAGGTATTCATCTACAGACTGCAGTGAGTAATATAATGGTATGTACATTAACCGTCGTTCGATCAACTGGCAATCTCTGGTACATAAATTTCTCTTGACTCCTATAATAATCTGCTTTTGTTATAGTGTATGACTGTAAATCAGAGGTTTTAGAACGATCCGATCAGATTCTGTGCTTAGATTATTTTTGAAGATTTCGAATGGTTATGGTGTGAATGTTTACAATATGAGTTATATCTTTCAAAATCACCAGGCTATTCCGGTTGCTCACTGCGTTCTTCAAGAGGATATTTATATAGTTATCAAAGTGGAAATAAAGTATTTAGTTCTTTTGGGATCTATCAAGCACTAGCAACTACCTGGAAGAAATCATTCGTGCCGTGGAAGTCTTGGTTTCTCCGAGTTGTTGTATTACACGTCATCATTTCTCATGGGTTTTTGTTTAGTGTTGGTAATCCCTAAAAAATTGTTTATGCGACTGAGTGTGGGAATGATAAGTTCAATCTAATTATGCAACTTCAGTTTAGAACTAAGCATTTCAATCTCAGCATCGTAACTCATACTATTGATTTATTCACCACATACTCTGCGGATAATCATAAATCTTCTTTCTTTGAGCTATGAGTGATACTAACCTATAATGAACAATGTTAGTCGTCTATCGTATAACGTAGTAATTTCGCATTTAAATCATGGAACAAAGCCTTTGTTTGCATCTTTCTCACCCACAATTTATTTTCTTTTATTCATTGTGAAGGGACAAATAAAAGTGATTAGAATTGTATGCATTCTACTGGAAAATTAACATTGAATCCAGTGTTATTAAGAGAACAAAAGATGAATGATAATGCTCATTAAAACAAGTATTTGTGTCATTTATAATTTTAAAAATGATTCATTCACACTTCCGGGACTTGACCAAAATGGACGGAATAAAGTTTTCAGGGTTTTGAACAACCGAATTTTCACGTGCGTACTTGAACTTGGTAACACTGACTTCAACAACACTTTGAATCAGTGGTGAATTAATTGTTCAACAATCGCTTGACTTGCGAGGTAAAAAGGAAAGGTAGACAAAAACTTGAAAAGTTTTGCAATTTGTGATTTGCGGTTTTTCGTTCTAAATATTAACAACGTCTCAATGCTTCAAGTTTTCGTCGCATTACTTAGTTTTAACGAGAAGTTTACTATGGATTAAAAATTATTCTTTTATTTTTCCCTAATCATAGAATACGTACATCACAGACGTTTTGAACATTTCAAACGTAACAGGTAAATCTTTTGAAAGACGTCTGATATATCTAAGAAACTGGCTGACCAGCCAATAAAATAACGTATTAATATAGCTATAGTCCTAATGGAAAATTTATCCCCTACTAAGGTCTAATCAACAATAGTCAAGTTAGCTGTTCACTTTTCATTCAAAATTGTGCATTTATTTACGAGTATAAAGTACGTAACGGATGAGACAATATTCTGCATTAGGTATGTTGATGATACTTTCATGGTCTGCAGTAACCTGAATCATACCTCTTATTTTCTCAGTCTACTAAAAAAAGCGCATTAAAACAGAATTTACAGTGGAGCATAAGCAGAATGAGAAATTTCACTTTCTTGATCTTGGAGTTCAACAAGCTACGGATGGTGACAATAAAAAGATTTATCTTTCTTTAAGACTGATGGAGTGAAATGCATCTTAGTATCAACACATTTAATCGAGTAAATTATAAGAAAGAACCACTGCAAACACGTTGCAGTCGCTTAGGATATCTGTGTTCGAAAGAGACATTGGAAGGGAAATTAATTTTATTGAAATATGTCCCCATGGTAACGCGTACCCACAAAAGTTGATCAATAACTACAAGAAAATAACAACTTAAATGCAAAGTGTACTTCAGTCGAGAAGAAACTTGACTTCTTAAATATTGGCTTTAAATTGATGATGTCTCATAGAGACCTAACTGAATCACGAATGCTGCCGTAAAGGGTATCTGTTCGACTGCAAAGTTAATCGCACTTTACCAAACGAAGTGTTCATCGAAACAACCAGTGGACAGGAGGTCAGCGTTTCATATTGCTCCCAATTACATATACCAATTTTACATATACGTGTCAAAGCACACACTAGAGGAATACAAAGAAGTGTTTGCGGCTGCATGTAACTACAAGGCATGAAAGTCTTCAATGGCAATACTGCCTGAAACCTTTCTGAAAGCTGACATGAAGATGATATCAAGAAACCGTTTAAAATAATTCATAAACAAGAGAACTTTAGTTTGTCGTTTGTTTCACTGAAGTGGTAAACATTATTCAGTTGGAAACGAACTAATGTATTCATGAAGGAACATTTTTCAGACCGCGCCTACTATGATAAAACTTTTATATTGTTAATTATCTTGATGTTTTTTCCTACTATGGAATCATACCCTCTCAGAGTTATTTTATTTTACACTTTTGACCTTATTGTATGATGCTCTTCACCTCAGTTGGCTAGCTTCAACCCCCCGATCGTTTTACACATACTTTAATTAACCTTTCTTAATATCTGAAATTTATTCATCTCCTCCTCTCTTTTTGTCTTTTACTCAAGAATATTAATATACTCATTAAATCACGGAACAGTCATATCAGTAAGTTTCACTGTAATCCATGCTTATTTGAAATTCTATTCATTATATTGACTTACTTATATAATTATCAAGTCAAGCTGGAAGCTAAAACTCTTGCAGGGGATTTTGTGGCAAAAACGGATTGGATGTTTATGACAAGAAAAATTGTTCGAGGGAAGTAATCCTTCTCAAAGAATCTGTTTCCAAAACCCACACAATCATATACATAATAAGCTTCTTCATTATTCGACCACTTTTTGTTTGTTTTTGAAATAAAAATGATGGTATACATGGTTGTACAGCTTTTGAAAATAAATTTGTGGAAAGCGATTCGCTTCGCTGAACCGTCTGTTCTAGAACATCCTTTGAATTATTCATTGTGATAACAAACTTATTATTAGTTCTTGTATATTTATTCACTCCACTTTTGCTTCAGTAACTTTATATCAACAGAATCTTTTTCCAAGCCGACACTTTTTGACCGAATTGATTGAAGTTCGCAAACATCCAGTATTATTTGATATTGCGATTGTTTCGTTGTGAGTATCTGATAAGAAACCCCGAAATAAAATGAATCCCTTCTATTGAAATATTGTTCTTGACGTATTCAAAGTGTGAATTAGCCAACGTTAGAATATATTGACAAGTGAGTCTAACATAGGGAGAGACCCACAGCTAGCTAACCGCTGAACAGGAAGAGCATCAAAACATTTTCATCTGCAGCTGTACATCCGTACTGTTTTAGAGTTGATTATTAAAACCGTTTTAAGGTATGTTTCCAGAAACTTTAAGTGCCAAACTTGTAAACATGTATAACGATTTGTCCATGAGGACTGTCATAGTCAAATCCCACTTTGCAACTTTTTAGTCAGAGATGTTATGACTTTCTGCCACTAGTCAAGAAGAAAATAGTTTTCTTAATACTGAACATAACATCAAAATTTTAGGTTTCAAGCAGCTTGATTATGCATTGATGTAAGAAGAACTTTGCGAATTGAATCTGTTTCTGTAAATTCCCAAAAGGAATAAGTAATCATAAGATCAAATGGTTGAACAGCATAATAATTCTTTTCATGCGTCTTTTCTTTTCTTCATCCTATGTGTCCAGCTATTCTTATCCAAGTTTAGAGATAGATAATTGAGAAGACAAAATTTTACCAAGTAATTTGAAGTGACAGCTTTTCATTTGAATCTGGTTTTCATTTTCCTCAAGGACCTGACAAAGTTATGTATTTGCTTTCTGTGTCAGCTTTTATATCGTGTGAATAGAGAAATTTAGGTGTAGAAAGCTCACAATTGAGAAAACATTTCAACTAACCAAACAACATAAAATGTTTAAGGAAACATATCATTGATTAGGCATTCCTAGAGTTAATTTATGCTTTTTTGGTATCAGCTTACGTCTGCAAGACAAATGAGGTTTCCATTTTACGTAATTAGTTACTTTCCTGTTATGAAATGTATGTTAGTGTCAATAAACTGTTATTGTGGAGGTTTAGGGTGGTTATTTTATTTAGCTCACAAAAGTACTGCGATATAAAGGACTGTTTAAAGTATTTTGATAAGCGATAGATAGCCGAATTCGCGTTCAAAATTTGTTTTCAATAGAAACTTCTACCTGTAATGATGAACATCAGGACATCGAATACATAAATTGGGTAAGCCAGAATCAGACAAAAAGACAGACACACCCGTATAGATGCATGATAATTCCAAAACCAGTATTATAACGGATGGGTCCCAGAAGTGCTAAAAAAATGAGCTTTTCTTCCTTAAACCTATTTATCAGAGGACTGTAGTCCAAAGTTATGTGGTAATCATCAGTGGTGATTGTAATCCATAGGATAAAGGATGAGAACTGGCCATAGGATAATTACACCACAACTAAATAAGAAGAATTCCAGTTGATACATATATGTATATATGTTTTATGAATCACTGAGCTAGCGTCTACATGAACACTGACAACAAGAAGAATTTGAAACTATTCTAAATCACAAGTGTTTTTATGATGGATTTTAAGTCAAACTATTAGTAAAACTGAATTATTCGGAAAATTTTATCCCCAACTAGTGACTTAATCTGCATCCACAAATTACGGTTCATGGTTGAAGCCTGAAAATTAGAGTAAATAGTAATAACAACCAAACTTTAAGTTATGAACCATTTAGTGTTGCAAACTGATTACAAGTGCACCAAGTGTTCCGAAGTCATTTGAACTTTCTTCATAACACATCATCTATGAAGACCTAAGTGGCTTCCAGTTAGTTCCTTAATAAAATTCGTGATCGTAATCGGCAGTACAGTATATATATATATATATATATATATATATATATATATATATATAACAGACTGGTCATTTCGCTTTTAACTTGAAGTGCAAATTTTGTACGTTTGTGTGTTCTTAGATAAACTATCAAGTATCATGTTTATTGAAATTAATTATCAGAGTGAACTCATACTAACATTTAACCTCCATTGCAATAAAAGGTTTTGAATTTATAGGTTAAAAAGGACTGCTGAAATCAGTCATTAGATATATCTACAGCAAAGGAAGCTGAAATTCGTACTAAAATATTATATTATTTTATGTGGTTCCGAAGTGTTTTTTGGTTAACGTAGTCTCTAATGTCATCTAGCAACTCCTAAGCATGAAGAAATGTTGATGTATGATTTTTTATAACGGAAGGTGGTTGAACTAAACTTAAGTGATGACAAATCACAATCAAAAATATAAAGGACAAAGTACTTAATAAGGAAAAAGGCACTTTACTTACAATTTACAGATCTGTTTTGTATGAGAAATTAAAAATATCTGTAGGTCTGTCATCTTTGAAATCGCACCAGTGTCACTCATGTACGTGAAACTATAATATATTCCCTAAAGATTTCGGTGTTTCTTAGAAACCTTTAGAAACGACTCCATAATTTTTCAACATCATGAAAGGAATGGCACAACGAAAGATTGAACCATCTCTTTTCTCACTGTTAAATAAGTTATCCATTACAACACCACATTTACAAATAAGACCTCTCGCAAGCAATCTAGCTCTGCAAATTACTGACAACGTAGCCTTTTTCGTACTTCATTGTTTACACAGCCTCAGCAACACTGTAGATGGACGTAACCAGTGACTTTGATATCATCATCCGCAAACTGACTGGTCATCCTCAAGGTTATCCGTAATTAAATTTTATTGGAACCTAGAAGATTACATTCACTGGCTTTAGCAAAACTTTTGAAGCCCAGTAAGGACTTGTGAGTCTGTATGATTTTTATTGGAGTATTTGAAGACATTTCTATCTTGAACAGTTAGTAGCCTAGTGATGAAAATACGTCACTAGGTGTCATTATATTCTTTAACCACACATTGAGTCGTACCTCATCTAGTGAAGTATTTCTATTTTACAGCAATGTCAGAACTGTCTATACTTTGCATCAATAACTCATTTTCCTTCAATACCTTCAGTTCATTCAAATTTTGTTCTAGTGGACAAAGCTCTTGCTAATTTGTTCAGTCACAAAATGAAATCTCAAATGCTCTTCAGATAATTTAAGGACTACATGGGAAATAAATAAAGCCATCGATCAAATAATTATATATGCGTAAAACTTATTTTACACACAAACCAGGTGAAATATATCGAAATTATAAAAGTAAAGAATATACACATTCTTATACCGCAGCACTCGCTGAAATAAAATGACTCATTCCGAACGACGTTTTGTGTTAGTTTTATCACTGTGATATGGTCAAACAAATTTATAAGCCAGATAATTTTCGTCACTATTGTTTATTTAGTTGAATCATTGCACACACGAAGAATATTCATAGGCTTTATATGAATATATGAAGTGCGTATTCTTTTCCTTAACCTTTAGAAAATTAATTTTTATCATTGTAATTAAATATTGGGACTCATCACTACAGTTAAAATTAATTGTTGTGATTTTTCATACCAAGCTGATGACTTTTTTAAATAATGGCGTTTAGTATCACAGACAGGTCACAGTTGAAGTTAGCACAGAAATTCACTGGTTTCAGTTGCCGCATTCACTAGAAGCATACAAAAATGACACAGAAATGTCCAAAAGTGAATTAGATGAGAAGCACAAATTGATGAAAACTAATAGAAGTGTTAAAGGCTTTGAAGATATAATCGAATTTTGCCCATGTCACAACGAGTCTGAAAACATTGATTTCTGTTATATTGAAGATGCTGACAAGGTGGTCTAAGCATCCATATATGTCTTAAACCAACAGTCAAGGACTTCACGGATTGGTGACACATCTTCATTTGGCCGACCGCAGCCTTCTTCTAATCCATTGCCACCATATGAAACAGCATATGTCAAGGTAGGTGGTAAGTCAGCATGTGCAACATATGGCCAATCCACTGCATTCGGTTGAGGTTTGCAACATAGCCGACTGACTAACATTTCTTGCCCGGCACTCTGAAATGAGTAACAACATCATTTTACCGTACTGATACCATACACGATCACCGCTATGACGGCACTTGTAATCTAAAAATGTAATTTCTGCTTATATTCATCTAATTACCATGTCTTACATCCGTACAACAGGAGAGAACCGAAAGTAAAAACATGTTCGCAATTTCCTGAAGTACATTAAAATTGTGTTTAGAGTAACTTTCGACCCTCTGTGGATGCGTCTATTCACACAGCTACTCTTCGGAATGGCAAAAAGGTGTGTCAGCAGAAGAAATAAAATAATAAAACAGCCTACGAGGAATAAGAGATGGGAAAAATGAATATTTCTGCGTCGCCCCAGTCTGTTCAGAGCCAAATAACTGAAAGCTGGAAGGACTGTTTAACAGCGCCGTGACCAGTTACTTTCATCTTACTGATACAAATTAGACTGATGGAACGTAACTCAATAAGCTGTTCTTTTTGCTTTGGCTTTATCTTACAGCCGAAAGATACACCAAATATGATCATTGCACTCAAGCACTCAATTTTATATGCACAGATTTAATAAATTTTTAATGCAAACCACAGATGAAAATTTCACTGGATTATTCGTACTTTCATTGACTTGATTTCTTGGCTGTTTGATCATTATGTGATAAGTTTCACTTTATCCACTCCAAAATATTCTGTAGACGGAAATTTCATTAAGTGACACACATTTCATTCATACTTAGTGATTAACTTCTGTTTGCACACGTAGTGAATGCCATATGTTTATCACATTATGAGTACAATACATATAACCAACAATACAGAAGTATTTTGAAAACTTTTCTCTATGTAATTTGTGCTCAAGTAAAGTTCCATACACTGCATTAATACCTATTCAGTATATAGTAAAGCTAAGAGAGAAAATCTGAATCTTTGTCTTTTGACTCAATCACAGTTATTTGAAATTATTCAAGATTAACTTTCTAGATGATTTAAACTCACTAGTATAGTGTAGGTATTCTTTAGAAAAATGAGTAATACCACTTTTCAGTTTGAGAGTTATTCAGAAACATTTCTTGCTTACTTCACTTATTAGGTGTTTTATAAAGAGGCAGTATTCTATGGTACTAGGTAATATGACAGATGCGAATACGATAGGAAAATCAGCCCTGAAATTTACATATCTAGGGAAAAAGTTGTGTGTAGATGACCATAAGCATGATTAGCTGTCGGCCTCGTTAGCATTTTCAGTCCATTTATTCCAGACATTTGTTCCAAGGATTAGATGTCTGACACAGCTACCACCCTTATTTTTCGTTATTTAACGTGCAGATGCGAGAATCTAATGATTAATTGTCTCGGTATCAAATCGCCGGACCTGAGGAACGCAGTAAATCTGAGAGCCAATAATTTGAAAAACTATGTTACTTTGCTACCATAATAGCATTTATTTTCTCTGATTTGATAATTTACCTTACTTAGGTTTAGAAATATCGTGAACTCTAAAACTAAGAGATCGAATACACTGTTGCCAATTCTAGCGGTTGTCTGTAATGCATAATATTTCTGCAGTGTCATAAGAAACATTAGATTGCTCCGTAATTGGTGCTTGTTCAAAATTAGCTTAAAACTGGAGCATGAAGCAATGAATTCTGTGTCCCAGTTCAAGCTGGAACATTATCACTCACTGAGAAGTAGGCACATCCAGCTGATCAGTCTGAGGTAAGAAGCAATGCTAATCTCACGTTCCAGTTCTAATCATTATTAACCAGAATAATTTAGCTTAAATCTTTCCTTTTGAGTCAATAATCAGTTTACATACATGTGGTAACAACGTTACTCTGGTGTTTTGTTCTAAAAACTATAGCATAATACTTGATATATGTATATATATATATATACCGGACAATTTAGTTATTTATTATTTTTCTTCATGAACTCACAGTTTAGAACAAGACTTTAATTCATAAAGCATCCCTAGGTTTGTAAAACTCAGTGGTCCATACTTTTTAATTCATATGGGATGGAGCTAAGCAACAGAAACTATCCAAATTATTTGCTGGAAAATTCAATCATTGTTTGTATTCTTTTTGAAAACTAACATTTTGAACAATATATCTGTAATACTTGAACAAAAAACTTTCATTTACTTACTGAGTAGTTTTCAGTTTGTAAAATATATTGTGTACAGTTTAACGTTTGTTTACTTTTATGTTTAAAACTAGATTTAGCACATAATAGGGTGCAATAATCCAAAATGCGGGTTTCAATTAGTGCAAAAGTTTATTTGTAATGTGTAGTGTTATTTATCGGCCGTTCGTTAACTAAACCAGGTGTTATTTCCCATGTAATTAACTTGAGTGAATCACCATTACTATTTTTTTAGCATCACACTCACATCATATAGTAGTGAGTATTAAACGTCCTATTGATCAGAACAGTGTCACAGGTCACAGAAATCTGGTCTAGACTGTTTGGTGCGATCGGTTTTAAGCTTTGAATGGTTACATATATATATTTATATGCATATCTTACCATCAGAATAAGAATTTCATCACAAATATTCGTAAATATCAATTTAATATTCTGCTGGATTCATTTCTTTGTTTGCTGCAGCTTTATGCACTCGTAAGTGACCTCTAATTCTCCCATACAGTTTTATGTATTATTAAATGTTTACGGTAAGCCAGCTAGAAGCCTTAGTTTGAATTTTATACTGGTAAAAACTCACCAACAAGATTTAACTTCATTTTGAAAATAATCCCTATTTTATTAAGGATTTTCATCCGTATCACCCAGAGAGGAAGATAGTTGGCTGCAGCCGGAATTACCATCCACGATCACCAGTAGTTAAGAATTTTTTTATTAATTTAACATTTTCCTTTAAGCATCTTATGAAATAAAAGAATTCCCTCAGAAATCTTTCTGTTGCTTTTATCAGTAAACCACTTCTTTCATCTTCCTGTTCTCTTACTAATTTCATTATTTTCTAACATTATCATTATTTTCTTTTCTTCATGCTTGTTCAACTTCAAAAGTAGGAAAAAACCGAGAAGAATGGATTTCGGGAAAGACGGGGAGAAAGTAAGGTAAAATAAGCATGAAACCAGAAGTCCTCGTAAATTAAGTAGTAATGAAGCATTTCTTATGCAATTTATCAGTGCCTCTTATGTATTCATTCATGCATGGTTCACTGAATATGAATAGCCTTTTCATTTTAAGATATGGCAGAACAGTTGACGAAATAGTTAGTCGTATTTTATCTTTTTTCTTAACCAGTCAGTGAATATTTAAGTAGATGAGATAATTAAGTCAGACGGTTATAACTGATCTGAAAGTATTAGTAAATGCTTAGGCCAATGAATAAATCTAAATGCTTCTAAGCACGTAAATTAAAATCACTCAAAATATATTACTGCTACTCACAACAATTTGAGACCAACATTTTAAATAATCTACAGTCCGATCATTTTGCTAACACAACAATGTATGTTGAATAGACTGAGAATTTTGGAACAATTCAGTACGTTGCACTATTGGTGACCTAAGCAACAAATCTTACCCAAGACCTTATCTATGTTCTTTGATTTGCCTCAGGTGCACTTGTATTGGTGGCGTTGATTTGTTGCATACATTTAACTTGTTACAACGTTGTATCATTGCTTACCATACATCGAGTTTTCCATGGAATAGAAAGATGATAAGCATTTCAACTTTCTGGATATCACCGCAAAATGCGAGACAGATGGTTCGTTCATCGGAAAAGCAAGTGAATGGTACCCACCTGAATTTTAGTAGCTTTTGTTTCATCAACTATAAACGCGGATCAGTTAAACCCTATTTTGTCGAGTTAAAATGTGTTCCAATGATAAAGTGGATAGAGTGATGCAAATAGTTGAAAGATAACTGAGAAACAATGAATTTACAAAAGCATTTATCAACAGGCATGGAAAATCAGGAGACAAAGCTGAGGGAAATTGCATTCAGTAAAAATCCCATATTCATTGATTTCGATTTCAAAAGTAGTCACATTGCAGAAACCACTAACAGACGACTTAGTACGTCATTGGATAGAACTTTCCCTGCAGCTAGGTCAATTCTTATGCACCAAACAATAAGCTCCCTTTTTCCAGCCAGAAGTCACCGTGTAACCTTTTCATGACACCTTTAACATGCATATCAGTTAATGCGCAGCAGATAGTGGAAGAACATAAATATAGCCTTATGTTTCATTTTTTGAATACATTCCTAAGGGTCTACGACTAGGGGGAATCACCAGTTTGAACAACGTAGTCACTTGGCATCTTAATATCACTTGACACCAGGCAGATGCATTCGAATACTTCGAGATGACAAGCAAATATGCAAGCCCAATTCATATGAAGTCTTCTAAGGCCACAGTCATCAAGCTCCCTGAGCTTAATTTGTGCTCATAAAAAAGTTATGGTCAACCTCCGTTTACCTTGACAAAAGACTTGACTGTAGTTGTTTATTCCTTAACTCCTACTGGGTTGTATCATCTTTCCTTAGATCAAATTTTCTGTTATCGACTGTTTGCAACTAACGGAGGTTAACTCACAATAATTTGATCACGTCGTTTGATGATTGTTGCAGTTTGTGTCCGTTTTAAATACTGACCGAAATTGTGTATTTCTTCAGTGACCTTCACTGTTAAATTTCCAGTCAAACTAAGTATTTTGGCATTCAAGGTTGTTAGAAGTTGACTAGATGTAAGGGTAAAACTTCGACACTGTTGTAAAGTATGATTCTATATTAGATTCTTTATTTGATATAAATTTGATGAGAGCATGTGGAATAAGTTTTGCTTGAAATCATACTATATCAGTGTATGTTATCTCAAATAAACCATCTTGCGACTGACAAATACCATCGAACTACAGCCGATCCGTTTTATCTTGCCTCCATTGTTGTCCTTGGTCTTTTCTAACTTGAATTTATGATAGATGCACTGCCTTTACAAACCACAACGATAGTTGCATTCCAATAAAAGTAAACAAGTTTTGTGATAACTCCAAGCTTCTAAATTCTAACTCATTATAGACGAAAGTGATGGCCCTATGTAAAACAGTATGTTTGGCTAGAAAAAGAGGTTTACTGCTATCATAAAGACTGAGTCTGACCAGTGCTTCAGAACACCTTTATAATTTCTCACGAAATGCATGAGAAAAATGAGGAATTACTGCATCAATATATTTCTGTGAATTCGAAGACAACTGTGAAGCAGAATACATTTTCGTTTTTATTGCGTGTGGGAACACAAATAGTATTTAGTGGCCAGACACAAATTAGGACCTCTTATCATGTTTATTCTGAACGAATTTGGCATGCCTATAACAGACAAAAAACACTTACGTTCGCTAGTAGCCTTTAAATTAAAAGTGCAATGAATTCCTCCAATCAAACTAGTAATTCCACCGGACACACTAAGGACAATCTGTTTGCTCTTCTGAATGATAAATTCAAAGAAAGCAGGTTGAATTTTATTGGAAACAATCGTTATATGTGATTCAGTATGTAGCTGAAGGCGAACTTGAATGATTTTCACGAAAACAGTGAGATAAAATCGATTTTCAGCATAATTCATTTTGAAATTAGCAAATATACCATTAGAATAAATGCAAAACTTGAGCGCTGTTGTAGAACGTAATTTCATGTTAGGTTTGTTCAGATGATATAGCACACAGTTATACGGTAGTATTTATTGGATGATCTTTCGAGTACAAATTATTGCTCATAATCATATCAGTGTAATCTCACAGCTTTTGACGTCTGCTTTTTATATTTCTATTGCTTCATATCCATAAGTCAAATTAGGCAACAGGGGTCAATTAGATTATCGGAACATAGGAATTTAGCCAAATATAAAATGACATACTGCAATATGATCAGTAATCTACAGGATGAAACCTGCAATGCATGCATTAACACAGCCCTGACGCAGCAGGGTGAGATGAACCTACTGTATTCAAATAAGTAAAATGTAATTTGGTAGATAGAGAGATTTATTGCTGATTCCTTGTTCTTCTAGTCGACACCCAACATATGTAATAGGAATCATGCAACACCTATACCGCAGATACTGAAAATTTCGCTGTCGCTAAAAACGCATTATAAGGTGACTGTACTATAAAAATCAGATGTCGAAAGCTATACGATAATACTAATATGATTACGAGCAATAATTCATTCTTGAAACGTCATCGAGTAAATACTACTGTATCAATGTATGCTAAATCAAATAAAAAAAATGTAATATGGAATAAACTACCAGTTTTCATAGGATTGGATATGTCTTTGGATTAGCTTGATTTATTTTGACATCGGTGGACCACACGATCGGGTCTTTCATAGAATCAATCGTTGTGACCTTTTTATAGCACTTTCTACATGTGTCCAGCAGAAAAGGACAGAGTCTAGCGAAACAGGGTTCTCCACATTCTCAACGTGAGAATAAAAGCTGTGGGTGGGATTTGTGTTACACAGCTGTTCTTTGGACTTCCTGAGTTACAGCTACAAGCTGTATTGACTTCTGCAGGCGTTCGTATTTGTGTAATTCCACTTGATGAACCACTATTTCTACTGTATGTGACTTGTGACTTGTTAGCGTATTAAAGTCTGCCTTAAGTTTCAGCAATAATCGGCATTTGGATATGCATTCACGAGCGTGGTATTAGAATTTGATTCAGTTGGTGATAGCAATGGAGTGTGGGTATCCATTTTTGAAGAATGATTCAATTCTCAGTCAAACATCTGACATCCTAAATTTTGCCAGCTTGATTACCTAAGGTAGTCATGGTTTCGCATACTTATATCACTGATACTAGGTGATGACTGAAGGTGAAAAAAAGATTTCAAATAGGTAGCCTCATTTGTTGATTTCGACTGAAAACCCTCACATTCGTGGTAAATCGCATGAAAAAACAGATATAAACCTCGGTTATGTTTTCAGTTATTTCAAAACACTTTTATCTCTATTGAACGATAGTCGGCTTACTAAACATATACCTTAAGGTTAAAGCTGTTTAACTGAAATTTAACTCTCTCATTTGTTTTAGGAGAATAAAGTTACAATATTGTTTACGTTCTTGAGTCTCCAATTCGCGTAGTACAAATCTTTAATCAGCGGCACCATCAAAGTCTGTCAAACCAAACTTAAAAACATCCTAGGAACGATTAAACCAGCTATCAAAAGTGATTTTGCACACCGGTTCCTTATGAAACTCAGTAACTGGATTTCAGATGCAAGATGAATAAGTATTTGATTTTTGTTACTTAGAGACGTTGATGATATGCGAAGTAGTACGCATTCAAATTTGTAGCTTTGCTAACCGAGGACGTCTTACATTTTTCAAGTGGTGGAGACTCTTTTTCGTAAATGAAGATCCACTGTTATGTCCCTTGCTTGATGAGTTGGCAATTTTTACTCGTTCTGGCCTCCTCCTGGGGTTCCCATAAGGTTATACGATAAACGAATTGAAGGGAATTCCGAACGCTGCTCCATAAATTTGTACTTTCTCGAGTTAGTAAGTTCGAGTTGATGCTAGTGCCATTGATGTCACACCAAGTGACTCAGGAAGTAGACGAAAGTAGACTATCAGCCTACACAGTAATAATTATATTACATTAGGCAAAATATTCTGAAAAAGTACAAAATCTAGAAAGCATAGGTGGCCTGGTCAGAATGTCAACGTATGCGAACAAAAGGTAGATATAAATGTGATTGACTTGTTGATTGGTGCTCTCACTTCTACTGAGTATGGACACAACAAAGGTTGGAAGACAAACACTGCTCATTGTAGAACAAGGCCTGTTATAGTAACCGTTATTTGGTTTAAGCATTCATGGATCTGCAACTAGGCGGGTCTCATAATACTATGACTGAAGGATTTCTACAAGTTGAACTTGGTGCTGAAGATTTAAAGCTGCCCTCTATACGAGAAGCGAGTGAATTATTGTTGGAAAATGGTAGTGTTACTCGTCTTGAAAAATCCAAACATCACCTTCCTTCTACCCTGGCAACGGTGTTCGAATCCGAAGATCATTCTCAAAAAGGTATGGAACTTTCAAGTACTTTTGGATGCTTCACCTAGATTAGTGCACTCATGTTGAACCTCATCTGCAGGCTTATAGCAAGGTGTGGAGGTGCAGCGTAAATTAATACTGAGAAGAAGTCAACGTAATAACAGTAGGAGGTGGTGAGTAGTAAAATCTATGGTGACAAAAAAGGAGCAATACGCAACAATATACAGTTGCTCTAAATTATTAGGGAATAAAAATTTAGTGTTGGAGGTTAATTAAAATAAAAGGTTGTAAGATGAGGCTCTGGCTTACTTACAGCAGGGATGACTAATATCAAGAAACTACACTTTGAGAGGCTGTTCAGCTGACCTTTTTATACTCTTTGGTTGACTGCTATCCAATTGTATCCCGATCAGAACATTGAAATAGACCCTAGAAATCCAGTTGGTATATAAAAGACGGTAAGTTATCCCAAAAGATGGAGGAAGAAGTCTGAACAGTTCTGTGTCACAGAAACTTGGAATTTGCTGCCAAGGTTTGTAATGACGGAAAGATTAGTTGGATCGTTAGAATCATACATTAGCTCAGCTTACTGGCCTCAATCGATGATCTTCCCAATCTTCCCAAAAAAATACTCCTGATAATATTTTGGATGAACAGAGTTTGGTATTCTACATTTATAACGATTTAATATCTCACTGAGGTTTCTGAACAAAAAATTTGAGAAAATCAGACGGGTTTCAAACCTTATAGTGCATGTATCGACAAGATTTTAACTCCTGGCCGAAAATTAGAAGAAACATAATGAAAAGTGCCAGAAACTAGCTATATTTCTTTACCTGAATGTTGTATTTAAGTGTATTGTTCAAGAAATCTTACAGTTATCTTCCTCAGTGAAAGGCGTGCACGGTAAGTATAGTATATTGTTGAAAGCTTCATACAAGAATATCCATGTCTGTGATAATGTCAACAATGTGGTATTGGTTGGATTTTCCACTTCAAGCAGTGTCCATCAAGACGGTCTTCGTGCACCTTTTTCATCCAACTTCCCAACAAATATCCTGGTAGATAATTTCTCTGTCTGACTACGAAAGAAACAACTTTATGGTGGAAGACGTTTTAGTCAGCCTGATGACATAGTCTTTATAGGTTACGATGTCTAAAGTGTAGAATCTTCTGAATACTCTAAATAACAAGATAAAAACGTTTTTATTACATTTTTAAGAACCTAAATACGAATTACTTCTTCAAGGCTGGTCTTCTTCGGTGTCTTGCTTAGCGCTGACTGAGTACAGTGATCACTTCGCTTGTCTGGAACGTCGTCTCAACCTAATTGGATGAATGGTGAAGAAAATTTCGGCTAGAATAAAATGAGCACAACTGGATTTTATCAATTTATACCATATATTATGAAGACAAGCAATCCGGGTACCTATAAAGGGGTAGAGTGTACTGTGTGGCAAGTTACTCTGTTTTAAAAGTAGCCAAAAAATCTGGTGAGTGAAGCTGGATGCAAAGAGGATGCTTCAGGTGTTCGACCACTGTTGTCTAAGAAGCGCTAACCATGTGTTACAGAACCGTTATTGGAGTAAATTCTACTTTTCTCGCACAGTTTTAGGTAAAAGATGTAAGCCAGCTACTGAGTTCTCGAACCATCATTGACTCACACGTCTTCTTCTTGTTTCATATATACTGACTGGGTTTCGATTCTGATGCATGATTTTAGATACAGTAGATTTAGGTTAGTTTAGAGGCCGACATACTAATACCTGACGTGAGTACACAACACTTCTGAATGTTGGTCTAAGCAACATGCTTTCGAATGGGGTTCTGCTGACGATGGAAATAGATTAATGGAGATTCTTGATGACGCAACAAAATATCAACCATATTAGTGCGGATTTATCTGTACATTTTCTTCATTATGACCGTTATTCCGCGTTTTTAACTTGTCTTGCTCCCTTTCTTCTCTTCATGTGGCTTTCCACGACAATCAAATCAGTCCCTAATTTGATACTGATTAAGGGAACTATAGGAGTTAAAAGTTTGTGATGCTCGTATTAAGTAACAGTTTACTTTGTACAACTAGATTTTCTAACATTTTGATAGATACTTTATATTTGTGTTTATAATGCCAAATTTGATCCTCCAATTTACGCTGATAGACTTAAGGAATTCTAATGTACTTAAAAACTGTCGGAATACATTGTTCATTATTTGCTGAAAAACTTTTGCTTCTGAGATGAAAGTGAAAGATAAATCAATAAAATTATCACGGGTTATCATTCTAAGTTGAAAATGTTTACAATCTAAGTGGATATGTCTAAGTTACAAAACTTAAGACAATCCTCGCAAATAATTGTAATCGAATTGTTAAGTGAATTAACCACATAAATTAGCAACAAGTTTGGAGGAAATGTGATTTTTGATCCTCACGCGTACGGACAACTACACCTTGATAGTTTTGGAGCTTTAAAGTCAAAATGTCAAAGACAAATTTCTCAAGTCCTGTCGTACAGATGACACGCTGGTCAGTATAAATATACAAAACAATCTCAACTTTCATTTTATTTAGAAGATAAATAGACTTTCGGAACCTCATGAGTCCCATACTGGGGCTAAACGGCTCTTCAGTGCTCTAAGACTTTCAATGGTTCCTTAACTGATGTCGGGCTATGATGAATACTGCCTTTTGATTAAAATCTTCTTTCATTTCATAAATACATCACTGTATAGTGCTCATTACTGACATTCTTCCAGATGGATATCAAGGAGTTCTAATAAGAAACCGTGAGTTGTGGCGTCATCCATTCGGAAGGGAAGAGGATGCCAACTGAAGACTTTAGGCGATAGTGGCGCTATGTCATGAGCTGCCAGAAGTTGGAGACTGTAAACCACTGGAAACCGACTCAGTGACTGGACGGTTAACGTGCTCGCCGTGAAACCTGAAGGTTCTGAGTTCTTTCCCGATCTGGGTAGTGCGTGCGCACTGCTGAGGAGGCCCATTTTAGAACGAAACGGCCGTCCAGTGCTCCCAAGTTTTCAGTGACTCCCCAGCTAACATAATCTCGTGATGAATACTACTTCCTGAACCAGTTAAAGTAAACGAATTAAGTTAGAAACACGATTTTTATATCTGTAAGGGGTTTTGCTAGTGTGAGGTATCATCGTTAAGCTTTACAAAGGTCAATACATGATACAAAGGCACCTAACTTCAATGTTCACTAGCAGAATACATTAAACATTCATGCAGATCATACAAGCTTCGGTCTATTCGAAGTTATTACTGTTGCTGTAGGCGATCCATATGATGGGATATTCACTGTCAGATACTAAATCTAATTGAATGGTAAGCAATTACCTTATAATCGCTCAGCGGTTGTGAAGTCGTTTCTTCATTTTCATGATAATTTTTCAATCTCCAGAGTTAGATACAAATCAAATGCTTATATATATATATATATCACTTACCGAAATCGATATATATATATATATATATATATATATGTATATATATTGAAAAGTTTAGGGGCTACAAGTATTTAGACGACAGTAATAAAGACGATGAGAAATATGCATAGACCACCCAATAATTCTAAAAAAGGAGAACAACAACAGGGTATTCACTTGAAATAATCAGTAATACAAAAATGACTGATAAGGTAGAACAAATCGTAAAATAAATTCTAAAGTTAGTTTAGTGATCCTCACTGGAAAGCAACACTCTGTGTAATACAATTCTGTTACTGCCTTCCTTTCTCAATTTTTTGCTTTTGAGAACACATCGTGTGTGGGTTTTGTGCTAGCATTGTATTTTTTCACTTAATATTGCAAATGAGACTGACTGCTGGAAATAGGCGCCTAATTCAAAATATTTTCCATATTATTCACTTTGAAACAATCTCAGACAGTGTACCAAGTTATTTTTTAAATATCAGAGAAACACAAAGAACAATTTGTGTGAAAGTCTTCCAGAAAGTTTATAAAAATCGTTATTTCATTTTCGAAATGTCTTAAATTTGCTGTAAAACATGTGTAGTTAGATTTGAAATTATTTTCCAAAAGAAATAAACTTATGGAAAACATATTTCACTTGGCAAAGCAACTTGACCTTACGTACTTGATGTAAAAATGAAAAATAGCTAAACAGTAAAGAAAAGATAGCCATTGGCTGTAACCTGAGTGACGCTATCCTTCACATAGCCTGAGTTCCTCCCATAGTAGCTTCTGCATATAAATTTAACTTGTTTCCAAAATGTGTTATTTTGTTGAATGCACAAGAAATCACTTATACCTTAGAGTTACTACTACTGAATATTCATAAAGTCACCAATAGTCAGTTCATTATATGTCCACTTTTTGTTGTCACCCTCATGTTACCGTTGGTATGCGAAATGCATTACTTGATTCTTTTTAACACTTGAAACTATGGTCTGCGAAAGTATTCAAATTACAGAAAAATTATTTCTTTCAACATTCACTTAGAAGAAGCTCCAGAGGTTTAGAGAATCCGGTTTCTTACGCTGACATTACAGTATACTATCATTCTGTTAAGAAAATCACAACAAGGCGTTTCTGAACACTTTGCTATGCGAAGTGCAACATTTCATCAGTAAGACAATTCTATTTTAACCCGAACCAAAATATTTCAGTTAACCACTTGCTCAGAAAATGAAACTAACGATGTTGCTCACTTTGACCAGAATTCATAGACCATTACTGCTTACTTATGGTATAGTTATATTGTCCTTGATAAGTGTTTACAGTGCATTTCGTTTGTACACAAGGTGTACTTTCCACTCAGTGGATGACCGGTTTTCTATCATTTCTGCTAACTGAAGCTAAGGAAAGTTTGTTTATCTATAAATTCGTACACTGCTATGAGTTACAGTAGAGCCGATATTCCATTTGTACTGAGGTTTCGTATCCCTTATGGTAGTGCTTTGTGCCGGAAATTCATTGAAGTTAAAAAGTTCCATGCTTTCTGTTACTTTAAGATCCCATTTTGACACTGCTTTAATTGATTTTTCAACCATAATCTATCACAAGTAACAAATTCATTCTCCCTTTGGTGTAAATAGGGTTTTTAGAGCTTCCATATCTTTTTGAATAAATAGAATGAAGTGACTTCAAAGGTCACTCTGGCAACCGTTGAAACAACCACTCAGGTTAAGGTATTTTGATTAGGATGATAGGTTTTCATAAAATGAAATAATTGGTCATTGCAGCTATTGTTTTGTTGGCCAGTAAAGTCATTCTTAATTACATTTTTTCTCAAGTAAAAGGCTAGTACAGCGTTTTCAATCTTTCACTTTTGTTGTTTTAGGCTTGCTAGTGTATCAGAAAAAGTTAGTCTCGAGTTTTGAATACACTACCATGAATACAGTTCTTAAATATTTTCAAATTGTCTTTCCTTCAAGTGGGACATTTATTAGAAAGCTGTGAATAAAATTAAGTATTATGAAAGTGACTGCTCTCCAAAATAACTGCAAATCATTTTTTCTCGTAGTACATTCATGATTGGGATTCATAATTTAGCAATGCAATTCCTTTTATCATCATTATTTATGTTCGTCTAGGTGAGAATGCTTTTCACAAGTTTTCGCCCTTCAAAAAATCCCTTATGAAATGGTATGATAAAAAAGTGTTTTCTAAAAGGAATAATTAGAACGATTTCATTGAGATCATTTAGGATATTCTGTAGTTCTGATTATATGTGCTGTTTATCTCCATTCTTCACCCCATAGTACTCATACTTATCGCTTTGGGTCACTACAGACAACACTCATTTATTCTGTTGAGAATTGTATGGACGTCAATATCTGAGCATCTGTATAAAGTGATGCCGAATAAAAACGAATTTGTTAATTTATGAATGCACATGTTTCCTTCTTATTGCTTTATTTACTTCACTCATTATACAGATATTGTATAGAAAAAACCATCAAGTAATCGCTTACAACATTATTTATATTCTGTAATAGAATGCATAACCAGTCAAACTGTCACTATATGAAGGTTTCTAGCTTCATGGTCCACAAGACTTGTTAAGTAATAAGCAAGCTTAGTTTGACTGTCGTAAAAGGTCAAAACTTGAGAAAGAGATAATTCATGTTATCTTGGTAAAGAAAATTCTCTATTAGAACGCAGATTGTGTGATTACAGCCTCAATAAAAAAATAGCCAGTTCACAACGAAGGCTATAAGAAAATCAGTTCGAGGATTTTCTTTGCGCTTCACTAGAATGCTACCATTCCCATAAGCAAGGTGCCACTTTCTTGACTTTCATTGTGAGAAGCAACCTAGGCTTCGTGATTATCCGGTGGTTATCGATTGACGAAATAGATGACGTATAAAAATGGGTAATATCAAGCTGTTTGCATCAGTGCAAAACTTTGCCAATTTAATGGGGACGTTTAAAAAAATCAGTGTAAGAGGGGTTTATGATTATGGATAGGGGTATCTGAGACAATATGATACTTACTTGGTCAAGTAAATTACTCGTTATGTAATGTAACAGTGGTTCAAATTGTGACATAAATGTGGGTCGTAGAAGGAATCGGATGACAGAGTTTCATCTTCGATCAGAACTATAAGTGAAGAGTAACTAGAATCGTTTCATTCGAAAGGCTTCTGAACTCTTTTCAAGGTTTACTTGAATTGTCCTTTTTGCGAATAACAGGAATGTCATAATTATATACGGATACGAATCAAAGTGTGTCTTTTGTTGTTAGGCTGAATATAAAATTTTTACACGGTCCTACTAATGAATTTATGGATATTACTACTAAATATGTAAATAACCAGTAAGGTACTTACCAGACAGGTTGTGTCAACAATAATAATTTATACCGAATGAATACATTTTAGTGACCCATTTAGCTGTTTATTCCTGTGCTCAGTAATGACCGAAGTTCATCACCTCGTTTCTTCCATTATACTAGGATTTTCAAACTTCAGAGTATCATAATTAATGGTCGTGAATCTGGAAACATGTCACTGTATCTAGGCTTTTTCGCTAAATAATTTATATTGTTGTGGTTTATAGTTTTAAATCTGGTTAGATTCTTTTCTGACAACGTTGACCTTCTCCAAATGAACGTCCTGACCAAGACACTCGACATTCAGAATATTCGGAAATGTTTTTAAATGCAATCATTTTGCCAAACTGGTCACAGAATCTTTAGGGTGAAAATATTATCGTCAGGTAGATTTTTAGCTTTACATAACACCCTGTAAATATTCAACGTCGCATGATGTTTCTGGTGTTTCATTTTGTAAATTTCCAATGAATTACATGACGGAAGCTGCTCATATTACAAATTCTCCTTTTTCCCATGTTGTTTGGGAGTTGTGGATAAATTGTCAATCGAATATATTTAGCAGTAACTTTTTAAAGATATATCTCCTTATCTTGATGTTGTTACTCATGTTTCAGACTACTGGTTTACATACTCAAGCATTTCACGTAACATGATCTAAGTAATAGTGATTTGAATAGACAAAAATATAAACATTCATTGGCATACATTAATTTTCTGCAGACATTAGTACTTGTGCAGTCTGCAAATCTTTTAATTTTGTAGTATAGCAACTAATTCTGCTCCTTCCTTTTTCAGCTGCCACAAAGTGCACAATAAAGTAAATGGGCTCAGGGTTAGTCTAATTTCAGTTCGAGAAAGAAACCCAAATACTCCGTAGACCTTGTTTGCTGTAAAGTGACAATAATCAGAAGGTATGTGTTTCAACAAGGTTATTTCCAGATATTCTTCGATGTTTAAGCGCGAGGTATTTGCTTCTTTTAGTGGCTGTTCTGGTCTTCTATGTATAAATTATAGACTATCGAATCAGAGGTAGCATCCTTTTAGAATAAGAAGATGAATAGACATATTTATTTGTCTGCTCAATATTTCCAAATTAAATCACTTTTATCTGCTGAACTATGATTCAGATAGAATTCACTGTTCATAACCAAATCAAAGGCAACCTAATAGTAGAATGTCAAAGTCGTGGATTTACCTGGAGTATGGCTGCGAACGACAAGTATTTTTTGACAAATAATCCAGATTTCAGAAAATACCTCTGTTTCATCGTGTGAAATTTCTTACAAACAAATTAACGTGGAGATATGTGCTAACGACAAGCCCATGTTATGAAATACATTGGTAAAACTATGGAAAGTATGACCTCCATTCCGATTTATTAAAAACTTTGAGACCAGATAAGTTCTACTTAACTGGATTACATGAAAGGAGGTAATTATGGGTTTCCTGTGCCCTTTCTTATGTTGATCATAAATTTTCTATCCTTTCTCTCTACTGATTTTTCAGATAATTATTTTTCATCTCTCTGTATTTTTCTTTGTTTGACGCCACTGTTATTGTTCAGTGTGAAAGTTTCTAGAGTTATAAGAGGCTACAGAAACGGGTCAGATAGCGAAAACACTTTGGTTAAAGATTCCGTCATTTGAGCTTTAAAATTATAATTATATTCAAGTGCTCATATGACCGATTTATTTAACCCTTTCGTAATTTTGATAGTGGTAAGTTTTCACACGATAACGGACTAACAACGATCACGTATAAAAGTACCAACGTTTTCTTTCTAGCGTTAGAATACCTGTTTATTTAGTTACTAAATTGGTAAGAGCTTTTATCTAGCTTTTCATATTTATGTTTGTTTATTCATTGTTTCTTATCGGAATACTTGAACATATACTCACGTAACCTGTGATACACGCCTAATTACTAAAACTTTGAGATTTTAAATAAGATGGGAATAATAATGGTTTGAAACAATTAGTCCCTCTTATGAATTTGGATAATATAATTAAAAGACGTAGATTATCTGAAAAATGTGATACATTCCGGCCATACATTTTAAACAATCGGATCACACGGAGCGTATTCTTACATTTATTACTAATAGAATTATTTTCCTTTTTTAGTTATATTTGTCCTTCTCCTACTTCCAGTTTTCATATATAATGCCTTAACAAGTAAATGTATAACCAGATTGTTTGAAATATATAGCGCAAATAATGGTTTGATTTTTTCAGGTTTTTATTTTTATTTTGTAGGTCTCAACAACAAACTTGATGAAACCATCAGCAAGAGCTTCAAAAAGAACAGAAGTATTCTTACAGTTTTGATGAATGTGATGATAGTCCTTTTCTTCTCACATGTAGTAGCAGTAAATAATTGTGATAAGTTAACCTTCTTGTATACTAAACTGGCTGTTTTTTGCACGATAAGTAAGGTCATCTTTATTAGAAGATCAAAAAGTCATTGAAATATTCTTTTCAAATGATGATTGTTTGTCACTTTGGAATCTAACAAATATCGCTAATTTATTTAGTCTGAAGGATTTCAACCGATGAAAAACATCCATTTATTCATGAATGAGAACAAGACATGTGTCAGTGGAGAAACATTTCTTTGGTTGAAAAGAAATATTTCTTCACTGATACACGTCTCGTTCGTATTCATGAATACATGGTATATTTTATCAGTTAAAAGAGTGCAATTACCTAATGACAGTGAAGGAACTCAGCGGGTTTCTTCTTTATTCCGTCGAACTTACGCAAGCAAATGCAAAGATCGATGTACTAAGCAGCTGTATTGTGAAATATGAATATCAAAAGTATTTCTGGATTGAAAAGAAATATTTCTTTGCTGATACCCGTCTTGTTCTGAAAGATTTATTTACTCAGATAAAGTGACAGTCATAATCGGAATTATTGCAAATCTTTGCTTAACCTCTCATATATTTATATATACATATATATAAGTATTTTTATCTAAAATCTGTTGATTTCAACATTAGGACATAAATTCAAACTCAAACTCAGATGTAAAACCATACATCTACCGAAATTTTGGTAGTCACTTCCAAGTGGACAGGGATTATTTTGAACAAAAGCAATGAAAATGTGCTTTTCACTATTTAACACTGTTATGAAGCTAATGGTTCGTGTATGTCAAAATGGTGAATAGTAAATATAGCTTTATTTCAAGGTAGTTCTCGAAATGAAATTGTAGCATTCGGAGAACTAAGTCTCATGTTAATAACAGTAGTCATTGGCTGTTATCGAAAACAACACAATGATGTAAGAGCACTAGGTAATAGGTGACGGTGAAACTCTGGGTGGAACGCTGGGGTCATGTTTGAGCTCTTGCTGTAGACTAAGAATTAACCTTCATTAATATGATGACATGAACTTTGGTAGTTTTAATATTGCATT
This sequence comes from Heterobilharzia americana, assembly GCA_944470555.2. NCBI lineage: Eukaryota > Metazoa > Platyhelminthes > Trematoda > Strigeidida > Schistosomatidae > Heterobilharzia > Heterobilharzia americana. Next base: position 49,548,165 of record OX104130.1, on the reverse strand, counting down.
AGCATGGTTTGTAACTATGCAATTGGGGGCATGTCAAAGATAAGTTCAAACTTTGGGCTTGTAATCATACGCTATAGCAAAAATCTGTAAACTTCACCAATTAAAATAAAAAACAAAATTTACTCCCTCAAAACCAGTTAACTTTGTGGAATATCCTACTAAGTATGAACATTTATCATCCTAAAAATCAAGCAAAATTTCATAAAGATCATTTTTATTCATCGGAAAAGATAAAGTCAGTCATTTGGTGGGTAAAGGTATCATTCATGGAAATCACTTAAAAGTCATTAAAAATGAATAATCTTTGGATAAGGAAAATGAAAAATTTAAGCTGTGTTGCTTTAGAAAATACGACATGTAATGTATTCCTCAGTACTGTCTCTGTATGACAAAGTAACTGGAAATCAAACTCTTCCTTTTTAAGTAACTAATGAACCAAAAGAAGCAGCTAGTTCGCTTCTCAAGTGATTCATAGTAACAAAACATTCAGTGAGCAAGTATATTTATTATTCTAGATATTCATCACATAATTACTTTTTAATTAAGCAAAACAGTTACATATTTTAGTCGGAAAAGAAATTGAATGGATATAGTTTCAACTAGAATAAAATATATGCGCTGACAACTTGATTTTTTCTCTCCAGACCTTACTCTCCGTCTGGCTTTGCAGTTTCAGTAATCATTATATATTGAAAAAAAATTGGTTATTGATTTTGGCAGTTTTTAAAGCGTGAAGAAAAGCTCAATCGTTGGGTAACTCTGAACAGTAGCTGAAGTATCACATAGTGTTTACATGTAGGAGTAAAGTTTGGGCACTGTGATAAGTCGTAATTCCATTTCAGTCTTTTCATTATAAACCATCTCTCAAAGATGTGGAGTTATCTGTTATGATTACAGACCAAAAATTATGTCCAAAACGTTACCCAGTAAATAATACTACTTCATTTGGACACTTCTAATAAGTAGATTAAGATGGAATTATACAGCATTCAGTAACTAAATAACCTTGTTTTAAGCCTCTCATTTCTTTTGAAATACTAATTGAAAGCGCTGTACTTTGAAAAGCTTTGGATATCAGTCAAAAACTGACTTAGTGTCCAAAAGGATTTGTTGCTTCTCGGCTTTATGTAACTTTAACTACATTTTATTAAGGCCTTCCTTTCCTTTATGATACTTCTTTTTATTAAAATCCTGCATCTAATCAAAATAAATCATTGTTTTCGCCTTCTGCTGGTCTTTTTTAAGGAAAACGAAGATCCAAGCAAATGACATTATTAAATTAAAAAAGAAAGCCTTTTTTCACTTGAATCTGTATTCATCAAGAAAGAATTCAAGTGGTGTTCATTTGAAATATACGATATGTTTCTGCCAACACTTTCACAAAATCCTTTTTGAGTTAAAAAATAATTATTTGTAGATTACTTCTACATTATTGATATATTATTATTAGTCCTCTTGGGTTCCTAGCGGAACATAAGGCTTCAGTAGCACGTCTCCAGTGACCTCTGTTCTCTGAGATCTTGTAAACCTGGTCCCAAGACAGCCCACAAGCTCTCATTTCCTCCTCGCACGACCTCCTCCATGTCACCCTCGGACGTCCAACTCGTCGCTTCCCATGGGGATTCCACTCGAGCAACTGGCCTGACGCGTGATGTCCTCAGTCGGCCTTCTCAGTGCATGGCCAATCCATCTCCACTTCCTCCTGCATATTTGTTGCGTGATAGGTTCTTGGTTGGTTCGTTCCCAGAGTTCCTTGTTGCTTATTTTTTCTGGCTATCTGATCTTCAGCAGCGAGCCAGCGTAGGCAGTTGTTGATGAATGTCTGTAGTTTATTGGAAATGCCTTTCGTGACGCGCCAAGTCTCTGAACCATCACACAGAAGCACTGACTTGACGTGGGTGTTGAAAATCCGTATCTTGTTCCGCATGCTGAGTGCAGAAGATCTCCACACTGGTTTCAGGCTAATGAAGGCCTGTCTTGCTTTTCCGATTCTGACTTTGACGTCCTCGTCCGTCCCGCCTGTAGTTGAAACAGTGCTTCCTAGATAAGTGAAGGAGGTCACTTCCTTCAAGTTTCTCCCGTTGACGGTGATTGGAGTTTGTTGTTGTTGTTGATGGTGGTGGTGTGGTATCTTCATCACCTCTGTCTTCTCTGTATTCACCTGAAGTCCCGTCTTCGCTGCCCTGCCTCTTCTATCAACTTGTTAGTTTTTGCCTGCAGATCTTCAAGTTTATGTGACATCAGGCACAAGTCATCGGCGAAATCCAAATCTTCTAGGTTCTTTTCCGCAGTCCAGTAAATCCCCCTCTTCTCGCTCCCCACTGTTTGCTGCACGATCCAGTCAGTTGAACACAATCAGGAATATCATGGAGGATAGTAGGCAACCTTGTTTCACTCCTGTCTTCACTTCAAAAGCATCACTGAGCTTCCCATTGTGGATTACTTGGCATGTGGCATCTTCATATAGTTGTTGAATGAGGTGGATAAAGGTTTGTGGTACTCCGTAGTATTGAAGCAGTTTCCAAATTACTTCTCGGTCGACGCTGTCAAAGGCCTTCTCAAAGTCGATAAAGTTGAGGTAGAGAGCTGATTGCCATTCTTTGCTCTGTTCTATGATGATGCGAAGCGTTGCAATTTGGTCTGCATATGGTTTGTACTTCCTGAAGCCTGCCTGTTCCGGTCGTAGTTTTGAATCCAGTGCATCTTTAAGCCTCTCCAGGATGATGCGGCTTAATATTTTGCTTGCTTTGGGTGGACAGGAGAGTGATTCCGCGCCAGTTCTTGCAAGCACTGAGGTCTCCTTTCTTCGGCAGTTTGACAAGGTAACCCTTCTTCCAATAAATGGCCAGGTACCTTCTCTTCCTTCCACACCATCTGCAATAGTGGTGTGGTGTGAGCATGTCCGCTGTTGTCTCTGCATCTGTTCTCAGTGATTCTGGCGGGATCCCATCTGGTCCTGCTGCTTTCCCTCATTTCAGTAGCTTTATGGCGTTCAGGACTTCCATTTTCGTTGGAGGATTTATGTTCACTTGTAGTTCAGCAGCTGGGCTGCAGGTGGTATTTCTGGACGAAGTGCAGGTGGTGGTGGTGGTCGATTCAAGAGCTTCTTGAAGTGGTCGGCCAATTGTTCCCTCTGCTTCTCTTCTTTTGTAATTAAATTTCCTTCTTCATCTTTTATTGGTTTCATGTGTGTTGGTCTCTTCCGTGATAGCAACCTGGTTATTTGATACAATGTCGTCAGGTCTCTATCTCTCCTACCTGCAGCCTGTTCTGCTTCACTTGCCAGTGTTTCGTAGAAGTGTCTTTCGTCTTTGCGTGCACTCTTCTTCACTTCTTTGTCCAGTGTGGTGTTTTATACATTGTGCTCAGTTCCTCTTGTCGTTGAGCATCCTTGCACTGGTTTATCTTCTGCTTCACCATCCTCCTCTCCTCTATCAGCTTCCAGGTATCCGTCGAGATCCATTCCTTATCTTCTTTCTTCTTCCTTCCTAATACGGCTGTGCAGGTTTCTTTCCACATCTCTTTCAAAGACTTCCAGTGTTCTTCCACACAGGTTTCTTTGGGGATGTCCCTCGATATCTCCCATTTTGTCTTGATGGCTGAAGTGAAGATCTCCTTTGTAGTTTCATCCTTCAGTTTCCGAGTGTTGTACTTGAATTGAGGTCTATCATCAGCTTCCTTGAAGGCTTTTAACTTGATTTGAAAGGTTCCTTGCACTAGATAGTGGTGTGAACCTACATCTGCTCCTCTTCTTGACCTTGTGTTAAGTAGACTGCGTCTCCATTTTCTTGAGATTGAGATAAAGTCGATTTGATTTTTAGTGTGTCCATCTGGTGAAGTCCATGTCGCTTTGTGGATATCTTTGTGCTTGAACACACTGCCTGACTCCAATCACCAAATCGTCGAATGCATAGAAGTCTGCAAACAATGTTCCATTCTCATTCATCACCTCACCGAGCGCTTCTCAACCCATGGTTAGTTCTCTTCCTGTGTTGTCCCCTCCCAGTTTGGCATTCATGTCGCGCATTAGAATTTTGATATCACCAACTGACGTCTTGTCCAGTGTTGATTGAAGTTGTCTGTGGAATTCCTCCTTTTTCTCTTGCTCTGCATTCTTTGTAGGTGCATAACATTGTATGATTGTGACCTTTCTTCCTTTTGAGTTGAATCTTGCTGTCATGATCCTGTAGAACATTGGTTCCCACTGCATGAGAGAGAGCCTTCGATGCTGTTGGAGACATCACGATAGCCACTCCCTCAGTGTGCTCCTGGTTTTCGTCTGGGTGACAATGTCGGAGTAGATTATTGATTCTCCAGTTGACAGTTTGGAGAGTCCACTCCCATTCCATCTGCTTTCGCAAATTCCAAGCATTTCCATGTGATACCTTCTCATCTCTTTTGCAATCTGGGCTGCCCTACTGGGTTCAAACGTGGTGCGGACATTCCATGTCCTCACGTTTAATTTCGCTTTCATTGAGAGAAGACACATCGGCCTGGCCAATTGGCTTCCCGAAGGCTTTCACCAACTGGCGTCATTTCGCCTCTCCGATTCCAGCGAGGAATAAGTTTGTTTTCATTTTTTATATTTCGTTTGTGCTTTGAAGTTTGTTTAGCGGTTATATTTGTTTTCCGGGGTAGGGTTGCTAGCCCTATGCCCAACCGTCCCTCTTTACCCGGGCTTAGGACCGGCTAGTAACTAGTAAACTAGTTAACCAGGCGAGGTTACTTCTACATTAAGCAGAGATTATTTAAATATGCTGAAAACCATTTGTCGACTCAGGACAGACAACCATTTAGACCTTTGCAGCCTGGGCATCTTATTTATACCATTTTTTTTCTCTTTAACCTTGAAGAGGGAAATAATTTATGATTAGAGAAGACAAAACAGTGTTACTTTACGTACTTGGTAAACTTGACTTCCAAAACCCTATAGGGATTGTCAAAAAAGGAGCAATTAACGGTTCTGCTAATAGTGAGATAAAACCCAAAGAATTCCGCTCTCCTTACTTGTACAACCTTCAAAATGTATTTAATCTCACTGTAGGACTAGACCATTTTCATCAATAGTAAGCTTGCCGTTCCATAAACTCACCTTTTTAATGAAGAAAGAGATGGATACTTGGAAAGATGTATGAGAGGAAATTTAATTTAGAAAGTTACGTACCAACTGCCTATCTATGAGGAGATAAAGAATCTGCTTTTAAATTTGCAGTTCATTGAATAATGTAAAGATGAAGTCATAATACGAAGAATGGTGGGACTTTTCAGAGGAATACTCGATGAAGCACCCATTTGAATCATCTGTGCCAGTCGTTAAGTGGCTTATGTATTTGTAAAAGATAAGTTGCCACTGGTGCAGCATTTCATGCATGTGTATCACTTTATCTGATCCCATTCAGCTCTATGTTTAGGCCGTGGGATGAAGCATTGTTCAAAGCCGACATTACTATCCTCCTACACACCTTAGCTGAAGTGAATTCAGATTACTCACTAACTATATCTTGTAAATTACTTGAAAATGGATACGTGGTTTCAAAAGGTTGACTTGCTTTAACTTGCGAAATACAAAACAGTGCTTCATGGGTGTGAGGAACTGCAATATGCGTTTCCAAATCTTTATCAGTATGAAAATCTAGTCCATTTTTATCAACATCACTACTAAACGTTTTAGCTTTCTAGTTCTTGCATCTAACTCACTTTTTTTTTAGGTTTTTTTCTTATTCCAGAAATTTTTACCTTATATAGCAATTTCTCATTCTTCTACCCACTGACTTCTGTTTCGTGACCTTGTCATGCATTCATCACTTCCTGGTTTCCAAACATCAAGATGTTTCCATAGTTATTTGCTCGTCATGTCGAATGTGACATCACTTTTACGTAAATTTCTTTACTACATTTTTTCCCTTAGCAAAACCGACAAGAACTAGTGCTTTGAAACTAAATCGAGCTTTCTCGTCAGTTGATGTTCACACTCGTACAGCTCTGTAGATTTATATAACCTAAAATAAACCATAATATACAACAACGGATATGAGGTTTGCAGAATACGATGGCATAGAGGTCGAGGAGACAGTAGTTTACCGTCGAAAATTGCTGGAAGGAATTGAAGAAATGAGAGGCTCAGATACACACAAGATCATGATTTAAGTGAAATTTACACAGTTTGTTGTTAAAGTAGCGACACCAGTGGACAGAAGCTCAATAAAGCAACTGAAATGTTTAGTGAGAAAATACGGGTGATAATTGTAAAAGTGCTAAATAACAATTAGTAACGTCTTTATAAACGAACTTGTTTTGCATATAATTCTGCACAGTTCTGGAGCTTTGATATTTTCACCAAGTAGTGTATTCTTTTTTTACATAATTCTCCACCAGTCAGTCTTTATCACTTTCGATATTGCCATATGTACTGCTTACACATAACACATTAAAACGGTTATGTAAACAGTAGACTGAAATATAAAAGATTATGTGTGAATGTTGTATTAAAAGTGAAGCGAGTTAAGGTCAAGTTAGTCTGTCAGACAGTAAGGCAGTGTGGTTTTTACCAAGCTGAAACGAATATGGCGAAGTACAATGAATACATTCCGACCGGCATAACCTTTGTTTTGGTTTTTTTAGAATTTTGAAGGAAATTAACCGCATCGAATCAAGTTCGCTGGTTTATCTTTCACAGATTAAGATAATTTGGTTTTTAAGGCTACTCTAGCAACCATTAAAATAACCATCTAAGTTTCTTTATTTCTGCTAGAAAGCAGTGTTTTCATAAGTAACTCAGAATATTTACTTCACCAGAATAAATCTCTGCGTATGCAACACTGACCCGAAATACCGAGATTTTATTGCGACAAATCTCGTGGTACTACATTGTCAACGCAAATTTTTTACTCTGACTATAAAATTTAGCGAATATTTGTAGGAGTCTAAAAAATTTGTCCAACCTTTCTTGCTGTATTTTGCTGAAAACTAGTCAACAACTGCTGGTTAAACAGTTAGGAATTTCGTTAAAATACCACTAAATATTGAAAAAAGTTTTTGTCATACACATATTTGATAGTGGTGTGAAAACACCGTGCAGTAATTGGTTATCTAGGATCAATTCGAAGCTTATTTCTTATGGTACAGTGAAAAATTTCGAATCAGCGTTGATAACTAGATGATTCTTAACATGCATTCCTTCCTTATAGGCTGCATTTTAGTAGATTAAACTTCTTATTCTTAATTCATTCAATTCAAAGTATTTGAATCTCGCAGCAGATGCGTCTGGTTAGAGCAGGCAGGCAGTTTTGCAACGTTTGTTCACTTCCCAGGTTAAAATGCTCCAAGGTAAAAAGTCAGTTGTACTCGCCTTTGATTTAAAATATTTTTCAGTGCTCCTTCTTTAGTTTCCCAAAGTCCTGACATAAGTGAAGTTGCTTTTCTGTGGTTATTATTTTCGACAACTCCCATTATAAAATAATGGACAGGGGATGGCATTGTGTCCTGGATGAGTTTCTTTCTATATACGACTAGTCTGCTGGACATACTTGCCTCTCTTTGAAAGATGTTGTTCCCACAAAACTGTCATTATGCTTTTGATGTTGCTGAGTGCATTTTAAGGTTTTGATTTTGCTCTCATTTGATGTTCTACTAATGACATATCGTTTTTGTGAGTTAAGAGTTATCAATCCACGTAGATTGAAGAATCTTTTGGGACTTGTTTAGTATATTGTGAACGGTTTGTGTCTCCAATGATATGAACTAGTACGCTGAAGCTAATCTTCAACTGAGTGGAGAGGTAAATATTGACTAAGTCAGAAGAATAAGATCAATACTATCATTGTGTATGGTAACCAAACATGATACCAGGTGTTTGACTTGGTTTAAGTGTATTTTTCACTAAACATATTTTGCAGGGACGAAAACATTATCGATTCACGCATTTCTAATTTACAGAGTCTGCCATCATACATACAAAATAATGTGAACCTCAGCTGCAACATTTTGTAAGGGAAAATAATACAGATACTATATTGTAATCTGCTCGAAATTTCGAAAAAAGTTACAGTATAAGGAGCTTGAAGGCTGCACAAAACTTACTTTCGAAATCAGACTTTTGAAATCACTTCAAAGCAGTAAAATTGTTAAAGCAGCAAATGACCGAACCAATAGTTTTTGTAAATATTCAATAATTTATAATGTGTGGTATTTAAGAATAGTTGATTAATAAAAATAAAATTTCCCTGATTTTTATGAGCTGCTGAGACGGAGGTAGTTTTCATTCGTACCGACGTGTACTCAAAGGTATTTTCTAGGAAAATAAGATGATTCCAATCTCTGACTAGAAATGAATAATTTTCACGCAAGCTGTTCTAACTCACCCACGAAAAATCAAAAGCTAATTCAAGCCTTACTGTGTGCCTTAAGTGTATAGGAACGCTGTAAACTGCAATAGTATTCTTCAAAATACATTAGTAAAACCGTAATTAACTGAACAAACTCAATGTATGTCGATGAGAAGGACGACAACTTTAAATGGAACAAAATGCGAATGCTAAAACACTTATGTTCCAAAATTGCAACAGAATTCTTGGAAACATGGTGCTCCAATCCAATGACAGTCCACAGGCACATGGATATTGGCCCAATATAGACATTACTAAAAGGAGTGTTCAACCAAAAACCAGCCGAGTAAATCATCATTTGGTAAAATGGTAGGTAATATAGGTCGAATGTTGGCAACAGTTCTAGAGGTTAACGTATAAAACAGAAGGAAACTTAACATCCCCACTCAAGGCAACGAATCTCAAGTTCACCAAATATTCTAGATAGAATTTAAAAACGTTTCGTTCCATAAAGAAGTAGCAACTGGTAAGGTAAAGTAACCTTGTAATTGAACATTCGAGGATAAATTTCAAGGTTTGGAAAACTCTTGAAGATTATCATTTTGTGTTAAAAACCTCTTATTTGTTAAGAACCGCCCAAATAGACATTTTCACCACAATAATTCTCAAAATTAGTCACAGATAAAGTCTCTTATGAAGAAAGGCAACTAATGTGTTACTGAGATTTTTCGTTCCTGTTGGAATTTAAATTACTATGTACAGTTTCATGAGAGGTAAACTGTAATGAGGAACTATGATAAGCAAGACAGCCAGATATATTTCTTATTGTGGAGTGCATGAAGGTTTATTAATAGTGATTGGCTATGCATGTAAAACTGAAAACTGAAGATAGAGACCTTTTGGTTTCATAATATTGTACCAGCATGTACCATAAGCATCCTTCACCAAGTAAACTAACTTGCTGCACATTTATTCGGTATACGGCAGACCAATAAAAAAATAATTTTCGCAGCAATACTTATTAACCGCAGGATGACGTTTAAAAAACTGCATAAATGGTAATGATATTTATTTTAAAATGAAAGAATATTTCATGTATGAAGTCACCACTGAGTACAGTTTTCACTGTAGATTAAAAGACGTTGGAGAAAATTTGAGGACCTGGTAGTACTGGACAGCTATTTTGTCCCAATATGCGACTGTTCAGCAGCGAGCATCCATGACCCCACTAAGGATCAAACCTGGACCTTCAGCTTCCATGACCAGCAAGTTACCACTGAGCCACTGCGTCGGAACCCAGTGGTTCAAATTTCCAACTTATGTCACTTTGCGTCATCACACGACGATCAGAAAATATCATTATTCAGTATTTGTCCCCACGACCATCATGTTTGTTACGCTGGAACTACAGGAATCACCTCTCAAAGCTAGTAATCAATGAGCGCTAGGTTAACTCAATTTGGGGGTCTGTGCAGAGTTAATGATTGTTCAAGTTAGTATTCATCATGGACTGACATCAGTTGAGAGAACTTTGGAAACCTGGGTGCACTGGACAGCTGTTTCGTCCTAGTATGCGGCACCTTAGCAGTAAGTACCCATTAACCCACCAGAGATGATGAATACCAACTCGAAAAATCACTAAATCCACATAAACTCACAAATAACATTGTGTTAAGCCTCAAAACCGTTAAAAGTTCAAGAGAGTTGAGTGAAGAAAATCTTAATGGAGCAGCAGAGGGAAAGCTGAAATCGATAATGATGAATATGTAAAATTACTTCAGACAAAAGCTTCCTGAAAGCAACCTTCTTTAGAAAGTAATTTTCCAAGTCTATGTGATTCTTAGTATGCAGTAACCATTACGCGAAAATATGAGTTTACAGCCGTGCACCATTCTTATTAAATAGCGTTTATGTGAATTCAAGTAGTACTTGATTCTCAGGCATATCTAAAATATGTAATATCGGAAACTGATCCATCAATAAAAATTCATTTCTTCATCATATTATTTATCTTAATCTTATGCTGAGCTTAGTGCCTGACTAAGTCTTACTAGTTTCTCCTTAGATGTATTCCGCTTACTGTCTGTATAGCTACTAGGACAAGGTAATCATGAAAACTAAGCATTTTCCCTACCAAAGGACTCCATTATGCTATTCAAAATAGTGTGTAAAAAAAGCAGTAGTTAATATTCTGCATTCATATTAGCAACATTTTTGGTGTCAATTCGATAACCTTAGTCATTTTTTTAAATATTATTTCTATAGAGACGGTAGTTTCAATAATAAAATATGTATATGCTTATTTTACTGTATGAAACTAATTACTGAAAGCTTCACACTTGTTTGTCTTTTACTAATAAAAAACTCAACTTCTGACATATTTCTACGCATAAAAATCCATTTGTTTATCCGAATGCCTGTACTTTGTCAACTTATCATCTACCGAAGGATGATAAATAAAACATTAACACTATCACTAGTATAAGGTGAATTTATTTAGAAAAATCTGAGTCACTAAAGTTAAAAATGATGATAATGATATTAATTACAACGGTCGAATGAAAAGCTATGTTATATTTGTGCAAACAATTCCATATGTAAATATGTAGTTATCCTTAATTGAGTGTAAACTAACTATCCTGATCATTTAGTAAACAGATTATGAAGACTGAAGATAATTTTAACAGAGATGAATCATTTTTATCAGTTATGTTTTAGTAGGATTCAGAGCAGTATCACCTCAATGAACTGCTTCACTTATGAAGATCAGATGATAGTGAACATTCAATACATCCAAATGTAGTGGTAATATAATGCTCTCAAAACGTAGAATGATAATCCTAATAAGTAACATACTTTATTAGCACAACTAGTGAAAATCCCCTTACTTTTGACCAGTATTCAGACACTACCACTTATTCAAATAATGGAAACTAAACTTTCACATATTCTCAAGCTAAAAGTTGTAATCATGATTGGAAATTTGCAATGTATAAAGCATTGGAAACAAATTGACTTCAAAAGGCTTAATTTTTGCTAGAATATGATTAGATGGATTTAAATCTAATGAATTTGCATAAACGGCTTTGAAAACATAACTGTTAGCCGACAGATCCTGACTAGTTTTTATTTTTAATACTTCAAGTTCATGTCTCCGAATACTTGTCTTCCGAAATAGGCAAACAAAGCTATGACAAAGAATGACACTTTCAGTTTGGAAACATGATTTAATTTCTATTTAAGCTTCCAAAAATCATTTATTGTTTACTCCAAGTTTGCTCTTGACACATTCTCTTTGCTGATACACTGTAATATTTCAGCAGATTACTTGGGTGTAATAACAGCCTCAGATTGTTAGAAAATAGTCTGATTTCCCAGAAAAACTTCTGTGTTGTGAGCAATATTATCCTACTGGAAGAGTATGTTTTATTTCTTTTTGTCTACAATTAAATTTATTCATTTTTATATTGAGTGCTTTGATTAGTGATGTGTCTAGAAATAGTCAGCGAGATGTCCTGAACCTTGATCTCATGCTTCTTGGTGCTTGTTAGGAAGTTGTAGTGAGCTATCCGAATATACAAGACTACATAATGTGATATAATTTAGACTACGTTGACTAATCAGTTTATACCATCCAGTCCTAAAAATAGGTAAATTGCAGTCCAGACAATTCATTGGTATTGTCTCCGAATACGGTTAGAAGTGATTCGGGTTTGGATCTAGGAGGAGACAGTATTTGCCTAAGGTTTACACAAGTGCGCCTAGCTCACAAGTGCCGAGAAACATGAAACTTATGTTCAAGGGTTTTAGCCAATCGTTTCCAAATATCTGAAACCATATGAGTGTATCTTGTAGCACTTTTGGTCTGACAGAGACTATCTAATTATTGCCATCATTTGTTTCAGCAAAACATTTGGTGTTTAAACCATGCACTAACTCAAACATATTAAATCAGCAAGAGTCTCCCTCCGAGGAGATAATGACCTGAATTCCACATATTATCTTTCACTTTAAAAAATAAGATAATCATCACTTTGCATTCATCATGTGTGCTGTCTCAAACATGGCAAAACGTAAATACTATCACAATTTGGTTTTCCTTTTAATACTCACACCTTGAAATTCTGCTTTGTTGAAAAGGAAGTGTATGTACTGAACTACCTAACAAAGAATGCAAAACTAACAATATTTTCCAACTAAACTACAAGTTTCTGAAGAAATGTTTACAGTTGAGTGAGAAGTTTAATGGTTAACTGAAAGAATGTAGCAAACAACAGTGGTGAAAAAATATCCACATGCTTACATTTACATAATCTGAGCTAATTTGCAAAAATATCTTAGTTATTCTAATATGAGTAAAAATGTGAACAAATGTGATAGGACCTAAGAACAAAGCCGAAAACAATATTATGAAACAAAGCATTCACTGAAACTAGACTTATTAAATATGTATGCATCTGGATTGTTTCTCAAATAAATATATATGAACTAAGATACCAAGAAATTTGTCATAAATGTGACACAGATTTATGGAGTAGTTCCCGGGATGAAATTCACAGAAACGTAGCTTTTGAACGTGCACTATGAATAATAAGTGTACCTTAGTATGTTTTTCCACCTTTTGGAGATATTAACTAGAATTTCACCTGTGCAAACACTAGAATAACAGTTATTTATTTTTAAACATATCCTTTGTAAGCAAAACTATTTGTTAACGCGGTGGTTCAATGCAAACGCCTTCAGAGGAATTTCGAATTCTTGGTCATGATCTTGGAATGTGCTCTCAACAAGAGATACTAGTTTCAGGTTTTCAGTCGATCTACGGGTTATATCAGTTCGTACTGAAATAATTCCCTCAGGCTATGATGCAGATATTTCTATTAATTTCAACACTTTCGGCTAATTGGATTCATGAGGTTTTATGTAGTATCTTCAAAGCAAGCATTACAGTCATCTTTATTGAAAGACATTTGCTAATCACTTAATAAGTTTATTTTTATAACTTTTGGTAGGTTATACAAAGAATTTCACAGAATTGACGTTGTTATGGTTGAAATAAAAATTAACGGTTAGGTGAAGATCATACAAAGCCAGGAGCTTTTTAGTTAACATTTTCGTAAGTCTATTCGCTGCATTAATGCATATATATAAATATTTCTAAACTGCAGATATAAACCCAACTTTCTTCTATGCAAACAAAAGAGTATCTGTTATTCATATATATATATATATATATATATATATATCTATGTATATTGGTAAGAAAAGAGTACTGGATGTATTTTGAAGGCTTTTCAAATACTGAATTGTTGTTGTTACCTACCTGAAGATGAAATTCTTGTCTGTGAACGCATTTCCTATCAACGTCTATCCCGTATTATGGTGACAAAGGGTATAATGCTCAGTAGTTATCAGTAATGTAAAATGTTTAACATCAAGTGGAATTTAAAAATTAGAAGTGAGGCTTCTGCCCGGAAGGTATACAGCTGTGATGTTGAACATAACTAACACTTATTAGCGTTGTATTTGGTGTAAGCAAACCGTTTATCTCTAAAGTTTTCGGCTCTCAGTTATGTGATATCTAGTGTATATATATGTAAAGATAGATAAATGAAACTAAATACTCACTTTTAGACAATATCACTTTTGAAAAATGGACAGTCGTACTTACATTTATCGCTGTAAATTTCAATATGACTGAGAGAAAAGCTTCCTTTCTTCAAGTTTGCACACAGAGCGAATCAGCTCGGAAGATAACAGACCCAAAAAATTTGAACAAATATATTTAGTCAACACTCATTAGGACGACAGTTACAAACTAGGACGTAGAAGTCGATTGTTCATCCTGCAACATGCAATAATTGATAGTATCCACAGATTATTCCCTGAGTTAGCTGCATTTTAACAGGAATCCCATGATTCTAGGTTCAAACATGCGATAATTAAAGAATGAAATTAGAAGAACTAAGAAGAAAAATGGTTGTTAAAAGTATATCAGTGCTATTAAAATATTAGCATATAGGGAAGTAGCATGATGTTCAGGTAGGAAAACTGACATTCAAATCACGAAATCAACTATCATTGAACTTCAATAACATTCGATATTGTTTTGGTATTAAAAATAGCTTTCTCAGTTTATTTAAAAAAACTTAACATATCAGTCTCACTTAGCATAAGAGTCACAAGTGAGTGATAAGTCTATATATTTATTGATATTCGATCAGAAAAATGATCAGCTTGTATTGCTGTAATACAGTCGATAAACAGCATTAGTAATGTGCAAGACGATGATCGTGATGCGTCTGCTGTTTACTTGGTAAAAACTTCAATAAAACTCATAAAAGCCACACAAAGTCCTTTGATGATTTGAATCCTTTATGAGTGGCTTTTTATAAGCTAACCTTTGGATGTTTCGATATAGCTTGTGGACAGTGCATGATGCGCAGAGAGATAGATATAGACAGCTTAGGTCGCGTTATCATTTCATAGCAAAAGAGCTGTTCACAGTTCTTACCTTCATACCGAAAAAGGAGGAACTAAAAATAAGGAAACGAAACAAAGTAATGATGAACTTGAAACGTCACCCACTTCTCCAAAATCAATAGCCTAGGGTTTGACGAGGTCCAACATCGATCCTGACCTTCATAGTTTAACTGAACTCGCTAAGCTGAAGGCATCCGGTCAGCCATCCTCGCCATTTGGTACGCTGTCGTGTTATGTTGTACTGCTCGTAATCGACTCCGTAGCCAACTGCTTAGAACGCATCGGTATCTTGACACAACCTCGCAAATATACTATTCCATCCGACTACGCTGTTGTGTTCGTTTTTGTTCTCGTATTCGTGGGTATATAACAAGTTAGAATAATTGGTGATTGGCCTCTGCGTCTGTCAAGTTCGCACTAGGACAATTCCTAAAAACTATTGTTAAAAAAACTAAGTGGAAAATAATAAGGAAACATGTAAGTTAAAGATATGTGGTTCTAAGTAATTTGACAATGTAAGATATTTTGGTATGTGATACATTCACTAACATAGATGTAGGCTGTCTAAAAGGACCCGGGATTAAAACTGCTCTAATCAACCGGCATATATCTCTCGCGGTTCGGTTTGGTCAGTCTCAGAATTCCTACAACATTATCAGTTTGCGTAGCTCATATCTCAACTGACTCAACTGAATACAGTTCTTACTTACTTTTATACCGAACTTTAAAAATAATTCCATATGTTCAAAAGGCTATCCCTATTTTGTTTCACTCACTGCCTTTGAAAGAAGTCCATCCAACCGTCTTTGTGAATATCAATATTTTCATAACAGCCTTTTACTGTGTTGGATCTACTGCATGGTACGTGCTGTCTTCTTTATTTCTTTAGATATCGTTGTCTCCTGCTGTTCGCAATTCGTATGTAGCATCATTTTTGGCTAACGCTTATCAATATCAATGCTCACTTTCTACTGTAAGTCCTTCATATTTGTCTGAAAATTTGGAAAACAGTATTTGTGTATAGTGGCTATCTTAAAACTTCTTTGGATATTGTCAATCTGCTGATGATAAGTATAGAATTGTATGTGATGATTAATGCCACCAAAACCACCAGACACAGCCATTCTTCTTATATCTGTGTGCTATGATTTATCGATTTCTACTTGTGCCTGAATATATCTAAAACTTTTCAGGTTTTTGGATCCACTAGTATAATATCCCTCTTCCCCTCCCCATTGATACCACAGCCATTATGTGACTTAAATCCAGACATATGCTTTAGAAATAGTACTGATCATCCTTCTAACCTTTTCATTATCAAATGATAGAGATATACTAGTTTGCTCAGCTTAAGGCTAAGATCTGTTGTTGAAACACCAGAACGTATTACCTTCGAGTAGAAATTTAGCAGTAATTTAAAACATATGCCTTTCATGGTACACTTGTTCTCAATTTTTATCAATAAGGACTAGACGGAAAAGATGATGAAAGCGTTTTCTATACACTTTTCTTCCTGACTTGAATATGATCACTCAGGTAACCAATTCAAACATCTGACTTACTGTAAGAAACATAAGACTTTCGACAAAATTCATAACTTCCGTTTCCTAACTATTTTCAGATTAGAAAAAACACCATAAAGTTCCGATATCATTTTGACAAAACTACATGGAGGCGATCATGAACTGACATTTAGTTGAGAGGTAAGGTTTGTGCTATATAGCTGTACACCAAAACTATCATATACTAGAAGCGTGAATGTTTAGGTGAGCACATTTTGATACTGTATTAGTGTCAGGAACCCAGTGTGTTCTAATAATCCTGAATTTCGTAAGCTGGTTTGAGGTTGGAAACCCTTGGTGAAAGCCGATGAATAGCAAAAGACCGGGGAACTTTGTTCATGCACTCAAATCATTATCGTGAGTTTCGTAATTGTAAGGAAATGAAGGTTGCATAGTGAAATTCAGTGTGTTTAAAAAGCAACGATAAGAGGAATGGTGATGTTCAGAAGTAAAGTCGAGTGCAGAAAACTTCAGAATATAACTGTCAGACTTAGAAAGTGCTTCAGCTATATAGGCCACTGAGAATCCCCAAGTATGGTAACATCTCAAGATTCATTCTGGATATGTTGATGTATTCGAAACACAAGATTGTCAAACATGCAATTTAGATTTTCACTCATGTCATTAGAAAGTATTTGATATTCAAAATTAATTTCATCAAGTGACTTACCTCAATGTGCTTTACATTGAGTAGATCCCCAGCACAAACCATTGTTATGTATTTATTTATAACGTCATAAAATGAATGTTAACAACCGTTTTCTTAATTGTTTTTTATAAGGTCAACCTATGGCTATAGAAGTTATTTGTATTAGTCACAGATGCATAGAATCCTCTTCAGAAAGTAATAAATGTCACCTTGTACATGAGTAAAGTGAGCCGACTGGGGTCGGTAAGTATCGTAGATCATAAAAATTAGGGTAATTTAGAGTGATTCATCTGAATAAGTTAGGTAATTTTGAAGAAACAGGACTAATACACATATAAGTAAACATGCATATACAGTGTCAAGATCACATAGTGTAAGACAGAACAGAAGTCTCAAACGTCAGCATATTTGCAGGAAATTGATATGCATTACCGAATTACTACCCATCGAGTCAACTCTGAAACCGTGTAGTAGAAGTGAAGCAACAGACATTCCAGGTATGCGGAAAAATCGTATTACTTTTAGGACTGAGAAATGAAAAGTAACAGAAATATAATGGCCAGATGTCTCAGTTTTAAACTTGATATAGTTATTGTGCTAAAAATTGCAAGCCATAAGTAATACTTCATCAACATGCTTCACCTTTTTCCATCAGTGAAACAACTTTGAACGAATTTCACAATTCAGAATCGTCTTCTGAAACCAGCTTCGTCCGACCAACATGATCCTTCTTAATAGAAAGACAGTGAAGGTTTCCGGATGAGCAACTCAACTCCAAGAACACAATACCACTCAGAGTATCATCCCGATCCAATTTATTGTTAATATTAATTACTTATCATTTGGATATATAGTGAAATATAGGGCTTCAGTAACACTTCGCAATTGCCCTCTCTTCCCTGCAGACTTTTCAACCTGGCTCCACAACCGCCCATAAGCTTTCATTTCTTCCTCACACCATCTCCTCCATGTCACCCTCGCCTCGTACGCACAACTCGTCGTCTCCAATTCGGGTCCCACTCAAGGGCCTGGCCTGGGATGTGATGCACCCAAACCGTCTTCTCAGTGCATGCCCAATCCATCTCCACTTTCTCCTGCATATTTGTTGGACGATGGGTTCTTGGTTGGTTCGTTTCCAGGCCAGCCAGGGTTCCTTGTTTCTTATCCTTTCTGGCCATCTGATCCTCAGTATCGAGTGATCGTAAGCAGTAGCTGTTGATGTACGTCTGCAGTTTAGTGCAAATGTTTTCCGTAACGCGCCAAGTCTCTGAACCATCGCATAGGAGCACTGACTTGACATTAGTGTTGCCAATGCGGATCTTGTTCACGCTTTATGCTGAGTGCAGCGCAGTGCAGTGCAGTGCAGTGCAGCGTAGTAGATCTCCACAGTGACTTTCGATTAACGAAGACCTGTCTTACTTTTTCAATCCTGGCTCCTTTGATATCCTCATCTGTGCCACCTCCTGTAGTTGAAGCGATGCTGCCTAGGTAGGTAGGTAGGTAGGTAGGTAGGTAGGTAGGTAGGTAGGCAGGCAGGCAGGCAGGTAGGTAGGTAGGTAGGTAGGTAGGCAGGTAGGTAGGTAGGCAGGTAGGTAGGTAGATGAAAGGGACAACTTCCTTTAGATTTCTCTCGTTGATGGTGATTGGTGCTTGTTGTTGTTTGTTACTGTTGTTGGTTGGGTATCTTCATCAACTCTGTCTTCTCTACATTCGCCTGAATTCCTGCCCTCTCAGTCTTGCCTCTTCTGTCAACTTGTCGGTTTTTACCTGTTGATCTTTGAGTTTGTGCGGCAAGACATTGGACATAAATCATCATCGGCGAAATCTAAGTCTTCTCGTGGCATCTTTTCATCGGTCTAGTCAGCGTGTGTCCGTTATCTCGCTCCCCACAGTTTGTTGCATGATCTAGTCCAGTAACCAAAATCAGGAAGATCATCGGTGATAGTAGACGGCAGCCTTGTCTTACACCCCTCTTCACTTCAAAGGCGTCACTGAACTTTCCATTGTGTTGTGAATCACTTCGCATGCAGCATCACGTAGAATATAGCTGTTGAATGAGGTTGATAAAATTTGTGGTACTCGGTAGTGTTCAAGCAGCTGCCAAATTAATTCTCAGTCGAGGCTATCGAAGGCTTTTTCAAAATCTATGAAGTTGAGGTAGAGCGTTGACTGCCATTCTATGCAGTGTTTTATGGTGATGCGTTGCGTTTCACTACAGTTTAATCCGCATTTGATTTGTTCTTCCTGAAACCAGGCAGCCATCCTATTCTGTTCGTGAATTTTTAATGCAAGGTATTCTTTAGACTCCCCAGGATGTTTCTGCTTGATGCTTTGCTTGAACTGGAATGGAACATAGTTCTTCGCCAGTTCTTGCAAAATCTTTGGTACCCTTTTCTTGGGAGTTTGACAACGTAGACCGCCTTACAATTGATCACCAGGTACCTTTATTTTATTCCTTCGAAACCTTCTGCAACGGTGGTGTGAGCATGTCCGCCGCTGATGTGTCCACATCTGTTTTCCATTTGGTTTTGCTGCTTTCCTAGTTTTCAGTAACTTTATGGTGTTCAGCACTCTGTCGGACGGTCTGTGTCCACTGACAGCTCCTTGGCTGCTAATGATATGTTTGAATAAGTTGCAGGCGTTAATCGTAGATTAAAGAGTTTTATGAAGAGGTCAACCCATCGTTTTTTTTCTCCTCTTAAGTAACTAGGTTTTCTTCATTATCATTCATTGGTTTCATCTGTGTTGATCTCTTCTCAGACAGTAACCTGGTTATTTGACATTATGTTGTCAGGTCTCTGTCTCTCCTACCAGTCTGCAGCCTGTTGTGCTTTACTTGCCAATGTGTCGCAGAAGTGTCTTTTGTCTTTCCGCGCACTCTTCTTCACTTCTTTGTCCAGTGTAGTGTTTTATACTCAGTTTCTCTTTTTGCTGTTCATTGCTGCACTTCACTGAACTGCACTGGTTCATCTTCTGCTTCACCATCTTCCTATTACTTCCCTATCAGCTTCCATGTGTCCATCAAGATCCATTCCTTTTCTTGCCTCTTCTTCTTTCCTAGTATGGTAATGCAGGTTTCTTTCAACATCTCTTTCAAAGAGTTTCGGTGTTCTTCTATCAGGTTTCTTCGGGGATGTTACCTAATGTCCCCTATTTATGAGCAACTATCTCCAGGAGAGAAGTTGTACTGAGAAATCATTTCTAAAGTCTGGAAGGGAACTTCGTTTAAAAGATCAGAAACAAATGAAAGAAAAAAACAAAATTCTTACACGCAGGTTTCCTCCGGGATGTTGCACAATGTCTCCAATTTTTTCCTGATGGCTGACGTGAAAATGTTCTTTGAAGTTTCGTCCTTCAGTTTCTCTTCTGGGTGGTGGACGTGAACTGTGGCCTATCACCAGCTTCTGTGAGGGATTTCAACTTGATTTTGCAGGTAGGTTCCTTGCACTAGATAGTGAGTGTTGTAAACCTACATCTGCTCCCCCTCTTGATATGATCTTGTGTCCAGTAGGCTGCGTCTCCACTTTCTTCACATTGAGATGAAGTTGATCTGATTTTCAGTGTAGTGTGTCCATCCGGTGAAATCAACTCCATGTCGCTCGCTTTGTGGATATCCTTGTACTTGAACACAGACAGTGCCTCCAATCACCAAATCGTTGAATGAGCAGAAGTCTGCAAACAGCTCTCCATCCCCATTCGTTTCACCGAGTGCTTCTCGACCCATGATGAGTTCTCTTCCCGAGTTGTCTGCTCCCAGTTCGGCATTCACATTGTTCATTAGAATTTTGATGTCGCCAACTGAGGTTTTGTCTAGTACTGATTTCAGTTGTCTGTAGAATTCCTCCTTCTTCTCTTCATCTGCATTATTTGTAGGTGCATAGTGTAGTATTGAATGATTGTGACTTTCCCTTCCTTCTGAGTTGAATCTTGCTGTTATGATCCTGTAGAACATTGGTTCCCACTGCATGAGAGAGAGCCTTTGATGCTGTTGGGGACATCACGATAGCCACTCCGAAAGTCAGTGTGTTCCTGGTTGTCGTCTGGGTGACGTCGGAGTAGATTATTGACTCTCCAGTTGACAGTTTGGAGAGTCCACTTCCATTCAATCTGCTTTCGCAGATTCCCAGCCTAGCACTTCTATGCTCTACCTTCTCATCTCTTTGGCAATCTGGGCAGCTGTGTCAGCCAGCTTCAAATACTGTTCGAACATTCCATGTTCTCATGTTTACTTTTGCTTTCATTTGGAGAGAGAAGACACTTTAGCCAATTGTATTTCCGAAGGCTTTCACCAGCTGGAGTCATTTCGTCTCTCCGATTCCAGCGAGTAATAAGACTAGTTTTGTTTTTGATATTTTGTTTGTGCTGTACAATTTCCTTAGCGATTGGATTAGTTTTCCTAAGTAGGGTTTCTAGCCCTATGCCCAACCATCCCTCTTTGTCCGTGCTTAGTGCCGGCTAGTATACTAGTGAACTAGTAAACTAGGCAGGTTTTCCTTATCAAATAATGCTATTTACTTGATCGAAACGCACAGTAATTAAATTTCAGTAAACCTGACATTCTATGATAAGATAATTCAATTCCAAAATAACTCAAATAAAAACTGAAAAAAAATTGGTGAATGCATTGTTAATTCAGAATATGGACTGAAAATCAAAAATGGAATACTTAAAGGTTTAAG
This sequence comes from Heterobilharzia americana, assembly GCA_944470555.2. NCBI lineage: Eukaryota > Metazoa > Platyhelminthes > Trematoda > Strigeidida > Schistosomatidae > Heterobilharzia > Heterobilharzia americana. Next base: position 49,526,468 of record OX104130.1, on the reverse strand, counting down.
ATGAAGATACTTGGCAGGAAGAAATAGTGGAGTTTAATAAATAATCTAGCTCATAGTTTTGAAGTGGCTGATAAAAGCCAGGGAGTAAACTCGAGAAAATAGGGAGTCTTAGGAAAAAATTGTCAAACTGACCAATTATGAGTCTAATAGAGTAAATCGTTATTGTAGATAAACAGAAAGGGAAGGATTATATTACTGGAAGTGTTTTATCAAAACAAATGAATATTAGAGAAAGTCATTTTTGATGTAAGCACTAGCTTTTAAGCTTCAGTTACTACGTTTTCTGCTAATACGCACCAGATTGTAAATATTACATTGGGCGAAACCGCAAAAAAATTTCTGTGAAGTAAAACTCAGCTTACATAATAAGATGATTACACTTTGAAGCTTTTCATTTGGAACTAAGGAACATTGAAACCGTAAATTATTCGAAGAATATTTATAGTAGTGTCCTTTGGTAACTAGAGTTATGTGGTAGTAACAAAATGCGTATTTCTTGCTACCACATGGTATTTAAAGTGCCAACATTATTTCAGTTTGCTTCATATGTAAGATAAGGCAGATAATTTCCTATTTCTGTGAGTAAATATATTCAGCGAGCTGCACAAATGATTCACCAGAAGAATATACATTTACCGGTACTGATCTGCGCGCATAACTGAATGATACAAAAGTATGAAAATTTATTGTGTGTACAAGTGACAAAAGCCACAATCAAATTAAGCTGTAAACGCGTGTACAGTTTTTGTGAAACAGAAACTCAGTTTGTATGACCTCAATAATAGGACGAACAAGATATGTCTGACGCCATTCTAAGTGTCTTTCCTCTGTTATTCGCAAATGTTTACGCGTACTTTGTTTCAATACACTAACATACATAGAAATACTCACAGAAACACAACATACTACTATAGAGTGAGTGATTGAGCATTCTGGTAATTCAACCTGTTATGTATTAATTTAAGAAGTCAATAGAAATGTTATCAAATTTTGTAGGCTTTTGTTTCGGCTTGAAAATGATGCGATGTTATTAACAAATTTGTCAGTTTCATGCAGATTTAAATGTAGACAGTGATTCACTAGTTCATTTTTTCTTTTAATCTATTGGTTGTAAGTAATAGAATGAATGCGAAAATTGTATTTCTACTAAGGCCTACGGGTTTTATAGCTTATTTAGCAAGTGCGCATAAAATTTCAGAAGGCTAAAACATATCTTTCCGCAACAAAGTGTAGTGGCATATTCATCGTGGCTCGACAGTCCAAAATAATCAGAATTTCTTCAAATGTCCTAAGCATTTTTAATGGGCCAGCAGAGACCAGCAGTTCATGAGAACTACGACAACAGTTCAAATATTTGCTAAGCCTGAGGGACAAACGGGTTTACAGACCAAAACTCAGATTCAGCCCATCAAGTATCCTTCTAACTGAAGAACTTACTATGTCTCAATAACAATGATATATTTTACGGATCTATGGATGTGTCATTAAAGGGTTTATCGAAACAACATAGTGCACTGAAATATAAGTAAGGTTAACTGACAAGAGTCACACAAACTCAAAATAGACCTCCGCACATCCGGTGACAAGTCTCAATGTAAGGTTACATCTTATTCATCAAAATATACAGATCTGATATCAGTCCTCTCTTTATCAGTGGAGAGACCGTGGTTCAACTTTACTCGTTAAACTTGCAGGTACTGAGTAAAATCTAAAATTAAGACAATGGATTTAGAATACTTAGCTAACACTTGTTAATCACTCAGCAAATTCCATTATTATTCCACAGTTCTCAGTATTTATTTCAAACTTTCTTCGTGAAAATGCATTCTGACGCCCTGAAGGAATGGTATTACTTATTCAAGCATTCTACCATGACGTCTGCTACTTTAGTCAAAAAAGTGTCACTATATAATGTAGCACATTTACAACTTTGAAGAAACTTGGTCCATAAATTTTAGAATGATTACCATAGAATAAGGATATTGGAAGGAAGTCCACGTCTTGCGATCCACAACTGAAGCTTTCGGCTTTATAAGCATATATATATATATATATATATATATATATATATATATATATATAGGCTTCCAAGACACTTTCATTCATCTGCTCAGTTCAAGCGCTCACCTGATCGCCTTCATAAACCGAATGGTCCAGATACAATGAGTGAAGCTGTTTCCTTTTTCTGTTTCGTGAGTCTGATGTATCATTTAGATTTATAACAATTAAGGAATTGGATATCACATGGAATGTGTCAATAAAATGGTTTAGTTTAAAAAATTCTCAAAAGAATTGTGGTTTATATCTTTTATTCTCATGATCAGTTTATTTTAGGATTCATGAATGACTGCTTTTTAGTTGTTTTTGCCACCTGAACAAAAAACAACCCTTATTTTTTTGTCATTCAAAACAGTAAGCAGACGAAAAACATGCGATTAGTTACTAATTAGTATCTAATTTATTTTTGTGCTTCCCTTCATTCCTACCTGTATTGTTACTTGTCGATTTATTTTTCAGTAAAATGATATAGTTTCTTCTATTTTTTAGAATAAAATGTGTTCGTTCAAGATTCACGTTGTTTTTTCTTATTCAAAGATTTTTGTTGAAAATAACAATGAGTATTGTGTCAATCCATTGGGATGTTTGTTTTGATCATCATTTCAAAGTGTACATTGAATTTCACATAAAACTACCAATAAAACACTTGACGTCCAGTCCGTTTTGACATTTTCAGTTTACCGTTTAATTGTTAGTTACATTTATAAAGAAATCTATGTTATGAGTTATACAACTTAAAAGAAAGCCTAAAATTTCTACTTAAACGATGTATTAGGTCTATAGCACTCAGCCTAGTTAACAGGGCAGGCTATGAAGCGACTTGTAAAGTCAGCATATTGGTGAGTAATAACAGGAAGCATAAACTGAGGTGGTCTCGTAGCTTGTCGTAACCTCTTTTTTGTCTTCAACCGTCCTTTTGTAGTGTCGATAAACTCTAATATGAGTGGTAGGCTCCGAGTTTTCGCCACAGGTGTATTTATAGGAAACTGTAGTGAGGGTCAGAATTTCAACACAGTGTTCCACGACTAAAGGTTCTTCGTGGTATTATAAGGTCTTAGATGGGTGGTGTTATGCCTAAATAGACTAAACTGTAGATAACAGTTAAGATGAGCAGACGTATCAACGTAAAACCTAGCAGTGGACTACATCAGTTCCAGTTGTCACGTATTTAAGTAGTATGCAAAGAAAAGCATGAAAAATAGATGGTCATAATAAAAAAATGTTTTGGAGGAACAGTGAGAGTTACTGAAATTGTTTGAAATTTTCCAAGATTCAGCAGACTGTATGCATAAGTCCCATGGTAACTGATTTCTAGTCACTTCACAAGCGGTTCTAACCATTTATTCTTACCATCTTACGGACCATAACCATGAAGGTGACTTCTTTCCTCATAATTAAGATAAAATATTAGAAACTTCATGGATTGATGAGAAAACTTGACCTGATCACCTCTAACTTTCCTACATCCTAGAGACACCTCGGTTTAAACTATGCATTCAGGTTGACTTTGGCTCAGTATGCGTAACGGATATCCATAACAGCTTAGGCAGTGGAGATCGAAAATCACATTGACACGTCCAACGTAAGGGTGGCCAGGCCGAGATGTGGCACCAGTTCATGAAGTCCCTGACTGTTGTTCTGAGACATGTGGGGAGATTTAGACTACCTAGTTGAGGTCTCTTGACTTCTTCTAAAGCTTAAAAATTCCCACTGACCATTATTTTCATAGTTTTTCTATCCATGGTTTCTTCGTATGCTGCTGTAAAGTAAGGCAACTTTAACCGATGTGCTCATGTGAAAGGTTCCATATTGATTTTAATGCGGTTTTCAAAATAGGCACATTAGTTGAAGAGTCAATAAAAACCTGGGAACAATGAGCAGCTTGTCTTTCAACTATGGGACTTCTCAGTAACGCGAAGTCATAATCAGGGACCTCTAGGTCCCATAACAGATGCATTACCATCAAACCTTTGGGTCGGGATCCAGAGGTCTACATTTTCCTACTTCTCTCAGTTCGTGGTATAGCAGGTGAAGATAATTGTTCAGCTGTGGCACTAGATGAAGGCAGCGCTGTATTGCGAATTGAGAGAAGTAAGAAAATGTGGACCATTGGGTTCTGATCCACTGAGACAATGGCAAAGTGTTGGACTCGAAACATAGAGGTCCTGGGTCTTATACCCCACGGGGTCATAGGCGCACTGCTGAGGAGTCACATGGTTGGATGGATACAATTGTCCCTTGGTCCCAGTATTGAAGTCGTTTTCTAACTGATGTCAGTCCGTGGTCAGTATTACTAAAGTGATTGCAGCAACATGTCATCAGGACTTAGAGGAAACCTTTTAGTATAAATAGGTTACCTTTTCATATCCCCTAGTTTCAATGAGCATGTCTTGCGACCATGCAATAAGAAATGGACGGCTGTCGCTCTCTGTACTCTTCTTCTAATAGGCAGTGCAACGAATAATGTAAGGTAACCAACGCTAAACGGACATTTTTTGCGTTTTAGCTGTTATATCGCTCACTTTATTCTAAACTACGGATACAAAACAAATCGATATCATACATTGCCGTAATTTTTAACCTCTGGGCACGGAGTGGTATTTTATGGTCTAAAAATTCCTAATTTCAGTTAGTGAGAGATATATTATGATCTATATCACATCATAAATCTAAATGCGCTCTCACTCTCAGTTTGGTTGGAACTATAGGTCACGATTTTTCATTATTACTACAAAAAATTCCCTCTCGAAACCAATTATTGATGATTCTGAGAAATCATTCTCTTAGGTGTAAGAAACGGAAAACGATAATTTAGGTAACTTAATAGCAACACTCACATTCTATGAGGATGACATTTAGAGCGAATCAGAAGCGGTAGAATATGAAGAATCAGCCATTCAGAAGCAACCAAATTACTAAACAGTTAAAACCATAATCCTATCGGTAATTATGAATATGAGACAAACTTCACTAATAGAGACAAATATTGGCAGGTAATCGACTCATTTCAACACTCACTATGCTTTCCAACATAGATATACATAGTCGAATGGTTATGTTTGTAGGAACTGAAAACAATATTTGGTTCCTTAGATTTTTATGATTGGCTGACTTGTACACCATAGGAAAACAGAAAATGAGTAACTGGCCTAATCGTCATCTCCATAATTGTTAGTGGTATTTATCCCTTGGGTTCCAAGTAGAACATAAGGCTTCAGTAACACGTCGCAATTGCCCTCTCTTCCCTGCAGACTTTTCAACCTGGCTCCACAACCGCCCATAAGCTTTCATTTCTTCCTCACACCATCTCCTCCATGTCACCCTCGCCTCGTACGCACAACTCGTCGTCTCCCATTCGGGTCCCACTCAGGGGCCTGGCCTGGGATGTGATGCACCCAAACCGTCTTCTCAGTGCATGCCCAATCCATCTCCACTTTCTCCTGCATATTTGTTGGACGATGGGTTCTTGGTTGGTTCGTTTCCAGGCCAGCCAGGGTTCCTTGTTTCTTATCCTTTCTGGCCATCTGATCCTCAGTATCGAGTGATCGTAAGCAGTAGCTGTTGATGTACGTCTGCAGTTTAGTGCAAATGTTTTTCGTAACGCGCCAAGTCTCTGAACCATCGCATAGGAGCACTGACTTGACATTAGTGTTGCCAATGCGGATCTTGTTCACGCTTTATGCTGAGTGCAGTGCAGTGCAGTGCAGCGTAGTAGATCTCCACAGTGACTTTCGATTAACGAAGACCTGTCTTACTTTTTCAATCCTGGCTCCTTTGATATCCTCATCTGTGCCACCTCCTGTAGTTGAAGCGATGCTGCCTAGGTAGGTAGGTAGGTAGGTAGGTAGGTGGGTAGGTAGGTAGGTAGGTAGGTTGGTAGGTAGGTAGGTAGGTAGGTAGGTAGGTAGGTAGGTAGGTAGGCAGGCAGGCAGGCAGGTAGGTAGATGAAAGGGACAACTTCCTTTAGATTTCTCTCGTTGATGGTGATTGGTGCTTGTTGTTGTTTGTTACTGTTGTTGGTTAGGTATCTTCATCAACTCTGTCTTCTCTACATTCGCCTGAATTCCTGCCCTCTCAGTCTTGCCTCTTCTGTCAACTTGTTGGTTTTTACCTGTTGATCTTTGAGTTTGTGCGGCAAGACATTGGACATAAATCATCATCGGTGAAATCTAAGTCTTCTCGTGGCGTCTTTTCATCGGTCTAGTCAGCGTGTGTCCGTTATCTCGCTCCCCACAGTTTGTTGCATGATCTAGTCCGATAACCACAATCAGGAAGATCATCGGTGATAGTAGACGGCAGCCTTGTCTTACACCCCTCTTCACTTCAAAGGCGTCACTGAACTTTCCATTGTGTTGTGAATCACTTCGCCTACATCATCTTATCTCTATAACAGTGTGCTGAAAACGAACAAGATAAAAGCATTCGACAGGACCATAATGCTGTGTTCTGAATCAACCTATATATTTGGAAATAATCAAGGTTACGAGGCTGAGATCTCACATTTGTACTCACAATGACTAGTAGCCAATATATGTCAACCGTGGTAATTTAAGTGAAACCCTAGCATGTGTTGAGATAACTGATTTCTTATTTACATTTTACGAATAAAAATATCATCTCAACCGAAATGCTGAAACCTGATTGATTGCTTCTTCTGTTAACATCTTAGCCTTTAAATTCACTCACGCTTTAAGTTTTGATACCTCGTCTATTTTACATCACTGACCACAAATTATTGCAATGCAACAAATTAAACTTGAATTTATTCCTTATATTTTACCACCGCACCAATATACATTTGTAATCACCTTAAGCATTCGCTTACTTCATTATGAGTGTCTTCCAGAGAGCCTTAGAAACTATTGAGATAATCAATAATTTGGTTCGTTTATGACAAACTTCATTCCATCCGAAATGCCGAAATCAGACTGGTTGTTTCAGCGGTTGCTTGTGTGAACTTTCAAGTTACTGCGTGTTATAGTAATTCAAACTCTTCCATCTGCAGCGTATTACGACGTGAAGACTGGTTCTCTTTATTATTCCCATGGTTGATTATTCAGGCCTTAGATACGAAATAAATTAAGATCTGTTCTGTCTAAGTAGCTTGTTGTCACTGATTCAGGTAAGAAAACAAGATCATAAATTCTTACTTTCTTTTCAACTCAATTACTCTTGCTTGAATTAAAAATGAAAATATATCGATAAAAACAAGGATGACTGCCTTCCTGTTTACCTCTGTAACTATTTCTAGAACTTTTGTCTTCACATCATATATAACCTCGCAAAGTTTAACTGTTTTCCTGCAAACATTTCAGACAAGCTATTCAATACTATGTTGTGTACTATAACTTTTGAAATCTGAAGCATTTTAGTCTCTATTGGTTTCAGTAATTAGTTGTCAGTTGTCTTCTGGTAGGTTCGTGAAAGTTGAGGGAATAAAATGAAGATAGCAATATTTGTTTTAATTACTGAGTGAAAATTTAAATTGTTGATGTAACATGGTGACTGTAAGAGAATGTTTGATTAATTCTATAAACTTTTCAATTGGAGTCAAGGTAACATAACTGGTCGGAAACGATGTTCATGCTATATCACGAAAAATATGAAACGTTGGATTTCTATGCAGTATCTAAGTAGTGAACAGCTAGCTGTAGTCCTGGGGTTAATCTCATCCGGCTGCGTATGTCAGAATTGTTGAGGAGTCCCAAACTAGGTTGGAACAGCCGTTCAGTATTTTCCATCTAATGCCATTTCGTAAAAGCTGTATTAAAACCGCTCATTCTAATAAACCATCGATTCAATAAAAATCATAATATTTTTCAGTGATAACTAATGTTAAGTGAACGATTACGTGATGCAGAAATCGATGTGAACGAGGAGAGATAAGTTGAAGATACAATTAGTTGTTAATTTTTTTTCAAATAAGGTCAAAGAAATCAAAGCTGAAAAAGTAACATATTAAGTACGATGGTAATAAAAAATAATTATTCATTGCGAATACTGATGAAGAGGCAATTTGTATTAGCCTTAGCGAAACTGAATCATTGTCAGATTGATGTTCCTTCTTCAGAATGAGGCTTCCATAAATATCAAGTTACCTTACGTATTTCGAGTACTTTGCTCTATTTCATTGCATATCTTGTGAATGATACAAAAAGCAGATAGTAAAACAAATCAAAGCTGATTGTAAAATTTAACATAGTTATAGTCAGAAATACGAACAGTACATCGCTGACTAGATGATATGCAGCAGCTTTTAGCGAGCGAACTGGTCTCAGTCTTCAAAAGTGATAAAAGTGAAGATACTACTGTGGATGGAAAAACAAATAAACAAGTCTTGGTTGTGGTTGTATTGTGTTCTCTGAGCTGGGTTGTTCGAAACACAGAAGGCAAAATCAGATTCCGATAAGATATCTCATGCTCTTCTTTCGCTTGATAATCCTTAACAAATCAGACTAAATAGGAAGGATTTAAGTTGTGAAATAAATTCATATTTCATGAATATTTGTCAACTCTCTACAATCTAGAATCCCAGAGGCTATTAGGACAAAATTATGTGGAATGACAACACTTAACGTAAACTAGGGGATACAAAGTATTAATAAAGTCAAAATCTTAGGTTGCTCATGCAAATCGTTGTTAACTAATATAGTATTTAGCAGATCATAAAAATGAACTTATGGAATCCTAAGTCAAAGAAAAGTTGTATGAAGGATTCCCTGAAAATCCTGAATAAGAATCACTTTATTTCAAGCGACATGCGTGATGCATTATGAAACTTTAAACAGATATGCTCCCTGTGGAATATTTTAAAGAGTTGTAGTTATTGCATTTGAATCGTACTAATGATAACGGAAGTGAAGGCACTAATGCGAAACGGGCAACTGGTATTACCTTGGCATATGTTATGGACTTGGGAATGAATTCAAAATCGAGTGTAATTATAGTGGTATTAATTCCTTCAGCCAGCACAAAATCTGAGATTCAATAAATATCACAGGAATAGTACTGTGCCTTATTTTTGAGCATTTATATGTCCATTTCCATCCAGCGCAACGTTTTTCTTTCTGTTTCGTTCTTAGCTTGAGAAATGATGGTTTGAAAACATTTTGAAAAATTTTGAGAGTACGTGATACATTTAGAAGACATATTATTAGAATTAAAACAGGAAGAAAGCGAAGAATTTGCTGAAATATATTCAGCGGAAAATGTTTTGTTAGACTAAGGTTTAATCAGGCCGCTCATAATTACAAATGTGATTTATCATAAACTAATCTAAATTAAACTGAAACTATCTCTCCAGTTTAAGTTTCACATTCCAGTGAAATTTTTCACATCAATGGACACAAAGACACTATTTGAAAGCCTATGCCACCGACATTCAAATTTGAAGCCTTTAGATAAAGATACGAGAGCTTCACATAACTAACTGTTACTTTGTCATTATCTTGACAGTCAAGGTACCGCAAGTGAAGGTATTGTCATATCGAAACCTGACAAAGGATACGGTGTTGTTACAGTGAAGAAAAATAATCATATGAGTAAGGTGTTAACGGTTCTCAGCGACGTGGTTGTATTCCAGGTGAATGATACTAAAAGTTATATGGCATTAAAATTTGAAAATATCGTGAACGAATTCCTTATGCATTTCCTGAATACAAAATTGAGTGATTTAATAAACCTAAGCCAAAAGGTTCATGTCTTCTCACGTGTGATTTACCGAAAATTCATAAATCTCGTTTACCTTTGCTAACTGTCATGTCAGTGATCAACCCATGCTATCAGAAGTTGACAAGTAGTAGGCTACCTCTTATAGCCCATCCGGAGTAAGTTGGTGAACCACAGATTTAAAAACACTTCAAACTTCCTCAGCAATGCGCACTCATAACCCCACCATGGATCGAGCTGGGAACCTTAAGGTTCCGCTGCCAGTACGTTACCACAGACCTACTGGGTTGGAATCCAAGGGTCTCGAAGTCCCAGTGACAGCCAAGTCGAACATGAGAACAGTTACTCAACCACGTCTTTGGACGTATATATAATAGACTGACCGAAATGTGGAACGTGATCCATCGTATCTTGACCCAGTGGCTCAATGGCAACTTGCTGGACACAGATGGTGATGGCCCTGGGTTTGATCCCTGGCAGGGTCAGGTTAGCTCACTGCTGAGTCTTATACTAGGACGAAGCAGCTGTCCAGTGCTCCAACGTTTCTCCAACTGATATCAGTTCATGATAAATACCAACCTGAAATAAACAACGAAATACCCACAAACCTCAATATTTAATTACGAGTTTTCCTAGAAATTAACTTCATGCTGAAAAAAACAGTATCAAATTATACAAAAGTTGTTTACATGTTTGAATCAAATGAACAAAAGGGGAGATGACATCGGGGTGAGCAATTTTTAAAATGAGTACAAATACAAGAATACATCAGATATTTGCTGACAGACAGGTCGATTCTAAGAATATTCGAGATAAAGAACTGGACGATAATAGGAGACGTATTACTTGTGGTTTAAGGGATGCAAAAACTTAAAGGAAATTGGAAAATTTACATCAGTTGAGAAAAGATCAGTAGAATTCGGATAGTAAATTTAACGGCGTGAAAATGAGCAAAGAAAAAGGCTACTGGATGCGTGGATTTGGGCTAAAATTATTGTTCCCACTCTCTCCAAATACGAAATGATACCACAGTAAAAGAAATTCACTAAATGGATTTTATTAGCATTAGAATATCAAAGGTCACTTCAGTTTCAAATTTTTTCGAAGACATCTTCATACTTCGTATTTATGTATACACTTAGATTTTGTTGGAGGCTCATTAACACGGAGTTAAAAATGGCTTAAGCGAATTAAATATGAGCTACTGAAACTGAGAATAGATGAAAGGAAAAGAATATGAATCTCAAAGTGTTAGTCACTTGGCAGGAAAAAATCTTTTGAACATCAAAAGAAGTTCCATATTTTCCACCAGTACTGATTTACTCTAGAGTTGGTTGTGATTTTGTTAAATTATTCTGTTAATAACTTGTAAGCAGCTCCTTTGTAACCCCGTTAATTATTAAAGTTGTTTAATTAATCTGAAGGTTTCAAGGATGTAGTTGGTAAATATTAGGAGACTAGAAATGTATCGAATCTGGCATGTTAACCATCATGTCAGTCACCTTCGAAACCACTGAAGGCTTTACAGAATATCCAATTGAAGGTGAAAAACAGAATTAGAGGCTAGCATTTATTCAATAATATCCCAGGTATATATACAAGAAGATGATATGAAGTGATATAAGCGGTGGTTACATTTTTATTTCACCCAAAACTCTTGTTTACACACACTAGTGCAAATTTTGGTAATTTCCATCACAAACTAGCCGTAAGTTAATAGGTGAATAGAGAAAAACTGCTTGATTATCTCATGCGTTAGCAATTCAGATTTGTTCCGTTGCAGTGGCAAAACATATAATAACGAGTTAGAATATATATTTATACGGTGCAAGTGTTACATAAAATTTATTTCACTTACTGAACAGTACAGATGACCTGTCAGTGCTGACTACTATTTCGAGAATTGAGGATAAAGTATTGACTAGAAAACCAATTGCTTAACAAGACAGGATTACGTTTTCGCATGCGATAAACATTACCATTATTTCGCGGAGTAAATCTTGAAAATTTCATGATCACATTACTGTTATCTATTCAACAATCAACTAAAGTAATTTCATGATTTTGTCAACTTTAGCCAGATTTTATGATTTTATACAGGTGTAATTCACATCTCTGTACTGATTTGAGTATGTCTGGTATCCAAAAACCGCTACTCAAAATATTTTTCAGTTAAACCCATTTTTTTTATATTTTCGATGCTTGTTGACACAGAATCATGCGCATTATTCTACTTTAATAAACAACATTAAACTTTGTCATTTCGTCGTGTCATAAACACAGTGTGTGTTCGAATAAGAAGACCAAACATACACGTGTTACTAGTCATTTTTTAAAATTTTTGTTGATCTGAAAAATAATTAATTGAAGCTTAAGTAACACTCCAAAAGTGTAAAAGGCTGCTTAGTTTATAAGCATAATTAAAAAGTGCTTCCATTGAATTCTAATGTGCATTTGTAGCAAAAGTAGAAGCGGAGAGAAGCATCTAGAATGCATTGACCTTAGAATAAGCACAGAACGAGCATAAGTCGTGTTAACTTCTCAGTTGTAAGTAAACGTATTTCGATCTAACTGTAAACCCAAAGGTCAGTTTTTAGAAGCCGACCAAGAGCTCGATTTTGTTTTAAGCTTCATTATTATTGCCTCACAAACGGACTTCTCTGTCAATCAGGACGATTTCATGTAGTCCAAACAAGGACAAAGTGAAGTCCAGGCAGTTGAATGTGTAAAAATAGACGATTTGGAAAGGCCAGTCTTACTTACCCATCACAGTGAGACAGCTTATGGAGGTCATCTACTTAATTAGTAATCTAAACTTGATAACTGTCAGCCAGTATTGCATTATCAAGTATTAGTGATAAATGAACAAGCAAAAGAAACTTAACAGGTTTGATTTTAGAAATAAAGGAGATTAAAGACAAGTTTCATTCCTAATAGATGCTCTAAAATGCGAGATAGCTAACCTTTTGTCATTCGAGGAAATCATATACTTTTCATAACTTCGGTTTAAGTAAGAACCGTGACTGTATTCAATGATTATCATACATCAACTTAGTTTGTATCATATTGTTAGTGTGAATGTAGTTCACAAGTTTTTGGTTTGATTATATCTTGGACCACTGGTTCTAAAATTGTCAATCATTAATCCTGTTAGTTAAACTACAGAAACTGGTTGGTTTTCGTGTACATGATAGCTACTTCAGGCATGAAAATGTATCTGTGTGCAATTGTATTTTTATAACTGATTCAATCTGCATCGTTCTCACAGTAAATCTTCCTTCGAAAACCTCGGTTATGATCTCCATGGTGGATAGTTTAACTTAAAGGTAATTCCATTACAAAATAACAATATATAAGATTAAAAAATACTTTTCCTCATGTTTTACGGTGCATACACATTAAGAACTTTTGTTTACTGGTCTGCACCAAAAGTTTTTTGTTTGATATTTTCCTAAGTAAGTATGATTTATGTATCTGTACAACTTACAGCTGCTTGAAGCAAATATTCCCGGCTTTCAACAATTCAATTTTCATACACAATCTCGTTTCTAGAGATTCCCATTACTAACTGTACTAACAAGTTGATAGGAGAGGCAACGAAGACAGGACTTCGAGTGAACGTGGAGAAGACAGAGGTAATGAAGATACCTAACCAACACCACCATCAACAACAAGCTCTAATCACCATCAACGAGGGAAATCTAAAGGAAGTTGTCTCTTTCACCTACTTAGGCAGCACCCTTTCAACTACAGGCTGAAGAGACAAGGACGTCGAAACCAGGATGGGAAAAGCAGGACAGGCTTTCACTAATTTGAAATCTGTGTGGAGATCTTCTGCACTCAGCATAAAGCGTGAACAAGATCCGGATTTTCAACACCAATATCAGTCAAGTCAGTGCTTCCATATGTTCCAGAAAATTGATACGTTACAAAAAGCATTTTCAACAAACTACAGACATTCATCAACAACTACCTACGCTGTCTCATTACTTAAGCTCAGATGGCGAGAAAGAATAAGCAACAAGGAACTGACTTTGGGAACGAACCAACCAAGAAGCTATCACTCAACACATATGCACTGGAAGGAAGTGGAGATGGATTGGGCATACACTGAGAAGACCGATTAGGGATATCACGCTCCAGATCAGGTCGTGGAGTGGAACCCAGATGGGAAACGACGAGTTTGGCATCCGAGGTGAGGGTGACATGGAGGTAATGGTGTGTGAGGAAGAAATGAGAGCTTGTGGGCTATCGTGGAGCCAGGTTCAAAAGTCTGCAGAGAACAGAGTACACTCGAGACGTGCTACTGATGTTCCATAAGGAACCCAAGAGATAAATAATAATAATAAACTGCACTATTTTCACCTCATTATTTCTTATATCGATGTATTTCTATGTACTTTCAGAATTTAGGATCTGTTTGACTTAGGGGCATTAATTGATAGTCAAACGTAGCTCTAACTAATTCTTCACTTTTTGCTTGGCTTGTGGTAATTAAGACCTCCTTCAGTACTTAAGTGAAAAGATAACTTCATGGTCGTCTTCTACCTTACCGAAGTCGAGTTCTGCAATATGTTTTAAAAGCTTTGGTGCATAATAGTCACTCTTACGGTTTAGTGAGTTAATATTAAAAACGGTGAGTTTTTAGACAGAATAAATAAAAAAATGCTTTCCATAGTTTCGTGATATAGAGTGAATTGCTTGAAATCTTCATGGTCTCATAAATGTAGCTTTTTTTCATATTAAACTGTGAATAAAATCTTCTAAGACTACAAACTGCTCATTTCTGTCAAATAAACAGGTCATTTTACGTGAAGCCCGAGTGAGGCAGAATGCCACCATTGTCTTATTATTCGAAATTAAAAGCTACGGTAATTTTAGTTCATTCTTCGATAAGCGACATAAACTTGAGTATATTTTACCTTGTACTTCACAATTTTAACTTGTAAGAATTGACCCATTCACTATCATTTGTAACCCGTTTTCTTCGAATTATTTTATTTCTTGATAGCTGTGTAATTTACCATTTAAACGCATTATTTGGCCTCTGATTTGAAGTGTTTTTCATTTTCCCCTTGAATCTTAGAACTTTACTTTACTATAGCCACTGCCTGTATTCGTTGTGTTGTCAGAAAGCGTGATATGATGTGACTGAAATCAGCGGTCATTACTTCGTTCGAATAAAACGTGAAATGAGTATTGTTGGCCGTTATTTTAGTCAATTCCGTTATTTACTATAGTATTCCCACTCAGGAGTTTGATTTTCTTATGCCATAAGTTGACTAGTCCGACTGCGTGACATTCAACATATTAGTATAGGCTGTTGTGTAATGGCTGACCTGTCATATCTCATTGCCACCACTGGATCTGGAAGCAGAGCGCATGCTTACGTAGGCTTGGCTTGTCATCCTGCGAACGGGTTGTTGGGAAGTCAAAAAAGACAGTACTTTGTCAGCAGTCCTAATAATGTTTATTTACTATCATGTTCCCTGTCGCCTTCACTATGTGAAGAACAGCTTCATTGTTAATCATTTAAACTCGTGGTAAGCAACCTAGAATAATCCACTGCTTTTGTCTTCATTTACTTGAGGATCGGTATTGTGCTTTCGTCGGAACATATTTGTGCTCGGAGGTGAAATTATTGTACATATTCTGTAGAGCATTAACTGAATGTTCAACCTTTTTGACTTTCCTTTGCAGTATACCTCAATCATAACCCACAAAATTTCATCGTATATGAACGTCAACAACAGCTGTGACATGAATAAATCAACAAAAGTCAGCAAGCATGAAACACAACATTCAAAATGGCCTACTATAATGACCGCATTTCGACTGGTTGTCAAGTCATAAAGCTGGTATTCAACTGTGCCCGTAGGATAAAGGCAGTAACTGTAGGTATTCAGACTAAACCTTCTTTACTTTTCTGTTTAGTATGAAAATCTTTCACTCAGGCATAATTCGACTCAAAGCTGCGAAGCGGACTAAGTTCGTAATATTTTGAAACCCTTTCGCTTTCCGTTCAAAATTTTAGACAAGGTCATATATTTGAAGAAGATCATCTCTTGTCTACTCATCAGTTCATAGAAGAAATTAAGAATTTGCGTCGCACAACACAAACGGAAAGTGGCTTTGAATATTGAAACCATTAAAGACCATTTGGTACGGAAAAACAAATGTAGAAGTAGTATTAATGGTGGAAAAAGAAGCATATTTCGTCAGATAGTACCGTCCTTGGAAGTTTTCCTTCTCACCAGTTGATGATATTCGCTTCCTAATCTTTTAAATTTCTAAATCTTGTCCCTCCTGGATAGGTGCAAAAATAAAGAAAGGATTAATGAAAAGACACTGCATTTCTCATTGACTTCGTTAGTGGGGATAAAACTGATTTGTGTTACGAAGTATTTACTGTTTACCGCTTGAATGACATTTTATGCTGTTAAAATTTCTACAACTGTGCTTATAGTACCACTGATCTAATTTGTAGTGACAAATGAAATGCATGAAATTTATGTACAGGACCCCTAGAACAAACATACATTCAGATTACACCGCAGTATGTCCTATTAACCTATAAGAAGTCTAGTACTCAGTTATCTGTGTTCATCAAACGTTTCGACAATACTAAAGCTTCATTTGTGTACCGACCTAACGTACTATACAAAAACTTCTAACTGAAGTCTGACAAAGAGTGAAAACGAAATACATTTTTGATTAGTCAAACTTTTAAGCAACAACCACACCCACTAAATTTATGAATTCAGAATCACGTACACTTTTGATGATATTTTTCTTGTAGGTCAGCGTAATGGGAAGAGAAAGGTCAAACCCCCAGGTCAACTAAACGTTTTTAAAATGACAAGAAAAGTAAAACTTTTTCGTAACATAACATTCAATTTTTCCTGAGAAAAAACAAGCATTGAAAAGCTAACCCATACTGAGAGGTCAGCATGCATATCTTAGACCATCTTCAATCACTAGACTTATTGTGATCTATGAATTCTAATAATTGTTTTTCTCAATACTAACTGAGCACAGGCGGATCTTTTATTCATGGATCTCAGGAATGTCAGGATGGCTGAATTATTCTATGATTCATCGTTTTCTTAGGCTGAGTCTAGTGCATAGATATTCTCAAAAAGAAACGTTTCTAAGCTTCAATAAATGACAACTGGAGATCAGTAAATAGTTGCAGAGAATGAGCACATCATACTGACCCCTTAGTTTTGCTTGATTTGAGTTTGAAGAAGGACTGGTGAAGTAGTTAGTGAGTTTACAGTAGACGGGTAGTTACATATCACTCATTCGCATGACAGCTCGTTAATATTCTTGGCAAATGAATTTAACTTATAAGTTGATCGTCAGCTGAGTTTCGTATATCAGTCGGTTGGCATCAAATGTTATCCGGATGCCGTTGGTTCCAGTTCTTTATTCATCAATAGTTTCCTGCTAAACAGCATGACAGATCAATTTTTCTCTTTCTTAAGTAAGAGTAGTTTTATACAGATAAGAAAGCTGCCGATGTATGCACTGGTAAACAAAATAAATCTTTCAGTTGTTTCATTTGATCCAACCAAAATATTGACACTTTCGGCATGTAGACCAGTAGGAAAACAAAACTATTTGTTTTGGTGTCACATTTCAAAAACAATTATTAAATTCATATCTTCGCCCAGTATACTGCCAATAAAAGTACTGGCAAATCACGCAGTTGCCCTTCATTTCATTCATTAGTTCACATGGTTTCCATATATATAAGCGAACATCTCTTCCTTACTTTCATGCATAGGAACTAACAAACAAATGTTTTGCGTCTTTATATGTTTTTGTTGTACTAACTTTATTTCTCACCATTATGATGAATAACATGTTTTGTAGGGTCAGGATAGGTAGAAAAAATTAACGGAGTTTTAAAATTGACAAAATGTATTCAGGTAAACAATTAAGTCAGGTTATCAATCAACCAAGAAAACGTAGACATCGGAAACATTTTGGTGACTGTTTACTATGTTCAGAGACAGTTGGATAGAAATGACTGGCTTTGAGTTTATCAGATGAATGCAGGTATCTACACTGTTTGCAGATTTGGTTTATAAACGAAAAGCGGTTGCACAGTGTTTTGTTCAACAATATACGTTTGCTAGGACTATTCTACTATCCGTATGCAGTGAGTGGACGACTTCCAAGTGATCTTCTTCAACAATGAATGATGTTTCAGTTGGAGTAGCTCAATTAGCTTGGCGGTATATACGAATGAACATGAAAGTACAGGTCGACTAAAATCACTACATACAAGTGATTGATCCTCTATCAGCCCTTAGATACTCACACATACGGATGAATATAATGGTTTCCAAACAGATGCGAAGGTTTACTGGTACGGAGAATTCGGCTTGCTAAATAATGGCATATGGAACATTAACCGTTTATTCCCCCACACTTTATGATTTTATCAGTCCTCAGAGTTTTCTCGTCAAACTAAACTAAGAAGCTATCGGCCTTCTTATGCGCAAATGTAAAACCGATTGGTTGACCATGTCAAAGCAGTTGGCACTTCCAGATTTGAAGGACTCATTATGTAACTAGCAAGTCATATAAAATTATTTTTAGATGCTTCCAAATCTGCTGCCAACCTAAAAAATGTGGTTGGGCGAATAAAAACACATGATACCTCAAACCGTTCCTCATTTGTTAATGAGGGAAACACCTACCAGGACAAATACAATTTGTGCATGAGTAAATGTCATAGGATTCAGATTTTCAGTGCCAAGCCTAAGTCACTAGCTTCTAAGGTGCATCATATGGGCATGTATTCACCTCGATTATACATATGACAAATGAATTTCCAAGATCACCAAGAATTCACCGTAAGACACAATATAGGAAGGTTTTCTCACGTCAAATTAAAAATGAACTCCTGAGAGATGTTATCAACAAAGTAGGTTTGAACCATCATTATAACCAGTAAACTTGGACTAGAAGAGCTTTCTGCCAAGAATATCTAGTGATGTACAACCTTTGACTGATTTTATAAATAAAGAGAATAGCCTAATAAACGAACTGTACACTTTACACATTTGATAAGGCTAAAAAGCGGAGAGTTTACTTAAGAGAATTGTCTATATATGTATATATTGACATGAAGAATTAGTGTCTAAGTGATAACATTTCTGCTCATCTGAGTTTTATTCCGACTACCAGTGCCAGTATTATATAATCGTTTCTGACGTTTTGGGCTGCATTACAGGGCCAAGTTTTTCATTACCTTGCTCAACGGAAACACTTCTTTGTTGTTTCGTATGCAAAATAACTGTCTCTTCAGTTTTTAGAAATTTCAAGGCTCTACCGCTCTTCTAGTAACTCATGAGCTATTTGACACTTCGTTACGCCGAAGGCATTTTACGTAGGATTACGTCACAGAATTTGTACGTCTGAACATCTCCGCCCATATGTGAACATATTTTACAATAACGTCTTCCTAAACATATTGAGCGAACATCAATAACCAACAATTTACTGTCGGAAGTCACAACAGAAATGATTCATCAATCCATTTGAAAAGATGTCACATTATCTAAGCCGCCTATTGTTGCGGACCAGTTAGCTGGTGCTTTACGTTCCACTGTACATTTAACTCTTCCTGTCCTCTGTTTGTGCTATTATTTGGTTCCACCATTGGTTTACTGATCCATCCTTATGTAGGTGAAAGTAAGTTTCTCTTAACACAGAAATGAAAGTGAATCTGACGAAGGCCCCACCTTTATATATAAATATATATATATATATATATATGTTTTATAGTCATGCTTTTTTCATTTATGACTGACCCGTAGTCAACTCTTCAAGTTAATTTCCATTCATCTTATATCGACCCAGCCTTTCTGTCGTTCTCCCTACATATATATATGGCTGAAGTTGAAATTAAAACTAATGTCGAGACAAAATTCAATCCACCAGTCCCCGAGTTTCTGACTATTTGGTCTTTCACATGAGTTAGAAAATCCAACTGCCTATCACTTCTCATTTTAATTTGCAAGAATTTCCTAATTTTTTTGTTTAGTTCTTTTTCTTGTTATGTGGTGAAGCTATAATTTTCTATAACATTTCTCAGCACTGGCAACATTCAGTTATTTGGTTAGGTTCACAATGACATTTGACAATTTCCAATCTGTCTATCTATCGATGTGTTTCTGCAGCTTCTCTCGGGTTGCAATGTGTAGAGATTAATTTATGACTTTAAAAGATGGAATATTACATCGAAATACATGAAGTCTGAAATGTACTAGATAGCCATAAAAAGTTATTATCAGAAGTAATGTGTCTGAGTCATGTTTATTAACCTGAGTTATTGTAAAAGCAGAAAGTCATCAGGTGAAGTGAACTCAAGACAGGTAATAACTAGAGAAAAAAATATTTTTATCTTCTTTGAAAAGTGGAGTTGTGGCTCGTTGGTTTAAGATGATTTCCAACCATAGGGGAATCATTTTAGACACCACCCCACCTACTTAGGTTTGGGGAGTCGGGTAGTAGCCCTCACTCAATATGCGTGGTTCATTGTCTACTGCACAAATATGCACATGGTTTTTGAGTTTCTGCTTTGAAATGTTCACTTAAATGCGAGACCTTCAAAGGAGTGAATAAAATAGGCAGTAAAATGAAAAAGACAAACGGAACATTAATATGAGGCACGGTTTAGTTTACGTTAATGGTTTCAAACAAACGTTCAGCACGAGTTATGATGTCAGTTTATAGCCATGTAGATTATCAGCATTGTTAATAATCATTTGATCTGTCTTAGGTTAAACGGCAGCCTGCTTGAACTTTGCGCTACCAAACTTTTCTACCGAACGTATATGTCAATTTTTTTAACCTGTTTTATTCATTTGAATATATATTCTGAATGTGTCATGTACTATTGCACATTTTAAAGATGTTTTCAACTCGTCGTTTCTCGATTTAATAATAAAACAAACGATATGCCACATTTTGTGAAAGTGGACTTTTTAGTGTACAAAAGGACATAATTTTCCTATCCGGCAGATATTTAGCTTGAGTTACTTATCTTCGCACTGACTGAGTGAACCGCCACTACTAAACTTACGCTAGCGTTTCTGTTGTTTCTTCACTATGAACCGGACGTTAATCAAAAACCAGCTGCCTGTTTCACATACTTGCCTTGAATACTGTTATTATTAACATCATTCAGACGCAATAACTGTTTCGTCTGAAAGTATTGTTCTGATGATGACTTCGTTGAAAAATTACATGCCAAGAATTCCATGTTGTATCATACATATTTTTTGGAATAAAGCGATTATTATTATTACTTACTGCTCCACTTGTTAGTCAGAGTCGGAATGCTTATGTTCTCTACTAGTAAAACATTTAAATTTCAACGAATATGGTTTTCGGTGGTCAAATATTTATCAACGTTTCGCTAAATGCTTATTATTCACATCATATTTATAGTGTAGGGATTAAAATGTTTTGATTATCAATGAACAAAGAGTTGGGTCGTATGACTACAGAATTATTTTACTCAGACAATCATTCAAAGCTTTTAGTGTAATTGTTGATAAATTGCATACTTTATCACCAAATGGTCCCGTTAAACCCGAATAATCAGAACAAGTTTAGCTTGAAAGTTCGATTCTGGCTGTTTAGTGTAGGTAACCAGCAATTCGTTGCCCTGAAGTTTACTAACAGATTTTCCGTTGGAAACCTGCATATCTTTAATTACTGCTAATACAACTAATCGCAGCAAGCAATTTGTGTTATTATATTCACTACAAAAACGGTATCTAAAGCTATCAGATAGTGGAAAGTCTTGATGTTTTACATTAAATTGAGGCCATGGCACCAACTTGTTATTAATAAATATGTAATGAAGCACTAGCAATTGGAAAGTAAGCTAATGACTCAGAGATAAGCTAGAATTCACATTAGCTGCAGTAATATTCACTTTGTTATAACTATGCCTTGCTTAGGGACCTTTATACGGACCATTTCAAAAATATATAGGGCATAAGTTTCTGTTTTGATTTTCAAAGCTTCAATGCCTTTTCACATGGCTACCTACCTTGTAAATGTTATTAGAAAGCGAAGTAAGGAATGTGGGTATAGCTGTACAATATATTCTACATGGGAGATAAATATATACATGTATATGAAATTCGTCTACCGGATGAGTGCTACACCAAATAATATAATAAGCAATATACATAAACTAGAAGAGTTATGTGGTAAACTCAAGGGTGATGCTTTTTCAGTCTCACTATTTCTTTGTTTGATATTGGTCAGTCATTATTTAGGCCGAGTTTTCTGCACATGACTCTTATGCACACTTCATGGGTCATCCATTTTCAAAGGACTACTTGGCATGTTTACGACTTCAGTGAAAACAAAAGAAGCTACACGTGTCCCTAGTTTTACTTAGTATACTGCTGAATACCCACTTTTTTGTAAAAAGTGTTGGTTGCTTGCAAGATATGGGTGGGGAAAAGTGCAAGTATATATTATTCCCTTATTTGCAGAGAAATAGTGGATACTTGAAAGGGAATGAAATGCAGACTACTGTGAATGACATGGGCGAAATGATTCGTTTGTAATACTGTGCGAGACATGCAATTATCATTCACAGTTGTTGTTGAGCGTTTCAGTGAGTTCGCTCAACGGAATATCATAACGGCAAAAACGTTTTCTCAAGATCGAAAAAAGTAGTTTAGGTACCAAGTTATACAATATAAATAACTTGCTAGATTCATCTACAGCTATCAAATTCACTAACATGGGACTGAAGGACCGTAAGTAATATATTTTTCCCTTATGCATTTTGTAAAGTTATGCATTTTTGTATTCAACACCAACATTTGCTTGGATTTAACATACTTTTAATGTTTTATGCATGTAAATAGTTGTTTATTATTGATTAAATAATTTGACCTTGGTCCATTGAAAAGATATCTAGTTTTGTTTACAGAACACCAAAATTCAACTTGATGAATAAATGTTTAAATCTGTGCTTTGAAGTTTCTTTAGCGGTTAGATTTGTTTTACGGGGTAGGATTGCTAGCCTTATGCCCAACCTTCCCTCTTTACCCGGGTTTAGGACCAGGTAGTAACTAGTGAACTACTTAACCAGACGAGGTTGTTACTTTTTATATATCGTTTGTGCTTTAAATCTGTGTTAATACCTAAATAATTAATACTTGAAACTCATATTCTTTATCTAAAAATATTTTGTTAGTATCATTAACGACGTCAAAATATCTTTTTTATCCTTTCGTACTTGAATGACACTTTCTTCAGTAGGCTACATGTTGAGTTTACTGAGTTTATACTCTGGATTGTTTCCGCAGGTTGAAGACCGAATCCAGTGGTACAAATACAGGAAATTTCTTTGTTCATAAGTGTTGTTTGAAGAATGCTAAAAAAGCTTGTATTACAATTAACGCTTGTTTCTAGGACAAAGTTAAATCAGAGAATACGGACATTCATTCGATATCATACACTTCATACATCGGTAACACAAAACTTTATGCTTTTTAAGGCTTTCACTAAATGAAATTCAAAAGTTTTGATATAATAAACCAAACACGTGGTGTTAAATTTTCTTGAAGAATGACATTGTTTAGCTTGGTAACGATGACTAAGTAACTGAAAACGATTTTGATTTTCACTGAGTTCACAAGTAAAAAGACATTTAATTTTACTTAGTTATTGTTTATTCTGTGGTCGAAAGTAGACAAGGAAACTAACCAAAGTTTGTACCGATGTCGTCTGGAATGAGAATGAAGGCTTTACGATTTAACCATTCAGCTCAGAAAACGCAACATCATCAAAGAAAATATTTCTCCTAATACACTTCTAAGAATCCATTTAAGGAAGTTTTGAGTTATTTGTACATGTAACTGAATGAAAGAGTTTTGATTCTGGATAACTATTCACACCATAGGTTGTTGTTCATCATTCCTACTTTATATTATGAAGTTTTTCGTATTAGTTTCGTGCTCAAATTTGTCAACCCGGTTTTTTGTTTGGTTATGCTCCTGGTTAATTAATGGATATCAACTGATTTATCTACTTTCATCAGAAATGTGAACACCTTTTGTGTCAGCCATTTCAGCTGACTTGCGTTTCAATTTTCACTCCTGTTTTATCACATTTTGATCTATACTGGACAAAATCTTTGACCGTGGTAGTTTGAATCCAGTCCCTCATAAACCTTTTACCACTCAGTAGTCACTGTTTCCAAAGGTTGATCTCGCTTCCTCTCTCTCTTTGTCTTTAGTCTGATTTAGGCAAAAATTTAATTTGATCGATCACGTACATTCAACTTCTCGCTTGACTGATGGAATACGATAATAATACGTACCTAATAATTAATTTTTGTTACAAAAATGATGAAACAGGCCTAAATTCAGGCAACTTTGTTGCCTTCTTTTGCCGCAGCTAAGTTGATATGTCCTTATGTCTTTCATCTAGTACTAACATCCTTCGTCACCGTTGCTAGTAGTTATGTTGTTGCTTGTATTGTCATAACGTAGAGTGGACCGAACTGATCGATTTCTATTGCTACAAGGGCTCCTATAATGAATGTTTGAATGCTACCTGTCTTCTCAGCCTTTGGCAGTGGTGGAGAATGGCTGGCAATGAAATCCACTACCAGAGTTTCGTTCTATTCCGTGCTCGTCAGCTGGGTGCATCTGCCTCTCAATGGGTGATTATTCGTCTGACAAGTTTCAAATAAGGCGAAACGCGCATCCTGAATTTCATTGCTAGCTATTATCCATCATTATGATTAAAAATGTCAATTATTGGTTAAAATCATAAGATGTTTCCCACTCTGATAGTTAGGTAATCTTAACTAACTTATCCATAGTTAAAATGTGGTATGAAATTGATAGATTTGTTTCTGTTTATATGGACTCCAGAATTCGATAACCAGCTGTGCTCTGAAGTCCAATTCTGAACTATGATGAACAGCTTCATACTTATCGGCACAGTTTAGAATTTCTTACCTCCGGTGTATGGAATTGAACTAAGTAGCATCAGTTGGCAGACAAAGCATTTTGAACTACACCATAATTTTAATGGTTTCTTTCGGAAACGTTTTTTCCATTTGTCACGTGTCAAGTATTCTATAGTAAAAACAAAATAAGTTCAGAAGTTATTGAGTCTTTATGAAGTTGGATGTATGCAGTTATTCTGGTCTTAATTCATAAGTTTCACAAAGTCATGCCTATCTTGTCGTCATACGTGATACAAATTGACATTTTTCGATTTTCAAGTGAGTGACGGTAAACCGAGCGGCAGACTTTTACTTAATAGATTGAGACTATGTTTTGATCTTTTAGTACCTGTACAAAATACAACGATTGAAGAGGACTGTACCAAGCGGTGGTATGTGAAATAATGATCAGCACGGTTTAAATACATCACTTAAAGTACAGTGTGAATGGAACCAAGAATGATACATACCCTAACACTATCATGACAGCAATGGTATTTCGGCACTTTAAAAATCAACTACATGCGGAATAATTTTGAAGACTGTAACAATACTGGGCTTCCAACACACTAGTAGACTTAATTTTTATGTTGTAGCAAATAGGTAATATGAAAGACTTCAGTAGTTACTCTTTGTTTTGAAATGTATTACAAGCTATGAGAATTGTGTTTGACAATATTCAGTATACAGAAGCTAGATAGTGTTCGAGACAAAAATCATAGGAAGATAATAACAGTTGTCTTTACTAGAACCTTCTCACTATCTGGATGGCTAGAAATTAAAAATGTGTACCTAGAAGGTTTTAATATACCTTTGTAAGTGACATTTTGTTTTGCCGATGATCATAATATAAGCAATGCTGCCACGTACACTTCCTTTTTCAGTTTAAAGATTGGTGTCACTGTCATATCCTACAGTGAATTGACATCGTAAAGAATAGCTGAGACGGAAATGCTGTAAATAGTATAAGAATTGGTGATATACGAATAACAGTTAACTAATAAAAAGCTCACTTTACGTTTACAGATGGGTCGGATATACCGACAACCAGACACTTTTATATATAAACGTATATGCAATACCAACTGTACATTTCTTAAAATTATGACTGCAGTTATATCACACCAAATACTATGCAAAATGTCGATAACAATGTTTGTTTTCTCATGTATATCTGTCCTGCTGCTCTTCACAGCCACAGCCTATTACCACTGATGCTGTGTGATGATTTAAAAGTGAGCATGGAAAAAGAAACCAATTCTGCATAGTTAGGGGAAAAAAATTCTCATTCTAATTCTGATATTTGGTTTTCTCATCAGTGTATTACACTATGTCAATGTGCGACTGCCTTCTTTGTCAGCAATTTTTATTATCTTCTTTCTCACCTACTGCATCAAAGTTAAGACATAAAAGTAAGAATAATGAAAACATTAAGAAATTATGCTCATCCAGTCATCTATCATCCTCGTTAAGTATTTAGTTCGTCAAACTTCTGTCATCTCATACTCAAATGAGCAACAAGAAGTAACCAAGTGTGAACAAACAACAAAACCTTATTCGTTAATCACAGTGAGTCAGAACTCAGTGAACTATAATGTTGAATTTAGTTTGGTGACGTAATCATCACATCAGTTGTGATATCTAATAGTCATTGATTATCTCGGTGAGTGTTGATAAAACAATAATACAACAATAACATGACAACACACTAACAGAAGTGGTTTGTCATTATGAGGAAACAGTAATCAAAAAGTTAGTCTGTTACCCAGTCAACTAATTTCTTAAAGGAGAATAAAATTGGTTATTTAATTCAAAATATTGGTGATTTCTGTAAAGAGAAGAATTTTTTGAATGACAAAATAAAGTTTGCTTTTTACAGTAAGATGACAAACAGACCTCAAAATGATACTTCAAACTGATTGTTGCAGCTGGCAACTCGTGATTAAAATTAAGTGAACCATCAACAAAAATGAAACATAGCTGGGTAGACCAGTCAAAAGATAAGTGACTTTAAAATTCACCCTAAAAACTAATGAAGTGGACAACTAAGCTTGTTTTTTTTAAATAAAACACTGCCTTTCCGAATAAAAAGAAGAAGCCTGACCGGTTACTTCATCGGTTGTTGGGGGTAGCTTTTACAATCACTTACGACAGATAATGAGTAACGGTAGCTATGACAGTGGTGTAGAGAGTTTCAATAAAGATAAGAAAGGGCATGTTTAAAAGTGTACATTCGTATGACCGTTTACTTAGAAAATGGGCATATTTTGATCACAGATTGACATCAGGTAGAGAAAATTTAAAAACTGGGAGCATTGAATAACTAATTTTTTGGCTCATCTCAGTGGGGCTTACATACGATTTCAAGAGGCATGTGATGAGTAGCTTACCAACAAACCAACAGTTTGAAATTCATTGGCTCACATTTTCCGACTGCAATCAGTTTGCAGTATGGAGTTACCGTGACTCATTGACATATCCGGGTACTTGTTTCCAAGACTAACCGGTTAACTTGGCAAGTCATGATACACCATTCAACCTTCAAGTAATCCACCTTGGAGCAAGTAAATAATAATCTCTAATTAGCAGCTCGATTTTTGGATCCAGGAGATTGGTTGATTTTAAACATTCTCATTACAGATTGACAGCAGGTGGAAAACATCTAGAAATGTAGGAGCACCGAACAGCAATTTCATATCCTATCCTTCTTGCATAACGCAGATATTTGAAAGATATGGAAATTGACGACTTTATATTTTGAGTATGATCTTGGTAAGTGTTACTGCTTTTGAAACTTAAATTGTAATTTTTCCTAACACCAGTAAAATATAATTTACTTGAAGTAGTTGGTTTACGATTGCGTTTTCAAAAGAAGTTGAAAGTGAGGTTGTAAATAAGTTGACCAAAAGGAGTATTTTTTCAATTCCGAGTGACCCGATATGATAAAACTGTCGACGGTTCCAAGAAATGTGCTCACCTTTACGGATCAACAGTTGATAAGTGAGTGCATTGGCTCACAAGCGCTTATATAACTTTGCCGAATAATAAAATAAGGCTATTATTTTCACGCAGTCATGCGAAAACTCAAGTAATCCGAAGCTATTCGGCCTTAGGCAACCCTGAAATGAAAGTTAACCTGTTACGATGAGTTTGGAAATTCAAGCCTTATTCAAACCTTTTATAAATCAGTCACATTTTCTTATTTATTTGGTGTAGAGGGAAGCCTGTAATCACGTCAAACATTTACTGAATAAAAAGCACATGCGTTACTGGTATACCGAACAAGCTGCATCTGACTATTTGAGTGGAAATGTCAAAATCAACTGCACTTGCTCAACAAAGAGGGGTGCAATACAAAATCTGAACATAGGGTTATTGCATTATATGAATACTTAGGTAAAGATGACACACTGTTAACAATCAAATATAATATGTGAAACTTCTTTAATGGTAGTTCCCTACTACTAAGAAAAGGTGTTGAAAATTACGACTATGCATATAATCCTATCCAGTTCCCAGACAATTTAGTAAAACTTCTTTAGAGTTAATTAGTTTAAAAATTCATTCAGGGTGAGGTGGTTGTATTTTCTACATCAGAAGGTTTTAAGTTACATGAGTAAATTTAGATAGTGAATTTCATTGAGATAGCTCGTTATTCATTGTATCCTCTGTAGTTAATTTCAAATCTTGTCAAACATTCGCTGTCAAAATTTAACATTGTATTGCTTCTTTCCGTAAACATTAATCTCTATGGTCTGCAGATGTCATGATGAAGTATCTTACAGTTTTATTTAAAAGATATTGATGTCACTTTTGTATCTTCAATAAATCATTCAGTAGATTTATTGAAAATGCGAGTATGATTTAATATTGTGTATTACTTGTTTCCCATCAATCAAAGGTAATGGAAACTTTATCTTTCCCAATACTTAAATAACGGAAATAGTATTGTGTGACACTGACTACCACTTGAAGTGACCAAGTGATTAAACTTCGCTTAGATACATAATACTTGGGAACAGATTACTAGTGCTTGGGTTACCAGTTTAATTTTTGATATTAAGAATTGTCGAGTTAGGAAATGTCATCAGTGCATATGATTTATGTTTTCAGGGCTTGTCTAGTTTTTAGTCAGCCAGTACATTGCAGTAAGCAAAATATCTAGGATAAATCAGAAGTCTAACAAAGAGAAATGACAAAATCTGGTAAAATTTAGCTAAGTATCCTGTGTATGTACTTTATTCATATGTAGTAATTATTTGATTGAGTTCTCCCACTGCTTAAGTGTTTCTTTGGCAATGTTTAACAATGAAACCTGAGATTCCATATTTACTAGTGGACAACTTTCTAGCGTTTGAAATGATAAATAATAAGTTAGAGGCTCTATGGAATTACTGGCACTGTGATTCGGTTACATTCGAATGATGAATCTCGAGCAGGTTAAAATGTGATTTCTTTTTAGATTGTTTATTAGACGTGTCACACACGGAAACTGTATTATTCACTGAATAGCAGTTAAGACACAGTTTGTGGTCCATATTCTTATCATCTTACTATCCGGTGTGCAAACTAAATTGGAGTTACAATAAAAAAACAATGCTCAAATTTTACCAGTATAGAATAAGATATGTCTGCCGGATCAAAATGCTAACCACTACCTAGTAAGAAACCAAGATGAATTTGCAGGAAGTATTGAAGCGTTTTATAGTAAGAGACACTGGTCAAGATACTCTAGTGAGGCAAAAAAGAGAAATATCAAGCCTTTTTCCGATACCATATAAATGAGTGGTCCGTAGGTATCAATTGCTCAGTTCCATATTGTGTCTGAATAAGCCCTTCCGTTGACTGTGTCAATTCATGTTGTATCTGCAATTTCATTACTTTATTTATTTAATCTGGAGGGTTTTAGTAAAAATGATACTGAAACTCAAAATGTCTTCCGTCTACAATAAAATCAGCATCAAATGGAGGGTTACTTCTTGGTTCGTGACAAACAATTGTGAAGCTATTAACTCCAGCCGTTAGATGCTGAAAAAGTAGGACTTATTCAGTCTGTATGATTAGGTGAACAGGAGACTGTAAACCAGCCTTTCGTTAAACACCTAAGTTATGTACTGCATAAGCAAATAAAAAGGTTTGTGTTTGGACTAGGAAAGATTGTGGTAGCCTTCATTTATTACTTAAGTTCAAGATTAGAGGAAGGTTAGAAAATTCAATGCCGTTTTTGATTTTTATGATTTTGTTTTTCAGTTGAAAAATGTTTTCATCACATCAGATTTTTGCTTTCTTTAATAATCTCCATCCAGTTATATGTACAGTTTTATTCACCTGACGTCAATTTCCTCACCACTTTTCTAATTTTTATTTCTTTTCCGAAGTCAGTTGCCTTCAGTCACATGTTTTTTCTCCTTGTTATTCCTATTTTTGTCTGAAAGATAAGGTTTTTGATCACTTTAAGTTTATATTAGCATAGTAGCCCACTTGCAATTTCTTATCACTAAGTTTAACTTCCTTTTAATCCTTTGTCGAAGTTCTTAAACATACAGCTTTTTATGTTCACATAACTTTTTGAAATAAAAGTAAAATAAATTTATCTATAAAGAAGTTATTCATCGTATTGAATGTGTGAAAAGTGTCAAATATAATTTAGTAAACATTTCTGTTCAAGTAGGTTTTATGTAGATTTATTCACTAGTAATGAGTATTGGTAAGTAATTTGTATATTTTCTGATACTACTTCACATCAGGCTCAGGGTCCTATACATAAATCTATTTTTGAAAAAAATATTTGGATAGTTTTTTGGAAGAGGGTTTCATTCAGATGTTACTCATATACGAACGCTGGAAAATTATGATTACATTATTAAGGCGTCAAGAATAAACAAACTATAATGTCAGTGCTGACACTGTTAAAAGGAGTCTACATTTCTTTAATTCATCGACGGAAGTAACTCATTATTTTTCAAAATATAGATATTTGGTTGATATTAATTGAATCCAATATCTTTTCTGAGTATCAGGTTAAATGTGCAACACAAACAAAGGATAGTTCAAAAAGAGTAGATGAGTACCAATACATGAATATTAAAACAGAGTTTTTTTCATTTTGCTAAGATCGGAAAATTTTGTAGACAACCGAAATAAAATAATCTTGTTTAAAAGAAGCCGGAAACCATTTGTGTTAATCTACCCATCAAAACGTGTGCACTGAAAGCCTGCTTTTAGATAAACGCTATTTTCACTCGTTCCATGGTAATGAATGACACTGAAGAGTAACTACAATGAACAGGATTTTAGTGCTGTGATGCACAAAAGCTTTAAAACTGCATATATAAGCACAGCATGGCTCAACAAAAGTAGATTTAGATCTACGAAAAACTCTGCCGAACACTATCAACTTGATGATAGACATGAAATTTCAGAAGATTAATTTGATACCACTGGAAATTAAAACAAAATTTTCCTCAAGTTTGAGGAACCAGTTTGGTTTGCACTACTGAACTTTTGGCAGCACATAGATAGAAACTGGAATTAAATAATCAAAAAAAATGCTCCATTCTCCTTTCCAAGTGACTTCCGAACATTTTAGTTTCGATACCGTAAAATATCTGTCCCATTTTGCCACTATGGCCAATTCAAATGGTGGTTCTTTGTTACTTGTTTACACCGATGATAGCATGATATTTACTGCTATTCTGTTTGTTTTTCGATACTCACTTACTGTACCATTGCTTCTTATTGACACTGCCAAGTATTTGGATACTTGTTACGTAAATTTCATTTTCACGCAGTTTTATTGCCTACAGTCTTTTAGAAAGACTCATTTTACAAGCCATTTTTGTGTTCTTTACAGTAAGATGTGAATACTAATTGTGTCTAAATGAAACTGTATAATCTGTGTGTTGTTACTGAAAACATATCTGATAAAATTTAAAGTTAACGCTTTTAAAATGAGAAATACTTCTGAACACTTGATGATTTCATAATAAACTATGTGAGTACAGTTCCATTTTGGCAAAAGACAAAGAAAGTTATGGTGTCTTGTCTAAAGTAAACGGTACTTAGTGAGCATACATCTATCACTTAGAATGCAACCTCAGGAATTGGATTCCAACCCACTGGCTCAGTGGCGATGTACTGGCCGCGGAATCTGAAGATCCTGAACTGAATCTCTGGCACAGTCATGGGTGAACAGTGCTGAGTCCCATACTAAGACGAAACAGCTGTCCATTGCTCCAAGGTTTTCAAGGTTCCTGCAACTGATGTCAGTCCACCAGAATACCAGCTTCAAACATCAGGAACGATTTTTCATGCCAGTAATTTTAGACACTACTATCTGACTTATGAAACTGCTTAGGCATTTTTAAGAGAAGTCAGAGTATTATGAATATAGCACTACTACCATGAAAGTCTTTTAAGCAATGGAGATATCAAATTAACCTAGCTCTGATTGCACACGGATTATTTGGTGAATATTTCCAATGTAATATGTATCATGGACCGACACCTGGTAGAGAATCATTGGGATGAGAACGTATGAGTACTGAACAGCCAAATGTTTTGTGGTGTTGTGGAAACACTCAGCAGTATGCATACATTTCCCCCCCAGGAATCAATGTGGGAATCTTTAGGTTTCACAGCGAACATGATCCACAGTGTCACAGTTCAATGGTCCACAGTTTTTTACGTGTCAACTCAGTATAGAGTGCGACTATGCACTAACGTCGATCTTGAAACATGTAAATAATCAGCACTATCCAGTAATGTAGTTTAGGGTTTGTGGAGACAGACATCCTGAGGTTGTAATAAGAAACCGTGACCAGTCGAGTTAGCTGGTTGCAAGTGAAGTGGATGCCAACTGAATACCTTGATGGATAGAAGCGCTCTGTGGCGAATTGACCGATGTAAGAAACTGTGAACCACTGAACTCCAACACCATGGCTCAACAGTTAACGTGCTCACCATGAAGCCCAAAGGTCCTTGGGGTAATCATGCATGCATACTGCTGAGTCCCATACTAGAAAAAAAGGCTGGATGTTCAGTGTCCCCAGCTTTTTAATGCATTGATTCTCTACCCAACGTCAGTCACTGTTGAAAACCACCTTGAAAACAACAAGACATTTTTATTATTCATTCCAATAATTGGGAACATATCTAACACTCTTCGGCAGAGAAAGCTGACAAAAACAATCTTCTACAAAAACCCTTTTACGATTTAACTCATTTTATGCTACATGACCATTCTTCTGACATTATACTAACTTTATTGAACAATTCCTCTTTAAACAGGCGGGACTACAGTTTTTCTTGTTGTGTTACTCAAACGTTTCGTGATCTTGTTTTATTTTTCTTTAGTGATCGATATCAAACTACGATAATCTCATTCAAGAATTTTAGACTGATCTACAATCACTCTTCTGATATGCTTCCAAAAGTCTTTCATAAAGATTCA
This sequence comes from Heterobilharzia americana, assembly GCA_944470555.2. Classification (NCBI taxonomy): domain Eukaryota; kingdom Metazoa; phylum Platyhelminthes; class Trematoda; order Strigeidida; family Schistosomatidae; genus Heterobilharzia; species Heterobilharzia americana. Next base: position 49,493,280 of record OX104130.1, on the reverse strand, counting down.
TGATAAGCAGCTCATAATGTTAACAGAAATTATATGCACTTCATGAATTTCTAGTGGCATTTGATGATTTCGAATGTTGGTTATCTACCGATATACTGGCAAACGTTTCGTTACACAGTAGGCGTTAGAATACTTTTGGAAAACTTTTGAGGCGATTAATATCCAAATAATGAATTCTTTCAACAAACAAACCATGCTTCTCTGCTTTACCATTAGCTGCTCAGACATTTTATCAGCATATTTAGAGAATCACCCAACAGGCAGAAGCGACTTCTGGATTTTGAAATATTTTTTCAATCACGGCTTACTATTTAAAAAACATAAAACAGTTCATTGCTGATAGACGTTTTATTTAAAGTGCCACGAAACATATATTTAATGAAGAGAATATGAGTATTATTTGTCAGTACATTGATAACCATTCAGATTTCACGCTAAGATGTGATTCAGGTGTGTATCTAATTCCTGTAAAAAGAGAAATTCTAACACAGTGTACTGGTTTTATTTAAGTTTCACTTTGCTTTTCTAAAACTTGGGAATAAATATTCGCTAAGATGATGAATTGTTACAGTTTACATTTCAGTACTGATGGTCTGTGAGAGCATTACTTTTCTAGTTGGACTAAAGCGTCACAGTCGAATTAACACTAATAATTTTCAAAATCAACCAGACCTTACTGCTTTAAGTTGTTCACATATTACTGTTGGTGGGGCCAACCGAATTGGACGAGTGGACAGTTACTTAATGACAGCACTGGGTTGAAGTCACGCTATGTCGGAAACTGAGAAAAATAGGGAATGTGGAGCACTGGATACCAACCAAGTGGCTCAGTAGCAATATACTGGTGGTGGAACCTCTAGGTCATGGGTTCAATCCCTACTAAATTCTTGGGTATGCATCTCTGCGGAGTCTTGTTCTAAGATGAATCGGCTATTGAGTGGCCCCAGTGTTTAAACGATTCCATGACTACTGTCAATTCGTGATGAGTATCAATCTGAAATCAGTAAACTGTTGTTAATATTTAATCCTATGGAAACATCTTACTCAGCGTCTGGGTGAAAGTATTATTATTATTAGTCCCTTGGGTTCCTAATGGAACATAGGGCTTCACTAGCACGTCTCCAGTAACCTCTGTTATCTGAAATCTTTTGAACCTGACCCCACGACAGCCCACAACCTCTCATTTCCTCCTCACACGACCTCCTCCATGTCACCTTCGCCTCGGACACTCAACTCATCGCTTCCCATGGGGATTCCACTCGAGCAACTGGCCTGACGCGTGATGTCCCCAGTCGGCTCTCTCAGTGTATGCCATATCTATCTCCACTTCCTTCCAGTGCATATTTGTTGGGTGATAGGTTCTTGGTTGGTTCGTTCCCAGAACTCCTTATTCTTATTATTCTGGCCATCTGATATTCAGTAACGAGCGTAAGCAGTTGTTGATGAATGTCTGTAGTTTATTGGAAATGCCTTTCGTGACGCGCCAAGTCTCTGAACCATCACACAGAAGCACTGACTTGACGTTGGTGTTGAAAATCCGTATCTTGTTCCGCATGCTGAGTGCAGAAGATCTCCACACTGGTTTCAGGCTAATGAACACCTGTCTTGCTTTTCCGATTCTGACTTTGACGTCCTCGTGTGTGCCGCCGCCTGTAGTTGAAACAGTGCTTCCTAGATAAGTGAAGGTGGTTACTTCCTTTAAGTTTCTCCCGTTGACGGTGACTGGAGTTTGTTGTTGTTGTTGATGGTGGTGGTGCGGTATCTTCATCACTTCTGTCTTCTCTATATTCACCTGAAGTCCCGTCTTCGCTGCCCTGCCTCTTCTATCAACTTGTTAGTTTTTGCCTGTAGATCTTCAAGTTTATGTGACATTGGGCACAAGTCATCGGCGAAATCCAAATCTTCTAGGTTCTTTTCCGCAGTCCAGTGTATCCCCCTCTTCTCGCTGCCCACTGTTTGCTGCACGATCCAGTCAGTTGAACACAATCAGGAATATCATGGGGGATAGTAGGCAACCTTGTTTCACTCCTGTCTCCACTTCACTTCAAAAGCATCGCTGAGCTTCCCATTGTGAATTACTTGGCATGTGGCGTCTTCTTATAGCTAGTTGTTGAATGAGGCTGATAAAGGTTTGCGGTATTCCGTAGTATTGAAGCAGTTTCCAAATTGCCTCTCGGTCGACGATGTCAAAGGCCTTCTCAAAGTCGATAAAGTTGAGGTAGAGAGCTGATTGCCATTCTACGCTCTGTTCTATGATGATGCGAAGCTTACAATTTGGTCCGCACATGATTTGTACTTCCTGAAGCCTGCCTGTTCCGGTCGTGGTTTTGAATCCAGTGCATCTTTAAGCCTCTCCAGGATGATGCGGCTTAATATTTTACTTGGGGTGGACAGGAGAGTGATTCCGCGCCAGTTCTTGCAAGCACTGAGGTCTCCCTTCTTCGGCAGTTTGACAAGGTAACCCTTCTTCCAATCGTCCGGTACCTTCTCTTCCTTCCACACCTTCTGCAATAGTGGTGTGAGCATGTCCGCTGTTGTCTCTGCATCTGTTCTCAGTGCTTCTGGTGGGATTCCATCTGGTCCTGCTGCTTTCCCGCATTTCAGTAGCTTTATGGCGTTCAGGACTTCCATTTTCGTTGGGGGATTTATGTTCACTTGTAATTCAGCGGCTGCAGGTGGTATTTCTGGACGAAGTGCAGGTGGTGGTCGATTCAAGAGCTTCTTGAAGTGGTCGGCCCATCGTTTCCTCTGTTTCTCTTCTTTTGTAATTAAATTTCCTTCTTCATCTTTTATTGGTTTCATCTGTGTTGGTCTCTTCCCTGATAGCAACCTGGTTATTTGATACAATGTCGTCAGGTCTCTCTCTCCTACCTGCAGCCTGTTCTGCTTCACTTGCCAGTGTTTCGTAGAAGTGTCTTTTGTCTTTGCGTGCACTCTTCTTCACTTCTTTGTCCAGTGTTTTATACATTGTGCTCAGTTCCTCTTGTTGTTGAGCATCCTTGCACTGAATTATCTTCTGCCTCACCATCCTCCTCTCCTCTATCAGCTTCCAGGTATCCGTTGAGATCCATTCCTTATCTTCTTTCTTCTTCCTTCCTAATACGGCTGTGCAGGTTTCTTTCCACATCTCTTTCAAAGACTTCCAGTGTTCTTCCACACAGGTTTCTTCACGGATGTCCCTCGATATCTCCCATTTTGTCTTGATGGCTGCCGTGAAGATTTCTTTTGTAGTTTCATCCTTCAGTTTCCGAGTGTTGTAGTTGAACAGTGGTCTATCACCAGCTTCCTTGAAGGCTTTCAACTTGATTTGGAAGGTTCCTTGCAGTAGACAGTGAGTGGTCTGAACCTACGTCTGCTCCTCTTCTTGACTTTGTGTTAAGTAGACTGCGTCTCCATTTTCTTGAGATTGAAATAAAGTCGATTTCATTTTTAGTGTGTCCATCTGGTGAAGTCCATGTCGCTTTGTGGATATCCTTGGGCTTGAACACACTGCCTGACTTCAATCACCAAATCGCCGAATGCATAGAAGTCTGCAAACAATGCTCCATTCTCATTCATCACCTCACCGAGCGCTTCTCAACCCATGGTTAGTTCTCTTCCCGTGTTGTCCCCTCCCAGTTTGGCATTCATGTCGCCCATTAGAATTTTGATATCGCCAACTGACGTCTTGTCCAGTGTTGATTGGAATTGTCTGTAGAATTCCTCCTTTTTCTCTTGCTCTGCATTATTTTTAGGTGCATAACATTGTATGATTGTGACCTTTCTTCCTTTTGAGTTGAATCTTGCTGTCATGATCCTGTAGAACATTGGTTCCCACTGCATGAGAGAGAGCCTTCGATGCTGTTGGAGACATCACGATAGCCACTCCCTCAGTGTGCTCCTGGTTGTCGTCTGGGTGACAATGTCGGAGTAGATTATTGATTCTCCAGTTGACAGTTTGGAGAGTCCACTTCCATTCCATCTGCTCTCGCAAATTCCAAGCACTTCGATGTGATACCTTCTCATCTCTTTTGCAATCTGGGCTGCCTTACTGGGTTCAAACGTGGTGCGGACATTCCATGTCCTCACGTTTACTTTCGCTTTCATTGAGAGAAGACACATCGGCCTGGCCAATTGGCTTCCCGAAGGCAGGCTTTCACCAACTGGCGTCATTTCGCCTCTCCGATTCCAGTGAGGAATAATTTTGTTATTGTTTTTTATATTCTGTTTGTGCTTTGAAGTTTCTTTGGCGATTTGATTAGTTTTCCGGTGAAGGGTTGCTGGACGTTTGACCAACCTTCCCTGTGTACCCGGGCTTAGGACCGGCTAGTAACTAGTGAACTAGTTAACCAGGCGAGGTTCTGGGTGAAAGTAAGCCCACAAATATCAATGCAGATTTGCAGTTGATGAATACTTTTAGTAAAATAAAACTAACTTCTCTTCAGTTACTTGAGCATCTGCTCTTTAGTAATTTTTACTATTGTGTTTGCGTGTGATGAGAGATTCATAACTACTTAGTCAAAAGAGTTTGCCCTCTAGACTAAACAATTCTACATTACTACTAAAGACAGCTGTTTATAATATAACCTGAAACAAAGGTTAGAATTAACAATTCAGGTTAGGCTGCGGTTAATTTATACTGGTTCCTTCAAAAACATTTAACTGACTACTGACTGATCATAGTTGAAAACAGATTAGAATCTACGAAGCCCTAGCCAAATGTTTGACTAAAGAGCACTATAAAATAAATCGAGTGTGATGACATCAAAAGTCTGAGCGTGTGATATCACTTTTCTGAAATCCACTGGTAATAAGAAAATTATCTGTTTTCGTCGTAAATTTTTTAACGAATAGGTTGTAATAAATTTACGTTTTCTAAAAAGAACATAACTATTTTTTATGTGTAACATGGCTAATCTTTTACTGCTTCGATTATCTCACGAAGACATGGCTTTTTATATTTCCTAGACATTTTTTTATAGATACACCCAATTTACTCAGAAAGAATTTATGAGGTTTAAGTTAGAAATTAGTTTTCTAGTTATTTATTTATTTATTTATTTTTTGTTTAACTCTCAAAAATAAATTCTCAGAGAGACTTTTACGTGGTCTACAGAATTTTGTTACAAATTTAGGCTTACATTATCAGTTTCATCAAAAACATGATATTCAGTGAAGAGGACTCTTTTCAACGAATTCATTTACACTCTGTACATTCGTATACATGTGATATTTAAAGACTGTAATCCGTGAGGAAGATTTGACTTATGACGAATTTAAGCATTATGAAGTAGCGATTTTACGTGAAAATTTTTATTCGAAGTCACAAAGCAGTCTTAGTGGAAGCGTTCTTCTACCTACACCAGGAATAAATTTTTATCGTGTACCGATCCAAATGCTTACACTTTTCAGTAACATTTTGAATTTTTATTTTCAAACATAATACTTTTTCTATTTTTTGATTGAATGATCTCTCTGTGAATTCAAGTTGTGCTCTGATAAGTGTACTTAATTCATCACCTGTGCGTTAAATAAATGAAAACAGAATATGTACCAATGTCAAACTGCACTGTTGGTAGAACTACATTTCAGTGTAAATTCTGCGTTACTGTTATGCACGCAGATTAGATGGAAACGTATGAAATTTAAAAATTCCAAAATAAAACTCATCACATGATCTTCAAAAAATTCGCAACTCAGTATGCATCCATAATTCTACTGCTGCAGTGGTTTGGCAACAAATAAGCTATAATATCCAGTCTGTTTCCGCAGCAATAAGCCTATTCAGGTTTCTTGCTGTGACTTCATTTAAATTATGTTTCTAGAAAGTATCTATGTACACTGCAAAACGTAGGAATAATTTTATTTGCCTCATTGTTTTAAGCAGCTTTCTAAAGGGAGACGAAAGAATTTTGGTTATCGGTGAAACATTTCAGCCCCTATTTAATCATGCGAAACGCGTTTAGGAGAAAAAGCTTTTCACACTCTGATTTCATTCAGAAAATTTGGTCATTTGCTTTCAGGTTTAAGTAGTGCTCACTTAGACAATTTAAATCACAGGTAATTTGGTAATCATTTCCATAGCCTCCGGCGAATTGGTTTCTTGCCAGCATTTAAGATGAGTACACTGAAGTTGTATCAGTTAGAGACCATTTTACCTGAACAATTTAGTTGTCAACTTTGATGAGTTTTTTCTTAGAAAAGTGAAACGTTTGCCCGGTATTAATCTGATCCTCATGTAGTTGGCTAAAGTCAGTGGTCTTTGTGCATGCTATCTGCCTACTGTTGTCATTCAGATGTGCAATATAAAGAGTGGTAAGTCATAAAACCATTACACGGTTGTATACACATAACAGATACTGAACAACTAACCGCTATCCGTAAAATACTTTCTGTTCAAAAGAAAAAGTGTCCGTTTCAGATAGATAAAAGGATACGAAATCGTTAATGAGACATGAAAGTATTGTATTACCTTACAGAATGTTAATATTTTCCATTTTTTGTTTTGACACAATAATCTATTGAATCCATTGGTTAATATTACAGCAAATTAGAAAAGCAATAAACTTTGAAAAATTCTGTAAACTGGAGTGGTTATTTTTCTATAGACATAATAAATGTCATTACTTTAGCCATTAAACTAAAATATTTCATATTTCTTGCACTGACTTCTTTATTTTACTCCTGCAATCTTCTTAGACCACAAACTAGCGAGTGATCATATTAATTTAAAAGTCTGGAAAGGTTGTCATTATTGTATTTCTTGCATGTTATGACATTCTGTTGAGGTTGTTTGTTAGAGGTAGATTCAACACATTTCTTCTGTATTGCTGGATACTTTCCCAGCCATTTGAAAATTTTAACTAACATACTTAACTGCACAAAGGATTTCCTACCCTAAACTCCACTTGGTCTATAGTATGATGTTTAATGCTAGATATAATTGAAAAAAAAGCAAGGGATATTTATTCCTTGAGAATATATTGAAATCGAGGTACACATAGGACATTTATAACAAAATCATAAATATTTTAACTCCAGTGACAAAATATTCTTAAACTGATTCAACAAAAACCATACTGATCATGTGAAATACGAAGGTTGCAACCATTTCAGGTGGAAAGTTAATATAGTTACAAGGAACTCACAACAACCAGTACCAAAATGTAATTGATAGTAGGGGATTTGGAACTCTGTCTGCCAATCGCAACCGTCTAACATAAGCTATGCACTGTCAAAGTACTGATATTGATATAATATCATGATGATGTTTTACAATCGGTGGAACTTTCGTGATAACTAATCATCAACAAAGAATAGCAGACAGAAAAAGACCTAAGGGAATGTCCTCGAAACAACCGGTTAGCATCCCTTAAGCGATTTTGCAAAAGGTGGAGAGGCAGAAAAACCTTAAGACGGGTGAGTCTGTTCTATATCATGCAAGCATCTATAAGATTGTTAGCGATGTTTCACAGAGCACTTTAAATAGGGTTTGATGTATTAATTTGTTGAGATGATTGTTGTCAGCTACTCCTGAAAAATAATCGATTACTCAGTCTATGTTGGCGACCATACCACGTCCGATCACTGAAGTTAAGCAACGTTGGGCACGGTTAGTACCTGAACTCGCCTTGGTTAACCAGTTCACCAGTTGCTAGCTGTTCCTAAGCCCAGGTAGAGATGGAAGGTTGGTCAAACGTCCAGCAACCCTTCACCGGAAAACAAATCTAACCGCTAAACAAACTTCAAAGCACAAACGAAATATAAAAAATAATAACAAAATTATTCCTCACTGGAATCGGAGAGGCGAAATGACGCCAGTTGGTGAAAGCCTGCCTTCGGGAAGCCAATTGGCCAGGCCGATGTGTCTTCTCTCAATGAAAGCGAAAGTAAACGTGAGGACATGGAATGTCCGCACCACGTTTGAACCCAGTAAGGCAGCCCAGATTGCAAAAGAGATGAGAAGGTATCACATCGAAGTGCTTGGAATTTGCGAGAGCAGATGGAATGGAAGTGGACTCTCCAAACTGTCAACTGGAGAATCAATAATCTACTCCGACATTGTCACCCAGACGACAACCAGGAGCACACTGAGGGAGTGGCTATCGTGATGTCTCCAACAGCATCGAAGGCTCTCTCTCATGCAGTGGGAACCAATGTTCTACAGGATCATGACAGCAAGATTCAACTCAAAAGGAAGGAAAGCCACAATCATTCTAATGGGCTACGTGAATGTCAAACTGAGAGTGGACAACACAAGAAGAGACCTAGCCATGGGTTGAGAGACACTCGGTGAAACGAATGGGAATGGAGCATTGTTTGCAGATATCTGTGCATCAAACGATTTGGTGATTGGAGACAGTGTGTACAAAGACAATGATATCCATATAGCTGCATGGATTTGATTTCACTAAATGGACACCCTACACTAAAAATCAGATCGACTTTATATTAATGTTAAGAAAGTGGAGACGCAGCCTACTTGACACTAGATCAAGAAGAGGAGCAGACCACTATCTAATGCGAGGAACCTACCTGCAAAATCAAGTTGAAAGCCTTCAAGGAAGTTAGTGATAGTCCACAGTTCAACACCCAGAAAACGGATATGAAGGACTTAACCACAAAGGAAATCTTCACGTCAGATATCGAGCAACAACCCTGAAGAAACCTGTGTGAATGAACACTGGAACTCTTTGAAATCGGTGTGAATGAAACCCGCATAACCGTATTAGGAAGAAAGAAGAAAGAATATAAGGAATGAATCTCTACGGACACATGGAAGCTGATAGAGCAGGGAGAGGAGGATGGTGAAGCAGAAGATTAATCAGTTCAAGAATGTACAACGAGAAGAGTAACTGAGTATGAAGCATAAACACTGGACAGAGAAGTGATGAAGAGTGTGGGCAATGACGAAAGACACTTCTATGACACACTTGCAAATGAAGCAGAACAGGCTACAGGTTTGAGACACCTGACAACATTGTACCAAATAACCAGGTTACTATCTGAGAGGGAAAAGATCAACACAGATGAAGCCAATAAAAGATGATGACGGAAATCCAATTACAAAAGAAGAGAAACAAAGGAAACAGTAGGCGACTACTTCAAACAGCTATTGAATTGACCACCACCTGAACTTCGTTCAGAAATACCGCCAACAGTCCAGCCACAAAATTACCAGTAACAAAGGACCTCCGACAAAAGCCGAAGTAAAATCCTAAATACCATAAGACTAGTGAAATGCGAGAAAGCAGCAGAATCAGATGGAATTCCTCCAAAAGAACTGAGAATAGACGCAGAGACAACAGCAGACATGCTCAGACAAGACCACTATTGCAGAAGGTTTGGAGGCAAGGAAGATAACATACCTGCCCATTGATTGGAAGATGGGCTACATTGTCAAACTCTCAAACGAAGGAGACCTAAGTCTTTGCAAGAACTGGCGAGGAATCATGCTGGTGTCCACCTCAAGCAAAATATTATGCCGCATCATTCTGGAGATACTGAAGGACGCGTTGGATTCACAATTACAACCGGAGAAGACTGGTTAGATTCAGGAAGTACAAATCATGTGCGGACCAAAATTATACGCTACACATCATCATAAAACAGAGTATAAAATGGCAGTCAACCCTCTACCTCAACTTCATCGACTTAGACACGGCCTTCGACAGCATCGACCGACAAGTAATTTGGAATACCACGGAATACCACAAACCTTTATCAACCTCATTCAACAACTAGATGATGACGCCACATGCCAAGTGATCCACATTGGGAAGCTCAGTGATATATTTGATTTGAAGACAGGAGTAAGACAAGGCTGTCTACTATCACCCATGATATTCCTGATTGTGGTGGACTGGATCATGCAACAGACTGTGAGGGGCGAGAAGAGAGGATACGCTGGACCGGAGAAGAGATCCTAGAAGATTAGGATTTTGCCGATGACTTGTGTCTGATGTCGCACAACCTCGAAGATCTATAGGCGAAAACCAACAAGTTGACAGAAGAGGGAAGGCAGTGAAGATGGGACCTCAAGTGAACGTAGACAATAAAGAGGTGATGAGGATACCCAACCAACACCACCACCAACAACAAGCTCCAATCACCATCAATGAGAGAAACTTAAAAAAAAGTAGTCTCTTTCACCTATCTGGGCAGCATCGTTTCAACTGGCACAGATGAGGACGCCGAAGCCAGGATCGGAAAAGTGAGACAGGCGTTCATTAACCTGAAACCAGTGTCGAGATCTTCTACACTCAGCATAAAGCGTGAACAAGTTCCGGATTCTCAACACCACTGTCAAGTCAGTTCTTCGATGTGATGGTTGAGAAACTCGGCGGCTCGTTACGAAAAGCATTTCCAACAAACTACATAGATTCATCAACAACTGCCTACACTCACTCGTTAGTGAAGGTCGGATGGCCAGAAAGAATAAGCAACAAGGAACTGACTTTGGGAACGAACCAACCAAGAATTTGTCGCTGAACAAATATGCAGAAGAAAGTGGAGATGGATTGGACTAAGCATACACTGAGAAGACAGATTGGGGACATCACGGGACATGCCAGGCCATCGAGAGGAATCTAAATTGGAAACGACGAGTCGGGCGTCCGAGGTGAGGGTGACATGGAGGAGATCATGCCAGGAGGAAATGAGAGCTTGTAGGCTGTCATGGAGCCAGGTTCAAAAGATTGCAGAAAACAGAGTGAACTTGAGTCATGCTACTAAAGTCTTATGTTCCACTAGGAACCCAAGGAACAAATAAAAATAATAATAAACTCAGTCTATGCTTCAGGCTTTCCTGAGAATCTTCCAATTGATTTTTATATGCACAATATCAACGCAGTCAGGGAAATCAAAACGTATCCTTCATGAGACCTCAGAAAGTCACCACAAACGTACCTCAAACTACCTCAAAAAAGTTATTTGCATCATTATAAGCCAACTAACAATTCTAGCCTCAGTTTTATAGTCAACTTGGGTTTACTTCCATACAACCCAGTCTTTACTGACTAGGGTTTCACTTTGTTAATCACATATCCTGAAGTCAAAGAGATGTATTTCTACCTCAAGAACTCAGCTTATTTTGTCTGAATGATTATCTGTCCAAAAAATCAATTGAGTGGCATATGAGTTGAATTGTAAACTCAGTAGGCCAATATTACTTGTCATTACTACTAGTCCCTATCTAAGCAGCATTGTTAGTTGTTCAAAATTATTTGACTGGTTGATAGCTCTGGCTGCTGTTGCTTATCAAAGCCCGAGTAACAAAAGAAATATACTTTCACCTTGCATTGTTGTTTTGTAATTGTATGTTAATTTCTTAGGATGGAGTTCATCATGCAGTTTAGTTTTCAGTGTCTGTATGAATCTGTTAATACAGAGAATTCACGTTAAATAGAAAATAATGTCAGTCATTGAAATCCACAAAATATTTTCCTAAAAGTTCATACAAATACTTTTATGTTTTCACCATTTCTTACAGGACATCTGTGTATATATGTTATCAAATTCAGTCTGGCTGTTAGTACTGAGAAACTAATGTTCGAATCTAATATGAATAATTTATGTCTTTACAGTGTATCATTATTCAAGCTTATCCATCTACCAACTATTTTGAAAAAAATGAAGTATCTCTTGACATCAGGAGTTTTGTTGTCTGATATTGCTACTTCCAATTCGATATAAAATAATTTTAAATGATTTGTGAACTTGGAATAGTTCATACAGACTCCTTTGTCTAAACCTTCATTGTACTGACGGTTAGATTCCCCACATTTTAAATCAACTTTAGATGTTGTCAAGGTTGCTGAACTAACTTTTCAACTCAATGTTTTAAAGACAGTTGAATTAAGCTGCGAACACAGTATATCCTGTTACAATATGTTAATGATATAATTAGAATCTAAGCGATTGAAACACGAGAATTCCGTCATTGAACGAAGGTTACTTTGATTCGCGACTTCAATATAAATAGTCAATTCTACGTCAAGTGAAAACTGACTACCAGTAACCTTGACTCACAATACCATTGTATTTAAATTTGATGTTTTCCATCTGTATACAAGTGAATGTATTTTGTAACTGAGCTTCTTAGAAACCAACCACCTCTTGTTCTTTGAAATAAAGTCAAAAATTCAGAAGTTGGTTATATGTAGCCCAAATACTGCAAGCCCTACCGTTCACCAATTGCTCACAGATTTATGGTTTATTTTCATTCTTTATCGATGTAGCTTTTTCCTTTGTATGGAAACATATGCCGGTCTATTCTACATTTGCATAGCATATAATGAGATATATAGAAAGAAAGGACAAAGAAACATTTTACAAAACAAAAAAGGAATGATACGTATGAAAACGTCCACTTCAGACATTCATCTCTCAGAAATTAATAAGAATGATGTATGTGAATATATATGCGCTACTCATTTCTCAAGTAAATGTATCGCCTACTTCTCAAGTTAACACAAATATGGCTTTTATTTATATCTATGGTTTGGAAGACGGTTTGCATTTTATCATAACTTTATTTATTTAAAGAGTGTATGATTATGCTATGACAGGTGTATAATTCTTAGATTTATTTAGCGCTAGACTTTTTAGCCCGATTATCTATCGTGTATATAGGTGATATATTATTTTAATGTGATAAATAACAACTTTGTCCTATCATAGGAATTATTGGAAGCTAACTTGTATTCCGTCAATTGGTACACTCCACTTTATGCACACCAAATACGTTTACAGTCTTCTTCTCCACACAATAAATTACTACTGTTCATGAATAAAAGACTAACCGCTAAGGCTACTTGATAACCTTAAATAAGTAGAATTGCATACAGTGGGGAAAAGAATACGTATTAGTCTAAAAATCGTGAGTTTTACAGAGAATGCTCAACTGTTAGACAGTTTGCAAATCGCACCTAACTTGAAAAAATAGGTACTTATATCTTCGAAACGATAAAGTACCATTCATTTCAAGTAAAGGAAAAACATACAGATGATAAATACATTTTGTAGAAAAGCATATACTTGCATTTCATTAGGTCCCTATCTCTAATATAAATCATGCGAAAAAACAGCATGTTGAAGTGGAATGCAAGTAGTTAGCTTTCTGTATCCTGCCGATGCCAATATAGGAATAAATCATATTATCTGAAAAAAATTTTGAAAAGGTTTATCACTATTCTTAGCATTATTTCTAAATGAAAACCTCACATTAGATTTATCTGTATACTTTGGTAACCATTTAACACGTGTGTACTTTGTAGGCTTGAAACTGCGTATAAGATTTATTTCGGCATGACTTAAGAATACTGTATTGTGTGTATAGGAAAACTCATGAATATTAAGATATAAATCTGCAAACTCCAACAGTCCAAGGTGAAATTTTGTAAATTCAGGACACTTGTGTATGACAGTAAAAGTACACTGAATACATTTGAAGATATTTCGTTAGGCCAGTGATGCTGTTCCACATCTAATATGCTTATTATGTAGCTTGACTTAAATGATCTTTTGTTAAATCCAATAAATAATTTAGATCTAACTCTTTATGTGAAATAATATGCACGGTAGCGTTAGTACGAAGTAGCTATTTCTTTCGTACTAAAATACCTTTAACTCTTGAATTTATTGGCGCGATTTATATCAAAATAACAATGATATTCTCAGTAAGAACAGGTATCTCAATCTAACTTAATATACATAATAAATCTGGCTACAGTTGCGAAGCTCAACAAAGCAGTACAAACATCGTATTTTGCTGCATTTCGTTCAGATGCTTGCAGATTATTAGTAATGAATTAATGAGGTGGATGAGGGTCAACATGTTTTGCAGTTGATGGACCACATCTAAGTAGCGTGAGTAGGAAAACCTGAGCTATGAGGTTGAAATAAAACATCTAAATGCTGGTAGGTTATACAAGGAATTAAAATACTTCTACAAGAACAGTAGAAAAATCCGCATTAAGACAGCTGAATATGCTCTGTTTTGGAGTTGCATTCAAAATTGACTCTGTTATCTAGTAGTTTTCAAGTGCATCTTGACAAGCAATACGATAAAAGCAGAGTAGCTGAAAAATAAAAAAAGAAACCTTTCGAGCGGAAAAACTAAGAAGAAACTGGGGTTGCTCCCCCTTTCGTGTATGACCAGACAGAACTGTGAGGGATTAACCTGACTTCAATGTCAATTATTTATCTCATTAGAAACTTTACCATGAGAAGACAAGTTGGTTGACAACATAATAGAAATTTTTCTAAAATGATAGAAATTGAAACGAATTGAATTCAGCATTCAGCTTCATTTTCAGGTTCGAAAAATCTTTGAGATTCTTGTGTAATAAATACGTTCAAGTTGAAAAACCCAGTAATTTATTTGATGCGGAATTCGATAATATTTTGTAGAATATCCGATATGATTAGTTTCACAAAAGTTGTCAATAATACATCAGGTAAAGAGAATTCCTTAAATAATAAAGTCACGAAGTGCAATACGTTCGAACCTAATAATCACAGAGCAGTCCTATAAATAGTGTAGACAACTGTGTTTCGTGTGATAATTTATTCATGAGTTCGATGAACTCAGATCCAATACAAAATGAATCATTCAATCATTACCGTAATAAACTATCTGACCTACCAGAAAATTCTATGCCGATTACATATATTTCCGAACAAACCTATCACTTATTATTTGCTAATCATTCATTTTATTGAAGTCTTAAACTTTATATTATGCATACCATCAAGATAAACCCTATGAAAACAAACTACTTCACTACAATCATCGTTTATTACTCCAAAGATAAGCTTGTCTTTTTATTTTATTATCATTCACTGATATCCCAGTAAATCTTATTGGATACTACCTTTTAAGGTTATGAATTGACATCGTGAAGTTGCCTGTATGAGCAAAACAGACAAAATTCCTTCAGGCTAATTTCTCACTCTTTGCATTTTACCAGTATGCATTGGTTTTATCGACTAAGAAGTTAATTATTTTCATGATCTGAAAATAAATGTCAGACAGTCCCTGCATATATTAAGGGGAAATATTTCTAGTTTAGACAAATAGCGAAATAAA
Source organism: Heterobilharzia americana (assembly GCA_944470555.2). Lineage (NCBI taxonomy): Eukaryota > Metazoa > Platyhelminthes > Trematoda > Strigeidida > Schistosomatidae > Heterobilharzia > Heterobilharzia americana. The sequence goes on along the minus strand of OX104130.1, from coordinate 49,478,210 downwards.
CATAAACAAAGGAAATCAGAAGATATGTTCTGTGTATCTTATGCGGTTCATAAATCCCTAGAAGCGTAATGAGACCTTTCTTGAAGGTACACTACAGACATGTTGTTGCACTATCGATGAGAAAAACAGTGCAGAGAACTAGTGGAACGTAGTTGGTTCATGTCCAGTTGACTACTGCGAATTCATGAACCGGTTTTTCATTATAAACTAGAATGAGTGGTGTATGGTGAATATATGGTCGATACACTAATGATTACGTTTATTTCCTAACTGGTCTTTAGTTTTTTCTTCCCAACCCAACTCATATATTAACTAGTTTTACAGCTGAGGCTCTTAGACAATGTATTCGTCAGACTGATTCTATTGTGGTTATTAAAACAGAATTACTTTTCCCTATCACTGAATGTTAAATTGAAAAGACAAGCTTATCTTTGGAGTAATAAACGATGATTGTAGTGAAGTAGTTTGTTTTCATAGGGTTTATCTTGATGGTATGCATAATATAAAGTTTAAGACTTCAATAAAATGAATGATTAGCAAATAATAAGTGATAGGTTTGTTCGGAAATATATGTAATCGGCATAGAATTTTCTGGTAGGTCAGATAGTTTATTACGGTAATGATTGAATGATTCATTTTTGTATTGGATCTGAATTCATCGAACTCATGAATGAATTATCACACGAAACACAGTTGTCTACACTATTTATAGGACTGCTCTGTGATTATTAGGTTCGAACGTATTGCACTTCGTGACTTTATTATTTAAGGAATTCTCTTGGAGGCAAGGAAGAAAACATACCTGCCCACTGATTGGAAGAAAGGCTACATTGTCAAACTCTCAAACGAGGGAGACCTAAGTCTTTGCATGAACTGGCGACGAATCATGCTGTTGTCCATCTCAAGCAAAATATTATGCCGCATCATTCTGGAGATACTGAAGGATGCGCTGGATTCAAAATTACAACCGGAAAAGACTGGTTAGATTCAGGAAGTACAAATCATGTGCAGACCAAAATGATACGCTACACATCATCATAGAACAGAGTATAAAATGGCATCATCGATTTTGAAATGGCTATTGACAGTGTCTACCGACAGATCATTTGACAGTTGCTTCAATACTACGGAGTGCCAAAAATCTTTATCAATCTCATTCAACAGCAATATAATGACGCCACATGCCAAGTTATTCACAATGGAAAACTCATTGATGCCTTTGATTTGAAGACAGAGGTAAGACAAGGCTGTCTACTATCATCATTGATTTTCCTGATTATGTGGATTGGATCATGAAGAGAACCGTGCGGAGCGAGAAGACGGGCACATGCTGGCTGGACCGATGGAAAGAGCCTCGAAGATTTAGATTTCGTCAATGATAACTGATGTCTAATGTCGCACAATCTCGAAGATCTACAGGCGAAAACTAGCAAGTCGACAGAAGAGGCGAGGCAGCGAAGACTGGACTTCATGTGAACGTGAAGAAGACAGGGGTGATGAAGTTACCCAACCAACAACAACATCAACAATGAGAGGCATCAATTACCAATAACGAAATAAGCCTAAAGGAAGTGGTCCGTTTCACCTATCTGACTAGGCAGCAGTTTTAACTACAGGTGGCAGTACAGACAAGGATGTCGAAACCAGGATCGGAAAAACAAGACAGGCGTTCATTTACCTGAAATCATTGCGGAGATCTACTGCACTCAGCGCAAAGAACAAGATCCGGATTTTCAACACCAATATCAGTCAAATCAGTGCTTCTGTGTTGTGGTTGAGAGACTTGGTGTGTTACGAAAAGCACTTACAACAAACTACAGACATTCATCAGCAGCTGCAACCTACGCTGACTTAATACTGAAGGTCAGATGATTAGAAAGAATAAGAAACAAGTAACTCTGACTGGCTGGCAACGAACTAACTAAGGATCCATCGCCCAACAAATATGCAGAAGAAAGTGGAGATGGATTAGGCATAAACTGAGAAGGCCGACTGGGGACATCACGCCCCAGGCCGTTGAGTGGAATCCAAATGTGAAACGATGAGTCGGTCGTCCGAGGAGAGATTGACATAGAGGAGATCATGTGCGGAAGAAAGGATAGCTTGTGGGCAGTCTTGGAGCGAGATTCAAGTGACTGCAGAGAAGAGAGTGCAGTGGATGCCTGCTACTGAAGCCGTATGTTCCATTAGGAACCCAAGGGAATAATAATAATAATGTTATTATTATTATCCCTTTTGTCTTGACAAAACAAGAGGGTCTACCCAAATTTTTCATCCCTATGAATATTAATGGGAAGCTGCACTAAAGTATTTCAGACAACACAACTGGGAATGGCTGAGGCATAACATTCATTTTCTTACTGATGACAGTAAGCTTTGGAGTAACCTAGATGTCTGAATTATTCAATAGCAGGTTTGCTAGCGGTCATCTGCAGTCAATGAATTTCTCGAGCCATGCACACTCAAACCACAAGATCGATCAATCTTCTCTTTTAATACTGGAACCTACTGGCATCGTTGTTTATGCATGTGACAACACTTATCAAGCTTCCATAATACTTGGAGACCACAGCACTGAAAGCATAGAAAGAATTCCAACGATTTCTTAAAACTTGGTACTCTTGTCATTTTACAAGCACCCCCTAATAACTTGAAACATCTTTCAACTTACGTAGACATAAGTTCGATGAAAAACCTAAAATGAGTAGCTACAAACCGATAAACATTACACTGTATGCGTCTAGAATAGTAGGAAAACTATTTAACGAAACCATTCTTCAACAAATGCTCAGAAACAGTGTTGTCAGCTCCAGTCAGCATAGGTTCTCAAAGTTACAGTCATGCGTGACCTGTCACCTCAATTTATTTAAATTCCTAACCACTTCTTCATTTAGATATGTCTAAGGCACTTTGGTACACCAAGCATTCTTTGCTGGTATAAAAGTGCAAGGAAATGATCTAAACTAATCTTTGTTGAATATACTAAAATCTTTCCACAACAGTAGCTGAAAGGTGAAATTGAGTCTCCGTTGGTAAAAACTAGACAGGTTGCATATTAAGTTATTCAGGGTGGCATACCTGATCATCTACTTTCCCCTCTTTATGTTAATAGCATCTGTAGCTCTTTCTCACAAGGTAAACTTTTTCCCTTCGCTGATGTTTTCAAGGTGTGCATATGCATTCCCTTGTGACTAGCCACCATATATTCAGACGTTGGTGCAGAAAGAAGTGGATCTGAAAACCTGTCGGTTCACTACATTGAAGCTTTTATTCAACTTAGACAACTGTGGTTGAATTTGATTTTGTGCATTTATGATTATTATGCCTCTGAACCTGAATTTCGGGGAGCCAACAAGCCTGTATAGTGCGTGAACTTGATTCTGAGATAGTTCAGTGACTGAACATCAACTGAACAAAAACATAAGCTTCAAATCGAAGAGTTATTTTAAATCTACATAATCTGCATCTTCCTTAGCCTTTTAGTGAAAATTATACTCTAAAAAACTTGTCTGACTACCGTTAGAATACCCTTCATTTATCATCATTAGCATTCATACAGGTGGAAAATTCGATAATGAAACTGTTCACTAAGATACGAGTTGTATACCTGTTGGTTCACAATCACTTTAAACAAGCTGATTGAAGATGAGTGCCATTTCCATTTTTCATGGTCTCACACCAAATATCTTTTGCATTTATTCCGGAATTAGGATTCACAGAATAAACCGTAGCCCACCCATTCAGTTAGTCATGTGTTAGACAAAGTCTTATCTTGTAGAAAACTCTTACACATGTTATGAATGCCACAACTTTGTTCTATAGTGCTGAATATGTTAGGTCCCCTTTATGTGACGGTTGCCGATCATGATCACTAACTACTAAGAACACTCATGCTCTGTCGTCAAGATAAGAATCCGATGATTTCAGCCATATCTTTTTTTAATATGGTAAGACTGACCCTTTGTTAAAATATCCTCACTAATGTAGTCGGCCTTAGGTAAGCGTCTTATGAACGTATAAGTGTATAGTAAGTTTGGATAATGGAAGACGCGAATAAAACAAGGATATAGAACATATAGCATATGCAACTTCTAGGTATATATATATATAGTGAGCACCATAGACTTAAAGTGGGATTTCTTCCTCCTTTGGTTCGCTTTCCTCGTTCAAGATGGTAGCAAGGAATTCTGAAGTCGAGTAGGGAGTATGGCATTTCGTCCATGCTGCTCTTCAAAGCCATGATTCCAGTCTATCAACAACACCTCTAGCATCGAAATGTGATGAATATCCTGTTGAATCAATTGCCATTCGTACCTCTTGAAATATGCAAATACTACTGCACAGCACTTTCAAACATTAGACTTTCAAATATGAGCGGAAATTACAAATAGTTGGAAAGATGCGGCCTATCCAACTAATATATGTGGTGTCTGCCTGTTATGTGAATGATAGGTAGCATTTTGTGCTCTGTAGCCATATACTATGTTCCTTGAATTTACCGACAAGGCGGATAGATTTTGACTGCTAATCACTGGAGTACTGACATCTGTTTAGAACCAAACAGCAATGAAATTTACTTTGATATGCTTGAACAAACTCAAAACACCAGCAGTGAAGATGAAGGAAATGCATTTTTATAGCAGTCTTTCCATGCATCACCAAACTTCTGCGATGTCTGAATCTTATATATGTACACTATGGGAAGCAGCCTTAGTAGCGCAGAGGCTTCGCCATTTAACAATCAGCAGTATTTTTGTTCGTTCCAAAATAATTGTTTTCATCACGGAAGTCAGCATGGTTCCACTAATTCCGATCTAAATTCCTTAGTTCGCTTTTTAGCATTTTGTGTACTGTTTATAACTTGACATTTTCACTGGCCATAACTACCAACCACTTGCATATCCCTTCAGTATGATTTCCGAGGTTCTACTTCTTTATAAAAAATCAAGTAGCCTGCAGTAACAAACCTTTCTGGCACTGCATAAATTTCATGCATGCCCTCTTCAATTTATTTGGAGCGAAAGATGAGAAGTAGATGTATTTGTAAGAGATTTCGTATATACTTCGGACTAACCGTATTTATAAAATCGGTATGCGCCTTTAATTACATGAATGAAACACTACTGGTATTGCTTAACTGGTTATTTAGTTTACGTTACTCAGATTACATACATTCTAGTTGCATTCAACATTGACAGTTTTATAAGATTTTTTGACACTTACTACACCTATCTGCATTATCCCCTCATTACTATTCCACTTAACTTTGGGGTAGAAAAAATGGTGTTTCTGTAAGGAACAGATTCACTAATCTGACTGGTTGATCACAGTTAAGTTTTACCATATGTTTAAGGGGTTCGTTTGATAAAAATAATACTTCGTTCCCTTCACTCTGCTAGTGGACTGAAGCAGCCAGTTATAGGACGGAAAGTAGGTGTAAATGGTGTAACTACTATACGTTTCTACTTTGGGTATGTTCTTGATATTCTTAAGTTCGAAACTCGTAAATAGACCTCAGTAGCATCTTTGGAAACACGGCTGTAAGCAGAGTAGTAACCCAAGTAGTTACTCTTCTTTCAAAAACCAGATAGTAAATCCCTGCTCTAAGAATTTTGTGAAAACTACTTGAAGAACCTCAGGGAAAATATCGAAAAACTTCCAAAATTGATATTTCATTTTTTCGTAATTAAACGCAGCATACTTTCGGGCGTGTAAAGTGAACTATGGGGCGTGTGTCAGTTTCACTTGTTTCCTTGTTACCTTTTAGTGCTCTTAAACTGAGAATAAATAGTTATTAAACTGAAGTACTTTCAAAACAAGTACATCATTAAATAAAACTGCCTGAAAGATAAAAAACAAGAAATATTAACAGCATAATAATTATCATCGAATAGTTAGTTTATTGCATGCATAACTAAAAACGTTTTAGGTGCTTCGTTTACATGAAAGCAATTTACAAAGGTCTTATTAACTAAAACTAAAGCTGCCTGAAGAGACAGGAAACTCAGAGTTAGAAAATTCTTTTATCAAACTCGTTCGACGAAATAAAAGTAAGTTAAATAGTTAAGACAAGAAAACATTAGCGGCTAAAGCAGACTGAAGCAACAAGGGATGGCCTGACTTGAAACTTTAAGATGTACTACTCACTTAAGCGCATTAACTTTTCTAAACTAAATTATGAGACCCAACAGCTGATATCCGTAAACTTCTATATCTCAGGAAAATAACAACTGTATTATTAAACCTTCTCAAAGCCAATAATTACTGGCCATAAATTGTAGTTTGGCACACTATTCTGATCCATTTAAGGCTCTAACCAAGCAAAAAGTTATCCACACTCAATTACTTTGTCGCCAATGATCAAAAACATATCATTTACCGATACATGTGGAGGCGTCATTTTAAAAATAGCCAGAGAATTCTTTTCTTAGGCACTGAGATTTTGAGTGATATAAGTTCAATGAAATGTCATTTAGTTGTAATAAAGAAATTCGTTAACTATGAATTCACTGTATGTATCTCTGACGCTTATGTGATAAATACTACTTTGAACAGCTCAGTTAGAGCACAGATTGCTATGATTAATGAGTATGAAAGCAGCACTTCTATATGGAGTGGGATATGACCTAATAGTATTGGTAGTCAAAACAGTACGTTAACGATGGGATATACCTTAAAAAATTTCATACTAACTGACTCTAAACTGCCTCCATGTAATTGTCCTGTTTAGCTCCTGCTTATATATACTCAGTTTATATACAATCGCATTCTTGTGGTCAACACAATATGAGGAAAACTCATGCATAAAATAATTTTATGTCATGTCCGACATGCTTTACGTTATAGACAAGTAAATTTCAGCAAAAAAAACCGAAACAGACAAAACATCTTTTGCTGTATAATGAGTAGAAATACATAACAATAGGACCATGAATTTACACCTCATACACGAAATTTCTATAAATAATTTCAAACTCTAATGTCCTCAGGCTAATCAAAATATGAACAGCAGTGTTTACCATGTGAATGCTAAATCAGATGATTCGCAATATTTTATCAATCCTCAAGTATTACTATTCGTTTGTTAGCTAACGAAATGCCTAATGTCCACTCTCCTAGAGAGATAAAACTTGTTATTCTGTGAAATATTTGTCAGTTTTTACCGTGCATGCAAAAGTAGTCGTTTCCTTCAACATTCGTAACAGTATTTCTGATAAATATTTTACTTTAATCAGCTTTTGATAATTAGATTAATAAGTAGCTCCAAGGTCATTTTCCTAAAATTCATAGAAGGTAGCTATATAATTACAATGTATGTGAAATGCCTTAAGATTTATTTATTTCAACAGCATGTTCAAAGAGAAGGAGTAAATACAAATCGTCCAGAGTTTCGTTTCAGAAAAGCCTTATGTAAACAACAAATTTCAGTTCATTGCAAAATGGTCATGTGTCTTACGAGACACTCATTAATCAAAATTAGTAATTGCGTCTGGAAAAACTACCCTGCATGACTTAACTGAGGTATATTACAAGTTATACGGTTTGATATTAAACGATCTAGTTCAAAAAGGATAATAGTAATCAGTCAGTTTTACCACCAAATCTACCTACAGTCACCTAATACTGGTTGATACACCGTACGGAAGTTATTATCATTTGTTTTGAAAAAAAAAATTATGTGTGAAAAGGAAGCAGATGAATGCCTTGCCACATCAACTTCGAAAAGTGCAACTACTGTGACTATTATCACTCCTGTCTCAGGTAGCTCTTTTAAGCACCATATTGTATGAGGTGTTTGAATTTCGGATTTTCATCCCTGTACATCTTAGTTATTGACTTTCATTTTCCCAGTCTCAGATGGCTGCAAATTAACCTAATGTTTTTATTTGGTCATCATCCATTCATTTCTGCATTCTTATCTTCAACATTCACACGTAAATCCATCCACTAAATTCCATTTCACCTCTTCCTATTCTCAACTTAATTCGCATATAACTCATCATCAAAGTGGTTTGAATATGCTTTAAGCTTTGATCACAGGCATTCATTATGAAAAAACAAACTGTTACGAATAATCATTTACTTTTGATAAGATCTTTGAAGGACAGTTGATCTTAGGTATCGTTTTTACATGGAGCATTACCATTCACAGAATTGTTTTGACCTAAATTCTGGTTACTTGTCAGTTCCTACTGACGTATATGCTGGGCTGAATGATGCAGTATGCGTGATGAAATCTAAGACATCGATCTCGCCCTAAGTAGCCCTTCAGCTTGACCAAACTCTCCTAATCACTTATTGTAAAAAAAGTCATTGTTGTTGACAAGCATATGCTCGTTAGTTATTAGAGACAGATAATTGCAGACCTTGAAATTGATCCTGAAGAATATTTCTTACCCACCAAAATGACTAAAATGTAACCGAGAAATTAAAAACTGTTTCTGATGAATGTAACTTCTTATACTTGATATGCTCAAGCAACTAATACTTCAATTTCCAAACTATGTTAACATATGTAATAATTCATCAGTATGAGTCTGCATGCTACAGGCGAATTTAATAAAATATTTTCGAACAATGAAGGGGTAATGCTTTGATCATTTGTATGACAACAAGAAACCCAGTTCCCCGCATAATGTAAATTTCATCATTGCTTTTTTTGGCTAACATGTGGTCAAACCGAAACCAGTCTTGGCGACGTATTCGCCTCAAAAATCTTATCTTCCTAGGCAAAGAATCAAACGTGACCCATGCTTTTATAAAAATAAAATACACTTTGTTAAAATGGGAATTGCGCATTTTGTTTACGGTTCATTTCACATCCACACATACTTCAGTACTAGATACTGAAATTGCTTATATTATTGCCTCTTGTAATTATGTTTCAGAGTTTATTGGCTGTCAGTTTGCTGCTTATACTGATAAGACACATATGATTGGTCTATTTTCCAAAACGAATAAACCGCCTTAGATTTATAGCCTCATTGGTCGCATGAATTTATTTGTAGTCAAAATAACTCAGTCAATTGGTTGAAAGTCTGTAGGACAAAGTCCATAGAATCCATGACTTAAAGATTAAACGACTGCATTAAACTGTCAAAAGTTTCCTTTCAAAATATTTTTCCTCATAATCTCAATTCAAACTACGACCAAAAACGATAGAAACTTTGTGAACTTAATTTCGAAACATAATGGTCTTGAACAAGTTAAATATGCTTATGAGGATTTTGAAGTCAATAATTGACAAAAAATGACTCCACTGCTTGATTATATGGAAATTAAAGTTAAAAGTGGCAAATTAACTGAACAGTAAGTCATAGTGTGCATTGCTATTTCTCATAAAGAGGTTAATTTTAAGCGTTTTATTAGTGTTATTAAATCATATCAGTTTTTTCCAAGGTTTTGCAAAAGACTCAGATTACGTTTTTCTTCTTTTTTTGAGTCCCTGATGTTAAACATTTTTTGATGTAAATTATCTTTTCAAGTGCCATTGTTTACTGAATATAACTTCGTTACCAGTGCATACCTTTTGGACTTGCCCATGAAAATGATAAACAACTCCAAGTGTAAACTGAATGTGGTGGCACATTCATGTACCTCAAATTTATCGGAATCCAAACCCCTGGAAATGTATTAGATGAACAACTTTTTTGCAATCTTGCAATTAATTTTTATGAAATTTCCACTGAACTTTCTTGGTTTTCTTTCTTTCTTAAATTTCGTGAATCCTAACCAATATATTACAGAATTGTGGTCTTTCCAGCAGACTTGAGTTTGTAACTTCATCAAATGAAGTTCGAAGGATGCTTACACTGTTCACAGTGAAATACTTTGTGTTTGACTTCGGCTAACCAGATAATAGGCATGAGCCTCAGAGTTGAGCCTGACGTATATAACTGGAACTAAAATGTCCAGTACAGAAAACTAAGATGAAGTTACAGGTTTATGTGAAAATTGCTCTTGTGTTGTGCCGTAACTATTGTGCAGCTAAAGCACTGGGTTTGAAATAATTTCCATACATATTTAGGTCTGATATGGGCACTTCGAAAATGGCATATTGGTTCTCTTATTTGTAGCTTTTTATGCTTCACAAGTCAGCAACATCTCTAAGGCAAGCTAGTTTAACCAGCATAAGTTCATGCCACTTGCAACTCATTTGAGAAGCAGTGGTTTTTACAAACGTTTGAGTCAATAAGGCAGTAAAACAGAGACGTTTACTGACATAACCGATTGTAGCAAGTATAGTTGTTGAAAGTTAACACATGAGTGAGTTTTAGACACCGTGCCACCAAAGTCTATAAAATAATACTAAAGAATTGTATTGATGAAACATTTCTTATATATCCTTATATGTATACACTTCCCGGTGTGCTCAAGCTTTTGTCATTTTGGAAGTTTTAAAATTTAACCGCTAAACATACACTTACTATCGCATCTAGGTGGATCAGAAGAGTTATACATAACTGATAGAGATGTCATGAAATAAACTACTGAGATTTTACGTACATCTTTCTACTGAGTTCAAGTTTACAACGTTGGATTTTATCCGCATCCAACCCGTTAATCAACTAAAACCACTTGAGAGTTGTTACTCAGAGAAGAATTCGATTTAAGTTCGTTTTGGTCGAGAGGAAATGAAAGTAGATTAAAATTTCATATCTGATTATTTAGTTAAGGTGTGGTTTTGGCCACTGAAATAAGTGTCATTAAGTTGTCAGACAAACAACATTGGTCTTAAGAAGCGCTTTGGTACACTAAACGCAAGATTTTTTAACACTGTTTACCTTTTAAAGTATAACGACAGACTACTTACCACAAGTAGTAGTAACGTAGCGGTGAAATGTCATCGCTCCATATTTATGCAAACTGCTGACTAATTTAAGTAATCTGTATAGGTTTTTAGTAAATATTTTACCAAATCTTTGCGTATATTCTGACATTTTCTAGCTATGTACAATAGCACCTGTTTAAAAAGCGGAAACAAATATATAGGCTAGATGTTTAAAATATAGAAAACTGTCATAAAATTTGTCAGTGAATTCGAAATTTTCGAAAAAGTGCAGCATGCATGGAAATTTTTTAATTTGTAACCTACCTCACTGAAACTTGCCTATGATACACACAAACACGGTCGTGTAGTGGACTTCCTTTACAAGTACTTTTTGTTGAAAATCGTGTTGTTCCAACTAATAGCATGCTGTCCAGCTAAAAAGAAAAATGTTTTCTGTTGACAAAATATGCAGCAGCTAGATAGAAGTATGCAAAGCTCTAAGCTCTGCATTTTACAATTCATTCTATAAATCAGAGTATTTCAACCACGCTAACACCTACACATATAAATAGAAGCACCTGTTCCTCCTGTTTGGCCATATGACTCATATTTTTCATACTCAGTGTTCACTTTCTTCTTTGGTGTTCTGTTTATGTTGAAAATAAGGATGTTAAACTTCAGTCAAAAACAAAGAATCGTTGTTATTTCGTACTAAGCCTGACGCCGTACCATATACTCTGAGTAGTCACATTTTAGAGAGCTTTCAGAAGAAGTGAAAGATGATTTTCGAAAGAATTATTTTAGGCCTAAAGGTTTAGATCTTTCATAAGTTTACGTAGCATTCATTCTGAGTCTCTTCTTTTGTTGAATTTCACATTGGAGAATGTAGACACTTTTTTAAATCGAGTATATTCGGAATCCGGAATAACCTAAGAAAAGTAGCAGGATCAACTTAATTCACTAATGTGTCTAAGGGTTGGTTTGGTTAACGTTCATATACCTTGACAAGATTTGATTGCTTTTACTAGTTGTTAGTTTAAGGCAATTCCCTTTTTTCCATAAAGACAAATAAGTAGTAGTGTTGGAGAACTTCCTCAGTCTGCTCACTCACCACTTATGAATCAGTGGTCTTAAATTTCTCACTAGAGCAACTTCAGTTGTATGTTTTAAACTTTTTCGGTGCTAATTTGTTTGAAAAACTGGTTGCACTTTCTGCTGATTATAAGAGAACTAAACGTCTCGATATCTACGACAATATCTCAGACTTCAGACCAATATTATCTGAATCATTTTGGCCATGTAATTGCGATTTTATTTACTCCTGTTCAAAATTACATAATAACAAATGTAACGCTTTTCTTCCCTTTGTGTCAACTAATCCCTGTAATTAGGATCTACAACATTAAAGCCGACGGAACAGATTTGTTTTCTTGGCTGGTTTCGATTAGCTTTGGTCAAATAAAGGCAATAAGAGTGAGGAGTGGCTGCCAAACTCTCCATATATTGGCCAAAGGTTTGCTCAGAACTTGTAGAAGTCAGTTTTTCCAACTGCTCTGAGATTTTAGTAGTAACGTTTCTAACTGCATCAGTGTGTCATTCGCTTTCAACTATGCAAAGAAAGATGAAATTGTACTTAAAACTCTGTAATTACAACTGCGGGGCAGCTTGTTGATGGAAATGCCATTCCAATGACTGTTTTTATGTTCTCAATTTCATATTCAGCTTTGTTCGTTATCTGCTTTACAAATTTTTATACTTCGTGGTGAGTGGTTTATGCAACCTATATGAAACACATCTAGTGCAGTTTTCACTGATTGAAGCTCAGAATACTTTAATGCTTACTTGTTTGCATAGATCACACTTTATTTCACATTTTCTCGGTACTTATTTAACTCACCATAAAGAATGTGATATGTTCTCTTTATTATTTATTGCAAACAAATTATTCGACCTGACCCATATTGGATAGGGGTGTCATAAACATTTATTTAATAGACAATTATGACCTCCGAATTGCTGAAAAAATAGATGTTTCATTCCCAGTGGAATCCACTAGCAGAATGTATTTGACAGAGTGGGTAATCACTTCTGTGTATAAGATTAAATGATCAGCAACATGCGAAAATTCTAAGGGGTTGATCGAATATCAAATGAAGATATTTTTATGTATGAGCACAAGTAATGTAAGGTATAATGAAATCAAGACTGATAAAATCTATTCATTTGGGACACTTACTTCCATGATCAGTTTTTTCAAACTCTTATGAAATTCTAATTATTGTTTTGTTTCACTAGATTTATTTAAAACAAATTACGTCTGGAGAAAATGAGGCGACAGCCTCCTAATTTTTGTTCACTGCCTAGTCTAAAGTTGACTAATAATATACAGCCAAGTGAATGGAGAATAAAGTTCATTTTCAATATTTACTAGCAAAGTTTATTGGCACCTAAATACAGTAGATGAAATGTCTTTTAATGTCAAGTTACTTAGATTGAAATGTTAAATAAATGTGAGATAAACAAACTTCAAGTCAATAATTAGAATAAAGTAACGTGTCAATTCTCAGCTATTAATCAGCATGCAAGTTTCTGATCTGTTTAGAAATGAATATCGTCACAAGCTAGTATAGTGAATAAAAGTGACCGGTTACCTTTGAAACAAACTGCGAATATGTTCTGACAGCGATTTCTAGAAAATAAAGCCACAATTATTCAAAACATTATTACTTCCCACTACAATTTAGTATCCATTTCAGGGAACAAAAAATATTCTTTTTGATAACTTTTATCTCGAGTTCTACAGTTATGTGCTCATTTGGAGAAATTATGCATCAACAATATAGAAACTTCACTCATTAGTTTTTGAACAGTATTACACAGATGAGGGAGTCAAATGAGAACAGTCGTGAGTGAATGTTTGTGATGCATCCAATTGTTATCAGGATTCAATTCAAAATAATTCATTATCTAAATGAATATACGGCTCATGTATTGATATAAGGTGATAGTTTAATAAAACAACAAGAAGGTGTTTATGACAGTTGGACGAAATAAACTAAGAAGGACAATATATGTTAAGAGAATTTGGTCAAATTATTTCAGATTATGGGGAAGAGGGATTATTTACAGTATGGAGTTAGATTATCTGGGGCAGGATGCCAAAGAAGTTTTTCATCCCGCTTTGAGCAAAGGTGGATGTAAGGGTAACACCTGCTTTTTTTGAACATATAACAGGGGTTGTTTGGTCTTGATTTCTATTGATTCTGCAGTTTGGAGGGTCCTGAACTGAGTGCCTTCTGGCGGGTTGTGCTTAGCAATTCGACTGCTTCTGTGGGGCCAGTTACGTCGTCCGCCGCCCCAGGAATTCAGTTTTCTGTGCTCGCGAAACACCTCTCAGTGTAGTCAAGCAAAGGTGTGGTAACGACCATTACCAGCTTCATATTAACATACTTGGTCGAAACGAACCATGAAATGGATATGAACAAGTCGTTTCCCATTCTGTAACGCATTCTTATTAACCTGCCAGAAGGCACTCAGTTCAGGACCCTCCAAACTGCAGAATCAATAGAAATCAAGACCAAACAACCCCTGTTATATGTTCAAAAAAGCAGGTGTTACCCTTACATCCACCTTTGCTCAAAGCGGGATGAAAAACTTCTTTGGCATCCTGCCCCAGATAATCTAACTCCATACTGTAAATAATCCCTCTTCCCATAATCTGAAATAATTTGACCAAATTCTCTTAACATATATTGTCCTTCTTAGTTTATTTCGTCCAACTGTCATAAACACCTTCTTGTTGTTTTATTAAACTATCACCTTATATCAATACATGAGCCGTATATTCATTTAGATAATGAATTATTTTGAATTGAATCCTGATAACAATTGGATGCATCACAAACATTCACTCACGACTGTTCTCATTTGACTCCCTCATCTGTGTAATACTGTTCAAAAACTAATGAGTGAAGTTTCTATATTGTTGACGCGTAATTTCTCAAAGTGTGTATATTACAGTAGAACGTGAAGAAAACATTATTCTAAACAACTATTCAGTTTATTTAAATATTCTAGTGAAAAGATAATCTCAACTAATCTCCACTCTCGCATTATATGATCTAAATTTATCAAGGTAACTAACTGTTTCATACTCCATTATTCGTAAATCGCTTTACTTAGCAAATAGTCGTTTCCCATCCATGTCGAAGTTGGTATCATGCAAGCTGAATACTCATTTTGTGATCACAAGACAATTTTTTAATGTCATAGAGAGTCATTCATCTACATTTAATCATGTAGAAATATTTGTCGTCGAATCAAAACCGTCAGAAATGAATCTTTATAATTAGTTGTAAATAGCAGGGTATATCATTCAAGCTAAATGATGCATTAATTGCTTACTTAGGAGGGAATAAGAAAGACTTACAGAACAAAATGTTATACTTAATAAATCATAACATTATCCTACTTATTTATTTTTATTAAGTAATGATTACTTGTGCATTCATTTGAAATAAGACTGAATTAATGTAACGCAGAATATTTGATTACTTAACTATGAGGATAGCCAGTTTATTATTTAGAAATTGAGTTGCACTCAGCTATGATATTTGAATGAATTAGACTCATATAAAGACAGCGAAAAAATGATCAAGCTGGTAGTCAGCTTGTGTTTTTTTAACATTCATCCTAGGTTATCAACTGTTACAGAGTTCTGTAGAAATATGCATAGCCAAGTGGTATAAGTTCTCTTGGTTTAAGGGAGTAAGTAACTGTTTTCAAGTTAAAATAATTGCGCGGAACTAATGGCTTTTTAGTCACTATTGGAATGAGTTGCCGTAAGCGTAATCTAGTTACGGAAATGGAATTTATATCCCTGTAGCAAGTCGTGGATGCTGAATTCAGCCGAGCACTTCTAAAATGGGATAAATTTTTGAACTTTTGAAAACATGTGAACCACTATTAAATCTCTATGTTAGCTGAAGTTAAATATGCATGATTGTTTGGCAATATTTCGTGCTACAGTTGGGTTTGTTCACTAATAATATACGGCTACGAAGCGTTACATCCTTGATATTAACAAGTATCAGAAATTATTAGTTTTCAGCCATTAGGTAGACTGATAAGCCGTTGCTTTTGCCAATCAACATAGTCATATGAAACATCAGATTTTATAGCATTGTAGTGTTTACTTTTTTCGGTGATGAATGGTTTTTTCTGTACAAAACGAATTGGATACTCAGTAGTATACTGTAAGAGTAAACAGGCTCACTTATTTTTTTGTCATCTATTTGTCATTTTTTGTTGGCATTAATTTCTTAGCAACATGATTCTGTTTAGTGGCTTTTAGCCTTCTTTTGGCTGCCTTCTTTCTATGCCAATCTGAGATATTTAGCTTTTTTTCTGTGAATAAAGATGTACTAAAAATCTTCATAGTCTCATCTTCAAAAATATTTGGTTATTTTAAGAGAAGGGTTAAGTAGATATGTAATAGTTCTCCACTTAGTAAACGCTTAAGCAATAGCAAACAAACTTTCACTCCACACTTCCAATTTTATAGAAGAACAATCTAAATGCATGATCAAAAGGTGGCCCTTTGATCATCCTTCACTAAGTGAAGAAATTGACTTTAGGGTATTGTTTCCTTCAAAATACTTTTCGACTAAAATAAATGTGCCTCATTATAATAGCACCAATTACCGCTGAAGTACCTAATCCCAGTTATTAAACTTGTTAGTAGGTCAATTTTTCAACTGTATTCCTACTGTTTTGAGTTCATCCTACTGATTAGCAAACATAAGTGTCTTCTACCTTTTTCTACCTTCTTCTACCTTTTCCTTACACTCAATTCAGTTAAATACTGAAATTTGTTGGTTGCTTGTGCAATATTATCATCAGGTCTTTCTCTAGGGTAAGTGCTTTGAGAGTACATGTTTCAGTTGAACACCAGTCAATTTATTTGATATGTACTAGTACTCTCTACTATAAAATGCAGTTTGCCCTAAAATCTGTCCGATTCGAAAATGCGTTTCTAAAATACAAATTGCCTCAAAAATCTGTTTTTACAGTGGCGAGTGTGTTCAGCTTATCCCTATGATATATGAAGTACCATCTGTTCGACGTCTGCAAAACAGACTAAAAATGTAGCAAAATAAGTGGTAATTAAATCTTAGCAATCTATACGTATCCTATCTTCGCCCTATTATCCATAATATACAGTCATATAAACCAAATACACAACAATATCTTTCATAACAATATGTGATTACAGTCGAATACATCTTATGTAAGTTGATTCTTTGAACAGATGTGAATACTTGAGGAAAAGGCACGAACATAAAATGCATAAACTATGACCAGCATTTCGCTTCTCCTACGAGTCTAGAATGTTCGATTTTCTTTCCAGTGGATCATGACCACCTGAGACTGACTGACGTTTACTTGGTAGGTTTTCTGCTCTGCAAAAGAAAATTAAACGTCGTTTTTGTAGTCCACAATAAGGTTTTTTGAACTTAACTCAGTAACATTCATCGGCTAACGCCCAAGTCAGGAACCCTGTAGATTGTGGAATTCAGTTACGATACTTAACTCCGCCTAAATGAGTACTTAAGATTCATTTATATAAATCATGCACACCAAGTTCCCTTAAATGTTGCAAAGGCATAGTAACCGATTATATATTGAAAATGAGGCATCTGTTGATCGTCTAAACAATTCATATCTGAATCCATGAAGCAGTCAGTGACTTCCAACCTTTGATTTATGATACCACTTCTATTTTCCTTGACCAGTAACAAAAGAAAGGTAACCATACTTCCTTCAGCAAAATCATCTGAAGCGTAATTCCTTGTCTTAGTGTTGTCTAAAAACAGATGGCGAACCAGTAGTATTGTAGCATTTATTACTCTGTATCTATGTCTTTACCCGGAGTCTATATTTCCAATCATCAATTTTAGATCAACAGTGGGTAGACTAGATTATTTTTTGGAACTTAAAAACCACTCACTTTTAACATATCGATTAGTTCATTTAGTCACTTCTATATTCCTGTGATGAGAAAGTTTAGGAATACTCATGAGAACTTTACTTGAAACTTTGTAGCTTACTCATTATTTTATCCGACATCTTGACCGATATCCGTCATTAGAAGTCAAACGATTCAAGTGTTGTGGTTGGGCTAATAGGATATGAAGAACTATTCCTTTTGAACGACAACACAGGTTTATAAATGCCATGTGCGAAGAGAAACAAAAATATTTGACGTGCAAGATAAGTTTGAAGTGTCATTCGACAAATCAACATTTTTTTCTTGTCCTAGTAGTAGTGTTTACTGTAATCACTTTAAGTTGAACGTCACGGCTTAGTCAATGAATTTCTGAGTTGCTTATCAGTTGAACGTTCAATAAAAACCTTTTGTTCTCCAGGCTTTCTCCGAATTCTTCAATATTCCACTACAGGGAAATCTGAGTGATAAAGAACTTTTTTCATATTCTAAATAGCAATTAATGATGGTTTATGACTACTTAGTTCTCATTTTGTTTACTCTTGAGTTTCACATGACTTGGAAAAATGAAAAAAACATTTAAGGAGTGTTATATATGAAATTGAGTCTTGTCTTCACATAAACCAATTCCATGAAAAATGTTATAACAACATTCGTACATGTGATCAAGGATGCCCTGTTGTTCATAATCCAGAACCAAAGTAATAGCTAGTCACAAGGTAGGCAGGTAGACAGTAAATCAAACCTATATCTAAATAGCTTAAAATCACATACCAATAACGATAAACTATACTAATGATTGGTAGTGGCTAGCGGTGGATTCCAGGATGCGCGTTTCTCCCCATTCCGGACTCGTCAGTTGGGTGGACCTGCTTCCTAGTGAGTAATTCTGATACGACTAAGACTCGGATGCGGAATTGATAGTTTCAAATACCACAGAGTTATTGACTAGGCCACCGAGTGACGATAGACACTTTTTTGCGATGCTTACATTTTTTATGCTGGTATTTGTATCATCCTGTCGTTCATCAGACTGAACTGATCGTTCTCTATTGGCATGCTGCGCTAGTTGGAAAAACATCGCTCACTGGGAGGCAAATACATCCAGGTGACAAGTTCCAAACAGAATGAGACACGCATTCTGGATTCCACTGCTGGCCACTGTCGGTGAATAATCTAAACATTTTAAAAACAGT